>CM056993.1:392950423-394150423 GCA_029891345.1 Dryococelus australis
CTTTCGGTTAGTCCTATCAGCTCATCTGCTGCAAGATAAACTCAGAGCAGAAACACAACAGCTTTGATGTCTGCACAATATCATACCACTCATCAACTTGCAAGTGGCACACAAGTCACAGATGTTCCACGATTGACAGCAACATCAACATCAGCAGACATCAGCCCTAGGTCTAGTAGGCATATGCCTATAGCTGACATCTCCAATTCCAGGACAGTCAAAAATGGCACCAAGCAGGTACCAAATGGCACCTGCAAGATGAGAATCTAGAAAACTGACATTATTGAATATGACTGTGACACCGATGAAACTGCAGTTAGAAGAGACTTAACGACGCCATGATAAGAAACAAACCAGCTGAGGTAGATGCAATAGTTGTCGGGAAGAAAAGTATAACTGCAAGGAAAATTTCATTTTTAAGTTTAGCAAATGAAGAAGCCAAGCCAAAACATGGTGCTAAAAACCAAACTGAAGATTTATGTTGTATTTGTCGTGCGTTTGGCAGAGATAATGAAATGTGGTTTCGCTGTGTTTCATGCTCAGGATGGACACATCAACAATATAGTGGAGAAGACAGTGCAAAAGACTATGGTGGTGGTTTTTGTATTAATTAAATCTTTTGAGTTGTTTCAATAGCTTAGTAATATTAGTATGCAAAATATTAAAAAGGGCTGAGCGCAATTACCCTAACATGTTGAGTAATACCACTCATTGTAGTGTTTTTAGTTTTTGAGATATACACATTTTCTTTTAATAGCATTTGGGGTTTTTATTATGTTTTCTTGTAGAAAAAAATATTTTCTTTCAGTGTATGTATGTAATAAACATCCATATCTAAAAAACAATTTTCAACACACAAAGACACCTTAAGTGAGAGCAATTACCCTACCTTCCGCTACCTATTCCAATTTTTATTGTTATTGTTAATTTATTCCCTAGAGGGTAGTAGGTATTGAATGTTATAAAACAAATGAATGAAAGAAAATGATTCTGGCTGGCTCTCGTGACACTGACGCCGTCCGCGGTTAGCTGTCTAGCCCTTGTCGACCCGCGCGCACTATCTAGCGGTCCAGGTAAGAACTTCCTGCAGTAGAGGGCTGGCCACGCGACGCATTGCCGGAGACCACTACCAGCCCTGCCGCTAAGTGAATCTGGCTGGCTCTCGTGACACTGACGCCGTCCGCGGTTAGCTGTCTAGCCCTTGTCGACCCGCGCGCACTATCTAGCGGTCCAGGTAAGAACTTCCTGCAGTAGAGGGCTGGCCACGCGACGCATTGCCGGAGACCACTACCAGCCCTGCCACTAAGTGAATCAGTGCAACGACTATTGCTGTCACAAGACGTAACTTTTTATACCGTGTGTAAAGTGTAGTGCTGCACACTATAGAATTTGCCTAATGTTAAAGTAGCGCACAATTAATGAATGTGATGCAATCCCAATTAAAGTCACATAACAATGAAGATGCAAATTTCCGACCACGTGGATCTCAGGCATCCTGCATTATTAATTATTATTATTATGTTTTACATTCGCAAAAATAAGGGGACTTCTGGACTAGCAGTGAGCCCTTTATACAAGCAATGTAATAAATTGTTTAAATTGTCACGTTGATGTCTCCAGTATGATGCACACTTTTTGAACTGCGCAAAAATAAAATTACTTAAAAATGTTTCGAAAACTCGTACATTAATTTGTAAGGCACAAAATTAATGTAAAATACTTAATTTAAGAATTCAAGGGTTCTATGCATATGTTTTTCTTACAGCTCACATAAAGACTTAAATTGCAAAAATTATTTTAAATCTTAAAATTAGTAATTTTTATATATTGTATTGTTGTTCTATTCAAGTGTCTTGCACGACGTGCTAAAGAATGTGTGTTTCGTCCAGTGTTATGTTTCACTCATCGATACAATTTTTTCATCCAATGACTTTGTTGTTCTGGCGCTGCTTCGGTTACAGGTATCACCCATGGTAACGGCCAACGTTTAACCCCTTCAATCTTGGTCCAATGGGCGTCAGGGCATGTCACGTCCACGAAACTCGGAGGTGAAGCATCTTAGCACTCATTATGTCATTTACAATATACTTTAATTTTCCTGGAACGCTTTTATTTCTCTCGTGCACCTCTGAGTATACCTCCCATCCGGAGCAGACTGATGGCCCAATTTCCACTACGTCTACGGCTTTTCAGCAGTGGCGGAATATTAATGTGAGCCACTGTATGTAGACGGTGGTGTCGAACAAGCGTGAGTTATCATTGAGGGAATAGACTAATCGAACGAAGGTGAGAAGTAATAGATAAAGGAAAGAGTGAAAGAGAGAGAGAGAGAGAGAGAGAGAGAGAGAGAGAACACGGAATGATAAAGCATGAAAAATCGAGACAGAATGGTGGTATGATATCACGATTGTATGCTCCTTGAAAAGACGAGTCGGGCGATATACAAAATACTACGCCTGTACATTTTTTAATTAAAAAATATATTTAATTTTATAAAACAATTATTGAATTTATTTTATTTTATCGATTTCTCAGATACGGCATTGTTTTGGTCTAGAAGGAATAGGAAGCCACCCAAAATCTTAAAATCGGCTCGTTTTTGCCTTTTTGCAACTTCGGTGTGGCTTCTGCCTTTCTTAAGGGAAATCGGAAAATTCTTAAGAAAAAAGGGATTTTTTAAATAAATTCGTGGGCTTAAACGTACGATTTTGTTTTAAAATGAGTGATTCTTGGAGAAAAACGGGAAATTTTTTAAGTCGAGGTAATTCAAGGTCAAATCCATCGATTCACAGCCGGCAGCCGTTGCCTCCGAACCGACATATACCTTACATTCAAACAGTTTTGGCTGTAGAAGCTCTGTATGTACTTCGCGGGTAGGAATATACGTAGGCACATGGGCAGCTATTTTGAGGAGTTTGTTTTACAATCGCTGTAGCTGCTCGATGCATGTCTTATGCCCTGTTGCACCAACATCTTTCTCGATCCGAGATCAAATGATCCTAGTGCCGAACCAGGATCCAGTTTGATCTTGTTTTCAATGTAAAAGTGCTGAACCTACGCAATTTCATGATTATGGATCTTCGGTTTTTCGATTTTGGTTCCAAAGTGAGAGATCGAGATTAAGTATGAGTCAAATTTTGCTATTGGTTCGTAATATATGACGTCATGGAAGTAGGCGTATCTTTTTAGTATAGTTGGAACTAGATTTGCGATGTTTGCTGTTTTAGGGGAATTATTGTTGTACGAATTTTGCTGAATAATATTCAAGTCCGTATAATGTTGTTTTAATTTCCCAAGAAAACAACCGAACGTAGTTCTATCTGTTGGCGTATTTTCAAACTACATTTGTCGACGATAGCTGCTGATCTAAGATCGAGTTTTTGAACCGCCAATTTTGGCGGTTCGAAATGAACATCCGATCTCCAGTCTAGTTGTGAACTCAAATAGTGCAACAATTTTCTGTGTCGATCTTAGATGCGATCTCGGATCGAGTTTCGAACTACGGTGGTGCAACCGGGCATTAGCGAAGTATGCCCAGGCTGACATAGTGTATAATAAGATGGGGCGGATAAGGGATTTATATACAACAACCCCATTGTGTAGTGGGAGGTCGGCTGTAGTGTTGACACAGGGCAGAGGGCCGCAAGTCTGGGTAGGGCATACTGGCTCTTGGCAGTGATATGGTATCGCCTTGTCAGCGCCCTATCCATTATCACACCGAGGTATTTAGTCACTCTTTTATAAGAGATATTCCCCTGAAACAAGCGAGTGATCACGAGGTAAGTATTCGCGTGTAGAAATTATGGCCTCGCATTTGCCTACATTCACCTTGATTCGCCACTTGCGAAAATATGGTTCAAGTGTGTTTAAGTGTTCTTGGGCATAGCGCACAGCCATGTTCAAGTCCTGAGAGCGAGTATAGATCATCGTGGCATCTGCATAGTCACCGAGCTGAAAGTTACATGTAGCGGGGCACGGAATGCTGTGTGTAAAGAGCACTTCTGCGGGGAACACCAGCTCTTACAATGTTTTGCTTAGATGTGGCTCCTTCTCTAGGAGCAGCAAACTCGCGGCTGTCAAGCTACGAGTGCAGTAACTTGACATAGCAATCGGCGAAGTTGATGAAGTACAGCTTGTATAGTAGGCCTGCATGGAAAACTCTGCCGAATGTCATTCCAACATACAGGAATACAGCGGTCGTGTCTTTTATTTCCAGCTGAAAGTCTGAGTTATGCACTCAGTTAATCTTACAAGCTGATGCATCATGGAATGTTTCTGTTCAAAAACAAACTGTTAGTTTGGTATTAAATTTTCGGATGCAGTGTGTTTTTCAAATCTGGCGAGTGAAACTTTCTCGAATATTTTTTTAGAGTACACTCAGCAGACTAACAGGGCGGTACTTCTGCGGCTGTTTTTTCTCACCTAGGCTTTGGCAATACGATAACATTTGCTGTTCTCCACGGCAGTGAAGCTAGTTTAAAGCTGCTGCTAAACAGTTCAGCTAGGGTCTCGAGTGTACTGTAGGGTATGTGCCGAAGAGTTGAGTCTTAAATTTCATGAAAGCCAGGGACCTTGCGGGGTTTCATGCCGCGAGTAATGTGCTTTATTTCGTCCCCGTGTGTGTATTCTGGTTCCGCTTCTGTAGGTTGTTGCAGGCGGAAGGATAGTACGAGGATAAATGAAGGCTTTGTGTTGGGGATTGGTCGGCGCAGTATTACGCTGGAAAACCTGCTCAAGATGCGAATCAAGAGCTTCAGCCTTTTGCTGCGGGATGTGGACTACGCCATTTTGGATTTACTGTAAAAAAGGGGGCAGTATTTCGTTTGTTTATAAAAGCCTTGGTTGATGGTCAAGTTGGGATACTTTTTTATTCCATTGGTATGCCCTCCAAATGTGGATTTCAATGTCTATTTGCTTTCGTAATTCATGAACGAGAGTTTTGGTGTGAACATTTCGGCTGCGTGAGTAACTTCTGCGATTTTTTTATGGCATTAATTTTGTATGTAGAAGGAGATCGTAACACTGTTCTGTTCTGTTTTATTTGTTTCTCACGGGGACGAAGTTAGCAATAACACGCTGTATACACTCGGTAATTTTGTTTATAGCAGATTCTATTTTCTTGGACGTGTCTAGTCTAGAGGAAAGGACAACGTTATCTTTTACAGTTTGCGTGTACAAAATCTCTCAAAGTGCCAGACTGAGTCGTGTCAGTATCTGAGTCCCGAACTCAGCACGAACATGGCAGTGGTCAGACGATAATTCGTGTGGAACAGTTAACTCAAAGGGCGTGCGCAGGCCTTTAGTCAACACACTGTCCAGAATATCTGGTTACAATATAATTATGACGTTCCTGGTGATTAAATAATGTGCAACCATTGGCTGTGCGCCACCTATAATTGAAGGCGGCATGTTTAGCATCCAGACCGCCAGCAGCACTGAATGTGAGCTTAATATTAGTAAGTTCATCCAAGTCAGCAACTGTCAAGGTGCCGGACAGTAGATACAGTAGAAGGCTATGTGTTGTGGGCCTAGCTTGAATTATGCACCTACTGCTACAACAGTGGCAAGCTGGAGTTGTTTGGCGGTGACGTAACACTTAATAGAATTGTGTACTGAAGCAAGCACTCGTTTGATTTTCTGATCTGCATGGAAAATTGCATAGCCCCGGACTGAAAACTTGTCTAGGGATTTTTAAAGTGTCTCATTAATAGCTGTGGGGGGGTATTTGGTGCCTAGATAATCAATTAAGTCGTGTTGCTTATCATGAATGCCTCTAGAATTCCAGTATGAACATTTTTTTATTGTGGCATATCGATTGTGTAAGTTTGACGCCACATTAGGCGTAATTTTTGGTGACTGAGTTTGCCACTCGTAATGTGAAACATACAGTAGTTTCCACTTTCGTGGGGGAATCGGTGTCAGGGTCCGCGCAGATCACAACAAGCTGGAGCAGGGTTCGAACAGTACCACGAGCAAGGGATTTTATTGGAGGACAACGCTACTAGATACTCAAAATAGATGTAATTTTGGTAAGCAAAGATGCCTTTTATTTGTTTTTGATGCTGGATGCGCAATAGGCTACTCCTCCAGACACCACGCTATTTCGCATTTCTCCCTGCACCTCTGTGCGCAGTCTGGTTGTCAGGACGCGGTATGCAATCTCCTTGGCGTGGATGTCAGGGATTGGCCGGATAGCCGGCTTTTTGGGGCGCTGTTCATTTGGTTGACTGCTTGTAGCCTGGTAAGATGGTTTCGGAGGGGGGGGGGAGGAGGCTCACATCATGGTGCTTGCCATGGGTATTCAATTACCCCTCTACGAGGAGGAGGGAATGTGAGAGGTGCAGAATTTCCCTCTAAATTATCTAGAACCCTGAAGATAGTTCTCGCCAAATCGGAACCTCCTTTCCGGACACGAAGCAGGCCTAGGCAAGTCCAACGACCTTGAAACTTACTAGCTAGCCATATATAGAGCAGCAGATTAACTAACAGTTTCTCTGAGGCCTAAAAGGTCCGATGTACCTCAGTGAGCAGCTTTGCAGCGGAAAGTCCGCTAGCTGGTTCTCTTCGCCCGAGCTCCGAGGTCTGTGGTGCAGTGTGTATATGCATTTGCTAGACTGCTGCCTTCTTTGGACATTCTATTTGAATTTGCTGTGCTGTCTGTGCATCCAGCGATTTTCGCGCCGTCAACTGCAAGTTGTAATGACTACATGGAAGATAGTTGATTCGTGTTATGGTGCACGCTGTGGGTTTCATTTAGACATTCGTAAAATACAGCTTTGGCTCAAACAACATCTGAAATTGAACTGGTGTATCTGTATGTCAAATACATATTTGTTAAATTTACAAGCGGTTTTACATTCCTCTAATATATAATTTTAAGTGACCTACTGATATGACTGCTGTTTCAAATAAGGAACTTTTGGTTTTTTTTTTTTTCCCCCAAGCAGTTAATATTTTCATTGAAATATATTGATAAAAATAATTGATAACATGATTTTTTATTTCAGTTTATTTTGCATGCGATCATCTTTCTGCGTATACTTCAGCACTTATAATGACTACTAATATTGTTGTTATTATTACTGCTTTTGTGCTTGTGTAAGTTAAAATGAATAATAACATCCAGGTAAAAATATTATAAGATCATTTCTCAGTTAAAATGATAAAACAACACAATCTGCGACCTATACAAATAGTTAAGAGAGATATGAAGAACTGAAAAATCGAGACTTTTAAATGAATTAATTAAAAAAAAAAAGAAACTAAATGCTTCGAAACAACAGATTTCTAAACAGGATAATAATTTTTTGAATTGAGATCTGGTAACATTGGTATCGCCTTCCATTATGTAAATACAATGTCGAAGAGGATGCATAACTAGCAGGCAAAAAATAACTTAATTCCAAACTTGTAAGTTATTAGCTCTTAAACTCTTCTGCCAAGAGTGTTACAACAAGGCAATCCTGTATGTTAATTTAAAATGTAGTATCTCAAATCCATTATAAAAAGTTCGATTTCACCCCAGAATTTCAAAACTATTTTCTTAATAAAGTGGATTCATATTACCCATGAAGGTTTCACAATTACAGACCCCTTTCAAGAAATAAATAACTAGAGTTTGCCGTTTAAACTCAAGCGGTTTCCAGTATTTTCAATTAAAATCATTTGAAATAAAGAGATAGAAGGGTTCGTATTTTCCACAACCATCATCTAGGTCATAATATACATTGTGATTTCTCGCTACTTTTTCATAGGTATTAAACCTTTCAACATTTTCGCCCGTAATTCAAAATAATCCTATGCATTTTCCTTACTAACAAAGTGCAAAAATCTAACATTAACTAAAACTGAAAATGTATTGAAATGCAATAAAGAGCTGCAGCACTCCAGAGTGAGTGAGTTAGAAGGCACGAGCTAGCTCCTAGCAGAAGAGGCACAATAACGAGTGCAGTGTACTCACTGCGAGGACACAGATCTCCTCTCCCTCAGAGGCTCCCGCTGGAACAGCAGCTCCGGAGGGATCATAGGCACCTCTCCAGGAGGCCCTGGGGGCCCTGGAGGACCTGGAGGCCCTTGCTCGCCCTTCGTGCCTCCCACTCCTTCCGACCCTTTAGGGCCAGAGGGTCCCTCCATCCCCAGCTGGCCAGATGGCCCGTCATTGCCCTTCTGTCCTAGTGGTCCAAGCGGTCCCTGTTGAACAGTGCACAGTAAGTACATTTCAATATCGTCCTGTGATACAGGAGCCTGTCTGCTCTCAGGCCGTATGAAAGGCATGAACACCGTCAGAAATATAATGCCTTAAATAATTACAGAACGTTATTTTGATGCTGTTACATAAACTGTTGCACTCCAAGCCTAAAAAATAGTGCCTGTCATCGCAGTGCCTTTGCGAAAAGTTGTTTCTTCTCTTAATAATCTAAACTGTGTACAGATGTGTTAAGCAATCACTCTGATAGTTTTGACAACGTGTATATGTAAGGTCTTTCTCAAGGCACCACATCTAATTCAGGCAAAGGAGACTGGAATTTAAAACCAGAGAATATGCCATGGAAGTGGATAGCCGCATATAGTTTCTAATCCTTCGTGTAGGATAATGCCGGCTTGGTAATCCTCCAGTGGTATCTGTTGTTACATCATGATTGTTAATGGGAATATTATTATAAATAATGAAATGTAATAAGCAGAACAGCAAGAGCCAATTAAATATGACATTGCACTTGTTTAAGGCGATAGATCTAATTTTGAAAACAGTAAAATTTAATTAGTTTTTATTATTCAAGTCCCATTGAAGGATATAGATTTTCTCAGAGATAAAATGGGAAACATTATAGAAATTAATTTTTTATGCTTGTAAAAATTAAATGAAAGCACGTTAGTAACAAACTGACCAAAAGGTCTATTGTGATGTACTTTAAAATTTGTTGTAAAATTCTTTAAGTGAGAAGCATTTTAAAATGATGATAAACTAAGTATTCAAGAATAATTGGAGGAAAAAAAGGCAATAATTTTCTGCATGGCAAAGATTACTTACCGTATCTCCCTTGGATCCTTCGAGGCCCTGAGGGCCCTTCACTCCCCGCTCGCCCTTCTCTCCAACTTCGCCCTTGGGGCCGGCGAGCCCCAGGTCTCCTCGGTGTCCCTTGGGACCTCTGCGGCCGCGGTCTCCTTTTGGGCCCCTAGGCCCCGCCTCCCCTGCCTTGCCCGGCTGGCCCTCCGCTCCTGGCTTGCCAGGTGTGCCAACCTCGCCCTGCGGAACAACCACATCCTCTCAATGCAGCAGCGGGACAGCAACATGCACACTGTAGCATGTTTCACAAGGCACTCCGCACTGCCGAGGTGCTCTGCTCAACCCTAGCTCCCAGCTGGGGGTTACCTCACTGCCGTACCTCGCTCGTGGGTTGTACCGGGGTGCTCCTTCTGCTTCTGATGGTTTACTGCTACTTCTCCAGTTCCACCTTCTGATACACTCTTCAAGCTGGCCAGGAATCGTCATATTTGTTGAAATTCTATTTCTCGTGTAGTTACGTCTTTCGAAATATCATCATAAAATACTACATTTTAAAAATATGGAACTATTAATATAATTATTCTGACAGAGATTCTTTCATGATTTTTCCCATACACTAATTTTATGTAAGAGTTTTCATAAATTTACACCTACTCTATATAACATATAAGAACTCTTTACTTAGATCTTCAAAAATATGTATGCAAATGTAGACAAAAATATAGGTAGGAAGCGAGAGATATAGGCTGCAATACACATTCGAAACACAATTTAAAACGCTTTTATATATTAAAAAAAAAATGTTAACTAACTGAAACAAATGCTTGCACATGATAGTGTTTGTCCAGAATGTTATGTCTAACATCATTGCAAATGCACATACTGTACGTGACTGTGAAGCTGCAGGAAGTACTCACCGCAGACCCTGGAGACCCTCTGAGGCCAGGTTTATTGTACGTGACTGTGGGGCTGTAGGAAGTACTCACAGCAGTCCCGGAGACTCTCTGAGGCCAGGTGTACTGTACGTGACTGCGGGGCTGCAGGAAGTACTCACCACAGAGTACGGAGTCCCTCTGAGGCCAGGTTTATTGTACGTGACTGTGAAGCTGCAGGAATTGCTCACCGCAGAGCCTGGAGACTCTCTGAGGCCAGGTGTATTGTACGTGACGGTGGGGCTGTAGGAAGTACTCACAGCAGTCCCGGAGACTCTCTGAGGCCAGGTGTACTGTACGTGACTGCGGGGCTGCAGGAAGTACTCACCACAGAGTACGGAGTCCCTCTGAGGCCAGGTTTATTGTACGTGACTGTGAAGCTGCAGGAATTGCTCACCGCAGAGCCTGGAGACCCTCTGGGGCCAGGTGTATTGTACGTGACTGTGGGGCTGTAGGAAGTACTCACAGCAGTCCCGGAGACTCTCTGAGGCCAGGTGTACTGTACGTGACTGCGGGGCTGCAGGAAGTACTCACCACAGAGTACGGAGTCCATCTGAGGCCAGGTTTATTGTACGTGACTGTGAAGCTGCAGGAATTGCTCACCGCAGAGCCTGGAGACCCTCTGAGGCCAGGTCTATTGTACGTAACTGTAGGAAGTACTCACCGCAGACCCCGGAGACCCTCTGAGGCCAGGTGTATTGTACGTGACTGTGGAGCTGCAGGAAGTACTCACCGCAGACCCCGGAGACCCTCTGAGGCCATGTGATCCTGGTGGACCAGGCACTCCCTGAGGACCAATAGGTCCCTGGGGACCTGGAGGTCCTGAAGGTCCTTTGTCTCCTTTCTCTCCAGGTGTCCCGGTGCTTCCTTGCAGACCTGCGAGGCCCTCTGGTCCCTGAACACGCAGTCAATCAGACAGGAGAATGACAAACATTAATATATATATTTAAAATTCAACAACTGAAAACTTAATATTTTATGAAAAATAATAGCTTACCATACAAAAATTGGCAAGTCAGCCAAAAATTAAATCAGATCCAATGTGTGTAATGCAATGAAAAGAGCTGATGTAAGACGAATACCGAGAGAAAAATAAAGCCTGAATAAAATAATTTGTTTAGTTATCACCTGAGCAGAGAATAATTCCAGATAAGTTTATAGAGCACTTGCTACCAAAACTGAGTACTAAGGACAATACGAGCCTTTGAAAATCGAGATTTTAAAAGGTTTCTTTTTGGCAAATATTGGAAACGAAGTGGAATTAAGACAACTTTCCGACCATGTTTTATATAATCGGGATCTTAACCGTAAGAAAAACGCTCATTGATAGCTTTCCTTGTAATGAAAATAACAGGGGAGGCCACAATCTTATTGTGTACAACTTTCCTACGGTCAGGAACTATGGACGTTTGATGCTGGTTTATTGAGCAGTATGACCTAATTAACAAAAATTGCATTGTTGTTGAAACTGCCCAGGACTCAGCGTTTTTGTGTGAAATGCACACACAACTGTTGGCGGCAGCGCCCCACTTTCAGGTGCATAGACAAAACTAATATTACCTGCAAGGAGTCACACACTGACTGTCGCCATAAACAAACAGGCAGCCTCAGTGCTGCAAGCTTGTTTGTTTACAGTTAGTGTTGGCGATGTGCCCCACCCTCGCCTATGCAGTGGGCACATCTGCACGCCATACACGCATGTAGGTAGTGTTACCTATGCACTAGGCGCTGTATAGCTGCAGCAGATGGTTTGTGTACGTTTTACATGAAAACGGTGGGTCCTGGGCAGTTGCAACAAAAGGGCCATTTTTAATAAATAGGCCATATTACTCAATAAACCGGCGTCGAACGTTCATAAGTCCTAACAGTAAAACAGTTGTATGCAATAAGAGAGTGGCCACCTGTGCTGTTTTCATTAGAGGTGGATATATTGATGAGAGGTTGTTCTTAGGTTGAAAATTACAAGGCAATATAAATCATAGTTCGGAGAATTGTAATTTATCAACCTAGGGGGGGGGGACGCCCCTGCTGCTTGGAAAGTGTAGGGGCAACCACCCCTTTCCCCCCCGGGACACGGCACCAATGACTTGGAGGCGAAGTGATATAAGACGAGTCCCACAAGTGGCGTGTAGGAATAGAGCTCGAACGTTAAGTTCACACGGACCTGCTATCCGAGCCTGCATGCGAGCAGTTATGGAGGGTTATTGTAATAACCTGTAACACAATATTGGTTGCCAGACAAGTAAAGATCGGGGGCATTATTTTACGACTTTAACTTCTGCAATTGTGGTTCAGAAACTACCTCCACTCACGACTTCATAATTACTCGTTTATGAACACAGCTTAATCGTTTCGTTGTTATAACTGGAACTTCTATGTAAAATAAACACGAATTTTTACCACAATTTTGACACAATTGAAACGGTAAACATTTTCGTGGTTTTTTATTTACTATTTATTTTTGTTTCATAGTCTTACATTATTTCTCAGAACGAAATAAACAAAATGACTCTACCCTATCTCTGAATGCCTAAAATTTTATGTTTGTAGGAACTCTTCCACCAAACATTGCCCACGACCAATTACGCAAACGGCCAGCAGATGGCCAAATATTCCATAGAACTATCAATACAAGCGGCCATGTATAGTCCATTCACGGCTTCTTCAGCCTTTTTTATTCAAACGTTTGAAAAATCTCCCCATGTATGACGTGTTCAGTTATTTCCTAAATACGCCCTGTATCACAAGCATTTTATACTTGTGTTCATAGAAGTTACTTTTTTTTTTGTGTTAAATTGAAATGTTATTCATATTTTATCTATAAATTATAATGCTTCCTTTATAAGTAATCTGAATAAAATCAGAGACAACATAGGTATGTTGATAGCGCCTAGTAGGACATAGTCCTTATACAAAATACTGTTACACTGAGTGAGCACGAATGTGGTGCGTTGTCCCCCTGGTGTAATTCTCCAGGCTTAGTTAAGTTTAGTTTGCACTACGCGGAGGAATATCCTGGAAGTATAACTTTAGCAGGGCTTCAGAAAGGTTGAAGTAATCGTGAGCGGACTATAGGCTCGCATGTAGTCCGGAGGTTGAAGGCGGCGTACTCACAACTTTGCCAGAAGGACCGATGAGCCCCATCTTGCCAGGAGGCCCCACTTCGCCTGGAGGTCCTGAGTCTCCTGTCTTACCGTCGTCTCCATCGTGGCCTGGCTCGCCCTTCTCCCCCACCAGACCTGGCTCTCCTGCTGGTCCCGGGAATCCAGGCGGTCCAGGGTTGCCCTTGGGACCCTCTGGTCCTACCGTACCTCTGGGACCTGGGGGACCTTGTACACCCGCCTTACCCTCCTCGCCCTTCTGTCCTGATGGACCTCGCTCTCCCTGCAACAACACCACAATTCTTACTCACCACGCTGCTGCCTGCTCAAGGAAGGTAACTAGCTTGGTTAGACCTGTGTATCAAGTTGGGCAACCAAGCAGTAAGTGCTAATGTCGGCAGTGTACTAGATTGTTTCTATTTTCTACGTTATAAAACATGATAATTGTAATAATAATAAATGAAATATAAAATATCATCGTAACTAAGTAAAATAATTCTCTTCTCTTATTCACATAGCATAAAATTTTAATTAAAAGTTACCTTTCATAACACTGCGTAACTAGGGGTGGATATTTTCCCTATTGCAAACTCCCCCATAAGAAATCATGTTTTGTTCCAAACCTGAGTAAAATAAACCTCAAGTCATGAGACAGACACTGCAGGCTGTCAACTACACAGAGTGATCTCACGTAATGCAGGAGATTACAACTGGAAAACTGCACACTTTGAACAAATTAAAGTCTTCATGAACATGGGCACACTTGTTTGTACTGTAGTATTCATGTGCAGCTGTGAAAATAAAGGCTAACAGGAAACAAATAATAAGCAAAAACATAAAAATAAATTATTCTGTGCTACTTGCTTAGAAATAAACTAAATAATTTTCGATATGTATTGCTGGGAACATACAATTTAATGGAAACATGTATTTGTGTGAATATGTATTCTAAATATGATTTATAATAAAAGTTTTAGGATTTTTTATTTTTCATATTTTAAGGCCATCTTAAGCTCAACGATACCTGAGGTCAAGGTCACACCGAACAACAGAGTTACTTCTCAAGGTCGCTGTACCTCCTCCACCCTCTGTGTTCCTATAACCTTATTTTTACCAGCACTAACAACCTCACAGGAACAAGTGTGTTAGGTTAAAGGTTCTGTCTGGTTGGAGCATTAAATGCGTTGTATACATTTGGTACACAATGACATGTGATTAAAAATTGGATGGATATTTTGAAGTTGGTTATAAAAAGGATAAGCATTTAAGAACCTTTTCATAAGAGAAAGGATTATTTTTTGGGGTCGAAAAGAAGTTAACATGGATGATTTCAGAATCAATTCTGGTTGTTAAATTTTCTTGGAAATTCCAGGGTTTTGGACACACATAATACATTTTTCATCTTTGTTTGCATGCCTTAAACTTGAGGGTCACCACTTAATGTCACCTTCATGTGAGTGTCAGTGGAAAGACGGCATGCCAGTTGGGCGTCTTACACAGAGGCGACAAGCAAGTAGTGAGTGAGTGCCAGCCCACGTGTTTTTATGGCCTGGATGCTCAAACAACCTGCAGGAAGGTGGAGCCCTTGAGGCCAAGAGAGTGCGCTGGCCATGGAACAGGACCTTGTCTTCATATATGCCTGGCAGGAAAAGAAATGTCGATGGTGTCATGCACAGAACTTGTGTAGTATGGTGAGGTGCCGCGAAGCTTCAACCACATCAATTGCTTGATGTTGAGTGCTACATCCTTGAGGAATTCTGACGTGAACATCAGTAATTGGCAGTACATGTGGCCAGTCAGGTGTTGCATTAGCAGATACGAGTCAATGATAGTCATTTCCCTCAAGTTCATGGGCGAATTGTGTTGATTGGCCCTGGTCACTGTTGCATGAGGTTTGGTATCTCTACTGTAACTGTCGGAACAGCTGTGTCTGGTAAATATTGCCTGATTGGTAAATCAAGACTTTTGCAGAAAAATCGGGTACTAATTATAGTACAGGCAAATTGGTGTCAACTTAGGAAAAATTAGTAAATAAGTTGAAATTTTTCACACAAGTATATTTGACCTTGCTTAATAACATACTAAAAGTCCCAAACTATCGCAGTTGGGGAACTTCCTTAAATTGTGAAAGTTGTAGTCTAATTGTCTAATGACTATATACTTTGCTAGAATGCTGATTGTGAGCAATTGGTAGATCCTAGAGACTTCCGGTTTTCACCAACATATTCCTAATAAGAAAAAAGTGAATTACATAATAATATAGTGACATTAGTATATGGTACAGTCAGGTTAAATATTCGGTACCACCTAAAAAAAGGGGGGGGGGGGTTAACACTTTGCATGTATCGTAGTAGATAATTTCTCATCTGTTACAGAGGTAAGTATAAAATAGGGAAAGAAACTCGATCACATGTCTATCAGTAGCACATTCTATTACTTTGGACTCACCAGAAACAACAGCTGTACTGTATGCGACTTCGCCATGCTTGCCAAGTACTGGATGGAGCGATACTTCGTGGGACTCTCGTAACATGGCTGCACGGTGACTGGTGCACTTTGCGATTGTAGTTGAAAAATTGCTATTGCAGCAAAATGAGAGTAAGTACTCAACATGAAGAGAATATGTAATGCCATTATAAACCAGTCAAAGTAAGTATTTACATTATTTACACATTACTGTCATTTGGCAATCACTGACAGTCTTTTTGTAAGAGATAACTCACATTCCATATCATCGATATCTTCCTCACACTGTTCGTCCAATAAGGAGTGAGTCTGTTATCCATTGTCGTCTACCACTTCTGTAGCATTGGCACACCCATTCCCTTCACAATGGCCAAACATTGGTGAATACTTGGGACCAGCTCTTTGACATGAGCATGAACGCTCGCAATCCGATATGCAGTTGCAGATTATTTGTTTCATAATTATTTCGGTTGCGGCAACTTGTAGTGTTAGTACAGGAGTGTGTTCACCATTGACGATTTTACAACCCCATTCACTTGGAGAAAGAGGGACGCCTCGCCATAACTGCATTTGTAAATACACACGAAGACTGTGTTCTTTTGCAGCTGCTGTAGTCGGTGGAAGAACAGACGGATCACACAGTTGGTTTGCAAACTGACAACCAATGATTCTCAAGTACAACTTTAGATGTGTTCTATTGAGGCTATCATGCTTATTCCCGCCGTAGAGACAGACCATGAAAGCTTCACCTGCAGCTGCTACTTCATCTTGTGAAATTCCAGTGGCATTGATAAGATCAACAAGCTTATGGATATTAGAGTCTTCAATTTTCTTAAATGATTTTACCTTTCCGACTCTGTATAGAGCAGAGGAGGTGTCACAACCAGACACAGCACGCGCAAAGAGTACATAATTTTTAATGTCACCAAAGTTAGTCTGAAGAACTCTGCTGCCAAATTCTTTCCTAGATGGTAGCTTGGTTCCATGGATCATGAAGTACACATTAAGTGATGGTGGAACAAGATCAATCATGAGAACTAGGCGGTCAGTGTCCTCTTCTACAGCCACAACATTTTCCCCATTCTTCGCCTCTTCAATAGCTGTTTGTATGACAAGAGAATCTGCATCTGCTGCTGCCTGCGGGGCATGGTGGCCAGCTTTGCTCAATTTACATGACATAATTTTAATTCAATTCATCTTCTTCGTCATGTTTCCCAGAAATTGATGTTGTTGATTTATTACTTGAGCTTCCAAAGAGACAGCAACTGTTGTTGAAGAGATCCTTGCTCTGCATCTCATATGTTCGACATCTCTTGAGCTTGGCTCGAACCCATAAAACACAACAAACAGAACTAACCCATAGTTATATTAAAAGTATGCATAATATCTGTTATACGCCTCTTTGTATGTGTAAACATTAGGCCAAATGACACGATTTAGAAGGTCGCCACCATCGATAACAACTGTAGAATGCGATGGGATTTCGTCAGTTGGTGTGGCCTTCCTCTCTATTAATGGAATAAATTTTAATTTTGAGCCAGGTTTCCTCAAGGAAGGACCATCAAAAAGTGATGGAGGAAGAGTTGTTAGCTCATAACATAGGTATGACTCCAGCTATATTTCTTTGTAACCACTCGCATTTGGCAGAGCATACGATGAAACAGTTTTGAATAGGATTGATTTGCACTTTCTGTCCCCTCAGAAGAACACTTTCAGTCATTTCCGCAAGAGAAGTTACCTTGTCTTTGTGCTTGAGCTGTAAATCAGCGTAAGTCCGATTATTCCTCGTCATTCGATCTATTGCAGCTATGTCAACTTCATGAGCAGAATCACAATTTATACTATCGTCTGCTATAAGCCCACTGGATATTGATAGGAGGTGCTCACCACTTCTTCCAAAAGGGTTGTAAATTCTAAGCCAGTCTGTGAACCTTTCAGTATGTGCAACACACCTTTGTTGCCATGTTCGCCATAGTTCCACATGTTGTTCACACGACAGAACAGACACACCTGCAAATGTCTCTATAGACTCTACAACAGTGAAGGGGCCCTCGTTGCGTTGATCAATCGTGGAAGCACTGAATCTGAAATTCCTCTGCCCCGTGTTATTCCTCCTGTAGTATTCATATTGTTCATTAGTGTCTGCTCTATTGTGAGGTTAGACCATAATCCAATACAACATTTATGTGCTCGCCGAATAGTAAAAAAAAAAACACACACATTCAATGAAGCACACAAGATCTTGAGGCGATATATTTGACTCAAGTGTAACCATTGTTTGTAAGTAGAGGTGGCCAGTCCTTGAATAGTTTATGGGCCCAGCAGCATGAAGATAAGGTAGCATATTCTGTATGCAATACAAATGTAATTTTGAATAACCCTAGTGTTCGGCTCTAACAACGATCCTAATTAACTCTACCATTTCAAAGTACTGATACCAAAGTTATCCTGTGCGACTCCTCTCAGTCTCCTCCTGATTTTTTTTTTCTCATGCACATATATTGTTCTAAACACATTTGAAGATAATATGGCATGTTCCACTGAAAGATTCTTCCCGAATACAGCCCCATATATGTATCTGAGTGACACAGTCATTTCTGGAGAGAGCTCTTTCTCGTCAATACACTTCTCGAAGAGTATACTTGCAAGTGCATTTCGGGTAAGGAAATGAGCTCTGAGACCTCGAGAATGTGAATGACCTGATAGCATATGCACAATGCTATTCTTGGCATAAATGTTTTCCCAACACTCCTCAATTCCATTTCCACCAATAATGTGCCCAATTGCACCCATGAGAGACATGAGGAAATGGAAACCTTCCAAGCGAACCACCACAGACGATAAATGGTTATCACCTGATGCAAGCACTATATGAACTGCCTTTACATATAGAGGTTGGTCAAATGTTACAAAACAGGTAGCTTGTGAGTGCTTCCTACATTCCTTTGCAGCATATTCGAGGCAAGTGAGAATAGTTTATGGATTGCTTGGGTCTAGGTCCACAATGGACATTGCGAGAATACCAGATGTTTCGAAAAAGTTGTTACACTCCATGGCCATTTCCATGTATCCATTCCACCCGACATGTGGTTGCACCCGACAACATAGTCTGGCCATCCAAGGAACGTCAAGTCGACGCCCTGTGACATCACTATCAGGTTTTAGGTTCTGCGAGGTAATATCTTCAACAGTTATGGGGCTCAGACCAGCTTTGTACTTCTTTTCGTACATTTGTATTTGCATAACACCAAACTTACCAAACTCTGAGGAGTTTGGCAGTGATTTAGGCTGAGGAACTAGAACTCTTGCATCAATAGGGTGTAACGTACTTGACACCGCCCATTACATGAAATGTTTCCTTTCCATCTATTGTGCTAACATCGTGATCAGCATTGTCGAAAACAAACTGAAGGAATGTTTCCTCATCTATCACGACAGGTGCATGCTGAGCAACTGCGGAGACTCGTATTTGAGTACTTCCGAGTATAATGGCCAGAACCCCATATTACTAACAAAGTCTATGAGGGATCGGCTCCAAAACTGTTTATGAATATATACTTGCAATGGGGAGACAAATGTCCGTGGACGTGTTGCTGAAATAATAGTGTGCTACTGAAATTGTCTTCATAAGGTTGTGGTTTCCTTTCGGGGCTTCATTACTCCTTCCAGGAATAAATTGAGGTTTTCAGGTATCAAATAAATACCCCCATCTTCAATTTCTTCACAAGTAGGGTAAGAATTACATTCGTAAATTGTGGACCAGATATCTTCATTAATGATTAATCTCAGCAGCATTGATGATACACTTCTGCTCTTTCTTTTCATCTTGAAGTCTATTTATGTACATACCACTGATCTGTCAGTACTGCCGATGCTAGGTTTCGGAACGACACTACATGACCAGACTTATCCTGTATAGATGACAGAATCACATTATTTCCAAAGTGTTCCTCCAGCTTGTTCTCCAGAGTTTTCTCACAGTAAGTAACCATCGTCAGAAAATTCCACTAACTTTGAATGAAAATCAGACAACAGATGTTGGCACTCATTGTTGCTATCCAGATATTCGCATTACTTTAAGAACACTCTACATTAATCTGTATTCGCTCCTCTTGTTCGTTTGCAGGTTGTTCCTGGCATGAGTTTGCCAACCTTATTGTATGTTGACCAGCAGACACGATGATACATGCCATCTTCTAATATAAGATCTGATCCTGCAGTCACAGGAGCAATTCAGGCTAGGACAGTTTTCCCCCACTCATCATCCCTGGTTTCTGCCATTGCCAGAATAGTGTCTGACACCGAAAGCACACTGACCTGACTCACTGGTGAATGATGAAAAGGATGTCGTTTTATTTTATCCTTGTCTACAAATCGTCAACAGAACCAACAGTCGGTTCGGAAGTTAAATGGTTTCCTTGAATTGCGAAGATCACATGAAGGAGGCAATGATTTTAGTTGTTTGGACCACCAAACATAATCTTTTCTACACTGAGTATGCAATATTTTGGACGACCTCGTACCAAGTTTGTCTTTTATGCCGTCTTTTTGTATAGCAGTTAATTCTTTGATTGTCTCCAAACCTTTTCACCATCACATACTTGCCCAGTCCCGTCTAACTTCTCATCACAAAGTACACACACATTATCTTCCCCTTCCATTTCTAAGAAGAGTCTACCACATAGCCTATAAAATAAATCAATTATCAGAAACCACAAAATGGCATGCATTATAGCTTGTATAATACATTATCATTCATTAATAACATACGTGAAGTTACAGCAATTGAAAACTTCTATTCTACATTTCAATATGTTACAACAGATGTGGTAACAAATTAAGTACTACAGCATACTCATGGAATGGACACAGGGACCTAGTATTTTAAGAACTGCAATGTTATTGATATAGGCCTATTTATCAGGATTTTTATCACAGAGCTAATATCCTATGGAAATTAACTTCATAAGTTTCGATTTAACTTCATAAAATTTCATGTGGTTTAAAGTAAACTCATTTTTAGTATAGCCTGATTGAATGTGATAATATTCATTTTCAAGTAAAAAAAAACATTTCAATGTAATATCTAGTTAAGTACCTTCATTAATGCATTTTCATTGTTGCAGTCACTTTAAATTGAAGTATCCTAAACATCTATTTAAGCCCATAGTTGCATGGTTGAGTCCCTTGATGTAAAACACTCACGTGTAGAGCATCATTAAGTTAAGTTTGCTGGATTGTTCCGAAAAACATATATACTTAACATAATTTAGAAGTTTAATTATAGCATTTCTTACAAGTAACATTTATTTTGTAGGCATTAATATTATGCAGGCTTTCCTAAAGTTTACGATTTTTGTTGCGAATAATTGGTATAAATAAGCCGCTAACACCCATAGCAGTCAGTATTAATGCGTCGCAATTTTAAAAATAAATTTTGTAACTGAGGAAATATGTGTCCCTACATATTGGTTTAAGCCTATGGATTCGTGCCAATTGTGTAGTAGCATAGACTAAGTACTAAATTTATTCTTGTCTTTGAAAATATTTCACCGTATATTATGTGTAACCTGGTCATATATGAATATATTACCTACTTGTATTTAACACAAATAATCACACCGCAATAAAAATATTGCTGTGTTTTAGTTACCTCTCCTCGTAACGATCCACTACTTACACTGAAATACAGTATGAAACTTGCGTGCATGCGCCTTTAGCACGGAGCCAAGCTTTACTATCAATCACCTGCGCTCTGGCGGTAGCAGTTCATCAGCTATGCAGTAAGCCAGCCTGGCCATCAACTTAAAAAACACTCTTCTGCTAGAAGACATGTTATACAGTTTCTTTGCACGTTCCATACTTACCTCTGTAACTAATAAAAAATTAAGGTAACATATCCAAAGTGTTGGAAATCCTTTCGTTTTAGGTGGTAACTATTTTTTTTAACATAACTTTACTATATAATAATGTCACGATATTATTCCGCATTTTTCTTTGTTCCTATTAGGAATGTGGTGGTGCAAACCGGAAGTCTCTGGGACCTACCAATAGCTCACAATCATCATTCTAGCAAAACATATATTTATTAAACAATTAGACTACAAATTTCACGATTTTAAGGAAGTTCCCCAGCTGCAATAGTTTGGGACTTTTACTATGTTATTAAGGAAGGTCAAATATACTTGTGTACAAAATTTCAGTTTGTTTAATAAATTTTCCTAAGTTGGCCTATTTTGGCACTAGTTTTCCTGTACTATTAGCAATGCTGCAGAATCCAGCGGGTTAAATTATTTTGAAACATGTCATCCACTGGCACTCATTCTTATATCTTTCACATATGGGACATATAAGGCTGCTGTTCACTAATGATGTGCCATATTGTGACATGTTAAGCATCCATTAATTAATGGGTGTTACGGAAATGCCAAAGAATATTAAGGGATAAGAAAGATCACAACTAAAAATGGATCTTAACAAACGTAACTTGGATCAGAATGATTAGTTCCCAACTGGATAAAAATGAATTTCACACACATAGTATACAAACGCTAGAACTGTGTCCATGTTATACACAGAAACATTCATTAGATAACCAAACAAGAAAACAGAGACTGTAGCAAGGAAATATTCTGTGGAGCTCGAGATAAAACTTTCTTTCTGATGTAGCCTACTATTATAAACTAGTTCTCTAAAAAGCAAGTGGACAGGGTTCGCAGGAAGAGGCGGACACTCACGTGCTTGCCATCGCTGCCAGTAGGACCAGGAGGCCCAGGGTTTCCTGACTCTCCCTTGGGACCCTGCAGCCCCTCAGGACCTAGTGGTCCAGGGATGCCCTCTGCGCCCTTGGTGCCTCGAGGTCCTGGCTCTCCCGGGGGACCAGCAGGCCCTTCTGGCCCTGAAACACAACAAAGCCGTGTCACTACTCGACCAAGTCCTGCATAGCGACTGTGATTTGGACCAGCAAAGCCCTGGCCATCTGACAACAACTCAGCTAACCTGAAAAAATAATGACCATGTTCTCAATTTATACCTTGTGTATATGTAGTCATACGCAGTATGAGGCGCCCTGGTTGCTGAGAATCACTACTCTTGTAAAATCGAAACTAACCAGTTTTGTCCTCAAAAATGTCCAAAATTTGTGCTTTAAAGGCATTCATGAAGTCACTGCTTAATCGTTTCTAGTGTGAAAGTATGTTATAGTTAATTTAATCTTAACAGTCAGAGGAACATGTAATGAGACGCCAGAAGGATAATGGTAGGTGTACGGTGATTGGTGATACTGGATTTGGGCGACTTTAAACATCGAGGTCTTGAGAGCCAATGAGGATGGAGTGAGGTGAATATGGAGCAGCGCCAGAATGGCAAGGATGTGGGAAATGGGAGATCCTAGAGAAAACCCGCCTACCAGCAACATCGTCTGGAACGATTCCCACATGTAAAAGTCCGGGAGAGACATCGCCGAGAATGGAACCCGGTACCTGGGTGTGAGACTAGTAATGGTCTGAGCATTACACCATCGCGCGCCTCTGGCGGCAATGGTAGTTACATGTCTGTTTAGCACAAGCCAGGTCGCACTTGTCCAGACAGTTCGCACGACCACTGAAATAGCTGACAACAAGGAGCAAACATGTACGGTTGTAACTCAACAGTAACGAGAGAACATTATCCTATTCATTTGTTTGCCGAAGCAAGCCGAAGTAGGTTCTACGGTACTGCTAACGTTAGAACGCAGAGTAAACTACAAATTATCACTTTATTTTGTTGGTGGCTATGTGAATAACCTCGCCAACTGTTATTTCTTTTTTATATTATGACTAGCGTATGTTTTGGGGTAATATTATCGATGTGTTGTTTATTCACAGTTGTTTAATATTACATAAACAAATGGTAAATGTTACAATGAAAATAAATCTTGAAAACTTAAAATTTGAAAGTAAATTATGTTTTGTAAACTTTCAGAAATAATCTTATTATTTAATTACGTGTTTATTTAGGCAAATATTAAAATCTCTAACACATTACAAATTCTTTTTGACAAGCATAGGCCTATAACATTGCCTATGCCCTAATTCAAGTGACTTATTACTAGCAAATTTAAATGTTTTGTGACTTTTTAGTGTTTAAATGAATTTTATACTTTTCAACTTTTAATTTAATATTATTCGATTTAACCAGCGAATCTCGCTATTTGACTACTGGATTAGAGGAAAAAGCTACTAAAGTACTTAAAGACATTTCCAACAACCTTCTATTTTTGTTTTGGTATTATTAATTAGTGCTGAACCGATACCGATGCCCGAAGTCAAATATCTGCTGATATTACTAATGTCGGCCCGTAACTGATTTTATTTTTAGCCGATATTGAGACCCGATATTTTCAGTTAAACCAGTGGATGATAGGGTGGCAATGTTGTAGTAAGAGGGGCTCAACTGCTGCCGTTTTAAGTCAGCAGTTGCCGTTGTTATTCCAAGCACTAAACTGACAGTTTGTCACTCTAGGACGGCAAGAGAGGAAGGGATATGCCTCCCTGCTGTTTGATAATCATACAGGAAGAGGAAGGAGTGAGGAAGATAGAGAGAGAAATGCCTCTCCCACTCCACTGTGGCCACCTGCTGTGACAGGCACTTAGGAGATAATCATATACAGCTTATATTGCAGGTCGCCGAATTACAAGCATTGCAGGTGCCACACTTCAGTTTTACACCTTGTCATATGAGTATTAAAAATCTTTTAAAAGCAATGATTATGACATTCATAGCATAGGAAGTGGCAGTGCTTCAATTTTACTTTCAGTAAAATAAGCGAGTGCTGAATAAAAAAACTAAATATATTAATAAGTTTTAATTTTCTGAATATGAACAAAGTTGAATTATGCTGAGAAATACGATACACTACCTTGTGGATTTAATATTTTAAATTTTATTTGTTTAAAACATAAATTGCTGAAAACTGCCATGACCTAAATTTTAAAATAAATCGCGGAAGTATATTTTGAGTGCAGCTTTCAATCTCTGATTTTGAAGAATTTATATGAAATTAATTTTCACTAATGTTTTGTATGTTTACTTAAAGCATCTAATAGCATATTGTGTGACACTAACTTTAACACAGATTTTCATCAGATTCCCAAAATACTTTTATTGCTAGTAGAAGTCTTTCAGGCCATCCCTCATGTGTCCATTGTATCGGTATCGGATATCGGTTGTATCGGAAGGAAGTATCCGTTCGTACGGGTATCGGTAAAAACCTGTATCAGCTCAGCACTATTATTAATATTTATTTCCTTTGTGGAAAGTGAAGTGCCAAAGTAAGATTCGTGTTGCATGCCTTGCCAAAATTTTCAAGGTTTACATCCCTGATTGCAAATATATTCGAGTGAATATAAACTGTAATAATAAATGCGAAACACTACTTCACAGCCAATTTTTACGTACATAATCACGAATATATGTGTGACTCAAATAAAAATAAAAATATGCAACTCAAATGCATGTTTATACAATACATAAAAAGAGAAACTACATGACATGAGGTCATGGAAAATCTTCGTCATTAGGTCAATAGCCAAGATTTCCATAAAAGCACTTACTTTACATATTTTTAAACTTAAGATTAGCACTAGCAAATCTCACTACTTTACAGAAAAATATTTTATTAATGTGTTTAATATTAAGTCTTACACAAAACTTACATACACACTAATATTTTATATTGTTTATAAAGAAATATCGATGCATGTAAAATCTATAAATACTGCACAATTCAACTTGAGGCATTTAAAAGTTTAAGTAAATCATATTTCAAAATAATATTAAAATTTGAAACATATTAATTTACCATCAAAGTCATACTTTTAGTGCAGGTTTAATATTCATTCTGAGAAGCTAATCCTTTCAGCAGACTATTAGGGAGTCATATACCCCCTGCCTCCTCCCTATAACAACTTGTTCCACAGCATCCAGCGTAATTGTTTAATATTCATTCCGAGAAGCTAACCCTTTCAGCAGACTATTAGGGAGTCATATACCCCCTGCCTCCTCCCTATAACCACTTGTTCCACAGCATCCAGCGTAATTGTTTAATATTCATTCTGAGAAGCTAACCCTTTCAGCAGACTATTAGGGAGTCATATACCCCCTGCCTCCTCCCTATAACCACTTGTTCCACAGCATCCAGTGTAATTGTTTAAAACGCCGAAGTTGTAAGATAGTAGACCCTCGACTTGGGATACATACGGCGAGGACTGGAGTAGTGAACACAGAGACTCCTCACCTCTCTGTCCGTCGTCTCCTATCTCGCCCTTGATGCCGGGAGGTCCAGGCATGCCCTGTGGACCCGGCGCCCCGGGTGAGCCAGCCACTCCTGTGGGCCCGTCCTCGCCCTTGGGACCCTGCCGGCCGATCTCCCCGGGGGACCCTCTCTCTCCTGCAGGCCCCACGGTACCCGGCTCTCCTCGCAGGCCCTGAGACCCTTGAGGACCCGGAGGACCCTGCGACATATGGCCACCTCACTACATTGCACTTCACTCACCAACAACTTATTTATGTTGAAAAAGTGCCACAATAAAGTTTTATGAGCAGTGAATCGTGCATATTACTTTCTTCTACATATTACGAATGTCAACTATCGTAACAACCATTCTGACACATATTTTTTTAAAGAAGTGGATATTGCACGATATTATTTAATCACTGTAGTTGGCTAATCAACTCTTGTATTTATCATTTATATTTTCACTAATTAAATTATTGACAGCTTTAACATTATAGTTTTCTTTTAAATTGTTTATCAATAGAAAACTTAATTTGTAATTACTCTTATTTCAATACACATTTACTTGTTTTCATGCCACATTTCTGAAAACGAATGTAATTTTGTAAACATAAAATATTTGTACAGTACAGGTGCAATACTTGAGTCAGTCTCACTTCATGCCGTATAGGAACTAGACATGGACAGACTTAGTTACAGGGTTCAGAGTAAGCAAGAGACGTGTTGACGTACCGTATCTCCCTGAGCGCCCTTGAAGCCCTTCTCGCCTGGTGGTCCGGGGTCCCCCTTGTCGCCGTCCTCTCCGGGAGGCCCCATAGGGCCTGGTGGGCCAGGAAGTCCCCTCTGTCCTGACAGGCCGTCCCTCCCAGTGGGCCCTGGTATGCCACCCTCGCCCTGCGCCGTCACATTACTGTCACACATACTGCCTCGGAAACACTGTGGGGTGAGCAGGCTCATAGCCAGGGGGTAGGGGGCATACCCCTCCCCCCGAAATTAAAATAAAATACTAGAAAATAATTTTTTTTAACAATTACAACTTTTATATATATTTTTAATATAAGAGATGTGTGGTCCCCCTTGAACCTGAAGGATGATTGTAGCATTTCGTCGATCCTTCTCTGTATATTAGCCCATTGAATGTAGATGATTTTGAAATAAACATGAGTAAACTCTTATACTGAATTTTTTTCGCATGTGACAAATTTGCAATTCCCTCTTGAACACAAAGGAGGTTTATAGCATTTTGTATTTCTGTCTACATATATTAGCCCATTAGTTGTAGATAATTTTTTCAGCTTACCATTTTTATATTATAGTTTACATTTTCCCCTCAAAATTATAAACTTGTAATTCTGCCCCCTCCCCCCTCCCAAACCAACACACAAATTCCCGTGTACACCCTTGAACTGATGTAGCACACACAATTCAGATAATCTGCTGGTCTTTCATATCATTATAACATTGATCAAGTAATATACCTTTAAAAATACAGTCACATAAACCACACAAAAGTACGTCAAAGGTAAAATACGTAAAGTATTAAACAAATAGGAAAAGATGCAGATCACATGAGCTGTATTTCGATCTATTTTTGAATGAGGTGGGAAAAACTAAATGTATAGCAGTAAATTTTAGGCAGTGAAAACCTGAAAGCAGAAGAAACTGAAGCAAAGATGGAATTAAGGTAAAATATCTTTGTTACAAAATGAGGATGAATTCTGTTCATATCTAACTTACAAAATAATGGAAGCATTTTTCAATAAGATTTTTATCTTAGTGACTAATATGAGTAATGCTCTCGATCATTTTGTATCACATGTGTTAATAAATATCTTGGTATAACAGCAGTGGAATGTATTGCACAATGTGTGTACAGGTAGTCTTCGACTTTCATACATTCGAGATTCGTAAAATTCACTCTCTAAATCACCTCTAAATCAACTTTCATACGACTGATTTGATCTTTCATACATCTAGCAATCTACCAACATATTGATATAGCACTGTTAGTTGCCATCTAACACTGCCGGCCATGTTTTTCAGCCTTCGTGGATCATATGTTATGAATGTTTAGATATGGCTGTCATATTGGCACAACACAAATGATTGCTTCTGTTAAAATAATATACGAATCTCTAAAAAACTTTTACATAGGTTTTACTACATACAATATAAAATGTTGTATTTGCACAACAATTTTACAGAAAGTAGGAAGCATATTTAATTACCTTATTTTAGCCACAGGATACTTACAATAAAATACGTATAATGTAGTAAAAATCAACAATTAAGGTAAGAAAGTATTGTACAGGTGTTTTTATTCGTGATTTCCAATAAAATACTTCTTAAAAATAACATGTTTATCAATTAAATATATTATATTTCTGCCAAGATTAATTTTTTACTAATTTTCTTATAACCCCTCTTAATACATGCATGTATATGGTACAGTTTTCATACAATTCAACTTTCACAGACATTTTCAGGAACACATTCTGTATGAAAGTAGAGGACTGCCTGTACTCACAAACTTAATTTAAGTAACTTCAATATCTTTATTTAAGGGTAGCAGTAAGTGGCCTCAGTAAGGACTCACCCTCTGTCCCTTAGATCCTGAAGGACCTGGGGGACCTTGGGGCCCTTTCCTTCCTTCAGGACCTGGAGGTCCTTCCTTGCCCGCTTCTCCTTGCTGTCCTTTGTCACCAGATGCTCCTGGAGGACCGAGGGGACCCATCTCGCCTTTCAGACCAGGCATTCCCTGCAACCATGGAAAAACCAACACGTTCATATGTTTACTATTATATTTGACATGCTGATAAATGGTTACACATCTGTTGACTATTTTTTACACGACACTGTTTATATTTTAGTTTCTTATTATTCCACCTGCGAATGAAGTCAAATAGAACTGATTATGGAAAATACCACAATGTCTTCAATAAATGTAACTGAACTGGGCTTTAGTTTCTTTAAATATCTAAAAGTCTTGCAGTTATTACCCATTGGATGGGTTTCATTAACACACACTCGTGTTTCTTTATCTACAAGTGATTTGAAAAACATCTAGAAATTATTGCCTTTCATCTATTCGAATTGGTCCAGTCATGATTACCAAGATAAAAGATACTAGCCTCAATTTTTCACACACGTGTGTGCATGGCAGTATTTTTAATTTGTTCCTGTGACGAGCCTATCTGAATTAAATTTGCTGCCAGCAAATACATATTCCCGACTGAATAAAATTTGGGGCGAAGAATAAATTTGTTACCTCAAGACTCAAGACTAATGAGAGTTAATAAATTTGTTACCACACAGGTCGCCGTTCTTTGCTTTCTCTCGCTTATATTAGATCAGAGGTTTTGGTATTTCAAGAGCTGTGAGGGTCTTTTTGGTTTTGAAACTTTGATTAGAATGCTGTACGACAAACTAATGTTTTTATGTATCAAAACCTTTTTTATAATTCTTTTTTTCAATAAACTGTATAAAAAGAATTTTTACAAGCATTTATTTTTGCGTGTCATGTTACACCAACGTGTAATTTAATTCTTCAATGATTCTTACTGTCTTTTACTAATGCAGTCTCCTTTATTCCGGTAATGACCTATAAGAACAACTATTTTCATATCCAGTGCTCTAAGTAAAGGGTCTTTGTTTACTTTGAGTGTTAATACGCTAATGACGAGAATTTGGAGAACGTCTGATCTGCCGCGGGGTGAGTGATGGTGAGAAATTGGAAGAACTATGTATGTTGACCCAGTGGGAAGCTTGAAACAGCAGTAGATGATGATGGTGACTTATACATCGTACACGTAGTCAATGTTACTTCTGCTACACGCTGCTGGAAAGATCAATGTTAGAAGTTTGGCAAATGGAAGATTTTAGCTACTAGGTAAGTGTTAGTGTCGTATGCGTACCAGATTATCTCTATTTTCTCCATTAAAAAAAACAGGACAATTGCATTAATCTTGAATAAGATATAAAATAACTTCGTTACTAAGTTAAATCTTCCTATTTTATAATTCATGTATTTTAAAATTTTAATTAAAATGGCCTTTTCGAACACCGCGCACGCAGTGGCGGAAATTTTCGCAATACCAAGCTCTACCACACAGAGATGTGAACCGTACTATACTATAATTATGGTATTTATGCTATAATTTACAGCTTTTTACGATGTATTATGTTTAAGTTTTTATAGTATGTCAAATGACTACAACTTAAAATGAAAAATTATATTCTTATATTACTCATTATACAAAAAATTTAACCTATGTTTACGAATACCTCTATTCACAATTGTACTTCATATCTAAATGTAAAAAAAAGCATTCTTTCAAGAAAAAACTATCATAAATGTTTTATGAATAAATGTGTATATAATTGTTGAACACTACAGTAGAATTTTAAAATAACACATTTTGCATTTTCTATGTGTATACTAACACATAATAAATCTGGAATGACTGTCAAAAGGTTTTTCGTTCCGGTACTATAATTTGATACAAAGTACCATAAGTCTCGCAGATGTACCATAACACACGTTATTAACTCCCGAAGTTCACATTCCTGCTCCATAAGAAATCTCAGAGAGAGAGAGAGAGAGAGAGAGAGAGAGAGAGAGAGAGAGAGAGAGAGAGAGAGAGGCACTCGCCTAGACTCACCGGTAGTCCTGGCATGCCCCTCTCCCCTGGGAAACCAGGTAGTCCTGGCCCTCCTGTAGGTCCTGGCTTCCCTGCTGGGCCTGCAGGTCCTACTTGTCCTTCCTTGCCAGCGTCCCCGGGCTGCCCCGACTCCCCTGGAAGGCCCGGGTGTCCTGGCGGTCCAGGCTCTCCCACAGGACCTGGCTCTCCCGTGGGACCTGGAGGCCCCACCACGCCCGGAGCTCCCGCAGGACCCAGAGGCCCTGGCTCTCCCTGCAACACATGGCTGTAAGACACACTCTAGCTCCTGTGTGACACTGCCTTTACAGATCGTTCGCTTCTCTGTACAACTGTGCAATGAAGCAGGAGATACTAATAATACATGTTCTCATTTAACTCTATCAAGGATATTTAATACAAAAAAGGAATTATTCTATAATTATACCAGACTGTTCAGTTTGCACGCATTGTATGAGATCACATATTCCTGGAATAAAAAAAAATTACACTTACAATTTTTTAAATAATTTAATGCCAATTCCAATTTTTTTTTCTATTTCACTGCAGCCATAATAATATGTATATACTAAGATGTAAAATGAAAAAAAAAATTGTTAAATAACATTTCATGCATTAAAAATTGTTAAAAATATGCAAAAAAATATATTTAACATCGTTTGCTTAAAATAATATTTTTAAATAGTTGATTTTATTTATTAAAAATTGATGTGGTTCGAGGTTAATTTTTATGTTTTTTTTATTTAGAAAATACGATTTTTTAAAACTTGATTAGTTTTTAACAAAATCTTAAAGATTTCAACATAATTGTTTACATTTTATTTTTAAATAAGTATTTAAACGTTTTCTTATTTCTTAACTAAAATTGATATTTTCAGCAATTAATTTTTATGGTTGGGTTTAATGTGAAAAATGGCGTTTTCCTTTATTTTATGAAGCCTAAGTTTTCATTAAATATTTTCCATGTGTCAAGTAAAATTAATTTTTTTTTATAAATTTTAGTATTTTTTTACTTTGTTTTTTTTTTTTTTTTTTTTAATATTTTACTACAAAATGTTAAATTTAATTTGTATGTGATCTCCAATCTTCACACATTCACATGAAATAAAACAGAAAATGACTATTATTTAAAAACGATAACTACTAGAAGAAACGAAGCTAACATTATTATTCTGTTATCAAAGAAAAACAGCGCTCATACACTGTTCACTGCTGAGTTCTCGTCTGTACTACGAGATAGTCCTTACCGGCGGGCCTCTTTCTCCAGGAGGTCCTTGAACGCCGTCCTTGCCGTTAGCTCCTAGAGGACCTTGAGGTCCTGCGAAACCCCTAGGGCCTTCAGGTCCTTGAGGACCATTGTCACCCTGAGGTCCTGGAGGGCCTGGTTGCCCGGTGTCTCCCTGAAACACAACTGGTCTTCCGTATATCGCTCATTTAGCTATAACATTATTCCACTGCTTAATGGTAGAACATTAAAGGCGGCTTGTTCATTTTCATAATTATTTTATTCCATAGGAACCACATTAAGAGGGCAGAAGATATAAACTAACTACTAATGCATCAATTGGAGTTCACAATATTTCGGAAACACACAGAGACACTGAGAAAGGAAAATCATGTATGATTTTTTTCTCTTACGCGTGTGAACAAATATTTCGCCAGAGTGATGCATCTATTTTGTATAATGTCTCGCGCCACAATTACATGTAAAAATTTATGGCGGAAGAAATAGATCGGCAGAAATACATCACTCTGGTTAAAACATTTGTTCACAAAGGCAGTAAGACAATTATGTACAATTTCCGTTTTTTTTTTTGGCTTCCATAAAACTGTAAAGAGTAATAAACGTCTAAAGCGTTAATTTATGTCACACAAACTCTTAAACTGTCTGCTGGAAATACAGGTAAATTATTTTGTAAGTTTGCTGGTAAAGATTGGGGAGGGAGGGAGGGAGGGAGGTGTTTGCTTTGATACGACTGATGACTCACCTTAGGCCCCGTAACTCCTTCCAGACCTCTTCGTCCTCGCGACCCTCTGAAGCCCTGCAACAGCCACACGCACTTGCATTATATACTAAATAAAACTGGTTTGTGTTTGGAAAGATTACGACACATAAGAATGACTCAGAAAGTTTAAAACCTATAGGCATTTCCCTACTGTTTGGAATTGCGAAAAGTCCTTAAATATGTTTGATGTTTTTTTTTTCTGAAATGAAGAAGATTGTTGTTTTACATGAACACACTCAAGCATATTGAAACATCGCTATTCGTCTCTGCAAACAACAGAGTGCTGCTTGTATAGGCAATCGGTTTTTTCACGTTTGCAAAACTAAAATAAAACTTTTATAAAGGTCACGAGGAAAATATTTACAAAAAGCTAGATATACAAGTATTATTATGTTTAGCTGCTGGAATAATTTTATATACTTTATACCATGTATGCATCCAGATATGTTGTTCGGGGAAGTCAGGGTGGTTAAGGGAGGGGGGCGGGGGCGGGGGCACTCGTCCTTCCCCTAACAGAGAAAAAATTGCCGCTATGTAAATTATATATATATATATATATATATATATATATATATATATATATATATATATATATATATATATATATAATAAATCTGCAGATATGTTGTGCTCTACATGACACACATCTCTACGAGTTTTTTCTGTGTGAAAATGAACCCATTTACTATCTAACTAAATACGTGAATGGTAAACGTTTTTCTTTCAAAATTAATTTTCGTCACTATCTGAATGGAATCCTCGCTACGCCCATGGATGTAAGCTTTCATTCGTATGTAATCTTCAGTATACTACCTCCGGGACCACTACTTAGAGATATTAGTTCGCACATTAAAATACTACATGAAAGTATGCAAATTAAAAACAAAAATTAATTAAGATTTTTAAATTACAGTTGTAGTAGTAGAACTAGATTGAAGTAATTAACAGCTTAGATGCATATGCTGTAAGGGCAACCACCTTAGCTGGCAACTGATGAGAAAAACTACAGTGATTCTCACAAAAGTTTATGTCTCACGACTTTTATTTACGATTTTTACATGTTTTTACATCATACTCAAAAATTGTATTTTTACCTGCGGAAGGGGTACAGAACCCCCTGGACTCTCTCCCTAGGATATGTGCCTGCTTTATATAAATGGGAATGGTATAAAAATATATTGAATGCATAAATACATCATGTGATGTTCACGGCAAAATGAGCTCTTCTGAAAGCCCTTATTAAGATCTGTTTGTCTACACATAGTGTATTCTTCCAACATATGTAAAAGTATCATTGTCGTGGACTTGATTACTTCATTCATGCGTCAGTCAAGAGAAACTATGAGACCATTAGATAAGTATATATTTCGTATACTTGCTAGTTCTTACATTTATATGCATCAAAAGAAACCAGAAAGCACAATAAATAATTTCAGTATTCTTAACTGTGTACTTTGCACTTTTAATTCAACGTCTAGACAAGGAACTACTTTCTCTTCGTTGTTACCAACTTTCCTGAAGCCCTGCTGAAGTTCTACTTCCAGGATATTGCTACGAATCACGCAACCAAAACTGAACATAACCTATAAAACTATACCAAAGGGACAACGCACTGCATTCGTGTGCACGGAGTGTAATCATATTTTGTATGCGAACTATTTCTTACTAGGTATTAACAACACACCTGTTTTCTCCCTGATTTATTAATACTAGTTTTAAATGAACCATTATAATTAATAGATTAAATATAAGCAAAAGTTTAATTTAGCCAAAAATATATAACTTAACACGAATGTAAAACACTTTTAAGACATGGCACATTTAGGAAACATGCAAACACGTGATTATTCAAAAGTTTGATTCAAAATGTGTGAAGAAACTGCGATTAGACTTAGATGTCTTGATAGCATGTTGGAGTAACAAAATGTGTTGGACATAAGCGAACGAATAAGAAGGTAGGTGAGACGCAGTGTTCGGACGAGGGAGGATGGATAGGAGGGCACAGTAGTTCCTTCCTGCTGGTGGTGATGAAGATTGGACTGGCGTTGTCACTCACCCGAGGTCCTGGCTCTCCTCTCTCTCCTTGCTGCCCAGTACTTCCCTGCAAAAAAAAAAAAACATACAGTCGTCAGCACACGCTACCATAGTCACGTGTGTCATTACAGAAGGACTAGCTTTCGCCCGTGACTTTGTCTGCGTGGAATTCGTGTTTTCTTTACAATATTTTTTAAATAGTTAGTATATATTTATAAAAGAATAAATATTTTAAAATAGAACACGGAGTGAAATGCAAGTTCTAAAATAAGAGAATTGAGGCTGTTAAGTTTTGAGTTGTTATTAAAAATCTGCCGTGTCAGCACGAAAGTTAGGCTTTTTACAATACTTCTTTGCAAACAATGTTATTTGCCATTTTCGAGGATGGCACCAGAACAACCAGACTGAGGGGCAAGCTTATACGTGAGCAAGCCTAAAGTCAATTACTGCGAATTTGAGAGTTTGCCCCTGCGACTTATTTATCATCATCACGATGCTCACTTTGAAGGAGAAACTGCAGTCCCCTGAATACAAAACGGAGGTCATTGGGAGTCAGTGGAATACGCTGCACAAAACACTTAACATAATTAAATACTTGAAATAGCTTTGACTTGCAGCCTAATGCTATTACAGAGATTCGGTGACTTCAAATGAGCATCAAATATTTTTACTCCATACAAACATTGAAACCCCATTCCAACAGTTTAGGAGTTGAATTTTGAGAAATCCCTCCTTAGTGGCTGCCTACATTACACAATGAAAGTTTCCTTCAAATTTCATGTTTCTAGGACCAATGGTTGAGGCTGGTCTGTGATATGTCAGTCAGTCAGTCAGTTTCCATTTTGTATACGAGCACCAGCCCGGATAGCATGTAAGGTTGATTTCAAACTTGCCATTTTACTTGAATTTTCCTTACCGAGCAAGCCTGTCATATCATACTTGTCATTGGACACAGAGGACCATGACATTCACTATATGTCATGTCCTTAAATCAGACGAGTTTACGTCTGCGAATCACAAATTATGGATAGAGCCACCTATCGCTCTGGCATCTGTCGGCACCATTAGTAGAAAATAAAAATTTTTTTAAACACACACAATATTTAAATTAATAATAAAAATTTTGAACTATTACATGCACATTCATAATAAGCAGGATCCGTCATCGTCGTAGTCATAATTATCAACATTCATAGCTGTTTCCAGTCTGTGGTCGGGTCAGCTTCATAATGAGTAGGATTACGATACACAAACATTTATAAGTGACTCTCAACTAATGCAGCATTTTTGGGGCTGCGCGGCGAGTGTCGGTGCATTGTGTGATATACAAGCCAGAGATGATCGCCAGTTCGGATATATCTATTTTAGGCCTCAAAATTTATTTCAAGTTTATTTCTAGAATATTATTTTTATTCAGGAATATAACATACTTAGGTAGGTATTAAAAACTTATGATGTTACACTGTTGGCGGCATTAATATAGCTCATATGTAGTCTTCCTTGCATAATTATCAGCAGTTCACTTTAATCAGTTCTAGAGGTTAACTAGGAAAAGCACTGCAGATTGTTAACTTTGGATAGTGTATGAAGACAACATTAAAAATATAAAATCCTTGTAAAATTTAATTTATGAAAATGTTACAAACACAAAATGGCTCCTATTTCCTAGTATTTCTTTTACATGAAATGTTGCTGTATGGCATCATTCAATGCATGCTGCAGTATTAATTGTAGAAACAACTATTCCATTTAAAACTGTCTTAATTTTTGTCGACATAAAGAAATGATGCGATTGCAAAGTGGACTGAATGGCAGAGTGAAGGAGTTACTGGGAAAGAGAAGAAATGTCACTGGAGATAAGTGTAGGGGTGGAGGGGAACATTTGTTTGTTCGTGGGGGGTGGGTGATTTGGAGTGAATATATGGTGTGGTTGGAAGCAGGGATGTCGTGATTGGGATCATTGTTTGAAAAGGGCGATGAATGGCACAGACAGTAAAGGACTGGTTGGGAAGGTGTGTTGGGTAGTGATTAGGGGCGATGTAAGAAGTGGTTGGAAGCTTGTGTGTTTGTGGAGATGTTTGGGAGCGAGCATCAGGGGTTACTGGGAATTTGAGAGTGGAAGGAGGTGAATTGTAGCGAGTACAGTGGTTCAATAGGAATGTCTGTGTGTGTGGATAGCTGGTATCTTTGTGTGGAATGGTGATGAATGACAAAGAGCTTAGGAGGCTTGTTCTGAGTATTTGAGTTGAGGGGATGATGGCTGCGAGCAAGTGTAAGGGGTTACTCGGAGTTCGTTTGTGTGGGGAGGTAAATTTGTGTGTGTGAGTGGGGAGGGTAAATTGAAGCTAGTATAGGGTTGGGGTGGGGGGTCGGGAAGCAAATGTAGGGGATGGCTAGGAGCTTGTGTGTGCGGGTGATTGGGTTAAGTGGTGAGGAGTGGCAGAGAGTTGAGGGAGATTGTGAATACGCAATGGTAAGGAATGGTGATTGTGAGCAAATGTAAGGGAATGGCTGGTAACTTGAGAGGAAGGTTGTTGATAAGGGGCGAGAGCAGCCTCACCCTGTCGCCCTTGTCCCCGGTGGGGCCAGGTCTGCCCTCGGAGCCCTTCTCGCCCTTCTCCCCGGGAGGTCCGGGGTAGCCCGCGAAGCCAGGCATGCCTGTCTTGCCCTTGTCGCCGGTAAGGCCAGGTGGGCCCGCCTCTCCCCTCGGGCCCTCGAAGCCCTGCAACAGCACACAGTAGAGATCCTCAGACTCGCTGCTCCTTGTTCTGTGCCATGCACCCACTCTTCCTTTATGCCATTTCTTACGTTTCACATAGCCACAAACGTAATAATAGTGCCGTAAATCGCAGTTACAGTACTTACGACAATTATCGTTACCTGATCATATTTTGAAAAATTTACAGTCAAACAGAAAACATTCCTTTGTTGAATTCACGGACCTAACAATGTGATTACTGACGGTTTTATAAGAAACTGTGCATAGTATCCAGGAAAATGAATCTTGATTATATGACCGAAGGTGTGACAAAACATTCTCAAAAATATGCATGAGGAAATTCACTCACAGATGGGGGACTATATACCATAGTCTCAAACAGCTGCTGCTGGCAACCTGAATCACATTTGTCGCGGTACATGACAGCATTATACCGATTGCAGTACAGTTGCTAACAAAAATTTGCTTTAGTTTCTGAAAAATATACTACTTATCTGTGACTAAAAGGGTTAAAATACACCATGAATCTCTGCAAATGTTAATGTATTTCGGTGAAGAAGCAGATAAGACTGTAAAACTTTTCACAAGTATGCAGGAAATATTTTTTAATATAAAGTCACACGCAGTTGTAAAATTTCGTGCTCTTAAAATCAAGCATACACGCTCTTAACATACTTTTGACTTTGGCCCTGCGCCTCGTGAGTTCTCGTGATACACTGACAACACAACTACTGAGGAAACAATTTATGTCCATGTAAAATTAACAGATGTTTTAATTTTGTTACGCATTATTGGCCATGGCTAGATACCTGCATTTTCAAAATTGCAATCAAACCAGCTGTGCAACAAACTGCAAATGTTACGAGAAAGTTCTTCGGAATGTTTACACGAGAATTTCAAGATCTTAAACTCTCGATCATGACGAGCACTCGAAAACAGAATACAGCAAGTCTTTTGACGACAATTTAGTGCTTCTACTGTTGAGCGAGCTCAGGCCCACCATCTCGGAGCTCGTGTCCTGCAGTGCTACAGGAAGACAGGTAGTTGTGTGGTTGGAGTGACTTACCTTGGGCCCTTCTGGTCCCTCGAGGCCGACAGCGCCGCTGGGTCCAGCAAGTCCTCGCTCACCCTTCATCCCAAGTCGCCCTTCTCGCCGTCAGCGCCGCGGTCGCCCTTGTCACCCTTGTCACCAGCGGTGCCTCGCTTACCCTCGTCGCCCTTAACACCACGCGAGCCAGGGAATCCCTGGGCTCCCTGTGGGCCAGGTGGGCCCGTGTCACCCTTGGAGCCGGGCAGGCCCTGGTTGCCGGGGTGTCCTGGTGCTCCATCTGCTCCGGGTAGTCCTGGCATGCCTGGCTTGCCTTGTGGACCCTGCGACACGCAACACCATGCATTCCATCTCATCACTAACGACACTATCGTTTAGCATTATAATTCAGCACCAAGGTGGACTGCATACACATATACGATAGTTGCATGTTAGTCATTGGACTTCCGCTCATCCACCATGCACTGCAGGACTCACAACAAATAGTGAACACTCTGCACTCTAGTAGCTTGTATCTGAGTAGCTTGTGACAGTTGTCAGTGAACAAGTGACTTCTGCTCGAGTAGGTGGAAGATTGTCGAGTCTAGTTTGATGCCCCTTTGCAACACCAAGTGGTAGGCTCTCTACTCATCATGCTATATTTCCAAGAGAGCCACCTGACTAGGACGTCATTATTTTGCAAACTGCCTTACACAACAGTTTCACATAAATGCTGTTATCATTCCTTAATGCAGTACTCTCAGTATCAACAAATTTTTTCATTGCATTTGTAACGCAGTAACTTGTGAACTTGATAATTTTTCAATATGTTACTGAGAATTTTGATAATTTAATTTACTGAGAATAGTCCTTATTTATTCAATTACACTGAATAATACATTTTCTGAATTTCAGATAATTTCTAAGAATGGCTGTTTTGAACGAAATTAGTCCAAATTTGAATTTCAATGATTATGAAGAATATAGACCTAAGCATGCAAGCCACCTACCAAAGTCCACCTATGTGAAGAAGACATCTGAAACCCTCATGTTATAATGCTGTTTCTTGTAAACTGGGTTCAAACATTTCTTGAAGTTGATTTTATTTATCTTAAATTAATTTCCAATTATTTTGCTGATAGTTGTATTTTCAAAGAAAAAACACCACCATTTCTTAAATTTTATTTCTTTCAGTGATAATTGATTAAAAATTTACATTTTCTGGCAGTTTTTTTTGCATAAGAATATAGAGAAAATTAGAAAGTTTTCCCATTATAACAATTTTGCCTGACCACCTGATGTTTTAAATTCTATAGAAATCCACATACTTTAATTTTGTGTCATCGAAAATGGTATGACGTAGGAAATAATTAGTATTCTTGAAATGCTTTGAAAAACAATTAAGTTTCTTAAAACACTAATTGCAGAGAACACTAATATACAAAAAATAATAATAATTGAACTGATGATGCTCTTAACCTGTTCTCAAGATATCTTAATGATGGAAGTAATATGAAGGATTATCTTTTATGTTAGTTATTTAGAAGAATAACTGGGTTTTTACCCATAAAATAAAAATATTATCCACAACTAATACGAGTAACTTACTTTGAAATGAGAAATCAGAAGTATCACATTTTCAATACTACCGTTGGGACATTAAAATGCGAGGGCGGAATATGGTTCCCAGGGCGGATCAATACGTGAAGTTACCTTGATAATAGTTTCTTGCCAAGGAGAATTTGAGTTTTACATGTGTGCACATACACACTGTTCACAATGCAGTATGTTCTGACAGTATGGCCCAGGTTCTCTAGACGAACAGTATCGTCCCATGGGTAAATTCCCTCTACGATTCGGCTTTTGTGGGCTTGGAATATGTCTCTCATGATATCCATAAGCAAGTAGTATAAACTGACGCAGAGCGAGAAATAAGCGTGCAACATATGAGACAATGGTGCAGAAAGTTCACTGGCGGAAGAACAGTTTATAGAGATGAGTATAGCAGCAGTAGATCACCCAGAGCATCCGCTGCTGTCAGTACAACTAGGACAGAAGAACTAATTCTGAGGATCGAAGACGGACAATACGAAACATTACTAGTCACATACATGGTTCACATGGCATTGCTCACCACATTATTCGGTACTCATTACATTATTAAACAGTTGTATATGCTGTATTGTACATGATGGCATCAGGAAATTTAATTTTTGGCATATTTTTATAATACTCTCAGCTGTTGATTTAAATGAGGCCACATCAACTCCTCTGAAATTCAGCCTGATAATTACTAATAATATTTGATACAGCGTCAGTTTTCTAAATGTAGGCTACAATACACATCGTGAATCAACAAACGATCACCAGGTAAAATACATTTAAATCCCCCCAAAAATAGTTTTATTATGAGTTACAGCAAAAAAATATTGGCACCCTATGTAGACACTTACAGTGCAAATTACATAAGTATTTCAAAATCCATCAGCATAGGAAATAATGGCAAACATTGCAGAAAAAAAAAAAACTAGACCAAACTTATAATCGAAGTTTCATTTATTAAAAACCTTTCCATTAACCTCAGTTAAACTTTTTATTAAGGAAAAGCCCATTTGTATTTTAAAGACGAAATAAATGGTCGCGTGTCATTGACCGTATCTGTAATTCAGCAAAGAGGGTGATAGTTTACACATAATTCAGAGGCGGCACAGTTGGTTGAAGACCAAATCCCGATCATGCTTTACTTTCAACAAGTAATGCACTTCTCCTTGGGCAGGGTAACCTGCCTATGGGAGGAAGTGTAATGGTGTACATTGCTCGCACTTGTATGTAGGTACACCATCATGAGGAAGGCGAAGGGAGGGGAGGGACTCACCGCCAGTCCTGGAGGCCCGAGGTGTCCTTGAGGGCCAGGTGGGCCCACAGGACCCATGGGCCCACCCTGCCCAGGAGGTCCGGGCTGGCCGGAGGAGCCGGTGTTGCCCTTGGGACCTACAGGACCCTCGCTGCCTGGGATACCTGGAGGTCCTGGCAGTCCAGGGAAGCCCCTGGGCCCGGGGAACCCTCGTGGGCCCTGCAACACAACCACGCCAGCGTCACACTTCACCAACACCATCATACACTCTTCACCATCTACTGTGCAGATATACTTGTATGCCGATAGTATATACTTCCGCCATATATAAAATGGACATTGACATGGGCCTGGTTCCTTTATTCATGCGTCGCTCAAGCGAAACTGTAAAATTATTAGCAAAGTAAATATTTTACAAATTTGCTAACACCTACACTTGTAAGCATTAAAAACAGAAAGCAAAATAAATAATTTTAGCTTTAAAAAATGCAGCATTGCAACAAGGAACTACTTCCCTTTAGTTGTTACCAACTTAACTGGTCGCATACTAGTCAGTGTGCTGGTTTTAAAACATATGCAGCTAGGGTAGTGTTGATTTCAAAAGTGTTCACTTTACCATGAACAGCCTGTACATTCTGTCACACGAAACGTGTGTTTTGTCTCCCAAGGCTGTTATATAACGAGGATTAACATGGGCAATTTAAAATATCAATTTATTACGAATAATTAAGTACTGGTTTTTAACTTAGAACTATAGAAATGTTTCACAATGCGCAAATTTCCCGAACATATAATCAAGAACAGCATTTGAACTGCTTAATACATTTTTATGCGATTCGATTTACTGACAAGATATACAGTATGTGTGGTTAATGTATGCTAACACCACGTGAGCGGAATCCTTAGGACAATGAAATAGGGAAACATACGGTACGACATAGGGCCTATAGTGATTTCTGAGGGCGGTAGACGACCTGGAACGTTGCGACTGGAACTGTGTTATGCAACGATACATTGGAAACTACTTGCAACGAAGCAACGGAAATTGGCATACAGACAAACATTTAGAAGTCAGGTTACCCCACAAAATGGCTTTCCGGTTGGCAACCCCTATTTAATGTATGAAGGGGTGTACTCTCCGTAAAGCCATTTTTTGTGGTAACCTGCCTTGTAAATGTTTGCCTGTGTGCCAATTCTCGTTACTTCATTTCAAGTGGTTTCCAATTTATCGTCGCGTAATACAGTTCCAGTCGCAATGTTCGAGGGTCTCCGCCACCCTTATAAATCACTATAGGTCCTATGTCGTACGTATGTTTCCCTATTTCATTGTCCTAAGGATTCCGCTCACGTCGGGTTAGCATACATTAACCACACACACTGTATAAATTCAATTAACTATCTTATATACCAATAGCCAATACATTATATTGGTCGACAGTCGACAGTCGACAGGCGGAGTCAAGATGGGGTTGCCGATGTTCTCAGGGCTGTAGGGTCGTTCGCCCGGACCTACGCCGTTCCCTCGGCGATGGATATCGTCCTGATTCCTGTGTTGTGGAGTGTAGTGGGTCTATTCAGGCTGACCCACATGCCTTCAGCTCTGTTAAACGCAATTTTATAACGACTGTGCTAATTTAGGCTGGCGAAGAAACATATGGAAGCGGGTTGTAGGGTAGCCATGCACCGAAATGCCAATGAGGTGGTGCGTAGAAATAATACGATGCACCCGTATTATTTCCTTTACATAGAAATGTGAACACATAAGTGACTCCCGGCCACTCGCGCCCGCCAGGTCGGCTTAGCTGCTCTAATGCCCAGCTGCACAAACATCTTCCCCGATCTGAGTTCGAATGATCCTAGTTCTGAACCAGGATCCAGTTTGATCTTGGTTCCAATGTAAAAGTGATGCACCAACGAAATTTCATGATTTTGGATCTTCGATTCATCGATTTTGGCTCCAAAGTGAAAGATCGTGATTAAGTATGAGACAAATTTTGCTATTGGTTCGTAATATATGACGTCATGATAGTAGGAGTATTTTTCACTATAGATAGAACTATATGTTTTAAGTTAAACATTGTTGTACGAATTTTACTGAATAATATTCAAGTATATTCGAGTGCGTATAATGTTGTTTTAATTGCCCGATAAAACAATCGAACGCAGTTCTATCTGCTGGCATATTTTAAAACTAAATTTATCGACGATGGCTGCCTCGGATCGAGATTTCGAACCGCCAATTTCGGCGGTTCGAAATGAACTACATCTCGATCTCTAGTCTAGCTCTGAACTCGAATGATGCAACAGTTTTCTGCGTCGATCTTAGTTCCGATCTCGGATCGAGTTTCGAACCACGATGGTGCAACCGGGCATATAAAATACGTCACCGCGACATGTAAAATTAAGACGGAGAAAGTTGTACTTCCCCGGGCGATGCTATTCCCGGGGAAGTAGGGGTGGCGTTTCCGGGTGCGACGAAAACAAAGGTTCTGGTTGAACTGAGGAATGACTATGGAGAACTAAGTGCTTGGTACAGAAGACATGAGTGCACCCGGCCATCGCCGACCGCGCCAGCTATCGGGCGATGAGTGACTCATTCAGCTCGCGCGGTTGCTTATAAGGAAGGCGGCCGCTCGCCCCGCCCGAACATTCTAGATCGTTCTACAATCTAATGTACCTTGCTGTGATGAGATGATGAATCAAAACAATAAAACAATTCTCGCACATCAAGAAAACAAACAGAAAACGTTATAACACACCCATAAAAACAATAAAAACAAATTATATAATTAATATGCGCATTTGTGGAAGGTACACTAAGAATTAATTTAAAGGAAAATTATAACTAAACTACTGCAAGGGCTCTCTTATCGTGAAATATGTACATTCATGAGCTCATTTTAATTAATTTTATTGATTAAACGAAATGTTGCCCTGCAGTTGATGATAAAATTTCGCTCGAACATTCTCCAGACACCGCATCAGGCGATTCCAAATCTCCGGGACGGGGTCAAAGTAGAATGACCACTTCGATGGTGCGTTGTAGTTGTGAAAGGGTGGTGTGTACGGCGTGGCATACAGTCTAGGGAAGCACAAGGAGCTGTCCTATGTCAAAATAAAAGTCAATAAAGCAAACTCCATTGAAATTTTCTAAGTAGTTCAAATTTAGTTCTTGATTTTATATTTCGAAAATGCACATCGACAACTTTCCACAGCCTTTAAGAACCTATCAGTTTATGTTTCATAGGAGTAGGTCTCACCTAGGTTAACCTGGTCCCTGTTTGAAAATCTGGGTATTTCAATGATAAATCCAATGTGTATAGGCTGTTCACGGGAAACTGAGCACTTTTAAAAGCCCTGTTTAAGACCTACTTGTACGCAAATTGTGTATTCTTCAACGATATGTAAAATTAACATTGCCCTGGGCCTGATAATTTTATTCATGAGTCGGTCAAGTGAAACTGTGTAATTACTAGGAAAGCAGAAATCTTTCAAATCTGCTAGTTCGTATAAACATGCAGCCGTAAAAAAAACCCCGAAAGCAAAAGAAATCACTTCACTTTTCCCGAATGTTTACCTAACACTTTTAATTCAACGTTAATAAACGGAACTACTTACTCTCCGTTGTTACCAACTTTGCTGGGCGCATGTCAGTCGGTGTTCCCGTTAAAATATGTGCAGATAGTGGCAGCGAAATTTTTCGAAGGTTGGTATAAAAAGTGCACACTTTGACGTGAACATCTATTAGTCATATTGTACCTTCGATCTTCCAGGACAAAATGATGAACAAACCTGGACTTCGAGGCCGTAGTTTAAAAATTGTTTATTATGGTCTGACAGGGCCATAGAGTAACCTCAGTTCTACCACGCACGTCTTGTTACTTCGCACACAGTTCCCTGCTGATATGCGTAGACACACATGAAGCTGGGTGAGACGTCGAATACTCACCAGCTCTCCTGGAAGTCCTGGCAATCCTGGAGGACCCTCGTCTCCTTGAATACCGTCATGTCCTGACAGACCCTGCTGTCCTTGGTTCCCCGTCAGGCCCCTGTCCCCCTTCTCCCCTGGCAGTCCTGCCAACACCACACAAACAAACATGTTTACGTGCATGGTAACTTTTGCAGGTCTCTTTTTATCCCCTGACAACGGAAATAAACTTTAGGAAACCAGTCGACCAGTTTCATCGTCCGGTACGGTTTCAACGTGCGATTGGAAAGTGTATACTCCCAATCTATACAATGACGGTAAACAAGTCTGAACACCCCTAATATTGTTTAAGTATTTTGAAAAATAAGTGTGTATGTTATCTCCAATATTGTAAAACGACTATATTTGTCAATATTTGCTGAAATTAATAATATTAAGTAAAATTAATATATTTTTAAAGCATCATTCTAGATTAAAACACTGTAGTTCTACTAATTTAACAAAAAATCAAAACAAGGCTGACTGCTATACTTTCATATTCACATTATCTTAATACATATTACTGCGCCAAGGAATGTATTTCGTATTAACTTCTTGTGTATAATCAATTTGCATAAACAAATAATTATAAACATTTTGAGTTACAGTAGTGATTCTGAGGATATCCTTTGTAAAAATAAAGCATGATATTCTCAGCGATATCGCTCTAAACAGACGGAAAGCAAAATAATGCTAAAGAGAAGATACTGGGCAGATATGTGCAGACAAAATTATAATAAATTGAAACCTATCCGAGGTTGGATACGCTAGGATGATTTTCTATGTTCAGAAGTTCAAATATGGATAAACTGTGTAGGATTTACAAAATTTGCCTTAGTTGAATGGTGTCAGAAAGCTACAAATAGTGCTAGATCGAATAAAGCAATAGTTATGTGAGATTTCGAAAAAAAAAACATACGTGAAACTTGCCAAATGAAGTGCGATTGTATTATGAACAGTTGACCCGTTGCAGATATTTGTACGGACATTTCAGTTCAAACGTTCCTGCTTAATACAAAAATGTTTATACAACCGCCGACATTGCATATTTCAAAAACATTTTCTTTGATCTTACGAGGTTTTTTTAAAGCCTGTAGTAGAAGGCAGGCAGCTGCACTGCACCTGATGCGTTTACAAAAACAGTAAACAGCTTAGAAAAATAGTGCTCATATTATAGCATGGTTCCTTAATAAATATATCTTTGAGTCTTCGAAGAATATGTCCTGCCATGGGTTCTCTGGCACAAAATACCATGTGTTTATTATATTGCCAATGAAGCGAGCCATCTTTGTGAAATGTGCTGACATGTTAGTTGACAACCGCGGTCAAGTAGGACGGCTGGGCGAATGTGAGGAGATAAAGGTACGAGGCCCTGGTGTGGGGACTCACCTGGTAGTCCCTGGACACCCTGCTCACCCTTGGTGCCGGGAGGGCCTGTAATGCCCCTCTCACCATCCCGGCCGGGCCTACCCCGCCGACCCTCCCGGCCGGGTAGCCCCATGGAACCGCGGAGCCCACGAGGTCCCTGAAACATACATCACAGATACTCATGTGCTGAGATACTGCCAGCATGGGCGGACATTAGAGCTGGCCCACTTGTCGCTCTTGACCAGCATCAAGAAGGAGAGAGCTGGCGTGAGATGCTGATGGAGAAGTGGCAGAGTGAAGATGAAGGAGGCTATACACGTACCCCATGAAACACCTCGGCATTGTGGTAGCATCCATCACTCTACGTGCGTGAAAATCGCAACATTATCGACCACTGATATCTGATACTGGATAATGAACCTCAGGCTGCGGGAGAAGATGGTGGCTCTTGATTAACCACGCATTCTTGGATGTTTTAGTTTATTTATGTTAATGTAAACAGGAGCCATTGTCGGCACATTGGTTAGTGAATCTTCCTACCCTCCGCAGCGAGGTTCCTGGTTCGATGCCAGATACACGTCGGTAATGTCCTGTACCTCATATCTCATCTCAGCCCTCGTCTTCTTAGAGATAATCACAAGTGAGAGGCTGTGCCAATGGTGGACATCGCCAACACCAATACGAAGAAGTGTAAACCTCCAGGAATGGCTGCAAATACACTCATGGGAACGATACGACGCAATGAGTCCAAGAAAATGGCAACGCAACACAAATTAAATCGACAATGCCATGCTATTTTTCACATACGCAAAACATATGTAATGCAGCCAGACCTGTTGTCGATTCGTGATAGCGGTTACGAGAGGTCAATATCTAGCACCACGAGCTTTACTAGGATGAATTTGTTTCAAATGGAGGTTACCAACCTGAGGAACCACGTATTTTAAAAAGTATCTTCAAAACTGTTTTTTCTTTTGGGATCAGAAAGTATGGTAAGGGTTTTCTATAATTTTGGTGACCTTAAATGTTGAAGCCTGAGCTTTAATCTTGAAACTTTGAACTTCGATTGAGATCTTGAAAATTCTAGAAAAATCAAAGAATTACAAAAAAAATCTGTAGTAACCACCTTGCCTCAAATCGTATTGTAAGAATAGAATGGCTGGACATCTAACACTTTTCATAGGCATATTTAACTGCCATTTGCCAAATATTAGGGCTAGGCTTTCGAAATTCAAATAAGTTTTGTAAGCATTTCAAACCCTATGAACGTGGGTATACCATTTTAGTTCCTAAGACCTTTTAGAGGCATCGTTAGTTAGGCCCTTGACCCTTGAAAAGTACAAGGACAACACAAGCTCAATATCCATGATATAGCACACTATGGTCTAGGCCCCTTTATAAGCATGGTTGGCCTCCGATTTATAACCTCTGGCGATAGACTGGAGATAGCACTTTTTTTTAAATTTCTAAAAAATTCGAATTGATAAAAGTTTTAAATAAAATCGAAATATTTTAAATTTAGAAATTAAATGTTCCATTAAATTTTAAAATTGTGTTTTAAAAATTATTATTTTTTTACTGAATTTTTTGCCAGTTTTCAAGATGGCCACCGCGTGCTGAGACGTCCCAACGTCCTCAATCCTATCTCTCATCTCATGTGCCCGAAAATACGTAAACCATAGTACTATTTTTGCAATTCTTTTCTATCGAGGCTTTGTACGACGTAGGTATATGGCGGTTTCCCCCCTCGCTTCTTAGAACAGGCTAACCATTAAGGGAGGCAGTCTTGGCCCTAACTGCAGCTATGTTTTCCCCTATCTCACGAGGCATGTGTCCCGTAGACAGTATGTTTAATGCATGCTGACGTGCATGGGGCTGGGCTGTGAGACGCACCTAGGTCTGACATCTACTTCGGGCCTCTGACTCTCCACGTAGACATAGCGTGCTTGAGAGGAGGAAGTAGCAAACTTACAGGCTCTCCGATATCTCCTGGCTCGCCCTTGATACCATCAGGTCCGGGAGGTCCTTCAGGGCCGGAGACTCCAGTCATGCCCATAGGGCCCTCCGCTCCTCGCATCGCCGTCTGCAACACAGCACAACACGCTAACCTCCTCCTTGTCTCCCCTCATATTGTATTTATTTGAATTTTCAGTGAATAATAATTTTAGCCCCTACCATTTATTTTTCAGTAAAGTTAGTCACGTAAAATTTATTTTGCAAACCATCCGCTCGTTTTATTTTATTACATTCTATGCTACGATTGACTAATACTCCCAGATATTGTGTATTCTAAATTAGAAACATTAAGTACTGAATTTATATAATGTTTTGTTTTCCAATATTAATTTTTTAAAGTGTAATTAATTATTTTTCAATATTGTTTTAATAGTATTTAATATTTTTGTTATTTTCATTCTTATTTCACCGGAAGTAAGTTATCCATTTTGGGATAGGATTAGAGATAGTTGCCGGAAGTCGAGGACTTCTGAGAAGGGCATTCAAATAGACGGCATATTTAATTTTCGCTGGGATTTTATTCAGAAAACCCCCAACGCCATCGTAATTTTAGTACGTAGGACTAATTCCAGAAGTTACAGTACAAGTATTTGGAACCAGCAGTGAAAGAAGAAGGTTGAGTTTCCAAATAGTAATCTATAATTTTGGAGTGGTTTGAGACTACAGAGGACACCGTACAGCTAAACGCTGGCGCCATGATGAAGGCGTGAAACCAGCTACACATACAGGTGAAGCCAGCTAATTATCCAAGCCTGAGGCGCACATCCTGTCAACCAGGTGTCTTATTTTGGTACACCGAAGAGCGAAGTTCAATAATGATGAGTTTTAAGAGAGTTTGCAACTATGAACAATGACAAACCAGTGGTAGGCAGCTCGTAGGGTTCAGCTACTACCGGAGCAAATTAATTGAGAACCCAGAGATTTTCAAAGTATTCTGAATTTTAAAGGCCGTTCACAATAAAGTGAGCACTTTTGAATTCAACCTTAGAAAAAAGCCACTACCCCTGTCTGCATATATTTTAACGCGCTCACAGAGTGACATGCGCTCAGTGAAGTTGGTAATGACAGATGGAAAATAGTTCCGTAACTAAAAGTCGAACAAAATATGTTAGATAACCATTTGTGATAAATTAAATTATTTATTTCGCTCTCTAGTTGTTCAATGCTTCGAAGTGTAAACATGACGAGATTTGAAATATATTTTCTTTTCTTATCATTCCACAGTTTCACCTGACCGACGCATGAATAAAGTGATGAGGCCCACGGCAATGTTAATTTTACATAGGGTTGAAGAATACACTATGTGCATACACACTGATCTTAAGCAGGACTTTCAAAAGTGCTCATTAGACCGTGAACATGGTATGACAAGAATCAACGTAATGAGATCTTAGTACAAGAAACTAAACATTTTGATTAATTTTTGAGAAGAGAGAATTCTTAATTTGCCTTTTTGAATTTCACGGAGATCTAGAGAATTTCAGTAATTAGGTTTAGTGAGACGAACTAAACAAAACAGGATTAACTTAATTGTTTGCACAATTTTTATGAGAACTAAGTAGCACAGATTTCTTTTATTTTATTTATTTTATTTAAGACGTATTGTAAGGAGCCTGGTAACTCGAAGCCATTATACTCATACTTGCAGTAAACCTTAAGCTATTTTTTTACCAGTTAATTAAAAATATAATTCCAGTCAGCACATACGATTTATTTTTACCAGAGTTATTTAAGATCAAAACCACAGATAATTATTGATTTAAAAAAAATATGTCAGTTAAAATAATTTCTTTTATTTCAGTAGTATTTTTAGTGTAAAGGTGTATGCATGTTTCTGTCAAGTCAAGTTCACCTATGTTCCTGGGCTGCAACGTTTACAATGGTAAGATATATGATTGTTATTTCCAGTGTCGACAAGAAGGAAATAATTAAAACATATCTCACTATATCTCACACTTAAATAAGTTACCTGCAAACCAAAATAATTCTCCTCTACAATTTACCTACTATTGCACGATATCTACCACAATGTTAATAATCAGCGTGCAAAAATAAACGAAAAAGGCTTCCCTGGGTTTATAAGATAATCCTGGCCGTCACCTCAGAAATCGTGTGTTTAGTTGGAACGTAGGTTACTGGTTGTCTGGGATGTATGCAGCCCGTACTACGTGAATGACGTGGCGATTGACAACCCAACCGGTTTCATGTTTTAGTCCTAATGCAACAGTTGACACGTCATACACGTCAATAGTACAGGTTGCCTATCTCCCAGGCAAGCTCTAATCTGCACTACGACCTAAATGTGTTATTTCTTAGGTAATGGTCAGTATTAGTTAATATTACCAATGCGGAAATTTTTAATAACATGTCATGTAAAATGCGGAGTTCAAGCGGAGAGTTACACAATTCTAAGCAAAACGGAGGTGACAGGTTATACTTAAAGTATGAAGGGGTGTACTCCCCATTACCTACCGCGTACGAATTTGCCTGTGTGCTACTTTCCGTTGCTTAATCGCAAAGCAATTTACAATTTATCGTTGCATAACACATTTCCGCTCTACACTTTCAGGGGCGTATACTAAGCTCTGAAATCTCTGCAAAACCCAAGTCGTATATAAGTTTCCCTATTTATTTGTCCTAGGAATTCCGCTCACGCCGGGTTAGCATTCATTCACAACTCATCCTGTGTATAGAAATTCATGATTCATAATTTGACTTCTGGAAGTTCCGTAATCAAAATGCGACTAATGAATCACCATATAACATATATACACATATCATTTAAAGGTGAGGATTTGATTTAATATTACTATATATGATTACTTATTTAAAAAAAATGACATTGGGAATCTTTGTTATCATGCTATAGTCTGTCTAACGAATGAGTGCACTTTTCTGACAGTTCTGAAGGCAGCCATGTTTACAGCTGTTTCCATGGCTACAGTGCTGTGTCCTCTCGACACGGGTGATGACTAGGTAAATAACTCAGCTGACTGTCCGGTATGTCAACAGAAAACATTTTGACAGTAGAATAACTGTATGCAAAACTTCTTTCACAACTGCCACAAAAAAAGTATTCTCGTTCGTGAGACAGACTATAACAAGGTTAACAAGGTTATTGAGACATATTTGCAGTACCGTAAGTAGATAACTTCGATACTTACATCTGTAAGACATAACTCACCATGTGCTGGGATAACATCTGCCTGAGCTGCTCGGAATGTTGATCTGGACCTTTGTCATTGCCTTGGATGCTCATCTGCAAGAATGCGGTACGAACTGAGGTTTACACAGTACTTTTAAACAAAAGATAGTTGCGTTATTTTAAGAATATTTAATATAGTTCTAGAACTATTTTATGAGTTTTAACAAATAAAGGAATGGGCAAAGTGAGAGAAAGTAGTGACAAAGATACGACAGTATGAAACATTTGATCAAAATAGTTGACTCATATCAATAGAAGCTCGAAGGTTCTTTAATTAACCACGAAATTCAGATTTTTATTTTAGTTTCGATTGTCCACCCTCACTATGGACGGGCCATCAGTTGGCGACACGAAGTTTGACGGCTAAATAAAAATCTCACTTCTCCTTTCTGATTCTGATATTACAAATCAAGCGCTAGACTCGAAGCAACAACGTTCTTGATGGAGTCTGATACGCTAAGCGTTATGCCATAAAGCACAGGACTCAAGTTTATCTGGTAGTGACCTCCAAATTCGCACAACCCGAAAACATTTTGAGAACTCAAATCGATTCCTTTGAACATACAAAACCTGACTAAAAATCTTATCTAATTTTGTGTATAAGAGCATGTATATTGAAAATATTATTTTTATATTCAAAGAATATTACTCAAATGCAAGTCATTTGTAAACAAATTTTCTTGTTTTAAGCGAAACACTTATCGCAGAACGCAGTACTCTGTTACACTGACTTCGTGACTTAAAGAGATTCCTTGCCAATTCCAACAAGCCCTAGATGAATCACAAGCACGGCTATTTTTAAGCTACAGAAATACATTTAACAAGGGTTGTTATCGTATTTTTTTTTAAAATAATTTCAATTTGCTTTGCCTATACTTAAAATATTTTACGGATTTAATTTATTATAAGTGTAGTCTTAAGTGATAATCAGACATCGCATTTATGTAACATTTTCGCTGTACCTGATTTAGTGTAAGGGAAGGCCAAAGCCTTAACTTCGTCACAAATAAAGTCAATACCCAGACATGCATAATTCATACAAATAATGCAGAGTGTAGATAACTTACCGGTATGAGGAATACATGTCCCGGGGGTCCAGATATGCCGTTCATGCCAGGCATGCCATCCCTTCCTGGAGGGCCCTTGGGTCCTGGAGGCCCTGAAGGGCCAGGGGGACCCATGTAGCCCCTGGGTCCTGAGGGACCCTTCACGGCGTACGGACTGTAAGGGTACTGCGGCACTCTGCTTTCGCTCTCTTCTCCAGAGCCTTCTGCCTGGAACAAGTCGCAGTCGATCTCGGTTCCTGAGTAGGGCATATCAACCTCTCACTGCATCTCTACAGTTAGCATGCCCCTCATGTCTGGTCCTCACAACACTGTACTTACATGATTTACAGCTGACTATTAGTACTGAAACAGGGTTGCGATGGATAACGTAATCATAATTCAGTCATATCAAAAATTAAAATGTTAGAAAAATATGCAGCAGGTATAACGCAGGCAAACACATTAGTAATAGCTGAAATGATTTATGAATAATTTTAAAATGTGTAAGAAAAGAGGGAAGTTATGTCAATCAGTTTGTATGAGACTTGAGCTGTTTTTACACGAGGCTTCACATAAGAAATCTCATGCGAGAGAGAATATCCCATGACAAAGAAGTCCACAGATCAGACTTGCAGCGAAACACCTCCTTGCAACAGAAACAAAGATGGCCTCTGAGTATATTAACTAGACACAATGTCAATAATTAAATCTTATAAACACATGCCTATTTAACGTAGTGGTTATTAAATGGAACAAGCTATTCCTTTTATTCGTCCAACATCCCCAAAATATATTTTTTTTACTACACTCCATTTTCGAAACAAAATTTGCAAGTGTTCTCCACAGTGACTATTTTTCTCCTGGTTCCTCTTTTAACAGCTATACTATACGCTTTGCTACTTCTTTGGATGATTTACACGTGGTTACGTGACTAAAAGAAAACTACTCATTTAGTGCGTAACTCTCCTGAAAATTGTGCGTGCTCTACCTTCAACTTCCGTACTACACCTGTTTTGTGCAATACATTCTCATGTGAGATTTAGTAGGAGTTTGCCATCTTGCCCGGGTTTAGCATGTATGTTGCGTCTTGTAAAACCTGCTTAAGAATTGCAAATGTTTTAGAAAACTATAAGAAAGGAAAACAGTGAAGCAGTTCTAAATTAAGGAAATATGCAGTAAAAATTTGGCAAAGGATAATACATGGGCACAAATAACAAACCATTTAATAAATTCCTTAGGAACCATATGTTAGATATATGCTTCAATTTGAGTAAAGTCCAACTGAAATTTCTCTTATAAATGATTTCTTGTGTCCTAAAAGTCTGAAGAACAAGAATACAGAAGTGATTATTTACAATACAGTAGTAGATTTATACGTAATCAACATGATGGTTAAAATTATTTTAATAAATGCTTTAAAAATTTTAGCATTGCAAAATGTCTTCCAAAAGAATTCTAAAAAGTTTTTCATTCATCTGCATAAATAAGAAATGTTTATAAAGTTGTACAAAATATTTTCTAATATAAATGATTGTGCAAGATTAGACAAAGATTCTTTAACACCTTCAGTCACATTAAATTATTTTTAGAAGCAAAAATAAATATAAATGATTGTTAAATGTTCAATGTTGTTCAAAGTGATGTCCTGTCTCTAATTTTGTTCATTGCCATTATGGAGAAGCCTGAGAGATTTAAAATAGTGGATCCAACAGTAGTCCGAAAGAACATTAACATGAAAAGCAAATGCAGACATGTTTTGACACAGACCATGTGGGCGTAATGGCCAGAATACACACTTCCCACTTGTCTATCTGGGTTAGATTCCCGGCGGGCCCCTCCCGATATTCATCTGTAGGAAATCTGGTGGTTGATGCTCTTGGTCGGTGGGTTTTCTCGTGGTATTCCCTTTCCCCCACCATTACGGTATATTCCACTTCACACCCATAGGTGCTGGGGACCGCAACTGTTAAGCAAAGTCCAAACGTCTCATCCACTCACGGGTGCCTGAACTACTGACAGTAGAAGGGAAATAGTCGGCCGGGGCCATGTTTACGCACGGTTCAAACTCTGGGCGAACAGCGAGCGACGGCGACTCACATAGCTGTAGTTGTAGTTGTAGACGGAAACTGGGACGGAGGTGTCCGAGTCGTCAGTCGCCCCCTCCTCGTAGCTGTCACCGCCCTCGTCCCCTGTCTCCAGGCTTGCGTCGCAGTCGGCCGCGAACATCCTGCACTGCTCGTATGCGGCGTCAGGCGTCGGCGCCACTCGCAGCATCTCCACGTCTCCCTGCGAAACACGAGGTAGAGTGCCGTGCATGTTGCTACAATCCTCCCAGTACAAACATGCAACTTGCCTTGTTGCCTTTACAACTCCCTCGGAACCACATTACTTCTATTAAGGGACGATAATGTTTTGATATGATAACACCTTCGTCCAGTAACTATGATATATTCAAGTTACACGACAGATATGTATAATTCCTAAGGAAGGCAGATCTCGCCTCGAAAGTTTAGTGAGTCTAGTCTCATTTCGGGCATAGGAAATGCTAGTAAGATAGGCGTAGCTATAATGTAAATATCATCTGGTGAAATATTTTGAACTATGTAATCAGAGAAAACCAAGGCTGAAGCACGAAATAAACATGAAAAACGAGCCGAGAGTAGCTGTAGTCAAAACATATAAACGAAACACATAATTAATCCCACAAGGACTTTTTTTTAACATAAATAACATAATAGGAAACAAAAAAACTTATTCAACGAATTATCAAACTAAAAAGTATATTTTGCTTTTTGTTCAATATTTATTTAACTAACAAAATTTGTTGTAGGACTTATTATTATATATTTTATTTCTATATCAAGACTGCAGTTACTCGCGGCTAGTCTCTCATGTTTGTTTCAGCCTTTGACGACATAGTGCAGCAATGGTGTATGTTCAGAATATATAACTTAGTAATTGACCCCCACTGCAAGAATCTTTAAGGCAACTTATGATGTAAAATGTATTGTAACCCAAGGAGGAGTGCATTAACCAAGGCGGGTGAATTCGGGTGGGTGGGGTAGGGGGCGAGGGCAGTGGGCGTAGTTACCATGAAGGAGCCTTCGTCGAGAAGCTGCTGGCCAATGAGGATGATGCCCGCCTTGTTGAGTTGGGAGGAGGGCTCTCGGGACAGCGCAGAGGTGATGGTCTTCTCGCAGTCCAGTATGAGAGTGGCGGCGTCGCCTTTCACGCTGAAGGCCAGCCTGTGCCACCTGCAACACACACACAGTGCAGTTACACGCTGAAGGCCAGCCTGTTCCACCTGCATCACACACACAGTGTAGTTACACGTTGAAGGCCAGCCTGTGCCACCTGCAACTCGCACACAGTGCAGTTACACGCTGAAGGCCAACCTGTGCCACCTGCAACACACACACAGCACAGTTACACGCTGGAGGCCAGCCTGTACCATCTGCAACACACACAGTGCAGTTACACGCTGAAGGCCAACCTGTGCCACCTGCAACACACACACAGTGCAGTTACATGCTGAAGGCCAACCTGTGCCACCTGCAACACACACACAGTGCAGTTACACGCTGAAGGCCAACCTGTGCCACCTGCAACACACACAGTGCAGTTACACGCTGAAGGCCAACCTGTGCCACCTGCATCACACACACAGTGCAGTTACACGTTGAAGGCCAACTTGTGCCACTTGCAACACACACACAGTGCAGTTACACGCGTGGAGGCCAGCCTGTGCCACCTGCAACACACACACAGTGCAGTTACACGCTGGAGGCCAGCCTGTGCCACCTGCAACACACACACAGTGCATTTACATGCTGAAGGCCAGCCCGTGCCATCTGCAACACACACACACAGTGCAGTTACATGCTGAAGGCCAACCTGTGACACCTGCATCACACACACAGTGCAGTTACACACTGAAGGCCAACCTGTGCCACCTGCAACACACACACAGTGCAGTTACATGCTGAAGGCCAACCTGTGCCACCTGCAACACACACACAGCACAGTTACACGCTGGAGGCCAGCCTGTACCATCTGCAACACACACAGTGCAGTTACACGCTGAAGGCCAACCTGTGCCACCTGCAACACACACAGTGCAGTTACACGCTGAAGGCCAACCTGTGCCACCTGCATCACACACACAGTGCAGTTACACGTTGAAGGCCAACTTGTGCCACTTGCAACACACACACAGTGCAGTTACACGCGTGGAGGCCAGCCTGTGCCACCTGCAACACACACACAGTGCAGTTACACGCTGGAGGCCAGCCTGTGCCACCTGCAACACACACACAGTGCATTTACATGCTGAAGGCCAGCCCGTGCCACCTGCAACACACACAGTGCAGTTACACGTTGAAGGCCAACCTGTGCCATCTGCAACACACACACACACAGTGCAGTTACACTCTGAAGGCCAGCCTGTGCCACTTGCAACACACACAGTGCAGTTACACGAGCTCCTCGCAGCCTCGGACACCCCCGCCTGCTTTCCGAGAGCATTCTCCTGCCCTACAGGACTTGCCAGCTGATTGTTAGGAAAATTGTATCACGAGAGGAAATGTGGGTGCAGCAGTTGGCTTTGAGACACCGCATAGGGAACGTGGATACCATAACCTTGGTTTTCTGGGCGGGCGGAAGTATTTGTTTTGTATTAGCAGGCTATGCTAACTTAAACACTGGTAATATTCATTTATGGACAATAACATGTATTTTTTATTTGTGGTAGCTAATAGTATATAGTGTAGTGGGACTTGATAAAACTTATAATTTTATACACACGCCATTAAACATTGGTAAACTTTTTACAGAAACTTCTAAATCGAATGAGTTTAATTTTGAAAAGCAATATTCACGATAGTAATTATGTCTAAATCATATACATACTGTTTACATAAATTGAGTGTGTTATGTACAAAGGATGGGGATGAATTCGTCTGGCAAACTACTTAAGGCGATTATTTATGCAAAATAAAGTGGGAAATATATGGCAAACTATCTACTCGAGCTGAATATTAATAAAAATTCACGCCCTTGAAAACCGAATTTTCAAACTGAATTAATTTTTGCAAAATACCTATCGGAAAAGAAATTAAATGAAACTACAGTAGTGCGAACATTGTTATGTTATCGGGATCTCTAACCTAAGAGCAAACTATCATAAGTACCACTAACTGTGATGAAAATAACTGGGATGGTCCCCATATAACTCTTCGATAATTTTTTAATCGTCAGGATATATGGACCTCTCTTTCTGGTTTACTGAGCAGTGTGATATAATTAACAATAAATTAACTATAAAAACCTTTTAAAACCAACATTTTATTTACAAATGCACTAAAAAGATTAAAATAGTTCTAGTAGTTACAGAATTTGAAGAACTTGTAAGACGTGGTCGAAAAGCTGTAATAAACTTTACTACAAATCATTATGTCTATACCAATTTATATTTAGTAGGCCTATATAAAAGCTTGGCGCAATATAGAACGTATACCTCGTTTGCGTAATCGAAGTTACCACATATCTTGCGTAAGGCTATTAACTAATCTCAAGTTTTTATGTACTATATATATTGATACATAATATTGATTTTTAATACAGTCTATCACTACTGTTCATCCACTTCTTACAAGTTATACACATTATATAACTACAAATATAATTATTTTACTCTGTTTGGTGCTTTTGTAAATAAAAGTTAGTTTTTAAAAGGTTATTTACTGTTAATTAATTTTTTTTCTAACCTCTATCTTCTCCGAACACACACAAATAAAATGCAGTCATATTGATTTCAGAGGGTTAATTACGTTATATTTATTTATGTTATTTTTAAGTGACTTCCTACTGTCGAGGATGCTGTTGGTGGAGCATAACGAGTAGTTATTCACATAAACGTTGCTTATTGGAGAATATTGCAATGGCTTTGTAAAAGTCTGAGTTGTTGTTGACATTCGTCGCATCATAAATGCTTGAGGGAAGAACTTGTATTGTCCAGTTCATTAAGTACTGTATGTTTTGACAGTTCTAGAAAGGTAACGCGGCCACAATATGTACCCTTGGCAACAGCTGTGCTGTGAATAAATAAAACTACAGCGTGTTTGTAAACAAACTCTACAAGTCCAATGCACACATATTTTTTTTCGTTTTTTTCCTCTCGTTTTATTTCATAGCAGGCACTGAAAGACTGATGTTAGCTAACTTCAGTTCAGTACAGACTTCAATGAGCTGAAGTCTAGACTCTAGAGTCTCATGTACAAATATGCCGATATCAACTGCACATTGGGTTGTCTGCTGTCGTAGTGGAAGGTGGCAATTGGACACCGTTCTCCAGGAGGTGTCAGACACCGTGTTAACCAATAGGTAAAGTTATATAAAAGCACGTGTTTTAAATTTTAGCTTGTCTCAAAAATAATTCGCGAATTCTTCAGGTCTCTAATTATGGCTGAGTTGTCATTCCAACCTGTTTTATTTTTTTAGGTCAAATAATACTGCTGGGGCTCTTTTTATTTTATTGCGAGGGAACATGTTTTGGGGCTCTCCTTACGAACAGTTTATTTTTTTTATGGAGCAGTGGAACATTTTGCTCGTGCGGAAATAATGTCCAAAAATAAAAAAAAATGTATATCACGATAAATATGTAATGTTTAATAAATCACAATATTTTATTCTGAGTACTATTTCCCCATAATCATTATCAAGATTGCCTTTATAAAAACACACATCCCGCAACATATCATCAACTGATAAAAAGCTTTGCATATGAAACGTGTACTGTTTACATACTGTGTATGTTGGTCACATTGCGTGTCAAAACTTACTGTAGATACGTGAAACGCAGAATGGCAAACTCGATTCTCTCAAATCGCCCAGGTCTCTGGTCGAAGATGAATACCTGAATGCCGAGACTTGACTGAGTGAAGATACGTGTATGTGTCTCCGAGGCAGCTGTCAATAGTCGCCTGTGATGGATGGTCCAGGCACAGCATGTGTGTGCTTCAGTATCTGACATGTAGAGGGCCACACAGCTCGATGCATCTCAGGCAGCCAACGAGTTCGCTTGAGTTTCCCGAACTTGTCTGCGGGAATGTGCTGTCCCCCCACCACCCTCCCTTCTCCCGGGGAACTCTACCTCATAAAAAATTCAAAATTCTCATGTGAAAGCTTAAGTGATTCCTCATTTTCCTGTAAATCATTCTTCCAGAAAACATTTACGGTCACTCGCAAAAAAGTAATGATCATTCGTCAGGAATCTGTAGTTCTGTATTCTTCAACCCGTATTTTGCCGTCCGGTAATGATTTATTTCCTCATTAACGAGGAACCATTTTTCAGAAGAGATACACGCACGTGAAGTTGTGTCGTGTTTCCGAGAACATATGTAGCACAACACCAGAGCACCAGGTTCTAATGTCTGCTTCAGCTAATTTTCTTTCAGTATCAACTTAACATTCAGGGCTTATATCCTTCGTCACACATGTCCTCCTATAACATCTTTAAAGTTTGTTAGCAATGGCATTTTAAAATGTCTATATCCATTGCCTAAAAGAAGCCGAAGAATAGAAAAATGAAACTAAAACATAACAAATCTCAGGAAAATAACACATGCCTGTGAAGACCTGTGCTATTGTCTAATTTGAATTTTTATTCTTATTGACGCGTAATGTCATCTGAAATTAGTTTCCGGTCGTTTAAGTATTGAAGTTTTTCGAATATCTCTTGAGATTTGTTTAGTTTAATTATTTTCCATCAGTTTCCATATACTCTGACTAGAAAACAATTTTATTCATGATTTGTGTTCATTATGGTTGTTGTCTATTATCATTCTCTTTGTCTTATTTGTTGCCTTTCACTCATTAGGTGCTTTTTATCGACTGCTAGATTCTTATTTGGTTACTGGTTTTTTGTCGTTATTTTCCCGAAATTTGATTGTTTTTCTTGTTTTGTTCTTCGGTTTATTTTCGGCAACGTAAGCAGTCCATTTCAATACTTGTCGAAATGCGATCGCATCTCCTGCACTCTAAATCAGAATCAATTATTATCTACTGATTGTCAGTTGGAACTGCTCCATCCGGAATCAGCAGAAAAGAAAACTACTAATCTCTTCAGTTAAATGAAATCCACTAACACAAACAGCAGGAAATCAGTTATTTATAGCCGATTAATAAAAATCACGATAGGAAACCGTGCATTATGGTTTGAAATAAATTAGGTATACAATTATTTTGTCGTAAAACCAAATGATTACATGTACTAGGAAATTTTGTAAGTGGTTGGTATCGAACCGCCACCCCAAAACGCAACACATTCTCTTGTTTCTTTTGGCTGACGTTCTACCAACTCTGCTACTTTACCCCTGAGATAATCGGTCTCGCATTTGCATAGTAACATAAACTTACAATGGTGAACGGCTGTAAGTTTCGTAATGTGAAAGTACTTCATGTGGTCGAATAATATACACATATTATGCCTACGTAGGTACATGTCTTTGTAAGTCTCGAAAGTCATTCTAAGTTAAAAAGAGAAATATAATGGTTTAACGGTGTTGTCAGTGTTTTCTATGTATCTGTCATTTTACAATGCAACGAGATTTTACAGAATGAAACTGTTATTTTGAAGAGACTGATTGACTAGTAATAACTGTGCTAATTAGACAGTGGGACGTTAGAAACAATGCAATATTTCATAAAATTTGTTGTTTCCTCATTATTTGATCTGTTAACTTACAGACCACAAAACTTTTGTTGGTGTAAATCCACCTTTCTTATTGAATCACCGCGCTATCGAGTCAGTAAAATTATCACTGATCTATCTGTCACTTAAAATAACAGTTTAAATCTGTAGTGTCCCGTTGCATTGTAAAATGGCGTATACTAGTGGACATCGATAACCTCGTACATTGAAACCACTATATTTATCTTTTAAAGCACAGAATCCAAACTAAACTAAAGATAGACTGACTTTCGAACTCTGCAAAGACATGTACTTGCGCAAAAAAGTTGTATATTTCGACAACAAGAAATAGTTTCACATCACGAAACTTACAGCAATATTTGACATTACATCTTGTAATTCAGTAACCATAATAAGAGTCCACATTTGGTAGTGGTAAAGAAGTGCAGTGGATATAGCTGATCATGAAAGCTTCAGCATGTTTTGTTTTATGGTCAGAGGTTCGAGCCCAACCACCTCCAAAAACGTTGTTGTGTAGACAATATTTGTGTTCTGCAACAAAATAAATCGTACTTAACTGACATCACATAGGATGCTCTGTGCTTATTTATTAATAACAACTATAAATAAGTAGTTTTCTACTGCTTGAATTAGTAGATTTATTTTAACTGGCATAATTTGTGTAGTTTGGTATGTTATGTCATGTAATAACAGCAGTGGCTGATGTGGAACAGTGTTACTGTATAACTACTCTAATTGGTGATTAATCTGCGATTTAATTGAACACAAATTAGTATTAGTTGCGTGTGTGCATTTTCCTTTTGATAAACGAGAAATGTCTATTAACAATAAACGCTACTTAATTGTACATGTTTTTAAACCAGTTTACCCTAACCGTGTTCAGTTTGTACTCAATATTACTTTAACATACTCACGGATGAATTACCCCTTTACCACTGCCAAACACTTCACACCTGGCATCTGTCTCATACTCCTTGACCAGTTCAATTCCCATGATATCCCTACACCCTCCTTCCCCTTCCCATGTCTATTATGTGCTCCGCTCCGTTGCCGCAAGGTTTATTGTCTTAAGGGGACCGCCTACACTGCACTGAAGAATGTTTGAAATATACGCTTTCCCATGAAACTATTAAACGTGGCTCCAGTGTGCTGATCTACGGAAATAACATACCCTTCAGGCGAGGCTTGAAGACATTATAAATACCACATCAGAAGACTCGAATGCACATCAAAAATACTTTTTTTCAAAGCGCCGCATCTCAAAATATACGAGTTTATATATATATATACACACACATACGTACGTACAAAAAACTTAAGGCTCCAGCATTGAACCTTGCTACGGACTTTACACCAATAAAATATATGTAGGGCGCTTAAAGATTACACCAACAAAAAAGAAGGACGTGACCTTGTTTTTCTTACTTAAACAATGGAGGAACGGGGACAAAAAATATGTATCGAAACCAATACGGCTAGCTTATCTTTCATTAAAGTGGTCTGCTAGTTTTCCCTGTTTCAATTTATCCAGCAGAATAATGGTTTCTTCGCCAGCCGCACGTAGCTACCAAGAATGCGTGGCTCACGACCAGTGGTAGGAAGCAGTCTGACCACTACACCACCGCGGCCCCCACGTCGAGAACACTACACATCAGTTAAGAGCACTGCGCTTAGTGGCGATAGCGCACTTGTTGCGCATGGAAATTGAGCCCTTATCGCTCCCGCGGTTCTCGGTCTCATACTCCAGGGAACGTAGCTTGTGGGAAACTTGTCAGCCTTGATGTTAAGGAAGAGGACGCCATGTACCCAACTCTTCTTGACTACTTCAATTCCCATTATTTCTCTACGCGCTCCTGGGGCCGTGGTGGCGTGGCGGTTAGATTACTCTCCTCCTTCCTAAGCGAACCTGGTGCGATTCCAGGCGGAGCCACTTAAGGATTTTCCGCGTGTGGGAATCGTGCCGGACGATGCCGTTGGTCAGAGGCTTTTCTCAGGGTTACCCCGTTTCCCCCGGCCTCGCATTCCGGCGCTGCTCCATACTGACCTCACTTCACCATCATCGGCTCCCAAGACGATGTTAAGAGCCGCCCAAATCTCCACAATCCACCCTACGCCCACCTTATCCTTTCCACAGGAAATTTGAGAAGCCCCGTTCGCACCAAGTGTGATGGTGTTGATTGAAACAATTCGCAACCTCTGAGAAAGTGAGTTAGTGGCCTAGATGCGAAGAAAGAGATGAAGCGAGGGGAATGGTACACTCACTGGCCGTCGCTGAGGTCAGCGCCGAAGCTGACAGTGTTGTTGGAGGCAGGCCTGCCTTCCGAGTCCCTGTAGTAGAGTGTGACGTCATCGCCGAGAGAGACCGCCAGCTGCTCGTCCCCCGTATCGCTGTATACCGTGAACAACGTCGCCCTCTTGGAGCCTGCGACACACACACACACACACACACTGCACACACTCAGCACACTTCTCCGTGTCTCGCCCACGCCTACGGGAGCGATTCTCATTCACTGGTTCATACTCTAACTGCACTCTTAAAAGTTTCCTTATATTTACGGAACTTTCTGCGAAACTGCACAGTAAATATATGGAAACCCAACCCGTAATGACGAAAAACGGAGATAAGTGCGTAAATACAAAATACGGAAAATTTCCGTATTTCCTATAACTTTGGGTTTCGGGCACGAACATATGCTGAGTCTACACGAAACTTTCTTTGCCACTGTAACCAGAAAATTATCGTTTCTGAGGCAGTTGAGTTTATCCATGTCACTAAGACCTATTGTTTCAGACATTAAAAAGTAGCAACAACGCATGTAACACTTAGAAATACTTAAAATATACTAACTTGAACAGAAACTAAAAAAAGTAATTATGTGATTAATACAGGAAATGAAAAGTAATACCAGATTCATCACGTGAGCATAGTAGGTAAGTGGTTAGGGTCATAAACTTGCCAAATTTTGATTCGGGTTCAAATTTTGCTTAACTATAAAAAAATTTTGAACTTTTTAAAATATAATTTAAATACACAGTAGAACACCCACATAATGAAAATTAAAATAGATACTAAAAACTATTCAAACTAGATGTACACAGAACTAACTAGGGAATTAACGGAGAAGTTCCGTGAATTTTACGGAGAGTCCGTTTTTGAATATCAGTGTTCGTAATTTTACGGAAAGTTTACGGACACCTCTGGATACATTTTTACCAGCACTTTTCCGTAAAATGAAGGAAATATTTTTTAACAGTGTGGTAAAACGTATCTCCCAATTGTTTCCTCCATAAAATAACTGTAAAACGTTAAAGGGTCTCACTAGTAAAAGATATTTCAAGACTGTTCACGATAAAGTGAGCACTTTTGAAATCAAGCTTAGAACCAAGTCACTAACCCTACCTGCATATATTATAAACGGCAATGAGTGACATGTGCCAATTAAAGTTGGTAACGATGGAGACGAAAATAGTTCAATTTATTACCGTCGAATAGAAAGTATTAGGTAACCATTTGTGATCACTTAAATTATTTCTCTGGCATCTTTTTATGAAGTACTGAAGTATAAAAATGAGCAGATTTGTACAATTTTTACGTTTCTAATAATTTCACAGTTTCACTTGAGTGACGCATGAATAAAGTGCAGAGGCCGATGGCAATGGTAATCTTACATAAGACGAAGAACACCCAACTTGTATACAATTAGATATTAAGCAGGGCTTTCATAAGTGTTCATTTCACCGTGAACAGCCTATATCGCCTCGACGTTATGTGCGGTCTAAAGGAAGAATTTTCATGGCGATGGAAATGAGCACAAATCAGCGTCGCGCATAGTGTTCCCTCAGAATTATAGGGTTTCAATACAGTATTCTGTACAGAGAGTGCACAGAATTGTTGATATAGCTTAAAATGAATACATGTCGTAAACGGAAGGCTACTTACGGCGATTTTCGTTGACGTCGGCAAATTTCAGCGACCATGTTTATGTTTCAGTAGCCAAATTTATGAACTGAAAACAAAATATCGTCTTTCATTTCTGCCCTGAAAAAATCTTCGCATTGAAATATTCAATCATTTTTTATAATAATTAAAACAGCTGTTAATAATTAGACCCAGCACATGACAACTAGGAAGAAGTTCGTTGTTTGCAGCTGGAACAATTAGAGCATATAGTCCATTCACGATTTCTTCGGGCTTTTTGAATTAAACCGTTTGAAAAATATTTCCATGTATGTCGTGTTTAGTTATTTAACATGCGCCATCCATCACAAGTGTTTGTGATTGTGCTCATAAAAGTTAATTCTTCGCCTGTTAAATTGAAATGTTATTCATCTTCAATCTATAAACTATAATCCTTAATTTATAAATAATTTGAATCTAAACTGAGAGAAAATAGGCATGTTGGTAGCGCCTAGTGAGAAATAGTTCTTATACAATAAACATTCTCATAGAGCGCGCACGAGTGTGGCGTTTTGTCCTTTGGTGTAATTATCCAGTATACCTTAGTTAAAATAAGTTTGCGCGAGGCGGAGGAATATCCTGGAATTAGAACTTAAGCAGGGCTTCAGAAAAGGCTGAAGTAACCGTGAATGGGGTATAGCGGTAATTGTATATACACTGTTGAAAAAAAAAGAATTGCTGGCATTGCGTTAAAATGAACATGAACCCATACAACAGACGGGAACAAAGGTGCCTTCCCATAATCTTCTCTCTGGGTTTGCGACGCAAAGAAAGGTGAGAGACATTCGCTATGTCGTTGTACGCTGGCTTCGTTAGTATCTGTGGGGGTTTGTTTTCCGCCCCGCTCCCTGCAACATATCCCAGAGATACCTGCGCCGGCCTGGGAGGGCGTCTGAAGTCGCGTCTTTGAGGGGTGGGAGGAGGCTGATGAGTATTGGTATTGTCACTAGTAGTACATCGTTCACAAGTCACAGTGGAAGGATAGAAACTATATATGCAAACTCTCTCACGTATACACACACATTTACAATAGGTCAACGCAATAGTCGTATGTAAATTTCATCGCCGTGTCATTTAAATATCCTGCATTTTAGATCTCTAAATATTGCATTAATATTTTCGTATATGTAAGCTAATCACCGTCACATTTCATTACACTAAGAAGGTAATACAGTATAATTATTTCACATGCATATATGGTATCCTATCATTTTTGGTAACAACATATTTTATGAAAAATGTTTTAAGTCATTTTGATAATAGGGTTTAAAAAATGTGTGTCATTTGGAGGGGGCTGTAGCCCCCTCAGCCCCCTTCCCTGGATACGCCCCCGGACTTGGCTGTTGGCGTCCTGCGCCATACAAAACCGCGACAGTAATGAACACACGACTCGCGCCTGGAAAGTGCAGCTTTATGAATTATTTCAAATATGTTTTGTAGGGAACGACAGACTTCTGATGACGTTACGCCAGAGGTGAGTTGCCACGCTACCGAGTATAGCGGCCGCCTGCATATCGGAATATTAACTCCGCTAAATCCGGCCAGCGATACTCTCGTTTTGAGCCCACGATAAGAATGGAAGATAACGAGAATCGTACCTCAGGACAAGTGTTCTGTAATTATTTGATGCCTTCCAATGAAGGCAGTTGCGGACCTCCCGTGGCGCATTACGTTGGTGAGCCACCGATCTGGGGTGCGGGAGGCTCTGTGTTCGAATCCCGGGTAAAGCATGGGTGCTAATTTAAGCTAGGTTATAAGTTAGTCTGTAAGCCGTCCGTAAGCTTTCAAGCATAAAACCGGCAGACTTTAAAAAGCCATTTAAAATACAGAAAATGAAGACAGTAATGGCGCATCTATCATCATGGGGCGAAAATATGTTTGCTGTCTTTCTATAATAAAAGGCAAACAAGCGCCGTCTCTCAATTGGACCAGAGAGTGCTCTCTCGTGCTCTCGCTCTCACATCTACGTCATAATGACGTTGCAGAGAACGCTCTCTAGTCGTTTCAATTCGTTAGGGAGAGCGCGGAAGAACGAGAGCACAGAAAGAGGACCAAGCTACGCTTCGCTGGCACTCTCCGACCACGCGCCATCTTTGTTTACAGAGTTTCAGCGTGTGAATGAGGTTGTAGTAGCTTTCCGGGCCAAAACCATGCAGCATTTTACCTGTAAGTGAAAAATCGTATTTGTTTTAATCAATCAAATAACTCACGTAATACGTATTTTTGAAAGTCGAAATTCCAACTACAGCATCTATGGGATAATGTAAACAACACTTCATAGCAGCTCAATGCCCGGAAAATTCATCCAGAAGTTTTAAATTTTAATTGAAGTTAGCAAAACAACGTAGGAAGTATGCAAATGTACGTACCTGCGTGTGCAACAAGTTGCATATGCCGAAGGCGATAGGAACTGGTACGCCATGCAGAGAGCGTTTGCACATGACATAACTGGCGGTGGTGGGTGTTAGTAAACGAATAATAAAGGTTGCAAGAAGTGATTACATGTTATTTCCAACAACACACAAACAACAGTTTTGGAGATGTAGGATATGTACGTGGTGTCATGTGCAGGCGCTCACCGCATCGCGCCTCAGTTCTGTTCGCCTTCGTGGTATGCAACTATCTGTGCACGCAGATGCGTGAAGTTGCGGACTCCCGGCGCTGTTTTCCTAACTTCAATTTAAATGCTAATATTTGAACACCTCTCATTTTCTTTCTATGGAGTGCCATGAAAGAGGTGGTGTAAACCACTAAAGTAGCTTATCGAAATGATCTCGAACATACATTCATGTACAGACTTTTCACAATTTATTGAGTATTTTCGAAACCGACTTTTGAAAATTGTCACTGCTTCTACTTGCAAATGTTTTGACAGGATTGGGCACCCAGTAAAGTTGGTAACGACACAGGGAAAATTAGTTACACGTCTCAACGTTGAATTATTAATATTTTATGTAGCGCAGCTGCATTTTATAAATAACAAACTGTGTCTATTTTTATAAATTTGTAAATAAATTGAGAAATTATTATTAGTTTTTGTATATTTGTTAAGACCTCTGTTCCTCAAGATCTTGGATACGCCGCCAAGACAATCTGTAATATTGTTGTCACAAATAGCATGCGGTCATTTATTCATTAATAAATTTGTAAATGTGTTTATACATATGAAAGGGCATTGATTAGTTAGTTAGACTTGTAAAAATTCGCATACAATAGCAATAGCGTTCAAAAATTGGCGTGTTTTGTCTAAGTATCGCAGTGAACACCATCAAGGAAAAGTCAGCTGAACTAGAAGCACTACGAGCATTGATTGAGAAGTTAAGTAGTCATATGAGCGTAAATAAAATATGTTGTAAATGAACAAATACGCTGTTAAAATTAAAAAATATAACTGAAAATATAAATACCTAAATTATTCACGTGAATATACCAATTATTAGTGTGGATAACAATGTCGAGAGCAAAAAAAAAAAATGGATAGTGTAGACAGTAAAATAAACAGAGTAAATGAAAATTCAGTCAGAAGGACGATGTTAGCGAATTAGTAAACACATGAATACACCGCGTGGACCAGAAAAATGACAGGAAGAATGAAAGAATGAACAGCGTGATTGAAGAATAGACAATGTAAATTAAATAATGGACAGCATAAATACAAACGCGTATACAGTCAGTGGAGAATTGGACCGTTTGTAGAATGAAATGAAAAAGAAACATTTCTATAACTGCCCCATTTCCCACTAACACTATACGTTTTTAAAATTTAAACCGTCCATTGTTTCATTTATATTGTCCATATCGTTATGGTGGTCAGACACATTGACGGGAATACCACAACTAGTTTAAGATAGTTGTCACCGTGAATGACCGATCAGAAGGACAGCAAGTTTGTTGCCTCACAGCTGCACTGAGTGCCTCGGTGTCTGGCACTCATGGCAGGGCAATAAGTGAAGAAGGCCACAGATACATAAAGAAAACACTGGAGAACTTGGAGACAGCAATGTGGGGCATCGCTTCCCGAGTTCATGTTACAGAGCTTCGTCGCTATCCACTTACGAAGTCGTAGCGATGTGATGGGCATGTGTACAGCTGGGGAACCGGAGAGCCTACTGCCTATAACAGCAGCAGAAATATCAGCAGCGGTGGGTAGGTAGGCACCGAGAGGCAAGCGAGACTACAACACATTAGGGAAACTTGTAAACACAGGTCTTGAGATGCAAATGTCGGTGATTGCTGGAAGGAAGGCCCTAAAATTATTTCAGGTACATTCGGTGAGATAGTACTCGGATGTCATAAAAGTGGAGAGGAGCCTAATGATGTACTTGTCAGGTGGTCGTCGACACTGGGCGACCATAACAGTAGTAAGACCAGACATCCTCGGTACTTTCCACCAGCGATCGCACGATGAAATCATGGAATAGTGTAATTGATTACACTAACGGATGTGACCACATCAATTAGAGGCAGGAGAAAAGTGCACTTGAAGCTTGTGACCTTAGTCTAAACCTCAATATTTTCTTAGCAGGAATAGAGGACGAATGCCTTTTGGTTTTTGATGATTTATGTAGAATGGGGTGCTGTATTAATACTGGATTTGGGGCAGTACCAATTTCGTAGTGTCAACATGATAAGATTTGTCTTCGCCGATGAGCTTCCTGGTAGCATTCTTTCAGCCCAATGGACTAACCGCTTCTGGCGAAATTGTTACTGCAGGCAGATGCCAAGGAATATTTGTGAGATGTTTGGGTCTAACTGAACCAGCAGAGAAACGTGGCCAGGCAGCATCGTTGTAGCAAGGACACTGGTCTTCTCAAACTCCGAGTTTACCAGTTAGAATAATTAATTAGTCCGGCAGCGCTGCTCATCTTTAGGTAGGGGACATGGTAGGGTTTCCTAGCAGGTCTCACATGTACTTCCAAATGTTCCTGATGCTTAGAGGCCACAAAATATCGAACGTCCTCTACTAGACGTACTGAAGGAACTACTATTAAGGAAAAAAGAAAATCTCAGTTGGCGACGGGAAAAAGGCTGTCTCTGAATTACTGAGGAGAGATCTGGATGCCTTCTCCTGAAGACCAAATGACCTTGGAAGAACTAATGAAGTCTGTCATCGCATTGATACAGGAAATGCGATACGCTTAAGAGCGGGATGAGTTGCGCGTCCAAGGTCAAGAAGCGAGGGAGCGATATGGGCGACACTAACATCCACTTCTAGCACCTCATCGCTTCCTACATGCAAGGCGTGAAGTGATTCCGTCGTGATGCTGTACTGTGCAAATTATTTCTGTAACAGTGGAACTTTATTACATGCAATGACAGACCACAGATTAAAGTACGTCAGTATATTTGTACTTTTATCTGGCCGCTTAAAAAAACTGCATACACAAGCTTCAAAAATGCGATATTTTACCATTTTCACGATTTTTTCTCCAAGAGTACACCTAACATGACAAAAGTAAAAAAATAGGGGCATCGATAATAATATTTTATCTTTTCTGACGAAAAGTCGCATTTGCAGAACATCTATTTACCGAGGTACGCATATTTCGGGTTTGTTGTCGACGCTCTCTGGCATGGCCCAAGGTTATCCACATCGACCGACTGGCCCTCCACAGAAGTCTGGATGTTGCAGAGTCTGTTCAAAACGAACATACTTGAAAAAAGAGGGTTGGGGGGGGGAGGCAGTATTATGTACGGTCAACTGGCCTTCGTATTATCTCCTACCCCCCTCCCCTGGTGTGCGTAGTCCAGTCCTCCCAGGATGACATCAGCTGACCCAAGGAAGCGAAGCAGAGCCACTATATATTACGATAACACTGATAAGGCCGATGTCACTCCAGTCTCTCAAACAATGAATGGCATTCCACGAACTTTGTGGTTATCACTCCCCCTCAACATAACTCGATGTGCGAAGAAGTTTCTGAGAATGTATGGCAATGGACTGAATGCATGACATACATTTGGAATTATGTCAGTGTAGATGCACTGGGAATTGATATTCGCTTATGTCTAGTTGACAAGTGAATATTAAGGAACTGTAGTTAGAGTAAATACATCGATAAGAATTTAAATTGTAATTGATATTGGGGACATATTGCTCTGAATGATATGATGTGACGCCTCACCCAAAATTTACGTCTTCTGAGCACGGAGTTTGTTTAAAAATTCTACTTTATTTAATCACTGAAAAATTGCATCTACCTACCCGACATTTTGCGAAGAGGACGTGGTTTTTACCACATAACAGTTGATTGCACCTTGTTATGACGTAGCCTGGGGTGGGCTGCACCATTCGACATTGTCAACACTGACATAGGTTTCAGCAGCAGTTCAGGGTACAGCTTCCCACCAGCTCCATCTCAGCGCATGTGGCAGGTGCAAGGCAGCTGGAGGTTGGCGCTCGCCTGCTAGCGGCACTCCGAGGTACTGTTGAGGCTGTCGTCACACTCAGCCAGCCAATAGGCTGGGCGCCTGGGGTTTCGCGCGCTTGTGACATCACTTCCTACAATATTCTTGAACGTTGGGAGTTTTGTGACGTGTGAGCACGTGTGCGCCCCATTTTGGGACATGTTGCGGTTCCAAGAGACCGGATTTGACAGCAATAAAGTCACCCCTATAAGGAGTAATACTTACCTTCGATGAACTTTTCCCTAAATGGACACATGGTTTCCTATTGGTTGTGGTATTTGCACACCCCTCTCGGGTAAATTGCTTTGAGTCTCGGAGTCGGATTCTGCGACTGTCCCAGAAGGAGTCACCTTGCCACCAGTTAAGTAATATTTGGTAAATAAAACTTTATGCATAGTCCTTATGGCACAAGAAGCAGGCACACTTGGTGTGTTGAGTAGGAGACAGGTGTCATGTTGGCAAGAAAAATTTAAACTTTGCAATAGTTGAGAATAGTAACATCATGCAATTATTACTTGGCAGAAATTTTAAATCAATCTATTAATTGTTTGCTAGACAATGCGTCAAGTACAATATTTTTTAAAATGGTAATTTTCTTGGTGTTTCTGCAAAAGTTTTTTATGGTAGTTTAACATGCTAAAATCCTAATCCAGATAAAATCTTTAAAGAAAATGGTTTGTTTTGCTGGAATTTGTAAGAATAAATCAGGAGGCATCGTGGGGTTGGCCTCATGAAGAGAGCATAAAACAATGATTAATTTATTTGAAAGATCTTGAAAAAATAACTAAAATAGAAACTATTTTCCCCTTAAATTGGTGTTTTTTGGTAATGTTAGCTCACCAAAGGGTGAAATAAAAATAAAAATATTGTTATCAGTTTGAATAAAGAATCATAATAGTAACTTCTGTAAATTTTGGGTCATTATTTAATATGCCATCCTATAAGATTAAAATATATCATTTTGGTGTATAATCTCTGATCATTGTGGATAGAGAAAAAAAATTATTATATTCCTGAATTGAAAGTAAAGAATTAGCTTCCTCCATTTTCTGTTTGGTGGAACTTTATTCTAGGATAGCAGTATAAACAAAAAGTTCTCATAAAATTAAAAATATGTCACTATAGCGCGAACCGCTGTAGGTATGGAGATTCGCCCTGAAGGGCGGGTTGCTTTTTATATTACTTACTGGAAATTTTCTCCAATTAATTAGCATGGAGGTTTATAGGCCCACATTATGTGCGCGTGTGAGTATATATATATATATAATTGTGCATAGAGAAACACTGAAATCTAGAATATTTCTTGAATTCTATATAATCATTGCGCCTTTTTGGCAAAATAATTTACTATTTTAATATTTGTTTAATATTAGCACTTCGGTGCTTATTTTAATCTGTGTTCTAAATTAAATATGGCAAGATGTATTAATTGCAACATTTATGAAAAAAGGGTAGCAGAGTAGTATATAAATGCCGATTCGAGCACAGCCCGCGACCATCAGAAAACCAACAGCAAATTGAATGCCCAAACCATCAGAAAACCTTCAGAAAAAAATTACTGTTTGTTTTCCTGATCTAAAACACCCGCTGCCAATTCGAACACAGCCGCAAAAAGTGACTGCAAAAGTTGTGTTAGAGTGCAGTTGCAAAAAGTGACTGCAAAAGTTGCACTTTGGGACATCTGCAAAAAGTGACTGCATAAAGTTGCGTTTGGGGCATTTGCAAAAAGTGACCGCACAAAGTTGCATCAAAGTGCAGTTGCAAAAAGTGACTGCAAAAGTTGCATTAGAGTGCAACTGCAAAAGTTGCATTAGAGTGCAACCACAAAAAGTGACTGCAAAAAGTTGCAAAGAGCGGCCCAAGAAAATTGAATACGGAAAAAATAAAATATATTTTATATAATAAAGATGGACCAATTGCTAAATGTATTGAACAGAACCCAACAATTTAAGAAACTTCCCGAACTTACAATCCGACAGACCTATCCCATAGACAATGCTGAAATATCTTATACACGGTATGGATACAAAGTGGTAATTACTTCTGGTAATTTTAAAGTAACCTTGCCAGACAGATATCTTCACGTCTTTGCGAAAAGAAAGAAGAAGAAATCTCAAGAGAAGCATTTCAATTATGAAACGCGTAGCCACTATTACAAACCGTCTCTCATAAGAAGTCACTTGAGAAGTAAAATTCATAGTACACAACCATATTCAGGGTAGAAGAAATCCAAACAGCATTTCAAAGTAGGATCAAGACCTATGCTGTAAAGAATGTGAATGCGTACAAGGACCCAAAGCATTTCGTAAACGATCTAAAAGAAACTGTCACGGGGCTAATTAGTAAGCATTTAAAATCATTCAAAGTGAACATGAAATTCTTCACTGAGTACAAAAGGGGAATTGGTGAGAATATTGAATATGTAGAAAGCTCCTTTAAAACAAAGAACGAAATTATACTGAAATCGAATAATCTTGAAGAATATTATACCAACAGCATATCGAAAATCATAGCTGAGATGGGGACATTCGAAGCAAAGGGATCTCAGTGGGTACTAAACAGTACATTTAAACTAGAAGTGCGAATAAATAAATATGTACCATTCAAGGGCAGTTCTTATGTTGATCCCCCAGAACTAAGCAGGCGGTAATTAATGTTAAGAACGATGATCAAAAATGTTTTTTGTGGTCTGTTCTGTCTGCATTGATCAAGTACAAAGAAACCCTCAAAGAGTTAATAAATACGAAGATTATGAACATGAGTTTGATGATGCACTTAAGGGTTTGGAATTTCCAATGAAACTGGATAGCATACCAACCTTTGAGAAGAGAAGTGGAATTTTTATCAATGTATATGCATACAAAGAAGAAGATGGCGGTAAGAAATATATAATCTGTCCATTAAAAATAACAAAAAATAAGATGGATAAGCACATAAACCTACTTTATATCAAAGACGAAAAGAACGACCACTACTGCTGGATAAAAAGTCTTTCGAGGCTTGTCACATCACTAGTAACAAATAATGGCCACAAATTATTTATATGTGATAGATGTTTGCAACATTTCTACTCTGTAAATAAGCTAAAAGATCACGAACAAGACTGTCGAGATCATGATGGTGTTAGAGTTGAACTACCATCTAAAGGAAAAAATTACATATTAAGATTTCAAAACCAAAATCATTCTTTGACAGTTCCGTTTGTGATATATGCTGATTTTGAATGTTTGTTGACTAAAATCGAAACTTGCCAACCAAACCCTGAAGAATGTTACACGAAACCATACCAAAAACAAGAAGCCTATTAGCTTCTGTTACTATGTAAAATACGAACATGGATACTATAAACTGCCAGTAACTTATGAAGAGCCTGATGCATCTACTGTGTTCGTTAAAATGCTAATGGAGTAGCAAAGTCTATTGGTGATATATACACTAATGAAAAACCAATGCTTCCACTAACTCAGAAAGAACAAATTGTTTTCGATACAGCTACCCATTGCCATATATGTGAAATGCCTTTGAATGGTGATTCTGTGAGAGATCATGATCATCTTACGGGGAAATTATGGGGAACTGCACACAGAGATTGTAACTTATCATATAGAAATCCATGTTTTGTCCCAGTGTTTATACACAATCTATCTGGATATGACACACATTTATTCATAAGAGATCTTGGCATCGATGAAAATAAGATTGATCTAATTCCCAACAACGAAGAAAAATGTATTTCTTTTACGAAGCATGTATGTGGAAGCGTAAACCTTAGATATATTGACCCATTTAAATTTATGGTTAGTAGTATCGATAAACTCTCTAGCAACCTTTCTAGAAGCCGATTCTGGGAAACATGTAAGCATTTTACCAATGAACTTCTTGACTTTGTTACAAGCAAAGGTGTCCACCCATATGACTACATGGATAGTGCTGAGAAATTTGGTGAGACATCGCTTCCATCCAAAGATGCATTTAACAACAAACTCAATAAATGCTACATTACAGACGAATATTACGAATTTACGAGAGAGGTGTGGGAAAAATTCAACATAAAATCTCTAACAGAGTACACAGAACTCTATAACAAATCTGATGTGTTGATATTGTCATATATAATGGAAAATTTATAGATGTGTGTCTCAAAACATATAAGCTAGATCCAGCACGGTATTTCACATCCCCAGGGTTAGCGTGGGATGCTATGCTCAAATCACACTAAAATAGAACTAGAATTATTAACAGATTACAACATGATTTTGGTGATAGAAAAAGGTGTTTTGTGGTGGAATTTCACAATGTTGTAAGTGATATGCTAAAGCAAATAATAAATACATGAATGCTTATGACAGCACAAAGGAAATCTTTTATCTTACATATCTGGGCACCAACAACTTATATGGATGGGCTATGAGTCAGTATTTGCCATATGGTGGGTTTAAGTGGGTAAATACAAATGCAGATGTAACAAAAATAGAAGATGATGCTAGCAAAGGGTATATATTAGAAGTTAATTTGGAATACCCACATGAACTACACGATCTCCACAAAGATCTGCCATTGGCACCAGAGAATAAAATACCAGAAGGTTAAAAAAAACCCCAAACTCTTGACTAGTCTGAATGGTAATGAGAAATATGTATTACACTATGTAAATCTTAAGCAATATCTATCTCTCAGTATGAAGTTGAAAAAGATCCATAGAGTTCTGGAGTTTGATCAATCAGATTGGCTCAAGTCCTATATTGATCTAAACACAAATTTGCGAACAAAGCCTACAAATGACCTTGAAAAAGATTTCTACAGGCTAATGAACAATTCCGTTTTTGGAAAACCAATGGAGAATATTAGAAACAGAGTGGATATACGGCTGTGAACAAGTTCTAAGCAAATGGATAAACTAGTGGCTAAACCAAACTCTAAAGATAGGACTATATTTACAAGCTCTTTGGTTGCAGTTCATATGAATAAAACAAAACTGTGCTTTAACAAACCCATTTATGTTGTAATGTGTATACTTGATCTATCGAAAGTCTTAATGCGTGATTATCATAATAATATAATGAAGCCAAAGTATGGGGAAAATATGGAACTGTGCTACCAAGATACTGATTCGTACATCTATTATATAAAAACACCAGACTTCTACAGTGACATGAAAGAAATGGTCGACCATTTAGAAACTTCTAACTATAGAAAAGATAACTCATATGGTGTACCGTTAGTTAACAAAAAGATTATTGGTAAAATGAAAGATAAATGTAATGGAAAAATAATGGAAGAATTTATTGGTTTGAAATCGAAAATGTATTGCAATAAATGTGGATGGTGGTGTAAAGAAAAGAGCAAAGGGTGTGAAAAACGCTGTAGTCAGAAATGAGATTAGTTTTGGTGACTACAAAAAGTGTTTGTTTGGTAAAAAAGTGTTGTACAAAAGTATGAATCTTATTAGAAGTAAGAAACATGAACTCTATATGATTGAGATGAGAAAAAAAGCATTAAGCCCTGAAGATGATCAAAGATTTATTCTTAAAGATGGCACTAATACATTACCATGGGGACACTACAAAATTGCAAAAGAGTGACACTATGAAAGAGCAGTTGCCAAGCACGAGTCACCTAATCGCTGATATCATGCGTGAGCTTAAAGGAAAGCATATATATAATAAAATCCAATCACTCATCAATATCGTAAATGGCAAACTCGTCTATGATAACAGAGAGGTGTGTGTCATCATCGACGAAGGTAACAATCCGTGGTTCAAAGCGAAAGACATTGCATAAATACAAACTAGGCAATCATACTAAACGCCGATGGCGGCGATAGCGACATCCTTCAAAACTTGTGTATACAAAGTGGTTTTCATCAACGAATATCGCTTCCAAAAAGGACGAGGCTAAGACAGTAAATCATGCGCTGCCGCCTACTGGTGATATCGGTAAGCATCGAGAAATAATGTGCTGCCGCCTACTGGCGATATCGGTAAGCATCGACAATCTTGTGCTGTCGCCTACTGGCGATATCGGTGGAGACCAATACTACGTCATCAGATGTCAAAATTATCTGCTGTGTGTACGACTCGATGTGCTTAGGCAATATTATCCCGAAATGCACACATCGAAAGGTAACAGCTTCAGTGCGACAATGTGTTGCATCATCGCTGATATTGTACGCATAACATCGTTCGCGACAGACAATTTGCAACTACCGATCGAGTAGTGTTTCGAGATGACATCACGTCTCGAAATATCACAAGCAAAGCACGCCGTGTATCGAAATAGTTAGAGTATCACGTGTAAGCCTGTGCGAATCTAACAAAATGCAATCGTTCATCGACATTGTAAACGGCAATAAAGAGGTGTATGTTATCATGGATGAAGAAGGCAATACGTTATTCAAAGATAAAGACGGTGCGCTGATTTTGGAATACACAAATCCTGAAAAAGTAATCAGAGATCTTGTCAGAGAACAGTGTACTCATAAGTAAAGGTCACGAATCGCGACCCTTGCCCAGTGCACTCGGCATACCGTATTTATCAACGAACCTGGCCATGAAGTCAAAGATGGCAGCCGTAGATCAGTTCCAGGACTGGGTGTTTGAAGAAGGGTTGTCGTCCACACGCAAGCACGATGTCGACCAGAAGTATAAACTGCTGCTGGACACGACGAACGCAATCATCGATAAGCCCGTGCTACCATCGACGAAAGATGTTATCAACACAGAAGGCAACCCGTGGTTCAAAGCGAAAGCCGATGCGAGTGAATGTAACGAAGAAATACAAGAAGCCATTGCCACAATTAAGAATGCACAACCGCAAACGGTTTTTATTTCAGAGTCCATTTAAAACACTCTTATAGCACTATTATATAACAGTAAATGTTTTTAATGGATAACCATCCATTAAAAACTAATAATCATACATGTTTGCATTCTATTGCGTTTCGGTTATTCTTTCACATTTAACATCATAAATTAGGTTTCTTTGCCTTACGAGTACCACATTACAAATATTTGAAGCCGATATTGGTTTATTAAAATCAACTGTAAGTTTCAGATTAGTTCGATCTTTTACAATAGCGTTTTTTTTGCAAGAACAATCAGTAACATACAATGGTCTTCTCCCAATAAATGGCTCAGGGTTGAAGCACAGTTCATTATTACAATAAGGAGTATCTAGTTTAGTCTTTGAATTTCTAAAACCATTGTAAGCAATAAACATCTTATCGAAAGTTTTATCCTCAATGTATAAATTCCAATTCTCTTTGGGAAACACTTCATTCCGTCCATTCTCAATAGAAATATTTTTGATGAAACAAGAGTCAAACACTGAACCGTGTGTGGATTTCTCAGGATCTTCTTTTCTGTTTTGCTGAAAACAAACAATGAAAAAGTCTGGCATATCTAATTGGATTGAATTGAACTGATCTTTTATATCAAACTGAAATGAGTTTGCATTAGCAGGTACTGGTTTTTCAAGGCATTGCCAATAATTAAAACTAATTGGAATATTGGGATGTTTGTAAAATTTTACTTTAATTTCGTCTCCATAAATAGGATCGTATTCAACAATTGGCCACAAAATTTCCAAGTTATAAATACTAATTCTACCAGCATCTGGTATATTATCTACATCATCAGATCTGTCTGCTTTCTTTGGAGGTCTTCTGTAAAAAGAAGCATCATCAATAGAATTTGGAATGAATGTGATCTTGTACCCACCTTTCCAGAATATTTCATTACAATCTCTCATAAAACCAAACAAATATCTTAATGAATAGGTAATTTTGTTGCGCTTATCTTTCCTAACATATTTACCTAGTTCTATCCCCGACATTTGGAAGTATGCTGATTCTGATTCCGAACCTAGCAATGTATACATCATTGTTGAAGTGATGCCAGGGTTGTCAATACTTTCGATTATACAACCATGTTTAGAGACCTCTATTCTTGAGAACTGGAATGGGAAGAAATTCTCACAGAGCTCAATAGTTGAAGTTTTTCAATAACCTTAATATGTATCTCTTTGAATTAGATTATACTGATGGTATACATAAGCTTCGTTCAGATGTGAAAATGCATCGCCAATAGGAATATCAAACTCAATGCGCTTGTTGCAGTCATTCAAATTATTTTTTGTTTGGTCGTTTGGTGGGAACGACTGATGCTCATAACTTTAAATTTTTTGTTGATCCATTTATTACACAGAAAAAAAAATCTTAAACAACATCACTTTTCTTATCAACCCAAGAATTATGACTACTATCAAAACCTAGCCATTTAATTAGCAGCTTATTTCCTTTTCTTTGGAAAACTTTTTCCGGTATGTCGTCTTTATCATATTTGGTCTTAAGCAGCTCTGTCTTATAAAAAATCCCTTTAATAAGTTCATTTTTCAAATCTTTTATTCTGTATGTCGTGGGTTTTGTGTGCAATACTTCAGACCCCTCAAATACTTCAGTGGACCAATTTATGTGTATATCCTTTTTCAACCAAATTTTTACTTTTACTTATACAAACTTTATCTCCTATTGCAAACTTTGGTTTGATCATTTTTCTTTCTCCTCCATACATGTTGATTAGAATAGAACTTTCATTCTTTGCATTTACATTGGCGGGTTCCATTCTGATTGTTCTGTGAACAGTGTTATTGTATTCACTTATTAATTTAGGTAATATAGCCACCCATTTATAGTTTCCCTGCATAGTAAATATCTTCCACATATTCTCCTTCAATATTCTATTAAATCTTTCTACACCACTAGCTTTATTTCCACTGTATGTTGAATAGTGTGTTATGTTGTTGTTGGTCATTAATGTCTTAAATAATTTATTGTAAAATTCTTTACCTTCATCTGTTTGTAAATGCATGGGTTTGCGATCATTCAAAATAGTCGATCCAAACTTGGGAATGCCAAAATCGAGTAAAGGGAATAAATGGAAAATTATTGTTAAACCTATTTACGATTCGATTAAAAAGAAACGACCCTCACCTAAAATGGGGAAAGGTATAAAGAAATATACAGACTACGCCAAAGAATACATATTGATGGATGATGTTAGGATGCTTATTGATCGACTTCTAGTTATTTATGGCGAAGAGAATGCAGGAAATGATAAATATTTCAATGAAAAAGTTGGAATAATGAATATGCTCAACAGCAAGTTTAGTGACTTTGTTGTGAATAATCCAAAATGTATAGCATATCTGATACGAATGTTAAACACAATACCACATACTTTTTGGGAGTCGGAGCATCACGGAAAAGGGTTACTCAATTACATAATAAATTTGCTACCTTTTGAGTTGCATGCACCTGGTTATCAGTATTTAGGTCCGGGTACCAGACTAAAAGAGAAAATTGAGCGTGGTGATAAACCCATTAATCCGCTAGATATGGTTGCAATGGAACACGATATAGCTTATCATCATCATAAAGATCTAGCTGAAAGACATGTAACTGAAAAAAAGAACTAGAAAAGAAAGCGTTCAAAAGATTGTTAAGTTCAGACGCTGATCTCAATGAGAGATTGTGGGCTGGTGTTACTGGATCTGTGATGCATATTAAACGTAAGCTTGGCTGGGGAATTAAAATAAAATGATAAAATATTTGTTATAATAAATTAAAGTAAAAAACATTATATTTCAAGTTCCTAAACGAGGAGTTGAAGGGTTTGAATATTGATTCTTTCCTAACAAAAGACCAACTGGATCGTAAAAACAAGAAACTAAAGGAGGACAAAGGGATGGCTATCACAATTTCAGTTCCACAGCTTACGAAAATGTCCAAAGAAATGAAAACTGGAAATGGTTTGACAGTTCACAAGGGTGGGTTTTTACCCTTAATTTTCGCAGCATTGGGGGTTCTAGGAGTGTTAGCTGGTGGTGCATCATCTATCGCTACATCAGTAATTAATGCCAAGAAGAAGAAACATGAATTGGAAGAACAACACAGACATATTTTAGCTATGGAGGAATATGGCGAGGGATTGAAGAAAGTTAAGTGGGGCAAGAATGTAAAAAAAAAATAACTCCACTCAGTAACTTTGATATTGATCAAATGGTTAAAAAATTAAACATTAAAAATTTTCGGGATGTATTTATGATCGATGAGCTACTTAACATACACCTCGATAATGAATGCGGGATTGTTAATCTAGATGTTTCGACAAACCTTGGTACACACAGGGTATGCTATTGGAAAAAAGCAAACAACAAATATTATTTTGATTCATTTAGCGGAAATCTGCCGGGATGATTAATAGCATATCTCGTAAGTAATATATTTTATAACGATGATAGAATTCAAAATTTCAATCAAGTAACTTGTGGTCATTTGTGTGTAATTGTGCTAAATCTCTTTTCACATAATTTTGAGTTTCCAAAAATTATTTCACTATTAATAAACAATGGATATATGCGGAAATGCATTAATGAGCTCTTGGATTGAAGATCAAATTAAAGAACGCATGAACAATGATGAGAAGATCAGCCCTAATAATTTTGTTTCCAACACACAGTTCAACGACTTTATAACCACACTGACAAGAAACAAAAGATCATTGGATAAAGCCTATCTTACTTACTTGGAAGTAGATAATAATATAGATTTCGAACAAAAAAGATTAACACATGTGGGAAATCCCATTGCACCGATGGACGCAATCAATTTAGAGTACTATCAGAAAAACAGAATTAACATTATTAGTTTTGTTGGGAAATACAATTCAAAAGAAAAAGCATTTTACTTTGATAACCGAATAGAATATTTTTTATGAGAGATGGAACTATAGTTGAAATAATAATAAAACCAAAATAATATAAAAGTGTTATCAACTGTTATGAACGAAAAAAAATTGACATGCATAAAAATTTTGAAGTACACCCTGATGATATGATATATTTTAAAATACCAAAAGCCCACAATGTACCCGAAGGTACAATTGTGTGTATTGAAATAGTTATGGTATATGAATACGTTTAAAAAGATGAGCTTATGTCAGTTTTTAAAAAGTCTTTAATTTTATTACAGTACTTGCCATTATTTAACTTACGAGTCATATCTATTGTAACAAAACCATATTCATTATTCCAACATTTTGAACACGTCTCCCTAAATTTCTCAAATGACATATCACCACCAACAAAATCACTATGAATATGTTTAAGATTTGTATCGTCTTGTCTGAATATGCAAAGAAAATTAGCATTGTCTCTTATAAGCTGCTTAGGTACTTTTGAGTATGTCTGAGCTAAATAGAAGTAATCAATATCGTTGTGTCTACTGCGAGTAAAGAAATCTCTTACCATATTTTGATTTTCAAGTATGATATCATCGAAAACAACTACAGACTCTTTATGACATTCATTTACGTCAACCATTTCTTCATTTGATGGAAAGAAGTATGCTATTGGCTCATTAAATAATTTTACCTCTACATCTATATCTTTCTTTAAATTGATATATTTTGGTTGGTCCAGGCTTTTTGAACATACATAGAGAGTACCAAAGTCCAACCATCTCTGAGCATATATAAAATTATCTATCATTTTAAAATCCCAGTCTACATTTTTCTTGTAAATTATTGACAGATTTTTTCATAATGTAATAAATGAGTAAAGTATTCAAACTAACAGATAACAAATCAGTGTCGAAGAAGAGACTACACTACCCTTTAGAGATAGAGGAACACTCATTGGCTTTAGTTAAGTTCTATACTACTTATCTAATGCATAACATTATCTCTGGGAGAAATAAGCTATATTTTGTGGGCCAGAATGATACGGAATCAGCAATTGATATTCCAGTTGGTCAATATAGCTTAAAAGATCTTGAAAAAAGTATAAAAGCAATTTTTTCAGTTAGTGTAGATTCAATGGGCGGGAAAGAAAATGATATATCTTTCGAGCTGGATAAAATAACAAACAGAGTGAAAGTAAACCGTATGCTTAAATTACAGTTGGAAAACTGGGTTCAATAGGAAAACTTTTGGGTTTCGTAGAAAATAAAACTCTGAAAGCAAATGTGGATCATTATGGTGATACAATTCCAAAATTTGCTCCATTTGAAACAATAAATATACACTGTAATATAGCAAATTGTATGATATTAAAACATGATGAAATTACCCATAGAGAAATTAGCATAATTGCTACTTTTAAATCAAGAACAACATTTGGATTTGGCGACACAATCTATTACGAACCAGCTTATCCATTATTTTTTCCAATGTAAACAAATCAAGTTAATGAAATAATAGTTGAATTTAGGGATGAAAAAGGTAAGTTAATTAACTTTGATATGTCTGAAAGAACAGTGGTATTAGAGATGAAGTCGTAGATATTTTTGGGTTAGAAGTAGTCATATTCTATATATATAAAAGTTTCGTGTAATAAAGATGAATAATATTACTATAGATAGTATAATGAAATAACTCAATGTTTCGGCTACTTTAATGTGTCGAATTTGGTGATGTGTGTCTAAATTTTTAATTAGGATATGTTGTAGCACATTGCCGAAGCCAGAGCGATAATTGTGTTTTAATGATTGGATAGCCATTAAAACTTTATACAGATATGAGCATAAATAAAAATCAACTGGTGTCTAATACGACGATTATTTACTCTTTAAAAAACCGAATAGAATGCCTTTGTCTAGCACCACAATCCTCCATTCCATCATATGCAAAATTTATACCATCACGATTAACACCATCTAAAACTTTTTCGCTGAAGATATCTGTCTGGCAAGGTTACTTTAAAATTGCCAGACGTAATTACCACTTTGTATCCATACCGTGTATCAGATATTTCAGCATGGTCTATGGGATAGGTCTGTCCGATTGTAAGTTCGGTAAGTTTCTTAAATTGTTGGGTTCCGTTCAATACATTTAGCAACTGGTCCATCTTTATTATATACAATATTTTATTTTTTGCGTATTCAATTTTCCTGGGCTGCTCTTTGCAACTATTTGCAGTCACTTTTTGCGGTAGAATTCTAATGAAACTTTTTGCATTTGCACTCCAATGCAACTTTTGCAGTCACTTTTTTGCAATTGCACTCTAACGCAACTTTTTGCAGATGCCCCAAACGCAACTTTTTGCAGTCACTTTTGGCAGATTTCGCAAACACAACTTTTGCAGTCACTTTGTGCAACTGCACTCTAACGTAACTTTTGCAGTCACTTTTTGCGGATGCACTCGAACCGGCAGCTAATGTTTTCCTGATTGCCCGTGCATTTCATTTGCTGTTGGTTTTCTGATAACTGGAGCTGTGCTCGAACCGGCAGCTGATGTTTTGTGATGACTAGAGCATTCCATTTACTATTAGTTTTCTGGTGACTGGGAGCTGTTCCCAAACACAACTTTTTGCGGTTGCATTCTAACGCAACTTTTGCAGTCACTTTTTGCGGCTGTGCTCGAATTGGCAGCTGGTGTTTTAGATCAGGAAAACAAACGGTAATTCTTTCTGATGGCTTTCTGATGATTTGGGCATTCAATTAGCTGTTGGTTTTCTGATGGTCACGGGCTGTGCTCGAATCGGCATGTCTATACTACTTAACAGAAAAGAATCAAATGAATACTCTTGAAACTACTCATGAATTTTACTTGTTATAAGCTCTCACCGAGTTTTAAGCATCATGTTTATATAAGGTTTCTAATTTTGGCTCTGCTTCTACAAGGGGTTTTTCTAGTTCCTTTTGGGAATTTCGATCTGCAGACTTTTGCCCGCCTTTCCACGTCCTTGGGCGGAAGGACGTTGCAATGAATAATGCGATCAGTAGTGATAAAGAGTTGTATTTCGTATATAATAGGTGCGTGTATTTTTACAACTTGGTATATAAATAAAAATTAAAAACAATATATTTTATTTTATTAAGAAGATCTACATCTCTCGCGAAATTAGATACGACCTAGTAAATATGTCACAACATTGTACTAGTATGCCAGTTCCACCATTCACAGATTTAATTATTAGATATTTATTGCTACGTTAAGACACAGAAATACTTTTCCTACTTTGCTGCCAAGTTTAAACGGAACATGGCAGGCAGTGTGCGCAGTATGCTTGGCAATTAGCAGGTAATATTCTTCTCGTAGGTAGGTAGGTAGGTAGGTAGGTAAGTAGGTAGGTAGGTAGGTGGCGGGGACTAACCTGCGGGCAGCCTGGTGACTAGCAGCAGGGAGAAGTCCTGAGGGAACTGCTGAGGGAAGAGCTCTGCTGTGTTCACTGTAAGCAGCGCCTTCTCGTTGAGGCTGTACGCGGAGTCCCTGTCTGGGCACCTGCTGTCTGTGCGTGACACTCCCAGCGGCTCCTCTGATATCTTGGTCGCCTTCAGCAGGTCCACCACGCCCTCTGCAACAACAACAACACCACCACACCCCTGTACTTCCACCACGTCTGCTCCATCTTCAAGCACAGTGGCTGCCAGTGGACCACTTCATCCGACTGTGCCTCATAAACAGCTCATTTAAATTCTCCAAACACACTACCGACATTGTAAGAACATGAAAGAAGAATGCATCTATTTTGTGACACTGTATAATATTTTGTTGCAATTTGTTCATTTGTAGGTTAAATAATCAGTGCTTATATTTAAATTAAAATTTAACTGTATTACGATACTGGATGTTTCAGAAAATATATCTCTCAGCCCCCTTCCAGCCTCTTCATCCAGCAAGATGATCTGTTTGCACGTAATAAAAATTAGTAGTAATATTACTAAACAATAGTTTATAATTGATTTCATATATATATATGCCACAAAATTAATCTTTTTACAACTGAGATGAATGCACATTAATTCAATTATGCAAAATACTTTTAACATTACCATCAATATTTTCTTACATGCCACCATAGTAACCTGCAAAGAGAACATTACAACATGCCAGCTCCGAGACTTGCGCGTAGTGGCGATAGTGCACTAGGCATGCGTGTCATTGCCATCCTTATTATTCCCATGCTCCTGAGCATCAAACATGACACTAGGTGGGCGGGTGGCTATAGCCTGTAGCACAATAATCTGTTGGTGTGGTTGGTAACAGTTCAAGGTACAACTACGCTTTGTTGTTGTTATTGTTGCTGTTGTTTTTGGGGATTGTTGTTGATGATGATGGCTGTTGTCCCCTAAAGCATTTCAATTCTCTGTTGGTGATTGGTGCTGGTGTCGTTGTAAGTGATTGATGTTATAACAGTTTAAGACACAATTACGTGTCGGCCAGGGTTGTTATGATTACTGTTTTTCTATTATAGTTGGTGTTGGATGTTAATGGAGGCTGTTAATGTTGTTTGTTGTTTGTAGTGGTTGTTGGTGATTTTTAGTGGAGGTTGTTTGTGTCAGTTAGTGGTTATTGTTGGAGGTTGTTGGCGTGGTTGTTATTGGTGGTTGTTGGTGTTTTTAGTGGAAGTTGTTTGTGTCAGTTAGTGGTTATTGTTGGAGGTTGTTGGCGTGGTTGTTATTGGTGGTTGTTGGTGTTTTTAGTGGAGGTTGTTTGTGTCAGTTAGTGGTTATTGTTGGAGGTTGTTGGCGTGGTTGTTATTGGTGGTTGTTGGTGTTTTTAGTGGAAGTTGTTTGTGTCAGTTAGTGGTTATTGTTGGAGGTTGTTGGTGGTGGTTATTTTTGGTGGTTGTTCCCGAAAGCATTTCAACTCTCGGGTTTGTGGTTGGTGCTTGTAATGTTAGTGCGAGATGAACAGTTTAGAACTTACCACAAACACCATGAACAAACTAGTCAAACAGTACGCAGTAGTTCTGAGCTCAAGACACTCGAAGTAGTTTCAAATATGATTTCAGTTGTTCCCAATTCTTCCAAATTTGAAAGTGATGTTGGAAGGTAGAAAGCAAAATATACACATGTTGTATTATAATTACATTTTACTGGAAGGATTTATTCTAACACAATAAAAAATATTAAGTTAAGTTCAAAAATATTATTATGAAATATATCTTATGTTATCAAATACAACATTTACAGTTCGCTACTGGCTGAAAAGCATGGTATTCAGGGAGATTGGGGGGAGGGGGAGGGGACAATCACCTCCTTGGCCCCCCGCACGTACTCGGCGCCTATGATGCGTGGCTACAACATGTGGTGGGGAGGGGTGATACAAGAGGTGCGATAACTAGTAGTGTAACTTGGCTCGTCGGTTCAAGAAACTAGCTACATAAACTATATATATATTATGTTGCTAGTTCCTTCTGTATTATTATTAACATTGGTTGGTATGACTTACCTAGAGTCTGCTAGCAATGTACAAAATATGACAATAACACGAGTGGGGGCAGGCACCTCCAATTTGGCTGATAATGTGTGTGTATTTTAAAATGCGCGCAGAGCACACGACATGTCTCATGACACAACGAGCAGTTTATGCAAGTATGGCATAACTGTGCTGTGTCATTGTTTTCTACACTCTTCTTCTCACATTTACCTGCGCTATAATCAGCTAACAATCTTAGACAGTAAACTCATCCGGACTAAAACACGGCCCTCACTGAGAGGGCTAATATTACAATATGTTGCGGAATATTTGTGAATTCGAAAAGAAAATGCGCTCTAAATCTGAGTCAGCGATTTCAGTCAGAATAATTTTACAAAAACTTCAGAGGATATGCTGTTTATCTACTGGTAAATCAGTGGGAAATCACTAACGTTTCACTATCAGGCCGCTGCCTGTAATTCACGGCGAATAATCTGAAACTGCTGTTTTTTCAGTGACTACCAACAACAAAATTGATAAGTGGAGTTTTACTGACCCAAGTTGAGCAGTTTGATAAGATCTGCAGTCAAGTTCACTGATTTGCAGCATCTTAAACTGTTTCTATTTTAGAATGTGTCTCTTTGCAGTTTATTCGCACCTAGTTGCAGTCATTTGTGTACATTCATATCGATTTCATTCGTGTATTGATTTATATTTTACTCATTATATATATTGAATACAATTATAGCTAGTTACAGAAATACTAAGTTCGCAAACTAAAATGTAGTTTTATTGACATATTAATGTCATATGTACAAAGGAATTTAAACATTTTTATGAAGAAAACCTCAAATATTTAGTGGAAAGGTGCCCAAAAATGCATTTTGCTGGTGGGCACAATTAATAATCTAGATTGTAATTTTTGGACGGTCACCATTTTTTTCGTGCTCAGTCCATGACGAACAACTGCATCGTAATGGCGAATGCCCAAATATTTCAATCTAGTCATTCACCGCTGTTGCACTATTCATTCAAAGATCACAAAAATAATAATGTTTAGCCAGCGAATAAAACTGTCAAACTGAAAATAATCTTGTAATTGAAGTAATTAATATAAGTGTTGAAACCGGTATATAGCCTCTGTCGTAACATAAACGAATTCCGACGCAATCCAAAGGAAAATATGTTTGTTTACTCTGAAATGTAATTTTTGGCTTAGTTGGCACATTTGCCCCGCGGCCATATTCATCGCAGCCTTTAGTTAAGTAGATACACATGTCTTCCGTGTGTATGAACACAACAAATAATAAATAATGTTTTACGGCCACACATAAGACCAAGGAACCTTTTTGTTGTTGCAACAATTGTAATAAAATAATTATTGAAAAAGTAAAAGGGTCAAAATTTTTTTCGTAAAATTACAGAAAATTATACAGACGTTTTCGCAAAATAAAGCATAGGGACTACCTAATTTGCAGCAATGGTATTAATGCAGCAAATTTGCAGATTGAATGGTACAACTTCATGGAAACACCCATGGTTCCTCAGTAACTGCACTAAAGTTTCCACAGACTTACTGTTAACATATTTTTATAAAGATATTTTATAAGTTTCGGTTTTAAATTGTATTATTATTAGAATGCCATTGCCTTGAGCACTAGCATATAATATGAAGAATCGAAATTTCTGGCCACGAGGGGAATCTTATAAGTCTGGCATTCCAGCTGCGTATCTACAGGATGTTTTGCATTATGGAATGAGAAATGCATATTTACACGTGGACGAAACACACTTATTTCCAGTTACTAATTTTGTTATTGATTTTCTAAGGCGGTGAAGACTATTAAATGCAGGCTATTTTAATTCTGAAACATTTTTTTTAAATGTTACCAAATTTTTTAAATAGTAACATGTATTCCCAACAACGGTGTTAACTCGGCTTAGAGACAGAAAAAACAGGCTTCACGCTTATGCCACTATTGTTGTTCACGCGCTGATATTTCTGAAGGTACATGACTTGACTCACATGATGATTTCCGTCACTCCGCAAAATTAAAAAAAAAAAAAAAAAAATCCTTGGTAATGTAAATCAGTCAACAGCTACCATTGTGATGCACCTTAAATAATATATCCTCGGCAATGCGCTGATGACCACGGAGTTAGTGTACTCCCGCCCAAACTAGTCCAACCACTAGGTTTACAAGAGAGAGTTTAACCACCTATTTAAATGGGTAATAACATGTAAGTAATACACACAGAGTGCATATTCCACCGCACTCGGAAGTTAACGCCTAAGGCTAAAATAAAATATATTTATTGACTACTATTACAAATGTGAGTGTTTAAAAATTGCTCGCTTTATCGTGAATAGCCTGTACTTAGCTGGCTGTAGACAGCGAGTAGCATCTGCAGACAGTCATCTCCTTGGCTACTGCGCATGCGCGTGTCAAGACAAGTCGCTGTGCCCTAGATTTGTTCTTAGGGTGGGTTTACGACTGACTTAACAGAATCAGTATGCCGTGTGCTTACATTATGAGTCAACGTGTTCAAGGCTATTGGTTTACGACTGCCGTGTGCGCGTCTTGTACGGGCCATGTGTGTTTTTACCTTGACATAAGATATCGGTATATTTTACATCTCATGCACAAGTCAAGACGAAGTAACCAATCAGTGACTGTTGTTGTTGGCGGGAAACTGTATGTACATTTTGGATTTAGGTCATGTCGTATCGTGAAATTATATGCAATGAATTATTTTAATCGAGACAGTATCCTCTTTATTTAAAGAACAATAATTAATGGTCATGTTTTATTTATTGGAAGAAGTAATAAAATTCCCTTTAATTAATTTTTTCACAGATTTCTTGAGATGAATGCCCAATGTTGGCATCCCCTTCTATAAGATATCGCGAATTTTTGAAAACAATTACATAAGTAGTAACCACCAATAATCAAATATAATATTTACTATTGCCGTATTTTCTGGGTTACATCGGCTGCTTTCGTCTCCTACGATTCTAATTGGCTATACTTAACAGTTGCTACATCAATCATAAACTGAAAAATATGTTTTCCGCGTGCTTAACGAGTCATAAGTAAGATTCTTAATTCTTCAGAATTTAATCGTAAACCCACCATTACTTGTACACATCTTGTACACAGCTACAATTTTATAGAAGAAATTGACGCACAGTCAACGCAAATTCAAAATAAGGAACTCCTAGTTAACTTCAATGTGAGTTGATGTGAACGATAACGTGGGGTGAGGGAATATCATCCGCAAACATTAGCTTTGAGCTGCGCTAAGATGACGGGTGCCGCTGGGCAGACGTCTGCATCGTCACAGAGCAGGTAAGGATACAGAGGTGAAAAAGTCTCGTATTCCGTGACAAGCGCGCAGTCCGCCTGCAGTGATGCTAGACACTAGTCAGAGCGCTGTGCTCAGTGATGAGAGCATGAGAGAACGTTTTGTGGAACCAAACAGAGTTTGTTTGGCGCAAACAAATTAATTGTTTATATAGGGACAGTGAAATATTTTGTTTTTATAAAAGAATTATTTTGTTGTTTATTTTGGTTGCGCCAAACAAAGATTTGGTTGATGCAACAGATTTGTTTAGCTGTTTGTAACTAAACAGTTTTGGTTAATATTAGAAAAACTCGAAGCCCAGCAGAGATTAGGACATAGTTCAGCTGCGCCTCAGCACAACGCCTTCAGAATCTCAGCTGAAGTGATTAGTAATGATTACGGAATGTTTTTTTAAGGCACACATACAAATATTGGACAACGTGAGTGAATAAATATATCAAGTTTTGTAGCTTTCTTTTAGTTTCCCCATGTACCTGTTTTGTTAGGATGTTTATACCATTACTAGGAACCCGGCCCGGCCTCGCTCGGGTGCCATTTTAAAATATGGCGCTCATTAGGTTTACAGCAAGTACTTACACTAACTAAAATAGGATTATTACTGTGTTGTTCAAAGAGTATTCATAAGTGAACTTTAAAAGACAAAAATGGTTACTGTGGGTCATCCTTAAAATGTATACACATGCTGCCGCTAACTTTTTTGTATATTCTTTGAGATCTACAATTCTGTAGCACATTAATATGGTGTATCTCTTATGGTTTAGTCAGCATAAGCCATGCAAACGTCCGAAAGGCGGCTTTTTCTTACTTGATTAGAAAACGTCAAAATTTCTTTACTATGCATACATTAAATATGAATGTATTATATACTTAAACCTTCCTCAATAAATTCTCTAGATGATAGTGAAAACCGCATCAAAATCCATTGAGTAGTTTAGAAGCCTTAGTCGGATACACAGACACACGTGGCCGGGCGACTTCGTTTTATACTATGTATAAAATAAGCATAAATAAATGTTACCACCCCAATTTTCACAAAATATACAAACAAACTCTCGAGCAGTATTTTAGAACGACGACAATCAAATGAGTTACCAAACAAATATACAGAGTTGATTCAACGTAATATTTTTTTGGCAACCCAATTTCGTTTGGCCCAACACAGATGTTTTGTTAATTCAAGCATGTGTTTTGATGGACGAATAAAATTAATTTTGTTGCTTTCAAAGTTTTGTTTGTCCAGCAAAATATTTTAATGGGGCAAGTAATAATATTTTTGGCGCTGTACAAACAAATACTTAGTTGATCGTTCTCTCAGTGGTAGCGGTCGCTTGCATGTACGACCTCCGACCACGAGGGTGGCACACACACACAGGACCATCCCCCGGCAGCTTTAACTAGGGGTAGTGGAATTTATCGAAAAGAGTTCAAGACAAGTTATATTCCAAAAAAACTATAGGATCGTTAGACTATTTTGGTTGGGTGAATTCCTTTTCGACGCGTGTTTACTGTGTGCACACGAATCACGTAGGAGCCTTGCCGATGTTGGAGAATTCTAAGTGGCTCGCTCATACCTTCTCAAGCAGACAGCAGCCAATAGCAATAGACAAACTGATGTTGGGTGCTTATAGTATTGAAGTCTACCGTGTAGCCATATTTTATTTCGCGGAAAATCACTAGCTCTAGTCATACCCTACAGTGTTCGTCTGCCTTTGGTGTTAAGACAAGGAACACTGCTAGATGTAGTGTAGTCATGATTACTTCCAACTTTTCTGAAGCCCTGACGAAGTTCTACTTTCACAGTATCTCTCCGCCTCATGCAAGCAACGCTTAACCAAGTCTAGAAAATTACATTAAACGGACAACGCACCGCCTTCGTGCGCAATCTGTTTATAGGCTGTTCACGGTAAAGTGAGCACTTTTCAAGGCACTTCTAAATTTTTAATTTCACCCAATTTCTATATTCCTGCTATTTTAAAAATATAAGCATTGCAATATGACCAATAAACACAGTGTATACATTTCACCACCCTCAAAATTTAATGCCTGAAGCTGCAATAAGATATATTTATTAGTGGCTAATGCCTGTTGGGAGGGCCTTAAAAAGTGCTCACTTTATCGTGAACTGCCTATAGTAATAATTTTTTTCGTGAAAACTATTTCTTTCTAGGCATTGCGAACAAATCTACTTTCTCTCAGTATTGAGATTCATAGATAAAATATAGGTGAAAGTTCAGTTCAACCAGAAATAAGATACTTTTATGTCCACAGAAATATAAAATGTTTGTGGTGTATAGCGTATTCAGGAAACAACCAAACACGTCATACCAGGGGTTATTTTTCAAAGGTTTCATTAAGAAAAGCGTGAAGTTACTGCGTATGGACTATAGACAGTTCTCGCTAATCAAATCTCTCTCCGAGGTCCCCATCAAAACACTTGGCCACCACGATCACCAGACCTGTTCGCCATCAAGCATGTGTGGGACCTGACTGGCGCCGTCTGGCCCGGTCCTCGACACAGCTGTCAAATATTGCCTACTTGCACCACTAGGTGGTGTGTGCAAAGAACTCCACACTGTAAAACCGCCTCCTTTGCTGCAACACATACTTTGATGCCGCAAAGAAAACGTTGTTTAAATATGAACCATTGCAAAGTAGCCTTGCCGCAAATATAATTTATGTTAGATCTACAGAGTAATGACTATGATAACCTTACATTGCCGTTACACTCCTTCAGCAGACGTTTTTGTTGTAATGTCAGTTACACCGTAAAGAAAATCCGTGATATGACCAACAAACGTAACTTTTAAATAAGGGAGAAGTAACAAATATATCAAAATATTACTCACACAAAAACTAGGGCGGTTCCGAGATTCGAATCCACGCAGCTTGCGTTATTAACAGAACGCCCTGCACCACACGACCACTTTGTCTTGTTTCGTTCGGATAGCTATTGATAGTCTTGCTATGTGAGGTAGTAACATGGACCAGACTACAATGTCATCTCTTGAGAAGAATTGAGATTAGTGGTGTGGAGAATCACCGAACTTCATCGAACGTCTGCAGGAGGACTGTAAATTCGCTCAGCTGCAGTTTCGTAACTGCAGAACATTCTTATTGGTTTATGAATGTTCGCGTTGGGATAACAGCTACGTACTGAAAACTGCAATGTACAACCGAAAACCTTTAAACCGTTACTTTTGGTACAAAGAAATGTTTCTTCACTGTGAACAAAAGCAGCTTATGTAATGTTTATATCTTTGTTGTAAATAAAGGTAATATTGCCATAAAACAAAAACGTGTGAAGAAAACATTTATTATCAGCAAACTTATTTTTCTGTAACTTTCTCTTCGAATTAATGCTACATCGTCTTGCTGTAAACAAACCAGCCTCAGAAAAATGATTGTCTTTGTCGTACACAAAACTATGTCTATGTAGGTATTTATTTTGTAGGGTGCATCCTGCAGAATAATACACGTCATCCCTACGGCCGAAGTCACGGTCTGCTTTACTGCTACAGGCTGTTCACGGTAAAGTGAGCACTATTGAAATCAACCCTTGAATAATGTCACTGTCTGTACCTGCGTGTAATTTTACCGTGCACACCTAGTACTGTGGGCCCTGTAAGGTTGATAACGAGACAGGGAAAGTAGATCCGCATGTCTCAACGTTGAATTAAATGTGTTCGCTTAACATTTGGCAATACTAAAATGATTTATTTTTCTTTTTGAATTTTTAAGATACGTATAAGTGTGAGGATGTGTAAATTTGTAAAATATATACTTTTATAATAATTTTACAGTTTCACTTGACTTACGAATGAATATAGTGATCAGTTCCACGGGAATGTTCATTTCACATATGTCGGAAGGATACACTTACAAGTAGATCTTAACCAGGGCTTTCAAACGTACTCAATTTACCGTGAACAGCCTATACAGGAGTGTGTGCTAGAGTCTTCCAACATGATCTGCAAACTGTACACACGATTATGGTCTCGCACTAATGAGTGTCCGCGGTGTACTGATAAACTGCGTGTGTTATTAAAATGCCCATCTTCTGGAACAAAGGCTTTGTGTTGTGTTTTCATTTCATGATAATGTACTAATGCATTATTGGGCATTTCTCATGAAATGCTTAGCAAGAATAATTAACACATTCTCTACGAGTTACACGTTTCAACCAGACAAAGACTTCCTGTTACCATCGCCTGTACTAGCTATTGTTTTGTTGTTGATAATTGTTCAACTTTGCTGGCAGCAGCATGCAAGTTTGGCTAGATATTATCTGCTTTTATTTACAACCCTGATTAACGAGCGTTTAAAGTGAGTGAAGAGACTTGGGTGCTCTCAAAACCGAGGTCTTGGGAGTCGATGAGGGTGAAGCGAGGTGAGTACGCAGCAACGCCGGAATACAAGGGCGGTGTAAATGGGATATAACCGAGAAAATCCGCCGACCAGGGGCATCGGCCGGCTCGAAAATACAGCACCGACCTCGCCGGGAATCGAACGCAGCTCGATTAGGTGAGAGGCGAGTAGTCAATCCACTGCGCCACCGCGGCCCCTGCGATTGTTTGGGAAGCGTTGGGAATCACAAGCGATCTCGGCTGCCACGAAGTTGTGGCCACGCTCAAAAGCAACCACTGCCTCGTGGAGGTTGTAGGTACCGAAGCCTTATTATCTTTCCTTCAGCATAGACCTTGTTACGGCGTAGGCAAGCAACCTATGTAGTACTTGCCAGAGCCACGCCCCACGCAGACGCGACAAACGACAGTATTCAGGGCGAGGCCACGCACAGCGAGACGTTTGGAAAACAGCAGCATAGTTAGTAAACCGTGCGGGAATACTTAAGCGCCGCTAGGGCAGGGTCACGAAGCGGGGTCTTCCTGCACCAGCCACCAACCAAGGAGATGGAACTACGCAGGGTGTACAGTGAGCCGCTTTAGTCGAGATATGAACCAGCCTTCGGCAACAGACAACGTGATATCAGTCCAGCGGATCATATAGGGATCAAATACATTAGATAATGGCGTGGCTGAACTTAAAGTAATTCAGTGATTTATTAGTAATTATATTGAAATCTCCCGGTTTTAACGTAAAGTAACTTGTTGTAAAAAGATGTATTTGGCGTATTGCAAATGACGTGAGTAATTGTAATAAAATTCATGACGTAGAGAAATATTATTGTGTCGCCTACCATTCTTAAGTTACGCGCCCAAAGCTGTTCGTACGATATCCCATAAGGCTAATCAGAACAACCCGGAGCTATTTAGCAACAAGACAAGCCCCAACCACACGTTGCCAGACATGTCAAGGCCTTTATCAGAACAACCTGGTACTATTTAGCAACAAGACAAACCCAACCACACGTTGCCAGACATGTCAAGGCCTTTATCGAACCAAGGCTGATACCGCTTCTCCCCAGGCTCTCAAGTTCGCCCGATATGTCACATATGTTAATGTGTATGGCAAATAGTAACTCGGCCACATTCTCTTCTACTAGCGGCCCGGCGGGCGATTCTCCAGGGTTACAGCAGACATCTGTTTGATCAGGGGCTTATTTCATAAAAGTTATAATTCCACAGGTGACAGATGACAGGAAATTGTCAGATAGGTTTACAATCCGAAAAAAATGTGTGTTTCATAAAAAATGACAAGTTTCCAAGTTTGCCATGCCAAATTTGCAGAATTATATTGCAATCTGACAAATAGTTGTTTTACAGAAGTTTCGAGCTAACAGGTAAAAATCCGACAAATGTGTTAAATATTACACTACAGACTGTTTTATGAAACAGATAAGTATAATCACTCGGTGACGTATCTACAAATTTGTTGAATTGTCACTGCAGAAGTGGTAGGCAAACTTTCCTATGTAACCAGTAATTTGTAATGTTTATATAGCATGGCAAATTTTCAATATTGTGTGAATTAAAACATTTTGCTCTCGGATCATGTTTAATATAGTAATATTATCCACAGTAGTTGACGTTCTGTTGTCATAGTGAACAAAGTTATGTGAGTGGAATTCTTATTTACCGCTTAATTATTTGTGGTGGGAATAGACGGTTCATGATTCGCATATAATGCTGCGATCGAATATCGTAAACCCAATTGAGAGCTATCTAGCGTGTGATAAGTGAAACTTAAGGTTTGACATATAATTGCCGTGTTTATGAAACTATTATTTTAAGGTTGACAATTTACACATTTTTGCTTGTCAAACAAGGGGACCCTGTATTATTTATGCAACATAATATTGTCATGACATATTGAAAACATTTGAATGCACCTATTTTAATGGGCGCACTGAGTGACATGCACCTGGTTAAGTTGGTAACAATGGACGGAAAATAGTTCCATATCTTGACGTTGAATAAAAGTTGTTAGGTAACCATTTGTGATAACTTAAATGATCTCTTTCGCTTTATTTTTTTTTTAAATTCATCGAAGTGCAAAATTGAGCAGATCTATATCATATTTACTTTCCTAATAATTTCACAGTTTTACTTGACCGACGCATGAATAAAGTGATGAGGCCCATGGCAATGTCCATTTTACACAAGGCGGAAGAATACACAACGTGGATGTAAGTAGATATTGAACAGGGCCTTCAAAAGTGCTCATTTTACCATGAACTATTTTCTCACTGCCTTTAATCATATTAATAATAGTTGATATACTACTCTCTATTAATATAAAATATAGTTAAAAGTTAAATGTAATAAATAAAAATCATATTAATGTTAAAACGACGATAGAATGCTTGTAATACCTGGCGTATCTAGCAAACAGCCAAGAGCGCCTCGCATGGGGAGATTTGTCGAAGATTTGATTCAAAATGTGTGAACGTACAGACATACATTACATTTCGTACAGAACCAAGAAGTTTAAAAACAGTCCATATGTAGCAGCTATTACACTCATTAATAATCTCTCTTCTAAACTACGGGATGTACTAAAAAAATTTAAAAAAAATTTTGATTTAAATTGCTATTCAAATTTACCTTATAGATAAAGTTTTTAATAGTGTACAAGAATATTGTTAAACTGTCAACTTGTGTTTTTCTACAATTTTTGTAATTGATTATTGTATGTTTTGTGTAAATTTGTATATATTGTAATAGTATTTTGCTATGTATGTACTTATTTTGTATATTATAATTCATCTGCTTTTGTTGTACTTTTTGACAACTCTGTCACATTGTGTTATGTGACTTTGGAGGCCAATAAATATAATAACATGTAATATAAAAATGATCACCGTGTAGGCAGGGAGGGCTGCGTGAGACGGAGAGATGAGCCGGCGGCGGGCAAGTGCTGTGCCGACACAGCACACACAGACTCACAGACACAGGCTGTGGCGGGGTTTTTGAACCTGAGGCGATGACGCAGTCCGCCGACGGACGGGATGAAATGCGCGCGCGGACTAAATACCAAGGTCATCTCAGCGAGACCTTCTTGCTCTCGGTTTATTTATAGTTTGCCCGAGGCGCTAATATCTCAGGCACGCACTTCGCCCCACATGTGTGCGTGTGTGTGCGTGTTCATGAGTGTGGTCTGCGTGCCGCTACAGCACTCGATGTATATAACCAACCAGCTCCTCGCTCTACACTCCTTGTATGCAGTGCCGGATATGGACGCACATTAAGGTGCCCGTCTAGCTCGAGGTATTTAGCGTATCCGGGGCCTAGAACCATGAGAGCGCTAAGGGCGACCTAGGTACGCACGTCGAATGTCTGGTCGCCTTTACGCGCAAAGCACTAGATTGGCGTACAGACTCTCTCGTCGACATATCTTTGTAGGACTTTCAGTGGTGACCATATAATTTTATGGCGCAATAGTATACATAAAGGAGTGCTACACATCCATATCGTGTGTCAAATAGTCTACCGGAAGTCCCATACCTAATAATTACTGCGAAACACTCTTAATAATCCGTTTTCACTTTTCAAAGCTACGCATTGAAGCTGGAAATGAAATTGGGAACGACCATTCCGGCGTGAAAAATCTCTTTTAAATGCTCTTCGTGTTCAGACGCCATTCTGAAATATTGAACACATTTTTAATGCCAACCATACGAGTAAACCTTTGCGCTCCGTTTAGGATCTTGGGCAAACGGAATCTCTAGTACAGGATGAGTACTTTAAAAGAGGCCCCGTGGTACATGTGTGTAACGGAGCGAGGGAATGAGGAAATACAGTCCAATGTGACAACAAAATACCTAGAGTAGGTGCTGGAAGTGGCCGCCATTGACCTCGAGGCAGGTGTGCAGACGACACTAAAAGTTGTGAAAGGTGTGGGGGAGGACATGCTGCGGGATGGCATCGATCGGGGCCTCTTTTAAAGGACTCATCCTGTAGAACATGTTTAAATGTCCCAAGGTCACGTGTAGCGATGATGCGACGGGGCATCTCATTGCTGTGGTGTGCATTCCCGGCAGTTGAGTTCCTCGCACATTAGATAACTATAGGATATGATTACACGATAGGAAAGCCAGTGGATTAAACTCCTGATGTCACTTTGTATGCACATTTCTCCTTTCTCTTGTGGTAACTGTGCAAGAAAGCCCCAAAGTGATATTTTTAGCCGTTTCCAATATTTTTTATTTCCTTTAGTATACATTTAATAGGTTAAAAGTAAAATGTGGCGGCTAGTATTGTTTTTTACCTTTCGTGTAGTTAAAGTCGTATTTCCACGCCATTTATCTACTGAAATACACGTATACAAACAAACACAGACTATGTCATAATAGGAAGTGACCTTGAATAAGCAATTGGCTGAGAGATGGTTCACTGTGCATTATGTTCAAACCATGTGCTTACCAGTAAGTTTCACGCACATCTCAGGCTTTATAAATACATACTAACATTTCCTGTTACTATACTAAATGTTTGTATTGATACTATATTAGTAACAATGAACTTTTTTCCAAGAATAATACAATTTTATGCAGTGTAAAATCAAGTTCGATTGATGAGGAGGAATTGAAACGCCCTTAGCCCCGCATGGATCCACCACTATGGATTGCCACTACTGTGCAAGTCATTGACTAGAGAAGGCAAGTTGCTTCATAACTGGTTTTTGTAATGAAATCAAGGTGTTCATTTTGGGGATTCATAAACGTAAAGAGTTACTGATATTACAAAATAAGGATTTTTAAAACATGAAGGTGCTTTTTCAAAGAAGAAGGAAAAGATGCTCAAGAATTTTAACTAAAATATGTTATTTAATTCTGAGACAAACTTGCTGCTAGTTAAGTGGCTTTCAAAATGCACGTATCCGTGCATACAAGTAAGAACATGCATATCATGCTGGGTCCAAACACCAAACAGTCTATTTTATGGCAATAAATAAACTGAAAATTACAGTATATTACATGTTATCCTCATATTTACGTACGTGAAATGCAGAAGGATGTAATTTCAATATTAGGCCTATTACGTGGTAAATAAAAACTACGTTCAAAATTTCAAATTAAAATGCTTAACTCTAAAATGTTTGTAAGGAATAAATATTTCATGGTTCAGTATTTGGAATAGAGTAGATAGATAATAACAGAATGTGTTGCTACTGAAGTGACAGCGAAGAGATTTGGGTGGTTCTTAATATCGAGTTCTTGAGAGCGAAAAGATGGCGATACAGTAACATCCATACGGGGTTGTCAACATTCAAACTTTTACCAATGGCAACAAAAATGTGTTACCCGAACACTGAATATAAATTGTTTTAAACGGAACACGTGGTTAAATTAATTAGTTTCTGAAAAAAAAAGAGTAGATTCCACACTACATGTAAAATATAGACAGGTCCTAAGGAATCCACTAATAGACACTGGAAAACTACAAGGATAAAGGCTGTTCACGATAAAGTGAGCAATTTAGAAATGAACCTTAGAAAAACGTCACTGCCTCTGCATATATTTATTTTAATGGGTGCATTGAGTGACATTCACCCAGTAAAGTTGGCAACGATAGAAGGAAAGTAGTTCCGTGTCTTAACGTCGCATGAAAAGTGTTACGTAACCATTTGTGATAACTTTTAATAATTTATTTCACTTTTTTTTATGCATCGAAGGGTAAAAATGAGCAGATCTGTAAAGTATTTACTTTCTTAATAATTTCACAGTTTCACCTGACCGACGCATGAATAACGTACGTGATGATGTCCATTACAATGTTAATTTTATATAAGGCGGAAGAATACACAACGTGTTTACAAATAGATCTTAAGCAGGGCTTTCGAAAGTGCTCGTTTTACCCATGAACAGCCCATAGAAACTGTACGCAATGCACGAATGTGCCGCCCTGGAAGGTGAACGTATTTATTTATATTTCCACTCTCGCGTGAAGAACAAAGTTTATTCTTCATGTTGGTCCTAACACAATACACATATACAGACGTCACTCAATTATAATTATCCTATGGAATTTGCAATTATCCCATTTACTTACAAGTAAAACATGAGAATCTGGTAGGCAAGCGTCACTCGTGCATCTCGACGGCGAACATTCTTAGATGCCAACCTGAATGCATTGAGCTTCCCAGCCTAATTACTCTTAGTCGTGTGAAGCCGATCTCAGTGTAGCCAACTGTGTGCGCCGTAAAACTGAACACTCGCGACATGTATCACAAATGGCAACACAGCGACGCTGTGGGGTGGCGAGCTTTCAAGCTGACGACCTTGCCTCGAACACATTACGTACGTACCGAGGCCGTGTCCGACGTCAGCATTCCCTTGTTTAGTAATCTGCGGTTTGGCAAGTTTCAGTTGGCAAGCTGTCGGCAGTCAAATGAGTGTACAAAGAGTCATGACTTGATATCATCTTCTATCCTGTAATCTGGCCGAGACCAGACTTCGTGCTAGCTATAAAATGTTAGTTTTGGTAATAATTTAACCAGCAAAATCTTATAAACATTTCAGCGCGTGTAAACGTAATGATCGATGTTTTCGACTCGCACAATGGACTAGGTTGGTAAATATTACGCACGGAATAGTTAACAATACAGAGGCGAGACAGCCGCTTGTACCGCCGCAAACTTCAGCCGTAGGTGCCAGCAAAATGGCATCACTACGACTGGTATTCGCCAGCACGGAGCCCAGCCTATAGGAAATATTGCTTAGCTCGTTGCAGCCAAACAAGAGACAAGGCCCGTTCCATATCGTCGTAACAGCCAATCAGCTCGTGGGTAAGTTCACGTCACAGAACCGCTACGCTATGTCTACTCTGTAGCAAACACATCACGACACAAGCAGCGGGATTATTACACAGCATTGTGTGATTTCATAAAGGGCAGTTCAGTTTATGATTCAATTACAAAGTAAATAACAACACACATACTGAGAGATCGGCTGACAAATTATTTCTTTGTATAGGGCCAAAAATATATTTAGTTGCCCCAACAGAAAAATTTGTTGCGTAAACAAAACTTGAAAAGCAACAAAATTAATTTTGTTCATCTAAGAAAATACGCGCTTGAATTTACACAGCCTCTGTTTTGGGCCAAAAATGAATCTAGACTGTCAACAAAATATTTAGTAGAATCAACCATATATGTTTGTTTGGACACTCAATTGACTGCCTTTGTTAGAACATACGGCTCTAGAAATTGTGTGAATATTGTGTGATAAATTAGAATATTAACAACGATTGCTAGTACATCTACTATTGCTTATAATGGTATAAACTCCCTAATAAAACAAGTTCAAAACGAAACTAAAAAGTACACCTGTTAAACCTGAAATACGTATTTGGGAAAGTTATGCAGTATTTGAAATGCATGCATTAAAAAACATTTTGACTTCGACAGTAATCCCTTCAGCTCAGATTCCTAAGGAGTGGCGCTCGGCCGCAGCTGATCTGCGTTCGAATGTTGGTCACCCTTAAAAAATGTTTTTTTTTTTTTTTTAAATATTTACTGAAAGTGTTTAATGTATGTAGAGCCAAACAAATCTTTTTTTGCTCTAACCAAATCTTTGTTTATGACAACCGAATGTAAACAACAGAATTATTTGGTTTCAGCAGCAAATTATTTAATTGCTTTCATACATAAAACTAACTTGGTTGCGCTAAAACAACTTTGTTCGATTCAACAAACCCTTTCTCTCAGCGCAATGACGAAATGGCGGGGGGGTTCTGTGACTTAGTTGTACCCTCTAGCTGATTGGCTGCCCGAGGTTTCATCACATTGGCTACCGCGTGTCTCGAAATATTCCCTATTGGCTGACGGGAGTAACCATAGTAAAGCCAGACACTGGATACCGGGGGACACGCCCATGTGGGTGTAAGGTGTCCCAACACCCTGTGGAGGTCTGATCGCTCTAGGCTGGTAGGAGTTCCCTCTCCGGTGGAAGGTACTAGAAGGGAGAAGGTGAGACGGCTACCGTACTAGATCCTGGAAGGTCTTGGTCTGGTGGATAAACTGGCCTGTAATGGGTGTAAGGTTGTCCATGATACGCCAACAGACATCATGTGACTATGTCCGGTGATTCAGTCTTGACAGGTGACAGGTGGAATGACTGAGTCTTCTCTGTTGGCATGGATGCTGGAATAGCACAGTTCAAACTGGCTTTTAAAGGGCGTGAGGCGAGTAATCACGTATGGGGCTCATATCCGGTGGGAATGCCCGAGACTAAGGGATAGGACTTCCATACGCCGAGGGGAAACAGCATTCCGGCCTTTAGAGAAAGCACATGGACAACGATATGGCGAGGCTTACAGTAAAGACCTAGTATTGGAGTCCATATTCAACATGGTTGAGGCAATATTCAGTCATGCGCAAGCCTGTAGCCTCTGCTGACTTTTGGGACCCACACCTCCTCGTGGTACCGTTGGGTGACTCTTTCAAGAACCGGCAAACGTGAGCTACCCGTGGTGTTCCCTATAGCAAGCGCTATAGCTAAAAGGGGTATATGTCTCTCAGAAGAGTGCAGACATGGCAGATAGTGAGGATTCTGATTGGAGACGGGTCGGTTTACTCCTTTACGGTCTGACCGTTGGGGACCAAGAGTCTGGACCTTAGTGAAGGACACAAAGACACAATGGTAACGGACAAGAGGCTTGGTGAGTCGGAGAGGATGTGAGCTGGTCTTACGTGCGGGATTTGGCGCGTATTTTTCCTGATAAACCGGGCCTCGGGAAATCCACAAGTGTTTCCTTGGCAACTGGTCACTGTGGGAAAGGACTCATGTGGGCTGTGGCTGGAAGATCACACCGGCGTGTCTATGTCTCTGACATAGTACAATAATCATGACTGAGTAAATAACATTACATTACCCTTGGGGTAATCAGAGCCGGTTGGTCGGCAGATAGTGGACCTTATATCGCTAATACTCCACGAGGCTGAGCCTAAATACTCAAACAATAAGGATTATATATCATAGACACCAGTGATGGCGACCAGCTGAGGACTGAAGCAATAACTATTTTACGTTATGCTATGTTATTCCCTATTTTTTGGACTGGACCGCATGCGAGCTGACAAGTAAGCTGGTTGGCGAACACAGTTCTCACTTGTCGTGCATTAGTAACGCCATATGTTTGGCGTATGCGGTTGGGGTTGGAGAAATAAGCGGCTATTGCACACCTGTACATATTCTCCAGTACTACGTGAATCAATAACAGAACATTCCAGTCTGCCGCATTACTGATCAGGCAACTTGCAATGCCGCTGATATGGTCAGTCACAGATAAACATATTGTCTAGGCGCTGTAACATATAATTAAGTTTTGTCCGTAACTACACTGCTATCGGTAAGACGCACTGTAAAATATTGGAAAGAGTAAAGATTGTTAAGGTTAATTCTACTCAGGTTTGGAACAAAACGTGATTTTTTATGAGAGAGTTTTGCATAAGGAAAATTTCCACTGCTAGGTGCGCAGTGTTCCAAAAGGTAACACTTAATTATCATTTTAACCTCCGCGAATGATAAAAGAGGAATCACAGTAAAAAATAATGGGAAAATTATCTTACAAGTGTATGGTAATATTCGCAAACTTGTGGGGGAAACATAGTGTTCCTTACAGGTAAGGTACAATTACCGCACTCTGGAGTAAGATTCACGTATACGGGAGTGGAAAATCCCGTACATGGATGGGAAAATTACCTTACGACACGTGCATCTCTTCAACATTGTCTCAACAGGTCAAGGGGGAGGGAGGCGAAAGATAAAGAACCAATCATATACCACGCTAATATTCACCGAAACTTTGACGCTGTCGTCGTGGTGTAATGAATAGCGCACCGGCCTATCATGCTAGAGGGTAATGGTTCGCGCCCACCCACCATTCAGTGTTGAGGCTTCGATTACTATTTGTCAGAGACTGCAGGTAATAAATAAAATAACAGTACTAATACTGCAGGGAATTTTTAAAAATGGTTTTATTATAAAATATAGTTAATATTCCCTTATTTGTGTGGGATTTCCCCCCACTTTCCATGTACGATTAGTGAATAGTACTTTACTTGTCATGTAAATTTACTCTACACTTAAAGAGGTAATTTGACCTTTTATGTAGAGGAAATCAGCTTCCGTTACTTGTAAGGGAATTGTACCTAAAAATTTTACAGGGAATATTTTGCTTAGTTGCGCAGTTTTTGTTGTATTCTATTTATGATTATTGAAATTTTCTTGTTTTTTTTTTTTTATATAGAAAACAAACAAAAATAATGGTTCCTTGCCAACACAAGCGCTTGTCTAGTGGTGATAATTTTTCCTTTGCTAAACTTGCAATGTAGATGTTGCCAACGTATAGCAAAAGTAACCTGAGGCGTAGACCGTCAGTGGCTTCTTGTGCAAACTTCCACACATGCCACACTGCCACCGCAAGTTGAGATACGTGAGTATTGTTGCTATATATGCAAAGTAACCTGAGGCGTAGACCGTCAGTGGCTTCTTGTGCAAACTTCCACACATGCCACACTGCCACCGCAAGTTGAGATACGTTAGTATTGTTGCTATATGCAAAGTAACCTGAGGCGTAGACCGTCAGTGGCTTCTTGTGCAAACTTCCACACATGCCACACTGCCACCGCAAGTTGAGATACGTGAGTATTGTTGCTATATGCAAAGTAACCTGAGGCGTAGACCGTCAGTGGCTTCTTGTGCAAACTTCCACACATGCCACACTGCCACCGCAAGTTGAGATACGTGAGTATTGTTGCTATATGCAAAGTAACCTGAGGCGTAGACCGTCAGTGGCTTCTTGTGCAAACTTCCACACATGCCACACTGCCACCGCAAGTTGAGATACGTGAGTATTGTTGCTATATGCAAAGTAACCTGAGGCGTAGACCGTCAGTGGCTTCTTGTGCAAACTTCCAGACATGCCACACTGCCACCGCAAGTTGAGATACGTGAGTATTGTTGCTATATGCAAAGTAACCTGAGGCGTAGACCGTCAGTGGCTTCTTGTGCAAACTTCCACACATGCCACACTGCCACCGCAAGTTGAGATACGTGAGTATTGTTGCTATATGCAAAGTAACCTGAGGCGTAGACCGTCAGTGGCTTCTTGTGCAAACTTCCACACATGCCACACTGCCACCGCAAGTTGAGATACGTGAGTATTGTTGCTATATGCAAAGTAACCTGAGGCGTAGACCGTCAGTGGCTTCTTGTGCAAACTTCCACACATGCCACACTGCCACCGCAAGTTGAGATACGTGAGTATTGTTGCTATATGCAAAGTAACCTGAGGCGTAGACCGTCAGTGGCTTCTTGTGCAAACTTCCACACATGCCACACTGCCACCGCAAGTTGAGATACGTGAGTATTGTTGCTATATGCAAAGTAACCTGAGGCGTAGACCGTCAGTGGCTTCTTGTGCAAACTTCCACACATGCCACACTGCCACCGCAAGTTGAGATACGTGAGTATTGTTGCTATATGCAAAGTAACCTGAGGCGTAGACCGTCAGTGGCTTCTTGTGCAAACTTCCAGACATGCCACACTGCCACCGCAAGTTGAGATACGTGAGTATTGTTGCTATATGCAAAGTAACCTGAGGCGTAGACCGTCAGTGGCTTCTTGTGCAAACTTCCACACATGCCACACTGCCACCGCAAGTTGAGATACGTGAGTATTGTTGCTATATGCAAAGTAACCTGAGGCGTAGACCGTCAGTGGCTTCTTGTGCAAACTTCCACACATGCCACACTGCCACCGCAAGTTGAGATACGTGAGTATTGTTGCTATATGCAAAGTAACCTGAGGCGTAGACCGTCAGTGGCTTCTTGTGCAAACTTCCACACATGCCACACTGCCACCGCAAGTTGAGATACGTGAGTATTGTTGCTATATGCAAAGTAACCTGAGGCGTAGACCGTCAGTGGCTTCTTGTGCAAACTTCCACACATGCCACACTGCCACCGCAAGTTGAGATACGTGAGTATTGTTGCTATATGCAAAGTAACCTGAGGCGTAGACCGTCAGTGGCTTCTTGTGCAAACTTCCACACATGCCACACTGCCACCGCAAGTTGAGATACGTGAGTATTGTTGCTATATGCAAAGATATATTTTCGAATAAAAAGCTGTTAAGCTCGGCTCAACCCCTTATGCAGAAATTCTTCGTTTTCTCGTCATAATTTAGAATTCGTAGTAATTTCTGACGGTGTACGATATTAGAAAATTTGCATTTCATCAGTTTTTTAATATTTTCGTGCAGAAATTTAATTGTGTATTGCCCGTCAGTTATAAAAAGTCGAGCACATATTTATATTTTATCAATGTGATCTCGCCTTTTTTTGAAGCAGGAAATAACACACAGTGAAAATTACATACGAAATTATTAAACAACTAGTAAATTTTAAATTTGCTTTAATCAGACATTTCTAGAGATGATTGAAAATTGCGGAACATTTTCGAGCCAATATATCTTCTATAACACTTTTACTAGATTATTCTTTCATGATTGGATGCACAAGGTTTTGACTCGGCTAAGTAGTTTGCAGACCATTCACGAGCGTTCTGTCTTATAGTATCAGAATCCTCATTGGCCCAGTGGAATGTGGTAGTAACTTCGTACATGCATGACAGCTAATAAGGAAAGAAAACTGTTGGACATGTGCAGAGTACGCTGAATACTAGTAAAAAAAGTCAACTTTCCTCGCGATAAACCATCATCTCTAGACATTTCCAACAATAACTCTCAAACAGAAATGACGTCACGAAAGCGAAGTATTTCTGCAGAAGCAGAGCATTAAAACGGAGGAGCTCGACTTGAGGCAGTCTCCGGAGGCTAGAGGGTAGTGGGTAGGGTAGGGGGGGGGGAGGGTTGCCAGTGTGTCTGCTAGACTACTTGTGCCGCGCCCATGGCTGCTCTTCCCATCTCGCACTTCTTGTGGCGTCTTTCTACAGCATCAACGTCACGCCTCGTCTGCTGGACCAGGAACAGGCGACACCGCACGACAATTCTACGTCTCACAATCTCTCCTTTTCAACCTATAATACACTCACGAGTACTTCACCACACTTTTCTCAAGCCCTGATATAGTACTACTTTTACGATATTCCTCCGCCTCGTGAAAACTAAGCTTAACTAAGTCTAGAAAATTACACCATAGGACGAATTCGCGCGCACTCAGTTGTAATGATAGTTTGCGTGAGAACTATTTCTTACTACGCACTACCAACATACGTGTTGTCTCACTGTCTTTATTCATATTTATTATGAATGAATTATAAAAGTTTGTAAATAAAATAAACGCAAAACTTCAACTTAATGAAAAATATGATACTTTTATGTTAACAGAGGTATAAAACTCTTGTGATACAGAGCATAGTTAGGAAATAACTAAACGCGTCATACATGGGGTAATTTATCAAAGGGTTGATTCAAAAAGTGTGAAGAAACGGCGAATAGACTACACTGACGTCACGTCTATTACGTAAACACAAGTAGCCAGTATAGCTGGCAGCCTGCTTTGTTTACGTGCGTGGCTGGTTGTATCTCGTACAAAACTGTGGCTTACAGTGTAACAATACACTAAGGTGTTAAATATACGTGCTGTTCAGTGTCTTGGAAATAACGGATAGGCTACATTGCACGTCATTATGTTCCATGATAATTATGCTTTTAAGTTAAAGCGATTTCAATAATCTTAAGCAAATATATATATTTTAAATTATTTGAAATCTTTCGATGGCCAGTTTTTACAAATTATTTTTAACAGCAGAAATATTTTGCGAAATATAAGACACGGTAAGCTACACTTTAAATAAATTATTGTTACAATACTTCTCTTAATTTATAAAATGATTACTATATAAAGAATAATTAAGAAATTGCTTACAATTATTTGATATATTCAGCGAATGCATCAATAAGTAATATCACTAAACATCATAATTTAATTCTTTTTTGCAAATTCCAACAGAGAAAATACAACGAAAATTCTGAAATGGCATGCAGCTAGTACGTGTACATACAGTCTGAGAATCTATCATTATGTAATAGTTCTTAACATTGGTTTTAATCTGTTTTAAAAACAAATACAACAAATTGAGAGAAACAAAAAGTTTTGATTTAGTATTGCTTAATTTAATTTCCCGCATTACTGCATACTCCAGAACAATGTCGTGTAGCGATTGTATTGTCCCGCCAGTGACGTCACATAGACGGTGCAGGACCTTGTGGTGTTCGTCTTCTACGCATGCGCCTGACACTATCTGCCCGTCGCGTCGCCACCAACCCGAGAGTCTGTGGTCCACCTTGGATGAGCATTTTAAAAAATTATCCGCAGATTTGCCACGTCAGCAAGGAACAAACTAGGATCGAGTAGCAACTCAACAGTATAATAAGACAGACATACACTATTCATTTGTTTGCCGAAGTAGGTTCTATAGTACTGCCAACGTCAGATCACAGAATAACTACAAATGTTCACTTTCTTATGTTGGCAGACATAGCGCATGACATCGCCAGCCTGATTTTTTTTTTAAATACTGACTTACGTTTTCTGGACAAAATTTTTGATTGCTTCCTTTATCCACAATTGTTTCACACCACGAATGCATTTCAGGAAACAGGAATCATAATCGTGAATATGGCGTCTTTCCTGCATTCGTCTCCACTCTGAAAGCATGCTTGTTATCGTCTGGTATCTCTGGCATTAATGCTGCTACGACCACACGCGACGCCAGTTTCTACGAACGCTGCTCTCCCCTGCTCCGTGTGGTGGCTAATGCAAACGCAACGACATGGCTTCTCGTACATACCAGCCCGTACTCTCTCCATTTACCTTTTCGTGGCTGTCGCATGTTTCTTCGTGGTGCTCTATGTTAATTATCCGCCAGTGTACATGCAGCCAGATGGGGTTCTTCAAGTAATTATCCACCCTCAAAAACTATTTTGAAAAATCTCTATAACGAGCTAGAAACGACATCAAATGAAAAAAACCGTTGGTAGATTATTAACCTCATGAAATGCAATCCCATGTGACATCCCTCGTCATTAAAAAAAAAGTTTTTGCCAGTCAGTTATTGCAATAAATGTCGAATCCTTGAGTATCCATCGAATTTCGAGGACAATTTCCTAATCATTACGTCGAAGAAAAAAAAAAAAAAAAAAAAAAAAAAACTGCCCTTTTTTAAGACTGCGACACTCAGTTGGCGATCAATCAGCTACCTTTCAGTGCCTTTGAAGTTCGATTCCCGGCGAGGTCTTGATTGGTGTTTGCCCATGTGTGTAACATGTGGGACGTTGCCATTGATGCGTAGGTTCTCTCGTGACACATCGTCACATTCCTGCACCGCTCGAACTTCTCTTCGACCTCCATCGGCGCTGAATGCCTCAGCTGGCCGTAACAGTCCTACACGGCGCAATATAAAACTGCATCAGTATTCTCGATCAGTACAATTATTTCACTGCATCTTTAGCTGCTGAGTTGTTATGATCTTGCGAGTCAGTGAAGTGCACTGAAGTTTCACTACCGAGTCACTGCAGTTCACCAGCAATCGGTAGAAATCACTGTTTTATAGGTGAGCGCTAGCATATAAAATGGTTAAAACCGAATTTCGCTGATTCACGTGGAGTGGTTACAACAGATCTGTATTCTAATTCAATCGTTTGGAAAAATTCTAATTGTTTATATTTTATAGTGCACGGTACATAATATGTGTACTATATACCATTCTCGGCTACTCCACACTTTCCTGAAACCCTGCTTCAGTTCTACTTCCAGGATATTCCTCCGCCTCGTGAAAACTAAGCTTAACTAAAGGACAACGCACCGAATTCGTGCGCACTCAGTTGTAATAATATTTGAGAACTATTTCTTAATAGGCGCTACCAACGCACACGTTTCTCAGTGTTTTCGTTCATATTTACTATAAGTTAAGTATTGAAATGTATAAATAAAATGCAGGTAAAACTTCAATTCAACGAAAAATATGGTAATTTATGTTAAGAGATGTATAAAACGCTTGTGATACATGGCATATTTAGGAAATAACTAAAAACGTTATACATGGGGTGATTTTTTCAAACATTTGATTCGAAACGTGCGAAGAAACCTCAAATAGACTGTACCATATCCACGTGATTAACAGAAGGCGCACTTATAACCGTATATATCCCCAAAGTGTATGAAAGCATCGTCTAAAAATCAGACCAACAAACTCATATTTGGTAGACATTTCGCAGTAGTGATGCTACATTGTGAAGGGGGGGGGGGGGCGGCGGAACACCGCCCTACTTTGAGAATTTATAATTTAATTCTTTAAGATGTTTAGTTCAATTTCTGAATACATTTCTTGTGTTTGAAAATTATAACAAACCAGTAACTGGTTTGTTATAATTACCTAGGATAACCGTTTATGCTTTTTATTATTACAGAGAAAGCAAGTGGTTTTAAAACACCAAATAATTATCATCAGTTTCCTAGTTTTATTTTCATAATTTTACCGCTAGAAAGCCAAACGCTGCAGACAAAAAATCCCGTAGTTATGAACAGAATGAGCTTGAAATTGTTCAGCTGGATGAGCTCAAACTGAGTTACTGAACAACCAGTTAATTATAGCAACAGAAAGCCTACAGCCAGATGATTCAACTGAGCAGTTACAATGCCACGAGTACGTTTGCGAGGACACTGGGAATGACATGTTTAAAACATACGTTACAAATGACAATTACGCGTCCTACAAAACAGTTGAGAAGCTCTGTATCCCGACGAAAATGTGAACATTATAAGCAATCCACTCGCGATGGCACCACGAGCTCTCACACTGAGCTCATTATCTTGCAAGGCTCAGCGGCGTTAGATGAACAATGTACGTAATACGCTATCATAGCTTAACGTCTTTTTAAGTTGTTTGATTTATTGTTATAACCTTTGATATATATTTTGTTTATTATTATTATTTAAATTTGCTCAGTTTAACTGCAGTCGAGAGAGAGAGAGAGAGAGAGAGAGAGAGAGAGAGAGAGAGAGAGAGAGAGAGAGAGAGAGAGAGAGAGAGAGAGAGAGAGAGAGAGAGAGAGAGAGAGAGAGAGAGAGAGAGAGAGAGAGAGAGAGAGAGAGAGAGGGGTGAACTGCAGTGACCCTCTTATGTTTACAGCTATAACAATACACTGCCGTGTTCTTCGTGGCCTCAAACTAGCACTCAGATTACACGGCACTTGCAACTTTATATAGCGTAACGAATTAAGAGCTTCCGCAAACAGTGTTTGTGTGTATCATCCACACACACACACACATATACCTACAAAATACCTATTTTTTTGTGTAGTTTTTGGAGTTCCCGTACCTATTTCCTCGTAGCGATTCAGTCCTTTCCCGAGGAGTCTGGCACCGGGTTATAACAGCTCGCATACACACAGGCATGTTTACAAGCGTCATCAGCGTTTAAGAACGTAACAATTAGGCTGAAGTGTAGCAACGAATAGTTTGCTTATTATTACAAACAAAATTTAATTAACAATCGGAAGTCGGCCGGCTGTGCTTGGGCGGAACTCATGTTAATCACAACATTTTTTGCTCGTATGTTCTGAGAGAATCATGTTGACTTCATAGCTTCTGTCAAATGCACGTTTATTTTCAAGATTTTTTAGTCAAACAGGGAGAGAGAAAAATTTGGGCGGAGTTAAATATCCGAAGTATATCACCTGCATGGGCAAATATGAAGGAGCGGGGAAATGCAATGTCGGGGAAAATGTGAGCACTCCAAGAAAATTGACAATAACCGGAAACGCCAGTCATATTTCCTAAGTAAGAAATCTGTCTGTTATTCTACCTGGAGACGAGCTAGTTATCCTCAGTAGGAGGTGAATAGTCAATCCACACACGTTTATATATAATATTCACTTCTTGGTTGATGACGTATTGCAACAAGAAGACCTGATTGAATTTGTAATCCGTCCATTCTTCCTAACCTTTAGCATGCTCATTTTGACTAGGAGTTGAAGCTCTGTGTTATTGTACCAGCGGTTGACAGGATGCTACAATCAAAGTTCCGTCACCTTCAGCTTGTTTGTTCATAGTCGCATGAAGTTGAAAACGAGATGACAATGTCTGCATTTGAGACCACGACTTATCTATCGTAACCTAACAAAACTGAAATTGTTTTGACCCTCTTTAATCTAATGCAGTCTCCTGACTTAGATAACCTTCACTAACTTCACTTACAGTGCGACAGTTCACAAATAACTACATGCAGAACTCAAGTTTTGAACTCTATTTATTTTATGAAAACACAAAAAGTGCTGAATGGTAAACAGCCCATAAAAGACTAGTAAAAGATATACAAGAAATTGATAGACATTAATCACAATGATTAACAAAATGATTAATAATTAATACAGTTGATACACTGAAACGCATCACTAGTATCGGAGCAAGAAGAGAAAAATTTACAATATGTATAAAATGCGTCTCAGCTCCATTACAACAAGAATTTAATTTACGGTGATCTAAACTTTACTTTGCCAAAACAACAGCTAAAAAATTACTATCTTTTTTGATTTAGAATTATTCACAGTATCCATTTAACTTTGAAATACTGCAGAAAGGAGGGCAGCAAGAATTGCCCTTCAAAGCCTTCATTTCCAATAAAATAATATAAAAAAAAAAACTAAAACAGTTATTGTGGAAGGCAGTCTTTCAGGACCCGTCAAAACTATGACCGATAAAATCTTTACAAAACGAACAACAAACTATTAAAAAAATTAAAGCCCTAACGATAAAGTCTTGGAAACAATGAAATAACGAACATTATTTAAACTTAAGCGTCGAACAAGGACAATTAAAAAAAAAAAAAAAGGCACACAGTGACACGACACCATAGTTAAGACGAAACATAATTTTGAAGGACAGTCAAAACTAAATTTTTGAAATGGACGAGCACTACTACACACCAAAGGTACAAAACAACTTTACCGCAAACTTAACGTTTTCCACGCTCACTGTTTTTTAAGTTCTCCGTCGCTCTGCAGCGTGACTAGCAAAACGTCAGCTCGAAAACATGGTCGCGGTGTTTGGCCTCGGCTGATCGAAGTGAAGTGCAACTAAGCCATCAGGAACAAACATAGATCTTGCAGGCGTAGGGTAGCAGCGTAATGTAATATACTTCTGAAGTAGGCAGAGCGAGGTTGTGCAACGCCTTAAATAAACTACCACGACCTCTGAAATAAAAGACGCGCGAAAGAGGATGGAGGAGGCAGGGAGGGAGAAGCACGCAGAAAGAGGAGAGCATCCGAGCAGAGTAAAGAGTACACCACCGCGCAGAATTACACGGAGCTAACAACGCAACAGAGAACTATAATTATTCAGAAATAAACACTGAATGTTCTTCAAGTGTGTTTGATGTCAGTAGAAGGGAAAATATGACTTTGACACAACGGGATCCGGGATCGGAGCCTGAGCCAACCGCCACCATTTTGTAATTCCCTTTTCCCACTCAAAATGTTCCTTCTTTCCCTCAAAATTTCCTATTTTTCCTCAAAAAAGCCCTGATCCACCCGGTTGCAAAAACCAACCCCAAAAAGGCTCTTGTCAATCCATCGGAAGGATTTGGGGAGATAGTTTTTGAAGGCACAGCAGTGGCAGCCATATTGGTTTTATAGGCATAGGGTATGCCAAATCGATATACAGGCTTCGGGGTCCAGAGTCAACAACAGCCATCTTGGTCCTGTCAGCCCTTTTTTCCTCAATGTTGGATGCTGGTGACCTTGACATTGACCTTTAACATTGACATTTGATATTGACCCCATGATCTTGACCTTTGATACTGACCCAATGGCCTTGATCTTTGGAATTGACCACATGGCCTTGAACTTTGACATTGGCATTGAAAACCATAATACATTCCAAAATATTCCCCAAAAATCATAACAAAAATATTTTAAAAATCTGTTTAAATGTTTATTATTAACATTTAAAAGGAATTATTAAAAAAAAATATTAGAAAATATAATTAAAAGACATACATTTCCAGAGGTTCTCCCCCCCCCCCCCCAGGATCATAGCAAGCAGACGACTGACTCTCCTCCAACCAATCACATTGTCTTAACATTCCTTCCCCTAACAATGTTTCTCACAGGTGAATTAGTTGGCAGGCCACCACCCATTCTCATTCTGTTGTTTGCAGTCATATTGGATTTTTTCGTTTGTCATTTGTTTATGCATTACTGGAGGCACCCATTTTGGATTTCATGTTTTCATTTTCAACACTTGGGTGGCAATACTTTCTCGATTTACCCACCAAGTGAGTTGCCAATTTAACCACCAAGCGACAGACATATTCTATTTTAAATGTTTAGGTAGTGTTAATTTCTCGATTATGCAGCCTGTACCGAATGGTGGCAAAGACCATTCCTGCAAAGTACATAAACTGTCATATTTAATTTGTTCATTTTATTTTTCAATGTGTATTTATTCTAAATAATATTCTATATAAAGTGGAGGGGATTTTAAAGTAAATAAAACCCAAAATTAAAAAAACTAATATATGATAATGTACAAAATAAAGACATGTTTATTAATTACAATCTTCAGTGTTTACTGCTTGATGCCCGCATCATCGACCCAGGAAGTGTGTGGGGCTGCGAAACCCCACCACTTGACATACGACTGTCCATTATGCCGTTTCAGCACCCTCTTGACCAAATACATATCTGAAAACTTTGTAGGCAGGATCTCCTCTGTGTAGAAACCATCATGGATGGGAGCACTAACAGATCCTCGAGAAAGTAGTTCGTTGGAGCTTAGTTTCATATACATCACACATGAAAGAGTTCGGGACTCCAATTCGCTGTGTATCCTTTCTCGGAGATGCCTTTCTGTTTGGAGATGCGCACCAGATCGCCAACCTTGGTTTTAGGCTTACATGGGTCCCTACTTTTTATTTCAGCGTACAAGGTTCGAAGCAGGGAGTCGTCTTTCACATCTTTGGGCTTCATGCGAGTGGTAGAACGAATGGTATACCTGTACTAGTGGACGAGTTTTGGGAGTATATACAACCACTTGTAGTTGCCTCTACACTTTTCCATTCATAGTCATGTTGAACCTCTCGACGATAGAAGCTTTGAGATTTCTGTACACAGAATAATGATTTATGTTATGTTTCTTCATCAGGGCCTTGAACTCCGCATTGTAGAATTCCTTGACTTGGTTGGTTTGCAGATTAGCCAGAATGCATCCTTCATGCAATATGTCAGCCATGGCCTTGGTGATATCATACACATTCTTCGACTTGACAGGAATGACCCAGGCAAATTTTCTATAGGCATCGATGATGGCCAACACATATTTATAGCCCCTGTTGACCCGAGAATATAGTATCATCTTTATGAGGTCGGCTTGAAATAAGTCATTCAACCCACATATCACGAGCTTGCGGCGACAGTAGTTGCATCTCGCAAATGTGTGCAGTTCATTGGTGATTCCCAATCAACTCAGATGGCGGCGGTCACCTCCGGCTCCAATCCTGGATCCCATGTGCCAAAGTCATTTTTTCCCCTCCTCCTGATGTCTGATGGGGATTTTCCATCAAATTAAAGCACGAAAAGTATTGTCAAATGGTTAAATTAAACTGACGATTCCAATGTTATGTTTTTAAAAGGGCGCCCACCAGCAAACAATCTTAGTTATAAGTTGAAAAAGATAATTATCGTGCTCCATCAAATTCTGGAAGATAACACTCAGGTTAGGTAAAGAACAGAAGATCAATGTAATAGCAAGTACCCTTTATTCAAATTAATTTTCAATCAATACCTTACTGATTAAAAACTTTATCTTGAAAACCTTGTTCTGTCCAATGATTTTCATATTTTCAGGTTCTTTATTTATTAGCTATTTACCTTGATGAAAGGAAGTGATTGCGAATTAAAATAATATCCTGCTAAAGCTACATGTAAAAACGACGCAACATGACAACACAACTCATGTTCCGACTAAAACGTTTTTGAGTCCAGGCCTGTTATCTCATGATGCTGGAGTCGAGACTTCTACAAAGCAAATGTCTGTGTGTCGTTTGTAAACGAAATCGAGTACAATACGAGTTTTCATGGTCACAACTGTATTTCAGATTATTCAGATATTAATTTATGTAAATATGTATTGCGAGTGTGTTTTGCCAGGGAATGCAAAACGATGTTACTTGCCACGAATGGCGGAGAAATGTAGCCGAGTATTGTAAATTATTCTAAAAATATTTCGCTTTAGTATACCTTGCTCAGTTTCAGTTTACAATTTGTTTGTCTAGTAATGTGAGAGACAGTCTGGACAGACACTATAATTCGCACGTGTTTATACAAGAAACGTACAAATTATAATATTTAAAAATAGTTGAACATACATAAGATTTGTCATGTACAATAATTTTGCAACTATTTACATAAAGATATTCGCAAAACTTGTAACCAGAACCATTTCTCGTGACAGATTCGGCAGACGAAGTGTCTTACTACACAGAGATTAAAAAAGCAACAATAAATGCTAAACTGAGATAGTGTTCGAATTTATCACTTTTTTATTTATATATAGTAGTCTATACTTCTGACGCTGTCAGCAGTCACTTATTAAGCAACTATAACAACCAATTATTATGAGTTTTATCGGAATGTATAATAAAAATTATATGCGAAATGAACATATTTTATAATCTCGAAAATACCTGGATGATAAGTTCTTTATAATTATAAGCTCGACACTATATTATTGTAACTGTCAATAAATTTTTAACTATCACACTGATTGGAACGATAACTTTAACAACAAAACACAGATATTTATTTCATAAGTTAATTATACATTCACATACATATTTAATAGATTAAAATAACATAGTGGTGATGTTTTTTGATAGGTTACTTAGTCCATTCAGTTTAATGATAAAAACTAATACTATATTACGAATAATTTTATTGTAATACATTTTAATTATTGTAGTACACGTCCCAATTTTAGTATACCAAAAACGAGTCAAGTGGTCTTTAGTAAACTAAATATGGCAGTTCGAAGGCTGGCTGAATGTATTCATTGCTGAGTGTACCTGTCGTAACAGACTTGGCATACACCATGTAGTTACATGGAGAAAACTGATGAGAGGAGAGATAACGCTGGTTGGTGGCGGCTCAACGGTCTGGCAACACCGCCGCAGAGATCCTTGATGCCAATATTTTTAAGAGAACGACTCTAAATCCGTAGATATATATATAAATCACCAGAAAAAATTAATGTGACATATATAACATATCTTGTTTTAGCAGCTTCAAATTTTATTTATTATTGCTCATTAGAGTTAGTTATTACCCTATTCTTTTATAAATACTACTTCCGGGGAAAAAAACATTAAAAGGAAAAATTTTAACTGGAATTTTTTATTAATGTATTCGCTAGACATACGTAGGAACTGGCAGTAGGTCTATAAATTGATACTTAAAGGACTTTGCCAATGTGCAAGTTTCCTATAATTTATTTAACCGATAGCCGAATTAAAAAAAAACATGTAATATGCATGCTTCCTCCAGGAGTACATCTTATGTTCCGGGAAAATGAACAATCCCGAAGATACGAAAGTGCGATATTCTGATGACATAAAAAAATACTAATTCTTCAGTGAAATTGCCAGATCTCTAACCAGAATTTAACAGAAATTACTAACTTTACGACCTGTCGCAAATACGAAATTTGGCCACGAGAACTTGTTCTGACATCAGCAAACGTGGTGAGAAAACAGCCAAGTTGGCAACCGTGCAGTCGGGACGTAGAGGCCGCTGGGCGAAGAATACTTGGGGTCGGCAAGTTGAAGGCCGTGATGCAACTACCACTGAGAGGCCGCGTTTGTCTGGAAGGTTCTCGCCCCGAAAAGATAAGTACTCCCTCCCCCCCCCCCGCCTTTTCCCCTTCATCGCTGTGTGTGCCGGATAACAGATAGCGCACCATCGCTCATCCGCCATCTGCTATCAACGTCAACGTCTACTCTTCCACACACAAATAAAAATAGATGGCTATCTATCAGGTCGAGGTCAACCTATTACAAGGTTCACAGTACCGCAAACATTCGCAGGGAGTTTCGTTGTTGAGTACACGCTGTTCACACTGAAGAAATAAACCTTTGAAAAATGTCACTGCTACCTTCATACATTTCACCGTGCACACTGACAGGCTTGCGTCCTGTAAAGTTGGTAGCGACGTCGGAGAGAAACTAGTTCGATGTATTTATGTTGAATTAGAAGAGTTTAGCCAAACATTCGCGATACCTAAATTATTTATTTTGATTTCCGTTTTCATAACGCATACACGTGTAAGACTAAGCAAACTTATATGAATCTACTTTTATAATAATTTCACAGTTTCACTTGACCAACGGATGAATAAAGTTTTCGAGCCCATGGAAATGTTAGGCCCTAAATGTACGTATGGTGTAAGGATACATAATGTGAATATACGTGGATCTTAAGCAGGGGGTTCAAAAGTGCTGCCATGTATACCTAGTCAAATACCGCCAAAGAAAACATCGTTACCAGTTTTACTAGAAGAATTATTAAATTGTACATAAAAATAAATCTAAAAGAAGAGTGGTTATGTACAACGGTTTTTCGCGAGCATGTTTATAGAAATACTAGCACCTAATGTGCGAAAACCGCAAATGATTAGCAACTATTCTGTTGTCTAACTGTCGATAGTCGATAGTTATTTTGGCGAGCTGTTCGGTTTTATAGTTCTTGTTGACTTACGTTAGTAGAGTTTTTATGTAATTTCCATTTATCTATACTACCACATGTCTCTAGTTTATGAGAAAAGAAATGAACTAGTGCACGCCTGGACTTGGTTAGTGCATAAATTGGAAACTAGTTCATCAGTAGTAAAACTATTTACTTCGATAGCTCCATCGGTGAATGACGTTGACTAAACAAAGTTGGAGTGCTATCCTGAAACATTGCTGCCTCGATACAAACTTCAAGAAACTTAGTAGTTTTTATACCACCTGCAATTGCTTGCACGTGGGAGATGTTTGCTGGAACTGCCGGCTCATTACAACAAAGACATTCGTCAAACCTGGAGGAGCAGTGTTCTGTACAGACAGTGTATATTATCAAACCATACCTTATCTTGGGCAGTGAACAATCTAGCAACTAAGAATTCCCGGTAGTGCAGAACATTTTCCTTTAGGTGTATAACAGTAGGTAGCAAAGTACGAGATTAGATATTACGGTACGAGAAGAAGTTTACCCGTTAGGACATTACGGTTGCATTTCAGATGCCTTGAGACCAACTTTAGATACCAACTTAACAAAGAGGTGTTTTTATGAACGAAAATGTTGCAACGATAACTACAGCGCGGATTTTACATCCTAAAAACGAACACGAGCAATAATATGTAAATTAGACTGGGGATGATAAATGCTTGTATTCAATTACAGTGAAAAAACATTTCCAAGAATAATTATCACTGTGCATATTATTTTATATCTCAAGTTAAAACAATACAGTGAACAAAGTTTCACTTGGAGTTTTAACTGCCATCTCGTGATATCCAAAAATTAATTAGGTCCTTTAAAAACCCGTGACTTGCACGTTAATTTTAAATGTCACACGGCACTGACGTAGAAAAAAAAATTATGCCTAACTGACAATCCTGGAAACGTACGTAAGTTGATAGCAGGCGCTCTGAAACCGTTGAAGAAATAGAAATCCCACAAGCTTATTTTGAACTTTGTAACGTAACACAGCAGACAGCATTGACAAAACCCATTTGCGTTCTCGAACAGATATCAATCAATTAGGAGATTAGGATCAAATGAATGTATGGCCGTCGTTTAGCATAAAGACTCTCACAGGAAGTCAAATTAAATCTGAAATTACTTAATAGAGAGCAAAATTACCTTATAACTGGGCCGTGAGAAAAAATTGTGTTTTTTTTTCTTTTCGATTTACTTAAAAAAAATTGAAATTGCTGTAGGTAATTAAAGGTGTGACGAACACTGTGGCACGAAGCGCCTGCGTAGGTAGGCAATGCAGCCGTCATACTTGTCACAGGAGCTGCCTATGTTCTCGCCGGACACGGGCATGCTACAGTATCTGTGGCCCGCCTTTCTTTATAGTCTCGAGGAGGTATTTCCCAGTTACCCAATATTAAACGCTCAGTTAAATAACATTCCATTTCAACACATACATAAATCACCGAAAATGGTGCCAGGAAGCAGAAAATCCTCATTTTTATAAGCCGCATCTTCTACGAAGCTCCCTGTACTTGCACATAGCTAACGAGACAATTAAAATTTATCTGACTATGAAACATATTTATTCAACATTCAGCATTCCAAAATCAACGTAATTCATTGTCACGATTTTTAATAGTTAATAACTGTCGCCACTATAAAAACCGACGAACAACGAAGAGAAGGTTAGGCCCCAGGCTCGTCTGGGCATGAAGGCATACAATTGTTAAAATTTTTTATACAAAATGTAATTACATCCAAGACATGACACCATTGCCACCTAGAATTTAAAAAAATGTTAAACACGTTTGTGGCATCTTGAAATGGTTTTCTTTTGTTCCAGTTACCTTTCGTAGTTTCTGTAAGAATTAGTTCAGAAAGTATGTTCGTAGACTATAAAATAAGTTAACTTTCATATACAAAAGTTGCAACATGTTCCGTAGAACAAAAACACATTTAATGCACTGGCTGAAAATTATCTGCATTTTGAACAATTATGAATAAGTTGAATTTTGGTTTTACACGATGAAAATTATAGCTTCTACAATATATTCTTATAATACATTGGCGAAACAAGTGATTAAATGTAATAAATGATTCTATTTTAGAGTAATTCTTTATGGGTATTGTGCGATTTACTAAATATGCAGTTTAAGATATGAACCAAAAAAACTTGTCAAACAAAAATCACATAAAAAATAATGAGTACACATTTGGCATGATTAATTCATGTGAAGTTATCAGGAAAGCGGTATTATCATATATATATCCTTGTCTGTATGCTGCATAATGATAATGTTACTCATACTTTTTGAGCTCTTGTAACAAATAATTATCATAGTCCATTCACGGTTTGTTCGGCCTTTTTGAATCAAACCTTTGAAAAATCTCCCCATGTATGAAGTATTCAGTTATTTTCTAAATACGCCCTGTATCACAAGCGTTTTACACATGTGTTCATAAAAGTTATTTTTTTCCTGTTAAATTTAAATGTTATTCATATTTTATCTATAAACTATAGTGTTTCATTCAAAAATAATCTGAATAAAAATCAGGGAGAAAATAGGCATGTTGGTAGCGCCTAGTGAGAAATAGTCCTTATACAAAATACTTCTACGCTCAGTGCACACGAATGTGGTGCGTTGTCCTTCTGGTGTGATTCTCCAGGCTTAGTTGAGCTTAGTTTGCACGAGGCGAAGGAATATCCTGGAAGTAGAACTTTAGCAGGGCTTCAGAAAAGGTTGAAGCCACTGTGAATGGACTATAACATGTCATTTTTGTGTTTAAGAGGCTTAATATCATTTTTCATTTAATTTATTTTATTTTGTGGCAAGATTTAATTCTTTGTTTTGAAATAGAGTCCTTAAATTTATTGTTATTTTAACAGTATTTTATTTGACTATATATACATATGTTTGCATTGTGTATGTATACTTACAAGGCCATATGATTCTATGCATTTTGAAGGTTGGGGCAGTTTTAAGTGGCAGTTAAAATGAATTTAAATTGTAACCCTCGTGATTGACCAGTGTTTTAAGAACATTCTTAAGTTAAGTTTTCAACTAAGAAGACGAACATCTTGTTACGCGACGTCAGGCAGCCGTGCACGATGTGTTAAATCTATATTTGTAATAGGGAAGTGTGAGTTGGCGCCCCTGAAACTGCAGGCCGCCTACTACAGACGACGACGAGGTCTGTGAACCTACAAGTAGGCCTGTATGAGCCCCATCCGCGTGGCTTCGAGAGAGTTAAGGCGCCACTGAACTGCATGCTACCACCGTAAGTCGTGTGCTTATATATAGGGAGAACGTCGCCCAGGGCTGCTGCTCATCAGGAGAGATGCCCACCTCATTATCGGGAACTTCAAGATCACTGACATTCTACGTTTGAACACTAATCCCAGCTAAGAAATTATAAATAAGGATTATTTTTTATATAAAACCGTTAATCCAACCTTCTAGAACATTTTCACGCCATCAAGTTTTTTTTCGTACGTACACGACTATCAGAACATTTTACTACGGCAAACCTGAACTGAATCCTTGATCTGCCACTAGCTGATTGCAAACTTTTTTTTTCAATAATTATTTTTGAAGGAACATTTCAGATTTTTGGCATAATTTTTGAACTTTTTCAAGAATTTAAATTTTGAACCATAACGAGAGCAGAGATATAGTTAGTATTTCCGGAACCACAAATAATCTGCTAATTTGTATTGCGATCTGGATGAATTATTTTGTTTTTCTGAGAAAAGTCCAATCATTCAAAGTATAATCAAACTTCGAGATATTTTTCAAACACAGTCGCCCATTGTTGTCAAACACAGTCGCCCATTGTTGTCAATCACAGTCGCCCATTGTTGTCAAACACAGTCGCCCATTGTTGTCAATCACAGTCGCCCATTGTTGTCAATCACAGTCGCCCATTGTTGTCAAACACAGTCGCCCATTGTTGTCAAACACAGTCGCCCATTGTTGTCAAACACAGTCGCCCATTGTTGTCAAACACAGTCGCCCATTGTTGTCAAACACAGTCGCCCATTGTTGTCAAACACAGTCGCCCATTGTTGTCAAACACAGTCGCCCATTGTTGTCAAACACAGTCGCCCATTGTTGTCAAACACAGTCGCCCATTGTTGTCAAACACAGTCGCCCATTGTTGTCATTTCGCAGTAGTAGCAAGTTTTCTCCTGGTGTGTCTGTTCGTGTACGTGTTTATTCTATCCCCAGGTATCTTTAATACCAAACGGCTGTGTTGCTAGGTGTACAAATGGCACACGTCACTTCAGGTTGGTAAGATCAAGTGTGTGTGTGTTTGCTTGTGAGCGTGTGTGCGCTCTTGTGTACGTGTATGTGCGTGTGCGTGCGTGCGCGCGTGTGTGCATTCCTACTTACAGTCTGTACGGGGCCGGGCAAAAGTAAACTCACCAGACTGCCTTCAATCGTCACTAAGGCGAATATAATTTCCAGCTCTCACATAATGCAGAGTTATAAAGTAATCAAAGGGGCAATATTTTTGATTTTCAGTAGGCACGCCAATTCAGTAATAAATTTGGATGTTCGTGACTGCGCAGCTCGGGTTTTCACTCTGCCCAGAAAATTCGTTACACATACTACAGCTGTCACAACGTCATCCTCATATGCACAGAGGTGCACATACATAATACTTTTTATCCCTCAGTTTCGAATTATTTTGTATTACGTTTTAGTGTTTCGAATTGTTGCATACTGTTGCGTGTGTAGTGAATACGAGCATACGCTTTACGTAGTGTCATTACGTTGTACACGTTACTTCGTAACACCAGTTTTATTTCATACGTATGCTTATCAATTCTGTGTAGCTGTAGCGTAGTAAAAGTTTTTAATTAAAAAAATTATGTTACCGTAATAATTAATAATTTATGACACAAACACTTCTCGTGACAGCGTCTTCAATCGAGTGCTACAAAAACACGCAACGTGGACATTTGTAGCCGTTTTTTTGCCACACATTAACTATATGTTACGTAATAAACATTTCACACTTTCGTGATATATTCCACATCCACGCGCAGAAGAACAAAATCGAACGAAGTCGCTGAAACAAAACTAACCACGCATTACCCAATGCCACACCAGAGCATGTAGACAAACACATCTTTATGAGAATTCCGGGCGTCTGCTAGAGGCTACGGTGCTGCTCCTAGCGTTACTTTACGTCTCTCATACATGCAGCCAAGTTGTCAGCACTGCAGCTAAAGGTCAGCCAACAGATCCCGGTGAGTATTTAACCTCCATTGCAGTACCAACATTTAGACTGGAGGCTGTGTCCAGGGCGTGTGGACGTATTCGCCATTGCTTGTCTCGTAAAACCAAGAGAACTCAACTTCCGATGCTAAGATAGACGAAAAGAAATCAGAATGTTCACAACGCATCACATTCTCTTACGTTTCTCAGCTTCTGCGTTGAACAACGCGACATTATTCTACTGTGATGCTGGCCTGAGAAATAAAGGCTGTTTCGAAATGATCACTAATTGATCCAATAGTGCATCAAAAGTGCACTCTAGTGTACACCTAGATCTTTGGTAGCTCCTAGTGCCTAGAGATGTGTCACTTCTGACCGCCGACGATTTCATGGATCCATGACTTTCGCACCACACTCGGTATTTTGTTACTATTTATATATTAATAACAGTTTGCTTTTCTCATTTAGGCCTTTGTTAATCTTTAAAAATTTGCGTAGTATAATACAACTAATTAATTGTATGTTGTAAGTATTTTTACGTTTTGTTATAGTAAACAATGCAATTGTATTTTATTTATACATTACTTACTAAGAGAAATTAATTGTCTGCACAGCAATTTTTGATGAATACAGTTACAACACGTCCTGTAAATATAAATCAGTTAAACAGTAATCTCGTATAATAAATTATCAGCCTACGTATTTGAATATTTGTATTTATTTTCCTCGTATAGCAAGGATACATGAGCGGAAACCACATCATGTCTGTGTAAAAGTAAAAGCCGGTCAGTAATTCTGGCGCCATCAATACCATGAAAACTTCGACTTCAGATACGGCGGCTTCGTCTAACGTGTGAAACGAAGCAAGGATAATTAGCGTACCCGTCCTCAGAAACACACACGTCTTCGAGGTACGGTGTTCGGGCTGCGCGGGCCATCGTCTGAGTCTCTCAGTCGGTGAGTCAAAGAACGCGTTCTTTTCTACGCTATCAGCGCTCTTGCAACCATTTCATCGCACATTCAGTTTCACGAGAAAAGGGTTGGCAGTTGGCGCAGGAAGTGGGACTAGTGACCCGGTGCTCGCATGACATGTACGGTACCGCACGAGAAGCATTCCGCGTCAATGCGTCTTGTGCATTTGAAGCTGGAAAGGATTGGGCTTTTGGTAGACGCTCGGATAAATTCAAATGAGGACATTTTGGTGCAATATACGATATTTCCAACTCAAATACCTTCATAGCTGTCAGTGAAGGATCTAGAGGGAAGAAAAGGGAGGGGGGAAGTTCATGGTACATGGACCCTCCCTTCCCCGGAAAAAATCCCAAACATTGACATGAAACTGCCCTGGGAATGTTTTAAAATTAAACTGAAATAATGTCACTGATTTTATTTGACTAATTTAATATAGTTTGCCAATATTATGACGTTAGAGAGCTCCTCTCCCATGCCACGGCTGTAGGGAGTCACTACCTGCACCTGAACACTGAGGAAGTGAACCCCTCCTCCTCCCCTCCCCAGCCCTGGTCACCGTAGACACCACGTTACGCCCAGTACACGCCCAAAGCTCTTCAACAGCGATGGAATTATTATCACGACAACATTTTGCAAAATTTCAATTGTGCGGAAACACCATTATTACTTAACGATATGTTTTCATTTCAGAACAAGAACAATCCGCGGAAGTACATCAGAAACACGCCCATATATATTCACAATTAAATTCCAATCTGGGTTAGAGTTCAGGTTAAATATTTCTTGCTCCGTGTTTTTGTTCACATGAACGCTAGCACAATGTCCTGTACCTTCTAAGGACACCAGTGTATGCATAGAGAACGTTAAGGAAGGTCCCTAGTACACAATATCGTAGCCTACGCCTCAACGTCAAGCATAGTGACGGTGATGTAAAATATCATACATAATCTTCGTCGGTATTATGTTTCCTCACACATTTAAGAGGTGACTATTAGACGTTTAATACAGAAATCTGTTCAGAAAAGATACAGCATTGTCGCGATAGTTTAAAACTCTGCTTTACAGAAAAATGCATATCGTAAACAGAGGCTGGGCCAATCACAGCGATTTTTGCTGTCTTTGACATGATTCAACTACCACATTTATGTTTCAGTGAGCAAATTTATAAATGCGAAATAAAATATCAACTTTCATTTCCATCCTGTAAAAGATTTACATTAAAATATTGTATAAATTTTAAATATTGTAATAGACATACACGACTGTTTGAGATGAGAGAGACCCACGTGAAATCTAGAGAGGCGCATTAAGAGTACGTGGGCCCTATATTTGTTTTTGTTCGTGTCCGAGGAGCAGCGATACGGGCGACAATAACACGCACGACCAGCGCCCCGTCACCCCTACGCGCAAGGCGCTGAACCTGCGTGCATCACTTCTTTCGTTAAGCTTTCCCACGCGACTGAGCTCGGCGACAGTGGGATTTCGTTGCACAAGATGGAAGACCATATATCAGACTACGACAGCGCGGTTTTAGTTTTTTCCCTAGGTCTTAAATAAACTGCGTTGGCAACATCTAAAAAAGCGCTGTTTTTTTATTTTTATTTATTTTTTTACCATTTTCACTATATATTTCTCGTAGAATACACTTAATATGATAAAAACGAAAATGTACGGGCTTAGGCAATTGATTTTTTTTTCTAATCTTTTTGGGCAAATGCCATATGCCCGGGGTATTAACTTTCAGAAATAAATGTAATGGCACAAACAACGAATCTACAGAAAACATGTCCTGACTACTAACTCTTAAACTGGCGGGCGTAACTATGACTCTCCCAAAGTGCCAACGCCAGACGCTGGATACCGGGGGACAGGCCCATGTGGGTGTAAGGTGTCCCAACACCCTGAGGAGGTCTGATCGCTCTAGACTGGTAGGAGTTCCCTCTCCGGTGGAAGGTACTAGAAGGGAGAAGGTGAGACGGCTACCGTACTAGACCTGGAAGGTCTTGGTCTGGTGGAGAAACCGGCCTGTAATGGGTGTAAGGCTGTCCATGATACGCCAACAGACATCATGTGACTATGTCCGGTGATTCAGTCTTGACAGGTGCCAGGTGGAATGACTGAGTCTTTTCTGTTGGCATGGATGCTGGAATATCTCAGTTCAAACTGGCTTTTAAAGGGCGTGAGGCGAGGTATCACGTATGGGGCTCATGTCCGGTGGGAATGCCCGAGACTAAGGGATAGGACTTCCATACGCCGAGGGGAAACAGCATTCCGGCCTTTAGAGGGAGCATATGGACAATGATATGTCGAGGCTACAGTAAGACCTAGTATTGGAGTCCATATTCAACATGGTTGCGGCAATATTTAGTCATGCGCAAGTCGTAGCCTCTGCTGACTTTTGGGACCCACACCTCCTCGTGGTACCGCTGGGTGACTCTTTCAAGAACCGGCAATCGTTGGCTACCCGTGGTGTTCCCTATAGCAAGCGCTATAGCTAAAAGGGGTATATGTCTCTCAGAAGAGTGCAGACATGGCAGATAGTGAGGATTCTGATTGGAGACGGGTCGGTTTACTCCTTTACGGTCTGACCGTTGGGGACCAAGAGTCTGGACCTTAGTGAAGGACACAAAGACACAATGGTAACGGACAAGAGGCTTGGTGCGTCGGAGAGGATGTGAGCTGGTCTTACGTGCGGGATTTGGCGCGTATTTTTCCTGATAAACCGGGCCTCGGGAAACCCACAAGTGTTTCCTTGGCAACTGGTCACTGTGGGAAAGGACTCGTGTGTGCGGTGGCTAGAAGATCCCACCGGCGTGTCTATGTCTCTGACATAGTACAATAATCATGACTGAGTAAATAACATCATTACATTACCCTTGGGGTAATCAGAGCCGGTTGGTCGGCAGATAGCGGACCTTATATCGCTAAGACTCCACGAGGCTGAGCCTAAATACTCAAACAATAAGGATTATATATCATAGATACCAGTGATGGCGACCAGCTGGGGGCTGGATCAACAATAAATCTATGTTATGTTATGTTAACTCTTAAACTGTCCCTGCCTACTAACTCTTAAACTGTGTACGACGCAGGACCCTCAAGTTGCATTGATTTCCTGCCTAGTCCTTTATAAAGACGAGCATCTCTAGGATTCAGTCCATTGCAATCTGTTTTCACAGAGTATTTGAGAATAGATAAGCGAAAGTCATTAAAATGCAATCAAACTACAATAATTAAGACTGACGGCAAAGAGATTTACGTTAACGCTGCGATGTTTTATAATTACCACTGTCTCTCATTTGCACACTATGAAATGCTCAAGGTGCATCAATTAAAAACAAAATCCTTTTGTAATTTGCTCAGCCGGCTGCCTGCGAATATCTCGTGTCCAAAATAATAGTTCTCTAAGCTAGGAATGATGAGTAGGTGCCACAAAAGCAGAAAACATCTTGTTATAAGTGAGATAAATGAATCCGGGTGTTTTCGTTGACTTGTCTCATCACATTTCGCTCCAAATGAGAACTTTCTAGTGCGAGTGATTCTGTTAAACTTGGGTACGTTGTCACGCAAATGTATACATTTTCATAAATAAATAAAATTTACAATTTTTTCTCTACCACCAATCCCCTTGTATCTGTTCCGCTAATTTTCTCACTTATTAAGGGTCCTATGTACCTGCGCGATACGGGCGACACTAACACGCACGCCTAGCGCCTCATCGCTCCTACGCGCATGGCGTGCAATGTTTCCGTCCTAACGCTTTACCGTGTAAACTAGATCTGTAACTGTGGGGTTTTATTACACGCGATGAAAGTACGCAGATCAAACTACCTGCGTATAATCGTACTTTTCTCTTACCGCTTATTAAAGAAACTTAATAGGCAAACTTTAAAAATGCGATGTTTGACCACTTTCACAGGTTTTTTCTCAATTAATACACTTAATATGATAAAAGTAAAAAGATAGCGATATAGCCAATAGTTTTTTTAAATCCTTTCTGGCAAAACTTCGTACTTCCAGAAGGTGTATTTACCGAGACTTTCAGTACATAGCAGCGTTAAGATTGATTTATTTTTTCGTAAAGGACAACTTGAAGATGCGTCACGAAGCGAGTTTCTATTGCGCACAGTTGGATGTGTGTTCACGACAGCAGATGGACTGTGATTGGGTGCGGATTGCCTTCTCTCTCGCAGATCGCTAACTCGCTGCGCGACTGTGAACTGTGAGTGTCAGTGGGTGTTATTACGCGTGGCTTCAGCAAACAACCACAATATACCACATCCACGGTAAACGGAACACTTTTGAAAGCCACGCTATAGATCTACTTGTGTGCACAGTGTTTATTCTTCCGCCTCATATAATGTTATCATTGCCGTGGCCCTGATCACTTTATTCATGCGTTGGTCAAGTGAAACTGTGAAATATTTAGAAAAGCAAATATTTAAGAACATTTGCTTATTCTTACACTGTAAAAAAAAAAAAAAAAAAAACAATAAGCAAAACGAATTGTTTTATTATTTACATAAAATTTACCTCTCACTTATTTAAAGTTGGGACGTGGAACTAATTTTCTTCCGCCGTGACCAACTTTACTGAGCGCATGCCAACCAGCGAGCCCGTTAAATTGTAAGCAGGTTGAGAGCGTGACGGTTAATTGAGCGTTATCGAATCGAAAATCAGTAAAATGCCACTGCCCCTTCCTGCGTATATTCAACTGCCACACTGACTGGCGTACGCCCAGTAAGGTTGGCAACGACGAAGGAAAACTATGTCCAGTTCTTGATGTTGATTTGAAATTGTCCGGTAAGCATTTGTGAATACTGAATTGTTTTCTGTTGGTATCTGTATTTACTTTTTGTAATAATTTCGCCGTTTCACTTGACCAACGCATGAGTAAAGTGACTTGGCCAATGACATTGTTAATTTTACATATGGTGTAAGAATACACGAAGTGCGTGCATGTAGATCTTCAGCAGGGCTTTCAAAAGTGCTCAGCTTACACTACTTACAACGTGGTGTGGTCAGTGGTGATGGTGTTGAGGTTATGTAGGTGGACGGCAGTAGGACGGATTACCTGTGAAGGTGATGGCTCGTGGGGAAGGCGGAAGCGCAGCCCACAGCAGCGCCAGTAGCGCAGCTCGCAGCATGTCTGTTTCCGGTCAGTGTCCGCTCATTGGCCGGCCAGTGTCCGGAACTTGCGGAGCCCGCATCACGACAGACCGCGCACGGGTGTAGCACATCGCGGCCCGCTGGCGACTGCCATCTGTGAGACGAACACTGTCTCTCCCCTCCCCCCTTCCTAACCATCTACCCCTCCTTCAACATCCGCCCTCTCCTACCTCTTAGCAGAGCGTGATCCGAGCTCTTAGCTGACCACAGCTGTAGCACCTTAAGGCCAGGCTTCACCATGCATCCGTGTGTAGCGAATTAAATGCTAAGTTCGGCCCAAGATCTCTGTCGTTTTCTCTGGTAGTATTTTCAACTAAAGATTTTTTGTTAGAGACTGAACGAATCTAGATTTGTAAACCTTCCAAATTTAAATTTTTTGGTTTTAAAAACACTTTTTCATTGTTATAAAATTGTTACATTTGATAAATAGTGAAAAAATGAATTAAAAATTAAAAATTAAAGATTTGGAAGGTTTACAAATCTAGATGCATTCAATATATGAAAACAATCTTTAGTTGAAAATACTACCACAAAAAACGAATTTAACATTAATTTCCCTAAATGTCCATTGATGGTGAAGCCTGGCGTTAAGCAGGGGCCTTCCGATGTCTGGCATAACAAAGGGGGACTCGTTCTTTGTAATTTTAGGAAACAAACTTAAATTAATCATATAAAAGCTATATCTCAAGCAATTTTTATATTGTTTTCATTTCAGCTTTAAACAATTCCAGGGCAGTTTTATGTCACTGTGAGAGTTATTTTTTGAGAAAGGGGGTGGGGCATGTCTCCTATGACCCTCTTCCCCCGCCCCCCCTCCCCAGAGCGGCGTTCCAAAATGTTACTCTGCGAGTGAACTCTTATCTCTGGCTGCCTCAGAACATTTCCGTGTAAATGTTTTACTTTCTCTTGGCAATGTCTCAAAACTGCAGGGAATTTACTCTGAGCATTTTGCCAGAGTAAAATTTTTACAAGCACTACTTCAACGAGTAACGAAGGGTAAAATGGAAATGGCAGGAAGTTAAGTAGAATTAAACAAACTGAAAGAAAATGTGGACATTCTGTTTACAGAAACACACGGGAAAATTACAAATGACGTCTGATAAAATTCGTACATTTATTTAAAAGTTAACTTGTATAAAAGTTCCATTTTTAGACGTAATAATTGTGATTAACTTATTATAAGTAAAGCTGTTTATGTATATAATTAATTTATCGGAATAGAAAGATTTTCTTGAATGTGTTATGTTGCTTTATTAATTAGTACACATTTGTAAACACAGCATACTATTTACACTATGCTCGTTCCAAAATCACGTCTCCTCTTACTTTCCTCTGCTGTTAGTCTCTGTTACCATACCATACTTTTGGAGTAACGTTTTGGGACGCCACCCAAAGTATAACAAATTTAAACAGCTATAATTTTAAAACGGTTACCTACCTGGTGTAGTTTGCCTCATTTGAGACCACAGAAGAACGAGAGCAATAAAAGCGACATCGATAGGCGCATCTTGTGCTCCATCGCCTCTAGGCACAAGGCTCCGACCTTGCATGTTTACCCATGTTTCTTCTGTGACTATGAGACTGGCTGGTAGAAACTCTATATGCTCTTGGTTAAGGCCACTTGTTTGGCAGTTCTAGGGTAGCGCCAGCAGTATTGTTTTGATGACGTAGCCTTTCATCTGAGCTGTTCTCACACATGGAAACCATGCTGTTTATGTTTATTTCGTCAATTCGACATAAAACGGCATTGACGGACCTTTTATTAGTCAGAGAATATTATTTTCTGCCTGCCACTGCACTGTCAGAAAGCGGTATTCATATATGATTCAGAGTATAGAAACGTTCTATGTAAATAGCTATGATAGTTGTATGGTTTCCAATCAGTAAGTCCTATGTGCGCATGACATCCTGGAAGTGCCATCCATAAGTCGTCTCAAGTGTGTGTTCTTTTCGTCGATCATTGCATTGGGAACACATTTGACAGTTTTATGAAAGACGCCGAATTCAATCACTCTGCTACGCAGTTCAGTTGGAGTGCGCTGCCTGTAGTTGCGAAGTGTTAGTAGGGAATTTCGCCTCAGTGAGATGGTTTAAATATAGGCGTTTCAAACAAAACGTATTCATCACAAAGTTTCTAAGAGAAAATCTCAACGAGGTTATATTTTCAATATAGATAGGCAGTATGTACTCCTTTTGTAAAACAGATTTTTAAAATTCCTGTCAAACAGACTATATTTGATTTGGAAGCACCTCCGTTGTAAGGATTTTCTCCTATAAAATTCGAGAAGAATACATTTTGTATGTAACACCTATCTTCACAATTAACTCACTGAGGCGAAATTCCCTGTACATGAAATTTCTTATTTAAATGTCGCAACTGCAGGCAGAGGCCTTGACTTCCTGCGAACAACGTGTTAATAACTGACGGGACAACATATTCACAACACGGGAAGCAACTCAAACATCTCTTATATCAATGAAACATTCCGGGATTCGCCTGAAGATATCGAACAATAAAAAAGTGGTAAAACCGAAATGACGATTGCTGGACCGGGTATAGGATACACGTCTTTCTGTTCTTCATGTAGTTATAGTTATTTCATAAGAAGAAAGTAATAAAACATACCGATTCCCTAAATAACAGAATATTGCATGGAAGCTGAAAGTGTCTGTGATGGAACTAAAGGACCATTTGGAACTGATATTGATGGTATTGATGTTGATATTATAGCTAATACCATAAGGCTTTTTTTTCGATAGTAGTAAGGGAACATTGACGAAGATGTGCCGAATAAAGACAAGTAGTTTTGACTGAAAAGAAGAAAACAAGATAATGAATCAGGAATACAGCTGCACGAAAGAAATATATTAGGAATGAAAATGGCTGTTCGGCGAGTCATGCATTTGTACGTCTGGAAAGGATGTACCTTGAATGGTATTTTAATAGACTATTTTCAATGTGTTATGAAATAAAATGAAAAAAAAAAAAAAAATTATTTACTCAGATGACAGCAGTTGGAAAAATTTGGGGTGATAAAGGTAATATTTTGCTACACTTGTAATATTAGTTCCCAAAAAGTAAGCTCGTGAAAATAATGAGATGTCTAAGAGGACTTTTAGCTGGCAATAATTTATACAGAACTGAAACTGTGCAGTTAAAGTTTGTTTACAATTTTTTTCTAGTTAATTTGGAATTTCTGAAACTTTTATCTGTACTGTTGTAACAACAATTTACAATAGCAATGTAGTACGTAGTTATGGAAGAGCACATAATCCTCGAAAACTTAAAATACCTGAAGATGCGAAAAGAAGAATAAATAATCTCTTAAAACTGTATGTTGTGTCACTTCACTGTTGAAACACATGCACATCTTAATCAACGTCATCCGTCAGATCCGAACGTCCAGGAAATTTACTTCTTGTATGTAATAAACTTGCCTCTGAATGGAGTTACTTAAGTTTAAGAAACCTTTGGAGACCGAAATTAAATATAAGTATTTTGCAGTTACAATAGCGATTTTTGTAAGGCCCATTTAAGTAGGAGCTGTTTAGAGAAACGAGTCGTAAAGGTGCGTTGCCTCAGCCCAGGAAAGGCAAATGTGCCCTCAAGAAGACGTGTGACGAGCGATGAGTTTACAAACACTCGACATTCTCTCTTGCCTCCATCCACCATGTCTTGCAAACTACTTCTCAGTCACTCGAAGTAAGATGAAGGGATGCATTTTTATTCCTTTACTCTATACTCCATATTCGTCAAAGTTTCTCGTCGGTGTGGTTTTTCTTAACTTATGTCGATATTACACGATACCTACTACCGTACGTGGTTTTGTACAAGCTTCTACAAGGCCTGGTGTTCGATCCGATATGCCAGCTGCTATGCGAGCCGCCATGGAAGATTCTTACTACACGACAGCAGTTGGTGAACTAGTGCTCGGCAGATACGCAGATAAGCGCATGGTTCAGATAGGAAATATAAACCCCACTCCTAGAACGGTTGCTAGCCCGTAGCTTGTATCGCCCTATTAAAAATCTAGCACATATCAAACATATTAACATTGATTCATTACAGTTGGCCGTTAGAACAGTTTAATGCTTTTTGATGTACGTACGTTAAATATTTGAAAACTGCAATATGAAGTCACAAGAGTATATCTATATTTTAAGTATTCGCATCATTGCAAACATTTCGCATTATGTAGTTACTTCTTAACTTAAAGTTGTAATCCGTAACCAATAGTAAACAAAAAAAATTCTTCATCGACTTGTTTCAAGCAGTAGAAATGGGGAGAGCCCTACACTCTGAAACTGCAATGTGATTGGCCAGGTGCGGAAGCTGGTATGGGACATGCCACGGATGATAGAACATTTCTGATTACCAAACCTGGTATCAAATCTGTCCTGTAAGATGACAAATGCCATGACGGGAGTCATACTAGCCATTATAACGGCTGCTGAGACAGACTTTGCACAAGCTCTTACGGAATCTGGTATTGTATAATCTAGCCTTTAAGTTTCACGCCTAACTGCAATTGGCTTGGAAGTACACGTAGAGCACATAATTACTCTAAGCAAGGCAGCTCATGGAAGCAGCAACTACAAGGCTCTAAGAGCAATTCGACAATAGCATTAACCCTTGCAAACCGTTCTTCAAAAATTCCGAAGAGTTGGCAACGGAAATGGGGTCCCAAGTCAGTGGGCCAATAAAATCCAGCATGCGGAAGAACATACACAACTTTAATTCTCAGTAAGTTCCATAACACTGTCGTACTTCAGTGTAGCTTCAGTATACGGATTACGAATTAACTTGCTTCCAGATTTCCCAAACCACAGCAGCAAAGAGTTGGGCAGATTCAAAAGTTTGGCAATCACTTCGAAGGTGTATTTCTTCTGTGTGCTGAACCACACCATGTTTTCAGCTCTGAAAGGGGAGCTGCAAATGTGGGAGCTGACGAGGGTATAAGACACGTCGGAAAATTTCCGTAGTCTACTGCTGTAGACAGCTTATACGCTACCAAAGTTCAGAGTTCTGTTTCAACTCGTATGTACTCTAGCCGTCACATAGACCACAGTGGATAGTTCCTTTTTAAGTCGCATCACCTGAAAGCCTGTCTATCAGTAAGATAGACCACCGTGTAAATGTTTTTGTTATCTTCGCTGCACATTCACCAGGAGATCGCGTCCTCAACCAAGTGCGAAGAAGTTCTGGATATATTTGCCAGGAAACTCGAAAGAACACGTTCTTTGAAATATCCTTTGACACACAAACCGGAATCATAAGTACAGTAGTCATGTTTCGTATTATGTTGTGCTTCTCTTCTTTGTAGACAGTGCGAGCTGCAAGGAGTCTATACTTGCAGTTTTCTTTATTTAATGTTTAACTATTTCTTTACTCAAGAAGTTCATAATAAAGAAATACATTAAGGTAGAGGCAGGGAGAAATGGATAATATTCATTATTCAGTAACGTGGCAAGTGCTATGTTCATGTCTCTCTATTCATGTTATAGTATACACCATACTTGATCTGCTCGAGTTTGGTGGCATTATTCGCCATACTATGTATTACTGCAATAAATGGCAGAGTGTTATAACCTTTTTGTACTGGATAAACATGTCATATTTGTTTGAAACAATGAAACCACCCACCGAACTTGGTTAACTTGTAGACTTGTCATAATGATTAAAAAAAAACTGATAATCACCAATCCGCAACGCTGTATCCCTGGAAGAAACAGTGTTAGATCCGGTCCTTCTCTACATGGCAGTACGTTCGAGTGCAAGGATGTATAGGAAACGTATATTTATAAATATGATGAAGGAACACTTAAAGCAAAGGTAGTTATCGACATGCTGCAAGTCGCCCATACAGTTCCGAAGTATTACATTTGATGAGTTGAATGTTGGGTAACATATGAATGCCTAAATATAAAAAATTATATTTGAAATAATTCAAAAAGATAACTGACGACAATTACTTATTAATACAGTGACAAATCTATTCTATTATATTACTCTGTTGGTGTTTACTGACTTAAGATGTATCAGGTAAAGGATAGTTCGACAATCGAGCAACAAAATATGCCTCTTTAAGTATAGCCTCCTCCTGGTAATACAAAATAGCACGTATATTTAATTAAAGTGATATTTCAATAACTACATAAGTTACATTTGTATGACAAAAATTGTTGTAAAATGTGGCTAGCTCATTAATATCAATGCGAAAAAAAAGCATTATTCATAAGTATTAGATCTTAAATAATTGATTAAATTATAGTATTCCGCGTAAAAGAAATAAAAATCATATGTATAATACATGGTGAAAAATGATTTTTCATTGGTAGGTATGCATGTGAGAATGAACATAATTTATAATTAATTTCCATTTAGTTTCTGAGGAACAATATAGTAGGCAACACGGAAAGGAACTTGTGGCACTGGATAAGTACTTATTTACATTTCATACTTTCATTTATTGCATTCTGTTAAGCGATTTTGTAAGGTTTAGAGAAGTGAGGTAGTTAAAATAAAATATGACTAGTTTAGTTTAATTTGTGTAAGATTAATGCAAACTTAAAAACGTATATGTTTGTGTTCAGAGTACGAACAACCAGGAACCAGCTCCAGTCCTAGGACACAGTCTCGCAGAACTGAGCCGCAATTTCTCGTCATGGTCGCGTGGACGGGACAGCGAGGTCCAAGACTACTTCCTGCCAGGGCAAAGTTCTCTCAACGCTGATAAGAGAGCGGGCGGCTGTCTGGAGGCTATGTGGACCCGCCTCAGATATCGACGGCTCCTTGCACTACTCCGAGGGCAACCTTTGTTTCAGACAACAAAAAATCTCGTCACTCTAAATTAGAATCAGGGGAAAACCACTGATTCGCAGTGAAAATGGCTCCACTTAGAATAAGTGAAAATGGCTCCACTTATAATCAGTGAAATGTTCCACTTCACTAATTCAATCAGCGTAATTTTCCCACTGAAACAATCAGTGTTTTGTTTCCACTGATTCTATGCGAAGCCATTTTCACTGCGAATCAGTGGTTTTCCACTGATTCGAATTCATAGTGTAGGGCCAACAATACGCTTTAAAAAGCGAAACCTCTATATTGGACCAAGATATTAGTGTGTCAAGAAAATATTGAGTGGTATCAACTTTATATATTTGTTCGGCCACTCACGTAATTATCACTGTTCGAAAATGCAGCTCGGGAGTTTTATTTTATTTTTGTGACAGTTAGAATAGTAAAAAGGTTTTATTGTTTCTTAATAATTGTATAAATACACTAGTAAAACAGTCCAACAAGAAACTAAAATGTAAAGCTGTAAAACTTGTAATATTTGGCCAGTATCTGAAACGTATGTGTTTCAAAACCTAAGCTCCAGATTCCTTTACCTGAAGTTGACCTGGCGTAGCGCTCTATGTCGCAATATCGGTCGCGCTTCACTGCTCTTTATATTAAATTAGACAGTTAAAGGTGCGTAGAGCCAAACAAATATTTAGTTGTACCAACCAAATCTTAGTTTCGGAACATCCGAATAAAAACAACAAAATAATTTGGTTTCTTCAACAGAGTATTTCATTTCTCCCATACAAACAATTAATTTGGTTGCGCCAAACAAAATTTGACCATACAAAATCATTTTTCTCAGTGTGCATGTATCCTGGCAGTGAAAGGGCACTGTAGTAGGGGTATAGTCAGGGAGAGGGTGGCGAGTACAGAGGGGGTCACAGGAAACATTTCCATCTTTCCCCCCCACCCCCACCCCAAATAACACAACTACATGAAACTGTCCTCTGAATTTTTAAATACTGAAATGAAACAATATCAGAATTTTTTTAAAACGCCCAATTTATTTAATTAGTTCAGTATTATTTCCTGCAATAATACTGAGACAGTGCCAAGAATACCAATAGGGATGCTGATTCGTAACAAAACACAGGCTGGCGACCCCTACCATCCTGATGAACGGCGTGACATCTTCCATCAACAAAACACAGGGTGGCGACCCCTACCATCCTGATGAACGGCGTGACGTCTTCGATCAACAAAACACAGGGTGGCGACCCCTGCCATCCTGATGAACGGCGTGACATCTTCCATCAACAAAACACAGGGTGGCGACCCCTACCATCCTGATGAACGGCGTGACATCTTCCATCAACAAAACACAGGGTGGCGACCCCTGCCATCCTGATGAACGGCGTGACATCTTCGATCAACAAAACACAGGGTGGCGACCCCTACCATCCTGATGAACGGCGTGACATCTTCGATCAACAAAACACAGGCTGGCGACCCCTACCATCCTGATGAACAGCGTGACGTCTTCCATCAACAAAACACAGGGTGGCGACCCCTGCCATCCTGATGAACGGCGTGAAATCTTCCATCAACAAAACACAGGGTGGCGACCCCTACCATCCTGATGAACGGCGTGAAATCTTCCATCAACAAAACACAGGGTGGCGACCCCTACCATCCTGATGAACGGCGTGACGTCTTCGATCAACAAAACACAGGCTGGCGACCCCTACCATCCTGATGAACGGCGTGACGTCTTCGATCAACAAAACACTTTTCATCGATTGATTAATTTAATCGCAAATAGTTGCTGATATTTGTAACGAAACTAATTTCAAAAGTCGATTTCTTGGGGGCGCATATAGCTCCTTCCATAATCACTCGAGGAAAAAGCGACACACACACACACACACACTCTTATAAGGCGATTCGCAATTAGACTGACAAACTTCGGGAGGTGATTCTTCATGAAAAGGAAAAGTAAAACAAATATATCACTTTATACCTAAACCGAATATTAAGGGAGGTATGAGCCCTTAAAAAACGAGATTTTAAGCCGTATTTGTACAAACTATCGGTTCTTACGTTGAAGGTCCCGATAACATACAATACTGTTCCGAGAGTTGTCATTGTATTTTACTTCGTTACCGATATTTTGCACAAATACGGTTTAAAGCCTCGTTTTTTAAGGGCTCATGCCTCCCTGTATATTCGGTTTAGGTATAATAAAGTGTCACATATGTTTTCCTTTTACTTTTCCATGAAAAATCGCCTCTCGCAGGATATCGGTCTAGTTGCAAATCCTCCTGTAAAAGTGCAAACTTTAGTGCATGTTGAAAATACACCCGATATAAACAAAGACGTTGATGATTGTTGACCACACGTGACTTGTAAGGCTGTAGTGGATATGGAAGACGTACATCACGTGTGGTGTACGTGTAGAGGCGAGGACAGTGAGGGGGCAGTGTCTCGGGAGAGGCGGAAGGAGGCAGCTTGCAGTGTTGTAGTGTTGTTGGGGCGCACGTGTGCACCACCTTGTGCAAGCTGCCAGAGACGCGGGCTACACCACGTCGCCTGCCAGCACAACTCTTCCTGCAACATCGCTGTCTCTCTCCTCTCCTCACTGCACTTCCGCCTTTCTCTAGCACTCCTCCCTTCCCCTCGCCCTCCTCTCTTACTTCATACATATTTCTCTGAATCCCTGATCAAGTTATACTTCCAGGATATTCCTCCGCCTCGTGCAAACTAAACTTAACTAAGTTTAAAAATCTGCTCCAAAGGACAAAGCACCGAATTCGTGCGTGCTCAGTTGCAACGATATTTTGCATGAGAACTATTTTTTACTAAGCGCTACGAACACACATGTTTTCTCATTGTTCTTGTTAATTTTTATTATAAATGGAATATTATCATTTAAGAACAAATATAAGTAAAGTTTCAATTTAACGAGAAATAAGGTACTTGTATGTTAACAGAGGTATAAACAGCTTGTGAGACAAGGCATATCTAGGAAGTGTGGGGAAAAAGCGATTAGACTGTCCGCGGTAAACTGAGTACTTTTGAAACCAACCTTTGAAAAACGTCACTGCCCCTCGCTGCCTGACGGCAAGTGCGAACAGCACAGCTGGTCGCGATACACGAATTAAAAGTATCTCCCCGTCACAATGTTCCGTTAGAAATTTTACGCAGACGATTGTAATATTTAAATTATTTGAAAAGATTTCTGTTAATTTTTAGTACATATAGGTAAAGAATTAAGCAGAATAAAAAAAAAAAAAAATCCTTTCATAACGGCTTCGCAATTTCATTTGACCAACGCATGAATAAAGTGACTGGCCCACGGAAATGCTAACCTTACATAAGGCGGAAGAATATATATAACGGTAATAAAAAAGATCTTAACCAGGGCTTTCCAAATTGCTCTTTTTACAGTGAACAGACAATACCACTTTTGTAATTTTCTTCTGCACCTTAAGGACATCGCATAGGAAAATTAGAATAAAATTTGTTACCATTTTCACGGATTTTTTCTTGGTATATATTTGATATTAAGATAAAAGTAAAAAGTGGTAACTGTAGTTATTTGTTTTTTACCTTTCCTGAAAAAAAATTAGTTGTTTTCCCAGAACATGTATTTATTAAAATACGCTTATTAGCGCAAACACTGACTTCACAGACTAACATGTCACTTGGGATTCCCCTGAATGCTCAGTTTTCACACGCCATCTTGGAGTAGCTTATCTCACGTGCTTATCGACACTCATGTTAAAACTACAATTGTACCTCTCAGGTAACGTAGAAAAAACCAAGTTCTGAACTTTCGTCAAGTAATTATCACGTAATTAGTGTAACATCATCATTATTTCATCATTATACCATTTCATAATTACCATGTAACGTGTGGATGAAATTTGGTGACTTCATTTGAAGGCACTTGTGAAATGTAAATGCTCTAAGTATAATAAATTATATTAATTTACTTAATAAGTAATATTTTTTAATATTTTATTTAATATTTCCTAATATTTTATTATTTAAGTTGCAAAGGCCTTGCTGGTCTAAAGGCTTTCACACAGTAAAATATAAAATATTAGTAAGCAGTAGAAATTTTTCCAAAGCACTGGACTTAACCTAGTTCAACAGAATAAGTTACTGTTTCTTACTGCAGTGGACATAACCACCGAGAGGCATTCATTCAACGTTCCTTGCTTGCTGCGGTGGACATAACCACCGAGAGGCATTCATTCAACGTTCCTTGCTTGCTGCGGTGGACATAACCACCGAGAGGCATTAATTCAACGTTTCTTACTTGCTGCAGTGGACATAACCACCGAGAGGCATTCATTCAACGTTTCTTGCTTGCTGCAGTGGACATAACCACCGAGAGGCATTCATTCAACGTTCCTGCGTTATCTGCTTCGGGTTTCTCCTTTCTTGGCCGAAAAGCGTGGGAGCTATAAGGGTCACACTGGCACGCACTACAAGAGCACCATCACCTCTACGCGCGGGTCTCTTAACTGGGGTGCGGTGTTCTCGTAGTGCTGCGTGTACCTGTGGCGCTTTCAGCAATGAAACGATCATTTTATTGATGAAAAGTCTGTAGCAAAGTTCAATACAGGCTCCTATCGTAGTCTGGCTCGTGTCCGGCTAATATTATGCTTACATTTCGTCGCAAAAGAAATTGAGTGCATAGCTTCTGCATTGATACGTGTTAAAATCACAATGTTACTATTTTAAGTATGTATAATTGATGAAAACTAACTTACACACAGAAGTGTGATAATTCTCAATGAAGTAAGATGCCAAGGCCAACACCAAGACGCGTATAGAATCGTGCAAGGGAATGGTTTTGAAACGTCCATGAATTGCAGAAAATAATGAGAATCTCGTACATATTTGATTTGTCACTGCCCCTGAAATTTTTAAGAAATAAGTTTTTCGAAGCGTATACCTTAAAGTGAATTGACAACACCTATCTCTTGTTATATTTTCCGAAAATATTGTGGCTTATTTCACTTATACGTTATGAAAATAGTAAATTTTCTTAAAACCAAACGATATAAAGATAAATTTTTAATTAAGAAAAAGTAGCCACAGGTAATATTTACAAGTTGAGAAGTATATGGAACACACACATATACCCCGGTCGAGTCACACGCGTCTTTACTTCCCAGTATCTATGCAACCCGCATGTTCTACACATCTAAAAAACATCGCCTCCGCTGTAACATAATTGTATCTTGAGTAAACGCTGTTCACGATAAATGAAGCACTTTAGAAATCAGCCTTAGAAAAAGTCACTGCTCCTACCTGCACATATTTTAACGGGCGCACTGAGTGACATTCACCCAGTAAAGTTGGTAATGATGGAGGGAAAGTTGTTCCATATCTCAACGTCGAATAATAAGTGTTAGGCAACCATTTGTTTCAGCTTAAATTATATCTTTCGCTTTCTGTTTATTTTATGCAGCGAAGTGTAAGAATGAGGCGATTCGTAAAATATTTACTTTTCTAATAATTTCACAGTTTCACTCGAGCCACGCAGGAATAAAGTGATGAGGCCCATGGAAATTGTTAATTTTACATAAGGCTGAAGAATACTCAGTGGGAATACAAGTAGATCTTAAGCAGGACTATCAAAAGAGCTCATTTCACCGTGAGCAGCCTATAGCCGAGTCACATACTCATTACAGTGGCGCTTCGTCTGTTATCTGAACATTCGACGCTGTCGTCAGCCTGCACCAATCAGCGGCGCGAAAATAGACAACTGCTACAAAACGGAACGTGCGCGTTGATTTCATTTCGTCACTCGGTGACAGTACTTTCATGTCAGGCGAAGAAACGCAATGGCGGCTCGAAGCGAGACAGCGTTACAAAGGACCAACGTACTCGGCAAACATCGCAATAATCTGTGTTCAACACAGTGAACGGACGTGCATGCTTTGAAAAGTGGCTGCTTCTGAACGCACTGCTGGCATAACACCATCCGTCCACCGCTTACTCACTGATTTGCACTCTGAATTCGAATCAGTGGGAAACCAATGTTTCGCAGGGAAATTCAACCACTCTAATCAGTGAAAATGGCTCCACTTAAAATCAGTGGAAAACATACTGATCGTTTCATTGAAAAATTTTTCACTGATTGAAATAGCGACGTGAAACAATTTTACTGAGAATAAGTGACGGCCGACTGCAGTGCCAAATTAAATATTTCTTTTGTTGAATGTAGGCAAATAATCACGTCAAATGAACATATTTACGATAGTTGTGCAATTTACCTTAATTTTTAAAAAAGTAAAAAAATCCTTCGGTGGTGACCGGGATTGAATACACGCAGCCTCCGACATTATGCCGCTGCCTTACCATCTGAGCTATCACGCCAAGATACTTTTACAAGAGGAAAACAGCTGTATTACACTTTTGTTGCAAAATCGTTTAATTTGAAGTTGTATGCTTACACTTTTCGTTTTTAGTTTTATTGGTGTCGTTACGATTGTTAAAACGAATAGTATGTTTGATTGCATCGTCTTAACAACATTATGCGCAGTTTAATCATTCAAACAGATCTCAGTAACGATTACACGGAAACGAAATGAAAGACGTAAAAACGGAATGAAAGGCCGCGTGTTCATTTTACCACACGTAAAATGGCGTTTTGAAAAACGAAACACATTTTAGAAAGTATTTTTTATTGGTTTTATTCGTTTATTCGTTGTTACTTCACTTGATACACGTTGTTTAACGGCCATTTTTAAACGATGTTCGACAGCCATTTATATACACGCAGTTTCTCTGATAGATCAGTTAAAAATAATTATTGACGGAGCAATTTTCTCAGACGTTTCACTGGTCCATCAGTCAAAAAAATAAACCACTGAGAAAACAGTGGGAAATATGATTGACGAATCTGTGAGATATGTTAATGAATCAATCAGTGAAGGAAATATGGCATTTTTTTCACTGGTTCATCGGTTAAATTCACTGAAGTGACTGTTGTATCAGTCAGACACGTTTCACTGACTCAGATTTATAGTGTGACGGCAACGAATCGACGCGCACGTGATGTTCTGCTACGATTGATGTTTGATATTGTGAGCGGGCTGCATAGATACGGAGAAATCATGTATATATAGGATGTCTCAGTAAAAGCGTGCAGAAATGAAACTGGGAACTGGGACCGCACCGCGGGACGTTTTGAGCTCGGGGACGTGCGATCCGCGAGGTCATCCAAAGTGACACATGGACGACCCATGATGCATGTGTGTATCGTCCACAAGGTTCGTCCCCTGCACTTCCACAGTCCGTGCGTGTACCAACGACAGACGCGGCACGCACGGGCGAGGCAGGACGTCGCACGCTGTCTTCTCGCGTGCGTCGAGATCTGCGCCTGTCACTTGGAGCAGCTCTTGTGAGCCACGATAACACCGACTCTGCACTCTAGGCCCTTCGCGGTAAAGTGAGCACTTATTAAGATATACTTGAATGCATGTGGTGTGTTTACATTAACATCGCCCTAAGCCTCATCGCTTTATTCATGCGTCGGTCCAGTCAAGCTGTATAATTTTTAGAAAAGTAAATAATTTACAAAAATGCTCATTTTTCCACTTCGATGAATTAAAAAAATTAAAGCGAAAGAAATCATTGAAGTTTTCACAAATGGTTACTTAACACTTATTATTCGACGTTAAGATAATGAAACTACTTTCCAGCCATTGTTATCAACTTTACTGGGTGCATGTCACTTAGTGCGTCCGTTAAAATATATGCAGGTAGTTGCAGTGATTTTTTCCAAGGTTGATTTAAAAAGTGCTCAGTTTATTGTGAACGGTTTTCACACGTCAATAGCGTACACACGTCATGGCAACAATACGGACACCTGTATTTATTTTCAGACATATTTACGTTCATATCTCCACTCTCTGACTCCGCCGACCACACGTTCTGAGATCTCAAAACTCGACGTGGTGCGGTCCGTATGCCCAGCTTCATTTTTGCACGATTTTACTGAAACATCCTGTATATAAGAAATAAATCCGTTGGTGTCGAACGTCTTGGACGGAGAGAGAATAGCGATGCAGGGCGGGCAGTGAATACAGCAGGCCGGCTATAGATAAGACGGCGAGTGAACGACCTAAACAGCGAGCAGGGTCAGCGAGTGACCCTCGACCCCGCCTTGGCGCGCTTCACTCATGGCCACAATCCACTCCACTCCACCACTCTGCAATGTTGCCACACGAGGAAGATTAAATTCTCGTATTATAATAAAAATAACTCTTCATCTCCCCCTCCAAGTTACTGAAATTACCCAAGTCCCAATTAAAATTAGCATAATTTTCAAACAGAAATAATATTATTTGGTATTTTAGATTGCTATTGGTTAAATCATATATATGTATAAGAGGTTAACTAACAGTACTCATTTTACAAAATGAAAATTAGTATTCGCTTTAAACATATTTCGTCAGCCTAAAACATAAATAAATAGTTGTAAAAGTCTTTATTACAGAAGTCTGATATAACTCTATGCATGGCTATAAACTACTAGTATAATACCACATAAAATATTTCTAAGCAGTGGGGATATAAAAACATTTATATTTTAGTTCACAGGTAATTTCAATTAACCGATAGTTTCGCAACATCACTCATTTTTAGCAATTTTTTTGTGATCAGCAAAAGTCTTGTATATAATATGTGCGTATCGTAATGAGAAAAGTACAGTACCTAGTATCAAGAGAGTATATCTAGGACAGTACCTAGTACCAAGAGAGTATATCTAGTACAGTACCTAGTACCAAGAGAGTATATCTAGTACAGTACCTAGTATCAAGAGAGTATATCTAGTACAGTACCTAGTATCAAGAGAGTATATCTAGTACAGTACCTAGTACCAAGAGAGTATATCTAGTACAGTACCTAGTACCAAGAGAGTATATCTAGTACAGTACCTAGTATCCAGAGAGTATATCTAGTACAGTACCTAGTATCAAGAGAGTATATCTAGGACAGTACGTAGTACCAAGAGAGTATATCTAGTACAGTACCTAGTATCAAGAGAGTATATCTAGTACAGTACCTAGTACCAAGAGAGTATATCTAGTACAGTACCTAGTACCAAGAGAGTATATCTAGTACAGTACCTAGTACCAAGAGAGTATATCTAGTACAGTACCTAGTATCAAGAGAGTATATCTAGTACAGTACCTAGTACCAAGAGAGTATATCTAGGACAGTACCTAGTACCAAGAGAGTATATCTAGTACAGTACCTAGTACCAAGAGAGTATATCTAGTACAGTACCTAGTACCAAGAGAGTATATCTAGTACAGTACCTAGTACCAAGAGAGTATATATAGTACAGTACCTAGTACCAAGAGAGTATATCTAGTACAGTACCTAGTACCAAGAGAGTATATCTAGGACAGTACCTAGTACCAAGAGAGTATATCTAGTACAGTACCTAGTACCAAGAGAGTATATATAGTACAGTACCTAGTATCAAGAGAGTATATCTAGTACAGTACCTAGTATCAAGAGAGTATATCTAGTACAGTACCTAGTACCAAGAGAGTATATCTAGTACAGTACCTAGTACCAAGAGAGTATATATAGTACAGTACCTAGTACCAAGAGAGTATATCTAGTACAGTACCTAGTACCAAGAGAGTATATCTAGTACAGTACCTAGTATCAAGAGAGTATATCTAGTACAGTACCTAGTATCAAGAGAGTATATCTAGTACAGTACCTAGTATCAAGAGAGTATATCTAGTACAGTACCTAGTATCAAGAGAGTATATCTAGTACAGAGACTGTCGCCAGCACCCTCACGCCGAATGACAACTCAACCCAACCCTCCTTCACCTCTATCACTTAAAAAAAAAGGACCAGGGAAATTGGTGGGTCGCACTTTAAACACCTTCAAACACAGCTGAGCAGAGATTAGATTTTTGTTTGAACACATGGCAGTGACTTCTGACGAAATTGAGGTAAAAGGATGACACGACAACTACCACCAATCGTCAAAACACAGATCTCTCTGTTGACTCGTTTAATAACATGTTTTCAAGAATTCCTTAACAAACTCCCACTCTCACATACAGGGGAACGCTTCCAACATCGAAGACCAATATTGTTGTGAATATTGGCAACGAATAAGTTAATGTTTAGGAAATCACTGAGAACAAATTTTTTATTAAGCATTGTTCTTTGTATTTTTTCAAGTGCACTTATGCCCTAAACTTAACTTCAGAAAATATAAAGCTTCGAAAATGTTATTGCGTGACAGGTAGATGTTTTTTCCCATTTCAGGTATGCTCGTAGTGTGAGGGTTATTACTGTTTACATCAAATCGTATACGAAGTAAACACTATATCTCCAGATACAGAAATTCATTTTACTGAAGTACTTTACACATATTATTCCCTTGTTGACTGAAGGTTGAAAGATCAATATCTAAGTAATACACAGTGACTTTAGGCATTTGCGCACATAATATATACTCCCTATTTTACCGAAGTCTGAGTGATCACTATCTAAATAATACAAAGTGAGTACATAGAAGTTCATGTATCTGAATCTAACTTAGTTGTAATCATTGTCAATGAACCTGTCGTCAGCTCTGTTACCACATTCAGTGTATCATAGAATGGCCTATATGCAGGTGGTATCCAAGAAAGACATGATATAACACCTTTATATTTAGGTGGTGCTATGGACAGAGGTTCTTTGTATTTAGCCGGAAAGGTAACGTGGCTGAGATTACAGTCTCCTCTGCCACTTGCGAACATTAACAGTTCTATAAACTTCTAAGTTACTGTAAGAATCATTTAACATAACTGTGAAAAGTTGTCAAGCATCAACTTTTATGGACGCACAAATACGGAAGGCAAATGGTGCATTGTCATCAGTTTTACATATTCTCTGAACTCTCACATTAAGATTGGAAGTGCTTACAAAATCATGATGTTGTTGCATATGTACAACTTTAAACGGTTTTGATTTAAAACATTTTTTCTAGAATGCAAACCCAGTCATCTGGAGTGTATGTAAACTGGACATGACATCGTTTATGTTTTTCTACAACTGAAAAATCCCTATCACTAGGCAGCACAGAATACCCTGGCAAAGGAAAGTGATGTCCTACACATTTAAATCGCCATGTTGAAACTACCCACAACCAAAACTCTATGACATTCCAGTTCTTATTCCGTCCACAACCGTTCCCTGATATTGCAAGTAAAGTTTCCCCACGAATATTATCAACTTCAAGGCATTTCTTTAGGCAACTTACAATGTCATCTGGTCCTCGTCTTGCTTTAGTTTCATCCCAAACCAAGAAGTGGCCTACACCAGTTCCTCAGTTGTGTAGACTAAAGTTAGAAGTCCAAATTTTACGTTTATAGAACACTGGACCACTTGATAATCTGGGCGTTGGCAGGGCCTGTTGCAAATCAAAAGTTATCACATGATGATTTGGATCACTCTTCACACGTGTAGTCTGATGCTGAATGTGGTTTTGTCCGGCTTCTGTACGACTTTGATGTAACTGCAACTCATTCTCATACTAACGGCGGTGCTAACCATCATTAGTTGTAACCTTAATGTTTAGTTCATCACACATAGCGCAGGTGTCAGATTTAGGTGTTTTGAAACTGGTATTGAAATCTTCGGTAAATATCCTTCTATACTTGTCTTCGCTAACGGGTACAAGATTGTTTTCTTTGCAATAGTGCATTTTATAAGTGTTCATATAATGCACCGATGGAATATTCCATAGACATGTACATTTTGTTGAAATTCTTTTCCCGACGGTATTGGATTTCGTATTTTGGGAACTTATTTATGTACATGATCTATTGTGTCCTGTGTGTATTTACGAGGGTGCGCGTTGTGATAACCTCGTTTGTCTGTTGGTGGCTCTGATGACGTTTTCACAGTCTTCGCTATGTTGTTGATACGGCCAACATGATTCTGCAGGCCGTGCAAACTAGCAAATGCCTTTTTGCAAACAATGACCAAATTGCTGTCTATCCTGATATGGTAGATAACTGAACAAGAATGGCGACTGTCACCCCCCAGTATAGGGGAAAGTAGTAGAATGCGTACCGCCTCCTAAATCGTACCACCTCCGTATCTCAGGAAATGCGAATACTACTGCGCTCTTGTGGCTACAATATGAACCAGTTGTAATTCCCGGCCAGTCGAAAGAATAACGTAAATGTGGAACCACGTTTAGCGATGTTACTGGAGTTTATGATTATTTACACTTCTGGATGTAGTTTCTGAACCTCAGTTGTAAGCCTGTACGAAATTGAATAGTAAGGAATTATTTCAATATATTTATTATCATAAAGACAACTCTTCTTCACATTTTGAACTAATTTATATCTGACGACAAACAATTTGAGGTTATGTTTCATATGTTTGTTTTGTTTGATGCCGAGTTGCCTAAGTCGTACTACGTCGTATTTTCGCAAGTCGTACCGGTACGACTTAGGATACTACTAAAAGGCAAGTTGCAATGGAACCCGTTTATTGCTGACTGTATGAGTAAACTAAATAACCTTTTGCATAGTTTTATGCAGTGATCTCATTTTATTACAAACTTCAGTACAGGCTCCGCATTAAATATGTGCATTGTTTACGGAACACTTTTCTTAATGGTCGTGCATCAACATCCGAGGACAATGGGTTTCAGTTGAACACGTCTTACATCTGCCAAGTTCTATATTTCCCACATGCAAAAGTATTTAATAGTCACCCTAAATACAAGATTACTAAAGCACATGTCCGTTGTGTGTTACAGAATGACGAAAAGTAAATATGGAGCTTGGACTGAAATGGGGATGGCAATGGCTCTTGCGTCGTATAGCAAAGGGGTCATGGATTTTAATGAATGCCGTAGACAATACAACATTCCGAAGCCAACATTGAAAAGGCACTTAGACAGTAAGAATGTTGTAGCTAACGAATCCGTAAAAGCCATAGGCCGTACCACCACCCTTCCACCCGAAGTAGAGCAACAACTCGTTGATCATATTTTAAGATTAGAAGAGCTTCTGTTTGTGGTAACAATCACTGATGTCAGGAAGTTAGCATTCCAAATTGCAGAGCGCAATGAAATAGCACACAGCTTCAACAGATTGACAGAAATGGCAGGGAAGAAATGGTTTTATGTATTTGAAGCCCGTCATAAGGAATTAGCGCTACGTGAGCCCGAGTCCACTTCCATGGCACGTGCAAAGGGGTTCAACAAGAAGAATGTGTTAGGAATTTTTGATATCCTGGAAAGAGTTATAGATGAAAACAAATTTGATGCTACTCGTGTGTTCAATGTGGATGAGACGGGTTTCAGCACTGTACAAAAAAGATGCCAGAAAGTGTTGGCTATGAAAAGAAAGCGTCAGGTGGGAGCTATTGCAAGTGGAGATAGAGGTGTCAATACAACAATAGTGTGTTGTAAGAACTAGTGCGTCGGGGATGTATGTTCCACCTATGATAATCTTTAAACGCATGAGACTGGTGTATGAACTGCAGGTTGATGCTCCTCCTGGAGGCATTGTTGACATATCGGAAACAGGTTACATTAATAGTGATCTTTTTGTAAAATGGTTACAAAATTTTTTTGCTGTAATAAAACCAAACATCGACAACAAGGTTCTTTTAATTTTAGATAGTCATTCGACACATTCGAAAAATATAGAAGCTTTGGAACGTGCAAGAGCCAATGGCATCCTAATTTTGCAATTGCAGTTGCCTGCCCACACAACTCATCGGTTGCAACCCTGGGCAGGTCCTTCTTCAAGCCATTAGAAACATATTACACCCAGGCAGTTGAAAAATGGCTGCGAACAAAGCCCGGTTTGTGTGTTACCCAGTATCAGGTTGCCCAACTTGTAGCATGGGTCTATGCACGGGTAGCAACTATTCAGAACGCCATTAACGGATTTCGTGCTTGTGGAATCTGGTCTGCAGATTGTAATATTTTTAACGATTCCGACTTTTTAGCAGCTGCAAATCTGGAAGAAACCGAATGCCACTCCGATGAAAATTAGACGGATACTCCTTCTTGTAAGCATACAGAAAACATCAGCGATCCAAAATGGAGTGAAATAATTAGACGTAATGATAGGTCTACTCAGCAGGAGATGATGTCGAAGTCGAATGTTTCTATTGAAGCTATTTCTCCGATTCCAACATGTCCCAAACATGTTTCGACACCAGCACGGCGGGTAGCTCAACGTGCTGTTGTACTGACAAGCAGTCCGTACAAACATGGGTTTGGTGGCTGTAGAAGATAGAAGAAGGAAGACGACCAGCAAAGTAGATAATAAATCTACATAAGGGAAAGGACGTTCTGCATTTGCAAACAAGCGTTTAAGAACAACTCCAGACAACAATGCACCTTCTACTTCGTTCGCATCCAATGTAACCATAAAACTTGTGCAAGACGATTGTTTTTGTTCAGTATGTGGGGAAAATGTAGGAAATATGGTGCAATGTTTACAGTGTCACACCTGGGTGCATGAAACCTGCGCAGGGGTTAAATTAGGCCTGAACGTTTTATTTGTGTTGCATGTAAATGATTTGTTTATTTGTTTTATTTAGGGTGAAATATGTACTTGTATACACTTAAAACATAATTATAGCTGTTTCCATGGGCAACATTTAGTATGAGACTATTTATGTTTGTAGCGGTACGATTTACGATACTGGCGGTACGATTTTGGATACTGGTTTCCTATATCGTACCGATTGCAGTCTTACACTATGAAATTATTTCTGGGTGGCTATTTCAGCTAGGCATGTTAATGTAGATATGTATGCATATATGTATGCTGCTTCGTATCAAATCAATATTGGGGCAGTACATTGAAGATTGACCCAAATTAATCCAATAATGTAAAGAATGGTACCCCTTAGGCAACCTTCCCCTACCTACGTTACACATCTACATTTTAATCAGACCATGTAAGTAACTATTTTGTGAATTAAATCCACTTAGTTCCCAAAAAGACTTGAACACATTATTTTTCGTATTGTTATCAACTTTCTCACAGCACTTTTTAGTACACTGGCAGTCTTTTCCAATTTGGGACCCTCGTACTTTGCCACCCTTCCCTCTATACGTAACGTATTCTTTTCCACTGTTTCGACGTTTACTCTGTTATTCACATTCTCTGTGGTCCTTTTTCCTTTCCCTTCCTTCCTTAACCGATTTATTTTTGAAACATTATTTGTACAGTCTTCAGTGTTTGTGTTAGCACCTGTGCTGGAATTACCAACGGAAGACTCAGGGCTCTGGAACAACAACATTGTGTATTTCACATACATTATCCTGTATGCTCTTTTCAGTCCCATACATTGGCAAAACATAACCATACTGGAGGTTACCTAACAAATGAGTAGTAGTTCACACAGAAGTATAGCTTTCATCTTACCTTTATAATAATGCCAACATGTTGGACCAATATATGGGACTGGCTCCACACAAAACAATGAGTGATAACACATTTAAGCCGGATTTACAATAGCCTGTCGTGTCCGTCCGTCATCCGTCCGTCAGTCACGTGTGACATCTTGTTGTAAATCCCCCATTAGCCATAAACCATGCAGCAAGCTTCATGTAAATAATCATATCCCACATTTCACAACATTGAAGACCAATGACGATAATTTAAGTGCATTATTTTACGTACACAACCTATTAGTAATCAAACTATTATCTGCCTTTACAGTAATGTACTTATGTTGTGAAATATCGATGTGTTTTGTATGAGCACTTAAGTAATGATATCCCACAAGTGGTTGGAATAATGAACATGTTGTTGCTTCACCTCATTCAGTTTTCCCAATGTGTCACTATTGTTACCGGAATCATTTATGTAATCAGGATCACACACACTGTCATCGCTACTGAACACATCGTCGTAGGAATCACTTATCGTAGTGTAGTTTGTAATACGTATACTAGCACTCCGTTCTGTCGCGGCCATTTTCTTTCACTCCTGATTGAGAGTGCAAATAGATCCCACTGTTTCTTAAAAAAAGAACATTACAGGCAAAAGCTATTTCAAGTATCATCAGATAAAAACAAAACTAACAAACTGCATAAACAATAAATGTACTAGACTCAAAATAGGGCAACCACTTCCAAACAATATGTATTTAAACGCGAGGGTTATAATTGTTTACATCAAATGACATGAGGATTATAATATTTTGCTTTCTGCATTGCTCTGCCATCTATGAAGTATTGTAACAAGATAAACTTTGGTGGAGTTACACGAAAATATTACACTTCTTTAAATTTCCTTACAAAACATCAAAACAAATTTAATGAAAAGGCTTACACACTTTCACTAACTTTTCACAGACCTAAAATAATATTTATAAAATTTCCATTACACTATTCGCTTTAAAAAGAGTTATTTCAATTTTTGTTCAGGTACCTTTTCCCATTATCACTAGCAGGAGACTCCCATTACAGGACACAATACTACCTTTTCAGGAAAGCCTTTAAAGTACACCAGAACCCTTTTAATATCCCCTTTAAAACTTTTTTAAAACTGGAAACAATTCGTCGTGACCAAAAGAAAACATAATCTTCATAACGCCTCTAGCGCCATACTTTCCCATTTAAAACAGATCTTAAAACATATCAACTGTTTGGCACTTAACAATCCTTGGCAATTATAGGCTGTTCACGTTTAAATAGGCACTTTTGAAATCCCTGCTTAAGATCTACTTGTATGCACATTGTGTATTGTTCCGCCTTATGTAAAATCAACATTGCTATGGGCCTCGTCACTTGATTCGTGCATCGGTCAAGTGAAACAGCGAAATTATTAGAAAAGTAAACATTTTACAAATCTGTTAACTTTTACACTTCGATGGATTATAAAAGACAAAAAGAAAAAGAAATAATTTAAATTATCACAACTTGTCACCTAACACTTTTAATTCGACGTTAATATATAGAACTACTTTCCATCCATCATTACCAACTTTACTGGGCGCATGTCACTCAGTGCGCCCGTTAAAATATAAGGAGGCGGTGGCTATGACTTCTTTCTACGGTTGATTTCATAAGTGTTCACTTTATCGTGAACAGCCTTTACAACCATATAGAAAACATTCCCATTTTAAAATAGTTTACCATAATTAAAACAGATTTTAGGTTAAATACAACCTAAGAGACGCCCCAATGCAAAAATTGTCTAAGGAGATGCGATTTTATATCTACTGCCTTTCCATGTGCCCCATTATTATTCTCTTGCACGTAATCAATCAGACAATTGATCAAAACATCACCCATACAGATCCAAGAGCCTGAGGAAACTCTCCCCACCATTTTCACTGCAAGAGTGGCGGCACTGCTCTTCCTCACCCACATTAATTCCACACACACACACCACGCAACCCTTTCCCAATCACCAAGTGCCAAGGGCCGTGGTGGCCGAGCGCTTAGCCCACTCGCCTCCCACCTAGGCGAACCGGGTTCAATCGTCGGCCGGGTCACGCGATTTTCGCATGTGGGAATCGTGCCAGACGATGCCGTTGGTCGGCGGGTTTTCTCGGGGATATCCCGTTTTCCCCACCTTTCATTCCGGCGCTGCTCCATACTCACCTCAATCACCCGCATCGGCTCTCAAGACGTCGCTCTTAAGAGCCTCCCAAATTTCTTTACTCATGCACCAAATCCCATTCCTTCGCCTCCTATGCTGCGCGCACAAATCTCAGTCCAAAAGCACCAAATCCCACCAATGCAGCTGTCACTGTAACACCGAGTCCAGATTCTCTTTCCGGCGACTCTCTCGTTCTGGTTCTGTCGGTATCACACTCTCTCACACGCCCGAAAATCCGGCGACACAAATGCTCAAAACCGACCAAAACCCTATGACGAGTCCCTGCCTTCCACAACACGAGACTCCCGTTTTGCGCACTCCCACTTCACTTCAGAACACCTTGCTGACCCCTTTTGGCACTGTACAGGAACCTCTCGCAGCATCTCCTAGGCGCCATTACGCAAGAAAGTCCCAGTGCGAAACCAAACTCTCCTCCTGCTTATACAGCGCTACAATATTAAAAAAAAGCAAAGTCTTAACTTGGGCTCACTCACAGTCAAGTATAATCGCGAGAAAACTGACGTTCACTCCACCTTAGAGTACCAAAACTGTCTTCCTCAATGAGCACGACAGTCATTACTCTATAAAAGTTTAACTCTTAAGCAACGCACCTAATTTTTCCAAGTCCCTACTTTGGGACATGCAAGATTATCCCAAGTCTGTAACACTCCGGGCACAGAAACTAGGTCCCGACTCTTCCCTGTTTCTGGGCTAAGTTCTCTCGCAGTGAAATATTTTATAAGTCCCCACTAGCACAGCTAACTAGCAGCATTACAGTATTGTTCTAAGTCCTCACTGCAGCTCCTGGCTCGTAGATATATACGTGTCTTCCATGACGATGTAGTAGTCTCCCAATCTCCACGACTTTTCTCTCAGACGGAACCACTCACCCTTGATTAAACCAGCTCGCCGACTGGTTACGTCTTCTCGAGTCGATTTATTTAATTTTATGTGAGCCCCCAGATCCCGCTACGCCAGCGTTAGCACCTTCATAGTTCCCTGTGCCTTACAGCATGCATGTTAGTTGGAGAATGGGATGCGTCTCAGGGCAAGCCCTACACGCCTTAGGTCGGGTTTATTCTAATAAAATGGGCGCATTCATCACGGTTATAGCAGGGCTTCCTGGTGCCATGGCCGCAATTGTAACCATGGACACACCCCGAAAGAAGAAGGGTCTTGATGGAAGAGCATAGAAAACCAGGCAAAGCGGAGTGGTTAGTGGAAAATCTGTGCCACAGTCTAGAAGGATAATATAATTTCCTTAAAACTGGATTAGGATTGGAGAAAATAGGATATGTTGTTAGTTAACGAATATAGACTTTTGTGAATTTGGTGCAGGGTGATATGAAATGAGGTCGCAACTGGTGTGTAACCAGGGTCGCGCATGCGGCCCTGGTGGTAAGGGACAGAACTGAGCCACCCACCCGACAGATGCCAGCCATTTCTCTGTAGCACAGGAAAAAGTATTAGTGTGTTATAGGCATAATAAGGAAAGAACATATAGCATGGGGCAATATTTCCATCACCTTGCCTGCGATCCCACGTGCAGCTGAGTGTGGTGATATGTATGTTTATTTGTGAGAGTTGGTGAATGGTGAGTGTGCGTTAGGGTAGGTGTGCCACTCCACAACCCCCATCAGCCGCTGCAGAGAGCACACTTCACCATTCACCGAGTCACGCCCCGGACCCTCTATTTATACGGGACGAAACTCCTTTCCACTCCAATACCCCCTCCATAGACCATTACTCCACCGCTCTATTTTCGATCAGGGCACCCCCTATACGTTCGGAGCGGCCTTTGTTTATATACTGCGCTCTCTATAACATATAACAATTTCCAGTGACGCGAAAACCATAGACAATCCGAAAATGTCGGCTCACGTAACCCCTAACCACTCTCATACCGCAACCCGCAGCTTGGCCGCATCACCAGGATTACGATTGCTGAAAAGCATACAACATTACAGCACAGGTCAGACTCTTCCCTCGTGATGGACCCCATACATCACGAGACAAATGCCATAATTCTAGTACGTCTGGCAACACTGCTGCCAGCCTAATGTGAAGAGAATGTGCAGAAGAACAAAGCCGACAGTTGCGAGTATGTTCCTGTGAAGGCGGAGGTGGATAGTTCAGTCCGCAGAGCGGGAAGTTTATGGAGCGAGAAGTGCCGTATATTCAAATTGTACTGTTCAACAGCGGTATCTATCTTACGGGGACGGAACTACGAGATTAAAGAGGTATCGAATATATCGACTTACATTACGAATGAAACTCCTCGATCTATCAAGTGCGATAATTGCAATACTTAGTAATGTACATAGTCGATACATCATTACTTCTTAACTATCTCCAGTATTGGTTATCTTTCAGTGTACAGTGATAAATAACTACTGTGCGTTAGCATTTAAATATTCATACAAGATATCCACGTTAGTACAGCAATTGTGCATATTTTATTTGATAAGATATATTGTTTCAAAACATACAACACGTTTTCGCCATGTGATGCGTAGGACATAAAATTCAATTAATTTCAAGACAGTCGCAAACATTACACGGTTTCTTTTCCATTTTCTGTAAAGGTCTTTAAAATTTATTATTTTCTGGAATAAGAACTGTGTTACTTTAAAGCACGTTAAATACAATATGTAAGCGCCATTAAAATCACGTGCATCAATGGGCTGCTATGATTCTGATTGGCTGGAGAGAGACATATGACAGTCGTTACTAGAGCCATCTATCGTTTGGGACGCAAATTGTTGAGATCACAAAGAAATAATTCCGCATATTAGTGTTTCCTCCCCCTAGTTCAGTTGTATAGTGTCTTCGTTCAAGTAAGGACGTTTGGTTGGCTCGTCTTGATATGTGTATGTCGAGTAGTGCAAGAAACATTGGTCAGTGGAACGTGCGGAGTAACAATCAGAAACTATAGAAGTATAGGTGGACTTACGGGGCTTAAGACACTCCGATATATATTCAAAGGCCTCAGTGTTGTTGTGCCACTGTAAAGATTCGAAGGACTTGTTTGTAATTATTACAATTACTTACTGGAGAGTAGGTTACGTTAATGCCTAGGGCGCCACTTACCCCACGGTAAGACTGCGTAGGTTCAACACCATAGACCATATGATTAATACCTTTATGACTTATACTCCTATGGTGTAACTAACCTCTGGAACTCTAAAATAGGCATACAAGACACTAGCACTCAAAATACAATGAAATATTATTTTAATAAAGAAACACTTCATTTAAATTATTGCACTTAATTAAAATAAAATTTGCATAAATCAACATGAAAAAAAAAAATCAATACTGTCCAAAATCTTTTAATTTAAATCAGAAACTAAATATTAATTATTTGAAACTGGTTATTTGTGTGAAATACATTAAATAAAACTTATATTCTGCAAGTAGGTTATAATACATAAATAATACTACCACCATTCAAACCGATCATTAATTACTCAAAAATAAAACTAAAATGGAAACGAAAATAGTTTTAAAAGCTGCTTTCTAAAATTAAAAATAAGATGAAATTCAAATAAACTGTGTTAAACCTGATGTGTTTCTATTCAGTTAAGTGCCTATTATTGAAACTTTATGCCTCGAGCTCCATTCAGATTATTATATTCAAAGTTCCGATTACTTTCCCACATACTAATTAAAATTTGTAAATCCATGAAAAAAATTACAAGTGTTCTCCAGAAAAGTAATTTCGAAGTTCACCTCAAATAAAGGAAATAAGTTATTCTTCATTCAAATTTAAGTAAAAGTTAATTTTTCTCCGGACACTAGCTCAGGTCGGGTCAAGCTGGACCTCTGGGCTAACTTAGCGTTTAACACTTAAATCCAGCAACTATTCCTTGAGCAATAACTATCAACCTCAGGAACATTGAAATACTGTAGGAACGGCTATTAGGCTCAAGTCCATTGACCTAAAATTAAACTGCGTCATGTATCGTAGCACACGCCTCCATCATGGCGTCTTGACGTCATGTAGCGTCCTTTGTGGTAAGCTGCATCCACTAATAAAACAAGCTGAATTGCTTATCTTAGCCATCTTCTCAAAATAACTAAGTAAGCTATTTCTGAAACAAACTTCTGGGACTAAAATAATCTGCTTAGATTACGATGATGCCGGGAATTTCGCCCTTCGAAATCCAAGCTACAAAAATTACGTCCAGTGTTACAATTAAAGTAATAAATTCTGAGGCATGAAGAATCATAAATAATTAATCATTGATATACTCAGGTTAAGTTACAAATTGCTCAGCATAATACACTCTCTTACCATAGAGTAACATAAATAAACATACAAAGAAATGAATGGTGGATTCTAAATCATGTTAAATTGGAAAAATTACGAAATAATTATCAAAATTACAGGAGGACTCAAACTGAATTAAGAATCACAAATCATATGTAAAATAAGGTGCCATACAGTCCAAAACGATGTATGTGCTTATTTCCGTACTCTGCTCCAACTCTTCCACCCTTCAAGAGGACTATGTAGCTGTGCGTTCAAGGTCAAGAAGCGAGGGAGCAATACGGGCGACACTAACACGCACGCCTAGCGCCTCATCGCTCCTACGCGCAGGGCGTGCAGCGTTTGCGTCGTGATGCTGTTCTGTGCTAATTAGATTTGTAACAGCCGCGATTTATTACACGTCGTAAAAGTCCATAGATAAAACTACTTTTGTATGATCGTACTTTTCTCTTGCCACTCACGGAAACTGCGTAGGCCTTCTTCAAAAAAATATTATTTCACCACTTGGACGAATTTTATTCTCCGTGAATACGCTTAATATAATGAAAGTAAAAGGCTAAGGACATAGATAACTGCTTTTTTGCTTTTTCTGGTAAAAGGTCGTATTTCCAGAACTTCCATTTACCCAGATACGCGTAATGGCGCAAGCAACGATTTCACAGAAAATGTTGTTTTAGTGCGTAATCCTCTTAATCTTGGTTCACAATTACTTGCTTACTAGAGCAGCACCTCGGTGGTGCACAATACGTAAACGTGCCTTCATCATTTGTAAATGCAACTCATCGGGACTCACACCTTCCACGCGACTCTGAACACGTTTGAAGTGCAGTGTGCGCTGTTTGCTAGCATGTCGTACATTCACATGTGTGTTGCCTACCCGTCAGGCCGCGTGGATTTCCCGGAAATTTTTCACCCGAGAGTGCCACAATAAGATGACGTTTTTTTTGTTAACTTACACGTGCCGTTTCATAATTCGTCTTAACCAATCGCTTACAGCTTATTGTTACAATGTTTCAAGTAAACGTAGAGTAGTAATCCCTATTTACTGAACGAAAAAGAATTATGTTACCAAGCACATTTTCACAGATGTGAAATCACCCTTATACTACTATCCGACTTGTTAGTTGATCGCAAATATTTTCCGGAAAAAAAAAAAAAATCAAAACTTGATCTCTGGGTACCCACAGCTCCTTTAATATCTATCACTTATGGAAATACAACGTGGATCATATAATTTTGTCTTAAATTTTTGAAAGGAATAACTTGCCGGAGTTTATCGGTGTTATTCAGAAACACTCTGTATGTATACACACACACATACATACACAAACAGTACACAGGGTGGAACTGAACTCAACCGCCAAACTTCAGCAAGAGATTCCTCGTCAAAATGGTAGAAAAAATGTACATAGCCTTCGACCTATAGCCTAAGTCTACTCCGGAAGAAGGTAACAACGCTCTAATGTATAGCTGAAGCAGATGTTTATTGCTGTATGCTGTTGAAGATAAAGTGGGAACTTTTGAAAGCCCTCTCATTTCTTATAACAGTTGGTAAATATATTAGACGTTAACTTCAGAGCGAGGTAGAATATACACACCGGGTTTATTACTTAAATAGTCATATTTACTTTAAAAGGTGGTTAAAGTGTAGAGATTGGGCAAAAGGAGAATAGCTACCAGGGGCTTAAAAGTGCTCACTTTGCCGTGAACAGCCTAACGTAAGACAGCCAGAATGAATTATAAATCACTGAGCTTCTGGTAAATGCATTACTGAACGATGAAGATCAAGCCCTACAAAAGCGGGTGCCGATATGAAGGCAAGGCAGGACGGGTTGTAACCCGATGTGTGAATTGAAAAATGTTATTCTTCGGCATTTTTCGGTTGCATGCAAATCGATAGGCTACAGTACATCATACACAATAGGTCCTCTTGTGTTTTTACCCTACACAAACGCTGAACCACAAGGTTCTTCGAGTCTAGAATTATACGAATGGTAGCAGGACTGGAGGTAAGTTAACTCACTTCGTTGATTTGCGTGCAGAGTAAAATACTGGAAGGATTACCGCAGGCCGAACAATAATATAATTCCAGTAACGTAAATGCTTATTATCACTAGTCGTATCAAGATAATTACAAAAGATGGCGACCACAATATTAAATAGAGGTTAGGCATTCAAGGAAAGATAGAGACTGAAATACCCACATTGTTGTAGAGAAAGTCTCCAGAAATCTGTTTAATTCAAAACTAAATATTTCCCAGTAGCAACATACGTTAGTCCAATAACGTTAGCCAAATGGAATATGAAACAAAAGTCGTCTATAACGAAATTTCTATGAGATAATTTAGCAATACACAGAGAATAACACAATCAGATCAAAATATTGCAAAACATATCGCAAAAGAATTTAAATGTTAAAATGATCGGTAGATTGTTAATTCTTGGTAGGTATTATTTTTATGCTGAACCAATGCACCGAATTTCCGCTTCTCAAAAAGCGGACATTTCAAAAATGAAAACAATGTTCTTTTCAAATATTTCTAAAATATTAAGGCCTCCTAAATGCCTCTTATTGAAACTGCTTCGGTTGGCAATATGTTACAACATTGTTAGAAACCCAAAAGTTGGTAATAAATTTTCACTCCTAAGTAAGGCCAACATTTGTTAACAATTAGAATGCCGACAACGAATTATATAATTTTTGTAATGCAAATAATAATATATAACGCTTTTTATGTGTCTCTAGCACACAAATTACTATGAAATTTTATTTTGATTTAAAATAGACTTTGTTGGTTATGCGTTGGTGATACCCAGGGCCGTCGAGATATATATCAAACCCCAATCGAGATCACATTAAATTAATCTTGTAAATTTTATATTTCCAACTATGCATTTTTATATTTAAATGGAACTTTTTTTAAACAGTTCGTTTTATAAGTCCTCTTTATTCTTCAAATTAAAAGTTCCTAGAAAAATAAATTTGATTAATTTTTCACTTTTTAATTTCTTTTCTGTCTTCTATATAGTAATACCGTTCCACCACTTTTTAATGTAAATATTGCAATATCACTAATGAACACAGTGTATATATTTCATCACTCTCAATAGTTAACGTCTGAGACTGCAATAAATTATATTTATTATGGGTTAATGACTTTTGGGAGAGCCTTAAAAAGTGCTCACTTTAATTGTGAACAGTCTATAACGTAAAACATTTTTTTGTAAATCATGAATTATCGTTATGCAAAAAAATTGAGACGACGTGAATCTATCAACCATGTAAGACACAATAAATACCTTAATATCTCCCCATTCCCCCTCCTTTTCCCAAAAATAGCAAGCGGTGGTTATTCTCTCATGTATAACATTCTTGCCTCTAGGTTTGACATAACGGCTAATACAAAACAGTCTCTATAGATTAATAGAAAAAAGTGTTGCCTTATTGAACATTGCTACCTAAGCCCTCTATCGTTGTACATCTTGGTTAGTTGCGTGCGAATTTCACGTTCACCCCTACATATAGTAGGGCATATTGTGAATGTGGCAGGCGTTCCTTTGCTGCTACTGTAAATCTTGGACATTTTAATGGGAAAATGCAGTTGAAACAAACCTGCCACGTTTGTTCATTTGTCTGTTATCATTCAACAAAACAACCAAAATGCTCTAAACCTGACGGGCACAAGTTGTATGCAATGAGGTGGCTGCCTCTTTTAATTGTGTATTTTTCTTATCTTGTTAACATAAAATTTCACAATTTTTTAAATTGTTTCTACAAGAATACATTTTTCTTAATTCGTTTTCAAGTGTGAATATCTCCAGTAGTAGGTATTTGGGCTTAGCCAAGTCTTATTGTATATACACGTAATTTTCAGTAAGGAATTTATTGCCGATATGTTTTGGGGAAAATGATCGAATTAGGTACTAGTATAATAGCAGCGGTGATTTTCAAGTCATCGAACCTGCTAAAAGCTAGTCAATACATGATTCACGTTTGTCAACACAGAAACAGCTGATTGCACTGAAACAAACGCCGCCATATTGTGACCTGAATAAACAATGTCCGCTTGGCCTTGCTCCGGCCTTCTAATGTCCCATCTGTAACTTCTCTAATCTCTGGTATCTTCCTCTGGCGATAGGCTTCAGCGGTTGTGCACTCATGAAATCTTGGACCATCTGTACCTCGACCTGGCAAGCAGCGGGCGCGGGGGTGTGCTCATGTCACCTTGGACCCAGTATACCTCACCCTATATAGGCTGTTCGCTGTGAAATTAGCACTTTTGAAAGCCCTGCTTAAGATCTACTTGTATACACGTTGTGTATTCTTCCGTCTTATGCAAGATCAACACTGTCGTGAACCTTATCACTTTATTCATGCGTCGGTAAAGTGAAACTGTGAAATTATTAAGAAAGTAAATAATTTATAAATCTGCTAATTTTTACACTTCGATGCAATAAAAAAAAAAGAAAGCCAAAGAAATAATTTAAGTTATTTATAATTCTTATTCGACGTTAAATTACGGAACTACTTCTCATCCATCGTTACCAACTTGACTGGGCGCACGTCACTCGGTGCGCCCGTTAAAACATTTGCAGGTAGGGGCAGTGATTATGTTCTAAGGTTGATTTCAAAAGTGCTCACTTTATCGTGAACAGCCTTTAGCATGAAGCACTGTCTCATGTCACGGAAGACATGGGTGCGGCCAGTGTTGCGGGAGGGGGGGGGGAGGGGAGGGATACGTGTCCCCTCGAACAGTGAAGTATGTTCTAGAACCACCGACTTGGTGCTGGCGATGTTGGGAAGGCTTGAGAAGGGAACGGAGGTGGTGTACGCCTACGTATAAACACGCACGGCTGATTTTCGACAGATTCGATTGGGTTTTTACGGTCAGTCCCGGTTTTTCCCAATCTTTTCTTAGTTATAGGTTTACTATAGGTACATTTAGGGAGGCAGTCGTGGCTCCAATCGCTGGCCATGGCTGGCCAATCCCTCTCTGCTGCGATGTATGTCTCCTTGTATGATTTCCTTCCCTTGTAGACGTAAGGGGTTCTATCCTGATCCTACCTCGGACGTACATCTAACACTTAGAATTAGGGTAGGTTATCGAAAAAAATGAATTTTCAACAGACAACTCCCGCGACGCGGAGGTAAGTACAGTCTTTCTTCTTGGGCGTTAGGACCCGCGTGTTTTTTTTTGTACGATAGCTAGCACTTTGGGTCATTGTAAGAATTCTTCACTTCACCATTCAACTGTGCAAGAAGACTAGCCGGAAAATTTTTCGATAGCCGCAGACACGTCAGGGCAATTTATTCAATTATTTCTGGGTTTGTCAAGTGGGTGGATGAACTTGATTGTAGAAGCGAGGAAAAGACATTACTATATAAAATGTTGTACCGTGTTTATGATCCCGTGGAGGGAATTGTGGTTTCGACCTGCGTAAGGCACTTGCATGAAATGTTATCGTGTGCTTTTTGGGCTTCACGACCACGTAAAAATTTAGTAGCGCTGAAAATGAAACTCGATATAGCAACGCCAGCACATTTGTATTGATTTGTTTTCAGAGGAATCGAATTTCCTATAAAATCAAATCTGTGAGGGATCGAAAATGTAATTTAAGTTTTGCACGTGGATGAACTATTGTACTAACAAATTATGTTTTAATTATCTTTAGAAATATTTGATACAAACATCATAATCTGTACTAAAATTTTGTATTGCAAACACACTGCATGCAACCCAGTTTGCGCAAAAAGTCTTAATAGTTTTCTTTGGGGGGGGGGGGGAGGATTAAGTTAGGGTAGGGTGTTGTGGTTGCCTGGTAATTTATCACAAATGACAAAATAAAAGTGCATGACTCACTATTATATTAGGAATTAGTATTTTAATCACAAATAGTAACTAATTGGATGCAAATTCGATTGAAAATTTTGATTTTCGGTGATGTACACATGCTTGAAAATAATTTATCATCAAAAGTCTTGTTTCTACCTTCATCTTGCACAGGTTTTCATCTTGCACAGGTTTTCATCATATGACGTTTTGATTTAGTTTTAGGACAATCTTGTTATATATATTTCCGCTAAAAAATTAATCTATATAGCGAAAAAAAATTAAAGGTAATGAAGATGAAATTAAAAAAAAAAGTAATTTTACAGAAATGGTTACGAAAAGGACGCGTCTTTTGACGGAATCGTTAGCTAAAATTCCAGATTTCCTGTAAATTTCGGATTAAAAAACATTTCACCATATAGCATCAATAGTTGTAATGACATTTTTCTATTGCTGTTGATGGTGAAAACGTAACGTCAGCATTTTTAAGGATACACTTTTTCACTTTAATTCAAATTCAGTTTCCACAATTTTTTTTTTTTTTTTTTTTTTAGGTCCGGACTTTAATCCGCTGCAGGGATAATTGTGGGTCACTGGACATTCTCTGTTTTGAAAGTCAAGCGGCATCCTCGTCTGTTCAAAAGAGGAAGCAATTTACGATTTAAAAATATGCCTTCATTTCTTTTCAGTAGGCCAACGTACGGAGAGCCAGAAAGAACACTCGGGCATCTGCTGTTGTATGCGCTGGGACTAGAAATCGATAATCAATTAACCAGTCTTATTTTACATGTTGGAAAAGTTCTCGTTACCGATAATTATCCTCCAACGAAAGACTATTTCTGGAAGCTCATCCTTTGAAATTCGTTGTGAATCACTTCAGTGATTAGTATAAGTTAATGCAGACAGATTCCTAGTTTGTTACTCAATGGTTGCGTTTTTTTACACTGTTTGCAAAATTTACCTACCCAAGCTATCACCAGTGATTTTCCTCCATATGTATAATCCATTACTGAAATTCCTCTAGAAGACGCACTGAAAATATTTGGCCACAAAACTAAGTTCTTCAGAAAAATCTTACCAATTTCCAATTATTCCATATTATTTTCTTCGTAAGAAAATTAATTGTTTATCTAAGACAATTAATTGTTTATCAAATTGAACTGTTGCATGTCACTTGTAATAAAGAAAATACGAGGCCAAAGATAATTTTTCGACATTTTGGGTTCTAGTTTACTGACAGTCGTGCACAAAAGAGATCTGGCCTTGAAGGCTGGGAGGACGCTTCGAATCGACTCGGCAGTGCCAAACGTTCTCAAAGGTGGATTGACTCGGCCGTGCCGAACATTCTCGAAGGTGGATCGACTCAGCAGTGCCAAACGTTCTCGAAGGTGGATCGACTCGGCAGTGCCGAACGTTCTCGAAGGTGGATCGACTCGGGTGTGCCGAACGTTTCCGGAGGTGGGTCGACAAGTATGAAGGTCGGTTCGCGATCAAATTCGTGTTTGTAAGAGACATTATTAATAGAATGTTCACAAAAATGTGTGGTTCGTAGTGAATGTACTCGTATTACGTTCAGTCAGTCACACACGTCTAGAAAGTAACTTGATTTTAGTGAATTAGTGATTTATTAGAAAACAACATTTCATTTTATTCACACCTTATTCAGCCAGTACTTACTACACAGGATTTGTCGTTATTATCACACATAACATGATAATGTAATGCGCAATCAAAATACAATATTATTAATTACATATATTATATACGCTTTTTTAAGTGGGTTGAGTTGAGTTGAGTTGTGCGATCTCAGCGGTTCTTAACAACGAGGTTCTTTAGAGCCGATAAGGGTGAAATGAGATGAGAATGGAGTAGCGCCGGAATACAAAGGCGCAGAAAACAGAAGCTCCCCAAGAAAACTCGCCTAACAGCAGCATTGTGCGTCAGGATTCCCACTTGCGAAAATCCAGGTATGTCCCAGCCGGGGACTGGACCCGAACAGGGTTGGAGGCGAGCAGTCTAACCGCTGAGCTACCGCGGCGCTTGTAGCGTTCGGCGTGTATTGTGGCCCAGGGGGCTGACATTCCATGGGCCCTTTCGAGATACTGCTTCTCAGGTGACAGCAGTGCTGCCAACACCAAAGTACAATGGAAACTTACTCACATTTAATAATTATAAACTCGGGAACAACCAAAATACCCCTGCTCAGTTACAGCTGCGGCGTCACAGTCGCTCGTTGAGAATTTCTCCGGCGGCGGCGCTCCAACCTGCAGAGACTGATCGGTGTGTGCTCGATTCCCCTTCCCTTCTCCTGTCTATGCCTTCTCCATCATTCCCCTCCTCCGCCTGCGTCATTAGGTTATGCGAACCTTTATACGCTAGTATACAGTATGTGCACTCGCAGCATTATGGGTGGAAATACAGTCCGTTATAGACCATGGCTACGGAGTCATTCTCGCTGCGAGATAGCACAGCTCTATATTAAGCACATATATCCCCGAGGATACATGTTAATATAAGACACTTAGGTTATTTTCGATTTTGATTAATTAACTATCCCCGTTCTTTTCACAGGCTGTACCGTCTCTTCACGGACATTTAGAAACCAGGAAGCGTTGGCCCAGTTGTAGCTGACGTCGATGTTTACTGGTCATTCGCCTTATTCTCTTTAGTTTTCAGGTTCTACTGGGGAATCTGGGGGAAGCCGCCAAATAGCTCCACTTCCCCCTCCAGAGAGGGGTGCATTAAAGCCAGTGTCTCTCCCACTTGCCAAGGCAAAATGAAATTAAAGTTCCCGCCCCCTCTCTGCTAGCTTTTCCATCTCTACTAACACGAGCATGTTCCACACACTCTCTGTCTCCTGTAGCATTCCTATTTAATGCATGAATAACTTGGAATTCCATCCTGTCGACTGGGTTTATACGGTGTCTATGAAGGTTTTTCCCAGTCTCTTCTAGTGATAGCTTAGCTATAAGTACACTTAGGGAGGTAGTCATGGCCCCAACTGCATGCCATGGCTGCCCAATCCCTCTCTGCCGTGATGCATGTGTCCTTGCATGATTTCCTATCCGTGTAGGCGTAAGGGGTTAGCCCTGAGACGCAATAAGCTCCCGCCCTACCCACCGGGCTTCCACTTAACACTTAGTGATAGGGCAGTTAGAAAATAAAATTCTCCTTCTTGTATGCTGGTCATCTAATTCTCCTTCTTGTATGCTGGTCATCTAATTCTCCTTCTTGTATGCTTATCATCTAATTCTCCTTCTTGTATGCTTATCATCTAATTCTCCATCTTGTATGCTGGTCATCTAATTCTCCTTCTTGTATGCTTATCATCTAATTCTCCTTCTTGTATGCTTATCATCTAATTCTCCATCTTGTATGCTGGTCATCTAATTCTCCTTCTTGTATGCTGGTCATCTAATTCTCCTTCTTGTATGCTTATCATCTAATTCTCCTTCTTGTATGTTGGTCATCTAATTCTCCATCTTGTATGCTGGTCATCTGCCTCGATTACAACTTAAATCGCATGCAAAGCTTTCTGGCACCACGTACTGCACGACACACGTCCACTTTAGGAACTTAGATCGCCATGAGCATATGTGAACTGTCCTGCACGCAGCGGTGTCTGGCTGCAGTCTAGACGTCAGTGCACCTTGGGCAGTTTTCAACTTCATCACAACGGTAAGTCGTGGCGTGAAATTTTACTATGGATATTTTGCAGGATTTTTAGTGAAGAGGCTTCGTTTCGGTGCATCGACTTTAGTTTTTTCAAACTTGTGTGTTTCAGGCCATGGTCTAAATTAAGTTCTCGTGTAAAGTAATTATTGGTCGTTGCCCCGTTTGATAGTGTCTAGTCTGCTGTGTTGAGATTTTAGTCACCACGACATACTTACTCTGCTTTTAATTCACTTTAAATGCTGTTTCGGTAAAGTTTCAAATGTTTACAAGATACTTTGTAAGTGCCACAATAATTTATTGCAGTGAAAGCTTTACTGAGCCCACCCTGATAGTACTAGCGCATAGCATTGCCCTTGTTATGTGCATCGTAATCGTGGAAGCATTTTATTAACATCCAGTGATGCGGAACGTTATTTTTCGTGCAGCTTTGGTAATTGTGAACAATTCCCTTTATTAAAAATATATTTGTCAATGCATCCAAGGTTAGGGCCTTACTCTGAATTATATTTAAAGGGAATGATGAGTTTGTGTATACAATAAAATAATAGGCTTGATTTGGCATCATACGAGAAACAGGACATTCAACTTTGTTTGCAGGTGGTCGTAAATGGTAAAGTTACGCAAGAGATAAAGTTGTTCGATACTGGCAGATGTCAGTGCTTTTCTATTGGCATTTGACGAGGAAATTCAATGTAATGGCGCACTGTGCTTGCACTTTCATGACTCTTGACTCCCTAGAAATCGCTGCGTGACCATTGGCAATGACTGTACACACCCTTACTGAGAGCGACGTGAAATATTTCGATAAATGAAATAATTTGAAACCAGGCATATATTTCAGTACAGCGGTGCCCGTCCTAGGTGATATAAATTGTTTGCAGAAATTCTGCTAGATTTAGAGGTTTGGTAACAGTTGGATATCAGAATTCTGCTTGTTACCTGGCGCTTGGATATTTTAGTAACTATTTATAGCTCATGTTATAGAAATTATATATATATATGTGTGTGTGTGTGAGAGAGAGAGAGTGCGTGTGTATGTGTGTGCGCGTTTTAACATCAGTGTAGTCAAAGGAAAGAGGTTTAGAATATTCATATACTGAAAATCGTTTTCTCGCGTAGTAATGACGGCCGAGCTATTTATAACTGCCTGGAGTTACCAGTTGTGGTCAATTCCATGTGTTTGGCATTTTCATGATCTAGTCAAATTGTGTTTTAATTCAGTGTCTTACGCCACACAAAGTTTGTAACATATAAATAATTTGTAAGCCGTGAATCTGGCCTTTCATTCTAATAGTCGCCTATGTGACTGATTCTTGTGATTAAGCCTCAGTATCTTATCTTAAGTTTTAAATTAAATTTATAGTAGGCGTTTATGTAAAATATATATTATTATATTTTAAGCGTTCTGGTTGGTAGAAATTAAACGGTAGTTGAATTTACGATTCATATAAATGAGCACGCATTACTAAGGCGTCTAAACTACGAATGGTTTTGTGAATTATTTTTATATCATGTGTGTTGTATTGAATGATTAAGCCGAAATGTATGAGAGAACCCTATCTGACGTGGCAAACTCTCGTGAATTTTATAAAATAACAAAAGCTAACACTCCTGATTGGTGTAAGTTGAATACTTGTCCCAGGGTTTGGTACAAGTATGTTACTACGACGTGGTTAGAAATACATTTAATTTAGTTTTTAAAATACGTATAACAAATGTCAAAATGATAATTTTGTAGGTAGCTTCACTCGACAGTCGTACAGTCGCTGCCTTATTCCACATGATGCATCAGTGACTCTCCTGGAGTTATGTTTATGGAGACGACATCCCTCATTTTCGATTTAGTTTATTAGGATTATATTTAAAATACAATGGTGTTCGATAAAATGAGGAGTCGCCAGTTTTGAATGCTTAAGAGTAGATAGTACCAAAGTCAACCCCCAACATTATGTAAAGTGTTTCCAACTAGATAAATACAAAGGAAAACGTTAAAAATAAAATTCGTCACTTAGTTAACTTTATCCTTGACGAAGATGGATTCCGTAGATTGTTTCATCAGTATAGCTAATATCTGAATTCATAGCTTTTGATCCATTAATGTGCTTTGACGAATGTTTGTGTTGGCAATATAAGTGTCGCCTGTTAACATGTTGTATCTCAAAATAAGAGCTCGACGCAATTAATGGCATGGTCGCATTTTCACTTGCTCTGCGTACGTCATAATGACGACCACATATAAAAATAAAAGACCTGTTGCGTTCTCCAGTTCAACAGTTGCAAGTCTGAGACAACTGTGCGGCATCATTTCCGGCGAGGGTGCGTCCCTGCACTCCCTAGACGTCGGCACGAGCAGTTTGAACAAACAGGTTACTTGTGTCAGGGGAAACTCCGGTGTTCCCGAAGAAGAAGTTCGTCCGGAGAAGTTTCGTGAGAAGTCTACAAGAGTCTACTCGCTGTGCCAGCCGAGATCTAGCCCTTCCAACCGAGGCGATCTGGGTTCAATCCCCGGCCGGGCCACTCCTGGATTTTCACAGGTGGGAATCGTGCGGACGATGCCACTGGTCGGCGGGTTTGATCGGGGGTCTCCCGTTCTCCCCCTCTCTTGCATTCCGGTGCTGCTCCCATTCTCGCCTCGTTCACTCTCACCGGCTAACAAGACCTCGAGGTTAAAAGCCGCTTGAATCTTTCAACTCAACAGCTAGCCATTGCCCATACGAATTGTTCTAATTTGAGGTTTTTTTAGTTTATAAATCCAATTAATATTTAGCTTAAAATATACGTTTGTGAGGGTCGTACTCAATGGGTTAGAGCTACTCCATAATTGACTCGAGGCCTAACCCTTCCATGGTTTGACAGATTATTATTAACCTCTTGGGTTTTTCACATATTACATCAACTGGAAACATATCGGAGGAGATAGCACTTTATGCATTTAAGTTATTTTAATAAAGCCTAATATAACTTAGTATGAAGCCATCATTGCGGTTAATTGCTGGAGCGATCTTCCCCACCTTGCATGATGCCGAAGGCTGGTTTGTAGACGGACTACACCGGTCAGCACGTCGTCATCCTCCTGGCTCTGGAACGTCTCCCCAGGCTGGCGTCGAGGCGAGAACAGACATACTTCCAGTCGTCTGGCTCGCCTATATCATACCGCCGCGGCCTCATTATTCGTCCGGCCGTCATTTGGCAATGGCGCGTACTTTAGAATGGCGCGTTCATGCAAGCACTATAGACATGGCCTGCCACAGTTGTCCATTACATAACAGAATGTGAGGGTTGGCCAGCGCAGCCACAGAGAGGCAGGGATAGCTAGCTCCATGTCTGACTGCGCTGCAGTGGGATGTAGTTGACCTCCTGTGGCCGGAGCTACTAATGTGGCGAGAGACATTAATGAACCCTGGCTGCACCTGTGCTCTCTGCGTCGTCTTCCTTCACTGTCCTCTCCTCACCCACGTGTTGGCGTTCCGTGCAGTTGGACCACAACACAGGCTCACAAAGCACACGTGACTCGACACCTTCACACGCGTCACATTGGACTGGTATAGGAAGATGCTTCTACAAAGATCTCTGCAACGACCCTAATGCTTTACTGCGTATTAACTAAGCTAAATAAGTACATGCCATATCTTTTGTGCACAGTAAATTATTTATATACCTAAAGTATACTATGAAAATGGCCTCTGAAATGACAAACACATAATAAGAGAGGTAAAGAGAGCAGTTTGCTTCTCCGCCTCGTGCAAACAAAGCTTAATTAAGTATAGAAAATAACACCAAAGGGAAAATGCACCTTATTCTCGCGCACTCAGTTAATTTACATTTTATATGAGAATGGTTTATTACTAGGCATTACCAAAACACCAACTTTCTCTCCGGTCTTATTAAATATGAAATTATTTGCATTGTTCCGTAAATATGGCAAAAATGTTCAATATTCTCACGTACTGTTTTACAATAAGGCCGGCAAAAGAATATCTCTGTATGCACAATTCGAGCTTCTAGTGAATATTGCCAGGGTTCAAATTTGCTTGAATTTGTTTGAATTGTTTCACAGATATAACATATTAAACTAAAATGTTTTTATAGCCTTTATTCTGAAAATAAGGCTCTTGCGCACTTAATAATACATAGGCATTAATATGGCCTGCACAGTGCATCTTCTTCGCCGAATTTGGAAGAAATCAGTTGATCTTTTACCTAGATATGACACAGAAACTTGATTTTTCATGCCAGCCTATCTTACAAAATGGCGGATAATTAATGCTATGTATAGACAAACTTTATGTGCATAATAGATACTGCCGGCATACAAAGTTAAGTTGAAATTTCTTTCGTAGTTACGTAGATATGACATAATAATAAGCCTAATTATTTATATGGTCACCATTTTAAAAATTAGTGTCTGGCCCACATAAAACATATTAGTTTACATCGCCTATTGTAGTGCTACTTGCTTGCCAAATTTGATAGAAATCTGTTGGATTTTTTCCGAGTTTTCGTCATGCAATGCTAGCTTACAAAATTGTGGAGAAAAGAGACTTTGTCTGAACACATTTGAGGGTTCTAATATATACTGAAAGCATACAAAGTGATGTTGGAATTAATTATATGGTTTCGATGGTATAGTAAACGAAAATAAAATTAATACATTGCCGTCATTTTGAAAATAAGTATTTTACCTACTTAAGAAATACTAGTTTATGTCACATGTCGCAGTACTGTTTGTCTGCCATATTTGTTAGGATTCGGTTGATTGCTTCCTGAGACATGACATTAAATGTCACTTATTACAATCTTAAAAAATTGCAGACAAGAGGCTTTGTGTAGACCCATTTTATGGTTGAAATATATACTCGTACCATACAAAGTTAAATTGGAATTGATTACATGGTTTCGACGATACAGCATACAATGCTATAATAACTACCATTTTTAAAATAAGTGGCTGAACTACTTAAATGATACCTGCCTCATCACTACGTTTTTACCAAAATTGGTAGGAATAGGTAAATTGTTTTCTGAGAAATTACATAGAAAGTTCATTACTTTAATATCTTAGAAAATGTTGGACAGAGTGGCTGTGTGCTGGCATGTATGATTCCTGTAGTACGTAGTGTCAGCATACGAAATTTGGTCAGAATTGGTAAAATGGTATGAAAGTAAAACGAAATAAACCAAAAATATTTGTATGGCCACCATTTTAAAAATAAGTACCTCATCAATTTGAAACATACTTTTACTTGGCCTACCTTAGTATTACTTACATGCGAAATTGAGCTAGAATTGGTTGAATAGTTCGGGAGATATAACTTAAAAGCTTTATGTAATAATGTAGAGCTATCTTCTAAAAGGGCTGACCAACAGCATCATTTATCCTTAAATTCAAAGATTACACGATGCGCTGTCCACACACAAAATTTGGTTCAAATCGGTTTGTAATGGTTCCCGATATATAATATATTACACCTACATGTTAGTGGCCGCCATTTTGAAAGTAAGTACACGGCGTGGTCTGAAATGATAAGCCAGGTGTCCTTATAAATACTACATGTGTATCGCACAGACGCGCAGACAGGAAATTTCGTGAGCCTTCCTTTCCTCCGGGAAGTAATAATCATCCTCATTATTATTCGTTGTTTCTGCAATGATAATGTTTAACGAATAGGGAAGGTATTGTAAATATAAGTTCTTTGAAGTGAATCTCGCTGTGTATTACATTTCCTGAAACAACTATGTTGTTTGAAACAATTTGTAGAAACTAACTAATGAAGAACTTCAAACACTTACAATAAATTTCTAACAAATTTGAAACAAGTTCACATCACCGGAGCTATTCTGCTCTTCACCGGGATGGTACAAACCCCCCGACGGGAAAGAAATGGGGCGGAGGGCGGGGGGTGGTCCTTCTCCTCCTAATGGTATGTCCTTTAGAGTGCAGTGAGTTGAGATAGACTAGCCCCTCCACCCACCGCCTCTTAACTCTTCTGTGGGAGGGGGAGGGGCGGAAATTGTACAGCCGTCTCCTATGTATTGGCCTTAAAAATGCTGTATAGTTATGTAAATGCAGGGCTTGTAATGGGCTGGGAGATGATTTGTTAGATCACCGACCAGGCAATGCAAGCGGGACCCGCACGCACGGCCACGGGCCGACGCGGCAGCGGCCATCATGTTCATGGGCGCGGACAGAAACAGCAGACAGTCGTAAATGGCAGTGGCAAGATGGCGGCCGGACGACAGCTGATCGCGAGCAGCGCGGTGCGGGGTTAACATCGGGCCGCGAGGGGTCAGGCGGGCTTCTCGCTCGCCTCTTGACACTGATTTATCTGCGGCTCGAGGCTGCGCAGCTATGGCGAGCAATGACGTCACTACGAGCACGCTAGATATTGTTCCGCGTCTGCTCTTGCGAGGCGAACCTCTAGTCGACGTGCCAACACATGAAACTGTGTCTTGCAGAACATCTTGTTGCGAAAGGGAGGTGGGGGATAGGGAGTGAAGTGAAGAGATTTGGGCGGCTCTTAACAGCGAGGTCTTGAGAGCCGGTGAGGGTGATTGAAGTGAATATGCAGCGGCGCCGGAATGAAGGGGCGGGGGAAGCGGGAGATCACCCAAAATAGAACCGCCGACCAACTGCACTGTCCGGCACTATTCCCACTTGCGAAAATCCGGTGACCCGGCCGGGGATTGAACCCGTTTCGTCGTGGTGGGAGGCGAGCAGGCTAACCGGTCAGCCACCGTTGCCTCCGGGGGGAAGTAGGAGGAACGATATGTAGCTGCTAGGTAAACTAAGATATTCAAAACTTTTCCGTAACCCATTCAGTCCCTGATTAAACTCTTATATTACAGATTGATTTTTCGTTCCAGTTGTTACAAAAGAGAACTTTTTTGGCGTGAGAAGTAGGCTACTTACAAATGACTTACAATACCTGACATGTCTGGAACCCTTCGAAAGGGATTCAGTAGATCCGTTACACAAGAAACCGCCAGTTATAAGATAGTCGCCACGACTGCAGTAGCCAAAAATGTTGTCCAGGGAAAGGCGATGCCCGCATTGGTGCTAAAGGCTGTTCACGGTATAAAGCGAGCACTTTGGAAAGCCCTGCTTGAGATCTACTTGTACGCACGTTGTGTATTCTTACGCTTAACGTAAAATTAACTTTGCCATGGGACTCGTCACTTTATTCGTGCGTCGGTCGAGTGAAAATGTGAAATTATTAGGAAAGTAAAATTTCACAAATCTGCTCTTTTTTAGGCTCGAAACATAAAAAAAAAAAAAACAAAGCGGAAGGAATAATTTAAGTGATCAAAAATGGTTACCTGACACTTTTAATTCGACGTTAAGATAGGGAACTATTTTCCATATATCGTTACCAACTTCATTGGACACACGTCACTCATTGCGCCCGTTATAATACATGCAGGCAAGGTCAGTGACTTTTTCTTCAAAAGTGTTCACTTTACAGTGAACTGCCTATACCTTCTCCGGGCTTGTACAGCACCGACCATGACTCTACTTGTCCTGCAACGTGTCGAACCTGAACGAGTACACTCGGGATAATCTGTTAATGGGGTAAGTTGCTAGCTCATGTGTTGCTATCGCTCGTTACTTTGACGGAGGCTGCGCTTGTGCCGATCTTGTTTCTCGCTAACATTAAACAACGTACTGCGAGTTTGTTCCTGTGACCATTCGCAAAGGAGAGGTGCCGAGATTTTAACAAAACAGTATTCTCACAAGTGAGTCTCCCCCAATACACAGGCCACCGACTCCTTTTTGCGTACAGTTACAACCATAAATATCCTTTACGTGCAACATGTCCTCGATCACGAACATGGCGACTGAAAGGATTAAACCAATTCGGTCACACAATTTCCGAGTTCAAGTGTTGCAATCAGACAATTTTTTGGTATAACTGTACTTGGTAATGAGCACTCGTATTGCAGCTAGTGAACAAACACATTGTGTGCTCGAGAATATCGGTACTAACCAATCACGTCAAAGAGTTGTAGGAAATACCGCAAATCAGAATCAAAAAGGCTGCGATCACCGATATCTTGCAGTGTACAGCATCGCTCATATATATATATATATATATCACTCATGTGCAACGAGTCCACTATCGCGGACACGGTGTCTCAAGGTCGTGGATACATTCAATATTTATATTTATAAAAATTACTCTCTAAAATTTGCATATTGCATTTTATCAACTTCGTATTACGCTGCGTCACACCTTTATAAGCCTTGAATTTGTGTCACTGCGATAACCAACATCACTATCAATTCTAACACCGAATCTGATACTATCACTCCACAAATAGTGGTATCTGCTAAATAGATTGACTCTTATGTAGTCTCATTAATTATATCTGTAAAACCAATGACGCTATGAATATTACAACAAAACATGTTTATGCTAAGCATAATATTCCCCTACGGCGGCCGATCTCAATGGTTAAAGACATCTCTACAAAAAGTACTACAGTATTTACACATCTGGGTTTTTTTGCGCATAATATTTTGTTTTTTTTTTTAATTTACGAAGCCAAATTAAAGGAAACAATTTTCCTTTCTCTTTGTGCACTAAAGAAAAAATTCCCGAAACAGCTCTTTATAGCATATTCGCCGTTTATTCGCACTTCTTTAATAAAACATTGACTAATCTCTCCATGTATGCTACCTCTTGTTGTTTCATAAACATGCCTGCATATTTTCATCAGTGTTAATTTTAATTAATAATTTTTAACTTTGTATTGGAAGTGTCACTGCAATGAATTTTAATATTTGACGTCTTGCTTTGTCTATGCATGTTAGTCTATTTGTAATTTATCTGGCGAGATATTTGAATGTATGTTTGTATTGATATTCACGGACTGCATTATTGTAAAAGAATTTTCGTCTTTAGTTTGGTCTGCATTAAAATGCGGCAATTCACTTGAAACGCGATGCATCAGTTAACAATTTTAATACCGCATCCTAATGATTTTGAAGTGACTTTGTGTTCCAAATATTGTATTAATGTTGGTTGAGAAGAGGGAATGAAGATGTATCCCTTGAACCAATATTGCTGTTGGAATGTCATATTCCAAATGTGAGTGTTCCAGACGGTCTACAAAGGACTGCGGAATGGTTACTTTCAACAAGTTATTTTAATACCGCATCCTCGTGATTTTGAAGTGACTTTGTGTTCCAAATATTGTATTAATGTTGGTTGACAAGAGGGAATGAAGATGTATCCCTTGAACCAATATTGCTGTTGGAATGTCATATTCCAAATGTGAGTGTTCCAGACGGTCTACAAAGGACTGCGGAATGGTAACTTTCAACGAGTTATTTTAATTGGACTGACCTATTCAACAATAATTTTCGGTGGCTTACCAAGTTCAATAGCAAATAGGTTACTTTTGAAAAATGAACTATGTATGATTTTATGAACATTCCATTGCCGTCAAAAGTACACTTACTGCTCATAAGCCCATATTCTATCATGTTCTGCCGCGGCCAGTCGTAAAAACAGTAATCATACAAGAATGTGTTACATTTTTCAAGACAAAAGTCTGAAAGTAAAGTTTATTCATTTTCCTGATTAATACTTGCATGTTAAAGTATGTCTTATGCCACAAAATTACTTTGCTCAGCATCAGTAATAATTACGATTTTAATTATAATTTAATGTTGGCAAGCCACTGGATGTTACTTAAGAAACTGCAGTCTAATTTCTGCCAAGGTCAGCATTTATCAGATTATGATATGGTTCGGTGAAATATATTTTAATTGTGTGAATCTAATGGTTTTTCCTTCCTCTTGTCATCCACTTACTAAGGTTTAATTTTCGTATTTTCGTCTACCAATGTGTTCTAAGGTATCGGGTTGCAATTTGAATGTGTCTGTTGCAAGAGAAGAGAGCCATGGTACTGTAAAGTGCAACACTGGGAGTTCTATCCTGAGTATTTGTTTATAACACATTAGTGATTTCGTACTTCTAATGTTGTGTAATGTGTTATAATGTCGTATCTTGTGTTCAGGAGAATATGTTGTGTATAATATTTCTTAGCTCCATATTTATTATGAGATTGCTAAATGTAATACTTACAAACCCCAGAGTCGATGCGTGGTACACTATACCCGAGTAACCACAGCTCACAATATCTATTCTCCAAAAAATGAACACACACATACACAGTATGAGTAATGTATGGCCCAAGCACTCCTTTCATGATGTAGCGAGTATCTGATTATTCTTCTAAGCTATTGTTATTCTTCATGACAAATATTTCATTTCGATGCTTCCTTGTAGGTCTTATTGAATTATCAGAATGATTACTAAAAATATACTTTTAATATTTGTTGGAGAAATTAACTTTTCCAAATATACTAATTATAATGTTAATTTACCTAAATTGAAATATTTCACTAACGTAAGGTCCTATTCTTGATCAATAATCAAGTAACCTTATATATTGTAGTACAAAACTGACAAAATATTTTAGGCGATAGTTTGTTATTTCTCTAAGTAATGAGATCATCACATACTTCTATAGTGGCTTGTGCGGGGTTCAACATTACTGATTTAATGACATCATGACTGCTGACCCGATGTTGTTAGAGTTGAAGTGGTTTCATGTGATGCGATCTTGAATAAGTGGAAATCCGTTGCAAAACTATCCCACTGGAGAAACATGTTTTAGACTATTATTTGATTAATTAAATCTGCGTAGAAGATAATATCGCAGAAACTAAAGACCCATTAGGTCGCAGTAACTTGACAATAGTCTTCTTCATAATGAAATCAGAAACTCGATCAATAAACTGAATTTCGAAAATATTACCTAGCAAAATACAAAGATGGTAGATAAACCATTAACTCTACTTTAAAGTCTACTTAGTGGCGCAAAATGAGCGAATGATTTACTTTATTTATGACCCTGGATTATGTACCAAATTCCATTAATTATTTTATTTGTATCGGAGGCATATTTGACGTTCGTTGTTACATTTTATCGTTATATAACTTTCGTTATTTTGATACAATGACTGGATTGTGAAAGGTTGATCAAATAAAAGTTTACACAGCATATATTTTGGGCATAAATGTTGTTTCAGTTATATGTGAGGCACTGTTACACAATAATAGATTTTTTTATCACATTTTTGTGAAGCAAAATATAGATGAAGGGAGTAAATAGAAATATATATTTGTTCAATTTTTACAGTAGTTATAGAATACAAAGGTATCCATTTTTAACTGCCTAGGAATGTTTTCAGTTCATAATGTTAACTTTTGACTGGGCTGTTATTGAAGATGAAGGAAATGATAGACACACATATTGACAAAGCCTTTATTTTGAAAATACACACTTGAAAGGTCTAGAGAGCCACTCACAATATCGATTGGTCGAAGGTAATATGGTCGAGACGTGTGCGAGATGACAGTGGCGTCGTACACGCCAGACGACGCTCGAGGGTGCTATGTACAGCCGGCGCGGGCGCCAGCAGTATACAGGGCGTGTCAGAGAGAGAGAGAGGCTAGCGCCTGCCCCAGCGCAGTGGCTGGCCGTACGGCCTCATGGCACCTCTTGTCTCCGCGGACACGAAGTCAGTGTTGGCCGGCAGAGGCGCTGAGGCGCGTGGCTGCACGTAGCGACTCATCAAGTTGCTGAAGGGCCTCCAGCGCGCCAGCATGGAGAGTGTGCGCTTACTCGGCTCTGCTACTTCTGCACACACACACGCGCGCGAGGATATGTCAACGAGACAGGAGTACAAGGAGAGAAATCCTGAGTATGTGCCGTTCACGGTTAATTGAGCGGCACTTTTGATATCAACCGTTATAGGCTGTTCACTGTAAATTGAGCACTTTTTAAGGCTCTCCCAACAGGCATTAACAAATAATAAATATATCATATTTCAGCCTCAGGTATTAAATTTTTAGGGTGGGGAAATGTATACACTGTGTTTATAAAAATTAGCTGCAGGAAGATGGAAATTGGATGAAAGGGAAAATTTTGAAAACCCTCAAAAAGTGCTCACTTTACCGTAAACACCCTATAACAATTGCGACTGCTCCTGACTGCACAGACGCACTGACTGGCACGTGTTAAATAGTCCCATGTATTATACTTGAATTAAGAGCGCCAAGTACTAAACTTATTTCTTGTGCTTTTTGTTTTTTAAGCAAGGATGAGCAAATTTTTGAATATTTACTTTTCTATAATAACTTCTCTGTTTCACTTAACCGACTCGTGAATGAAGTGATCATGAGTAAGGCAATGTTAGTTTTACATGTGGTGGAAGAATACATACACGACGTGCATACAATGAGATCTTGAGGAGGACTTCGAGAAGTGCTCAGTTTACCGTGAACAGCCATTAGAAATGCGGCATGTATGCGAGGAAGTTGTTTGGAGTGATCTGTGAGGAGTACGTTCATCTATAGAGATTGTGGTCCATCGCGGGACAAGCTGACTGTCTTTGTAGTTTCCGACGTACAGTACACATGTCCGACAGTGTTCTTTCCTTACTGGCTGCCATGTATGTATGAAGCTACTGCCCCATTTCAGTGGGCTAATAAGGGTTCTTATATTATAAGGCAGAACGTTCGTGATTGGTCTGCAAACAACTTAGGCAAGTCCAAACCTTGTTCATCCAATGGTGAGACAATAAACTAGTTAGGGCTATAGATAGGGGCAGTGATATTTTGCTTAAAGATTTAGAGACAAGATTCAGTTCAAACCACTTAACCCTTGAAGGAGTGCACACATTTACTGCTACTGACGACAAGATAAAAGTGAGCTGCCTATATTTTTCACTTCAGCAAAATCAATTATGTTGGTGAGTGTATTTTCACATACCGCCGCCCTATTGGTCCTGGCTACACACCGGGCGTGATCACTGCACCCTGCAACCTCTATTAATGGATGGACGTCGGCCAATGAAGTCGCGCGTTGACTGTGCGCCAGCTAATGTGTCGCGACGGGTTTAACACGTTCTAAGATGCATCGTGTTCATTTGAGAAATTATTAAAAATAACAGATTTATTCTTGCGAAACGAAATATTGACTAATTGTTATTTATTTTATTTGATTCCGATATAGTCCAGTAAATGGCTGAAACAATAAAAGTTCGAGATTTTGCCTCCAAGAGCAAAGAAATTCCTATATAAACACAATACGATATATATACGTGCATACTCCTCAAAGGGCTAAGCTTCGATCAGCCTTTCTGATTGGCTGAAACATGTTCTGGTTCGCGGTAACTGTTTGCTGCACGAATCACGAAGGTTCAGCGCCAGAGAGAAGGAATTCTGAGTGGCTCGATCAAATGCGTAAAGCGAGACGAGCAACCAAGGGTGGTATGACAAGAGCCGAAGTGCATATATAGTATTGAAGTCTACTGTGTGCTGCGAATTTGTGGCGACAAATCGCTGGCCCTAGTTGTAGAAATATCGGGGACGTGCAGGAAGGAAGAGGGAGGCGAGTCGTGGGCAGTGTAGTGCAGGGGCTGACCTGAGTCGGTGTCCTTGTCGGCGGAGTAGGTGCGAAGCCAGCCCTGGCGTAGTAGTCCCGGGACGCCGCCCCACGTCAGCTCGTCGTCGACGGAGGGTGGGTAGGACGCCCTCGACGTCGCCAGCACCACCAGCACAAACAGTGGCCACAGCATGTCTTCTGTCTGTTAGAGCAACAACCACCTGTCACGCTCGTGTCTTCACACTGTACACCGCAAGCACAGTTACAGCACAGCTGAAGGCTGTTCACGATAAAGCGAGCACTTTAGAAATTAACCTTACAAAAAAAAAATCACTGCTCCTGCATGCGTACATTTTAATGGCTGCACTGAACGACATTCGCCCAGTAAAGTTGGTAACGATGGATGGAAAGTAGTTCCATATCTTAATGTCGTATAAAAAGTCTTAGATATCCATTTGTGATAATTTAAAATTATTTCTTTCGCTTTCGGTTTTTTCCTAATGCATCATAGTGTAAAAATGAGCAGGTTTGTAAAGAATTTACTTTCTTAATAGTTTCACAGTTTCATTTGACCGACGCAAGAATAAAGTGATGAGGCCCATTGCAATGTTAATCTTACATAAAGCGGAAGAATACACAACTTGTATACACGTAGATCTTAAGCAGGACTTTAAAAAGTACTCATTTTATCGTGAAAAGCCGATGGGAGAGAGTCGCCTGTATCCGCGACTACATCACAGTCATTTCTGCCGGTCTCTGTAGGGGCCGCGGTGGTGTAGAGGTCAGACTACTCGCCCTCCCCCACACCCCACCTAGGCAAACCGGGTTCGATTTCCGGCGCAGTCGCTCTCGGATTTTCGCAGGTTGGAATCATGCCGCTGGTCGGTGGAATTTCTCGGGGATCTCCCGTTTCCCGCGTCCTTGCATTCCGGCGCTGCTCCATCCTCACCTCATACTGCTACACAGTAAGTAAGAGCATAGGGAAGGAATGGCGTGGGGGTGCTCAGCAGCTGACTGGCTGTCGGCGTGCTTCCAGGTATTCCTATTGGCTGGACTGCAAGCTGTTAAGTATGTTACCAAGCACTGACTGGCGAACACAGTCGTGACATGATGCTGGCCACTGACGCCATCTTGCTGGCGTGTACAGCTGCCTCACCTCTGTATACTGGAATACTCTGTGATATTGTTGCGCCTGAACTCACAACATCAGAGTTCAGGACCCATTACAAGCCCATACAAACGATAGTATCCCATTTATATGTTAACCCATCAATCATCATCCCAACACCTTCTCCTCTGTAGTAATGTTCTCTTGGCAGTGGTTTCTCAATCATTTTAATTATATCAAAAATGAATTTTCCTTCATATCTATTTATAAATTATTTTAAATAACTATCTTCAAAATTAAACCCCCCTCCACCCAAATAAAACGAAATTTTGATTTAATTTAACTGATTAGAGTTCACGACTTTTAATTGGAGTCAATTTGGGGGAGGGGGGATGAAAATGATGTCTAACTATCCCCTTTTCGGCTACTACCCGATAACAAAAATGAATATTGTTATATGGGAAGTACATCAATTAACTTTAATTTTAATAATATAATAGAGTTCAGTTATCGCCAATTGCCGAGCACTGACCAAATTTGTAATTAACTTATTATTGTTGTTGTGCAACTTGGAATAACATTGACTGACGAGTCGCAAGTAGTGAGCGTTGTACGTACAATATACCAACCATGGCCAGTGCTGTGTGGACCAATAAGACAGTTGTAAATATGAATACAAAGGCCAGTGGAGAGATGTGGGTTGCCTTTAGCTTAGAAGTCTTGAGAGCCGATGAGAGTGAAGCGAGGCGAGGATGGAGCAGCGCCGGAATGCAAGGTTTGCCTAGGTGTGGGGGAGGGCGAGTAGTCTGACCGCTACACCACCGCGGCCCCTTTCGTATTGCCCGGTTGCACCATCGTGGTTCGAAACTCGATGTGAGATCGGGTCAAAGATCGACACAGAAAACTGTTGCACCATTCTAGTTCAGAGCTGGACTAGAGATCGTGATTTCGAACCCCCAAAATCGGCGGTTCGAAATCTCGATCCGAGATCAATAGCCATCGTCGAAAAATATATTTGAAAATACGCCAACAGATAGAACTAAGTTCGATTGTTTTCTTGGGAAATCAATAAAAAAAAAACATTATACGCACTTGAATATTATTCAGCAAAATTCGTACAACAATAATTCACTTAAAACAGATAAAACATCGCACATCTAGTTCTATCTATAGTGAAAAATACGCCTACTTCCATGACGTCATATATTACGAATCAATAGCAAAATTTGTCTCATAATTAATTTCGATCTCTCATTTTGTAACCAAGATCGACGAATCGGAGATCCAGAATCATGGAATTTCGTTGGTACAACACTTTTATTGGAACAAAGATCAAACTGGATCATGGTTCGGAACTAGGATCATTCGATCTCGGATCGGGGAAGATGATGGTGAAACCGGAAATACGTCGTATAATACATGACCCACCCCGTTCATTTGAGACATCTAAATTTAGGGTTTTTTGACGTAATATTGCGTTTTCAGAGAGCCTTATGAACACATTCCTTCACACGTATCTTCAAAGAATGTGGGTGTCGTGTTGTCACGGGAGACTCCATACAACTCACTTAAATTCAGACGACGTAATATTACGGCAGTGGTGGGTGAATTAAAGCTGAACATGTTTATTGAAATGCACAGGTTTCTGGAGGGCAATACAGGAAAATGAAGACGGGGCATGAATAAATAACACGTTCTTTCCTGCTCTGCGACAAGTCTTCCGACACAGTGGTACATTACTTTAGCACGATATCTTACTATAGGCTATTCACGGCAAAATGAGCCCTTTTGAAAGCCCTGCCTAAGATCTATTTGCATGAACGTTGTGTGCTCTTCCGCTTTATGTAAAATTATCATTGCCATGAGCCTCATCGCTTTCTTCATGCGTCGGTCAAGTGTAACAGTAAAAGTATTAGGAAAGTGAATATTTAAAAAAATTGCTAATATTTACACTTCGACGCATTAAAAATAAACAGAAAGTGATAGAAATAATTTAAGTTATCTCAAATGATTACCTAATACTTTTTATTCGACTTTAATATATGGAACTACTGTCCCTCCATCGTTACCAACGTTACTGGGCGCATGTCACTCAGTGCGCCCGTTAAAATATATGCAGGCAGGACCAGTGACTTTTTTCTAAGGTTGATTTCAAAAGTGCTCACTTTATCGTGAACAGCCTTTACGTATATTCACGGCGTAAGAAATCGGTACACAATAATGCGTCACACTGGCAAAATTTTGCTCACATAGCTAGCAGTAAACGTTATCTCAATTGTTGTTTATAAAGTTTTCTATTTTCGCTTCCAAAATCCTGTAGATTTTTATCGATGTGGTTGGTGTTTATTTATGTACCACACAATGTTCACAGTGCTGGTCATCGAAAATTAATCGTTTTATTCTCGTTCGAAATACTGTCTATCTCGCAGACATTTACAAGTAGGATCATCCGATTATCGCGAAAATATATCCATGTTTGCTAAATTCCAATACTTTACCGGTCTATTTCGTTTATTGGCTGCTTATCTTTGTGAGAAGACATTTTCTAACTCGAGTGGCCAATCAGAATTAAGTTACTGTGATACTGTCACGTCTGCGACTTGTGGTTAGACAGGCTAAGACTCATAACACGTAAATCGTCCAATCACGAAGGCGGATCTGAGCTAAAAAGTTTATGAAATACAACTGGTCGTGAAATATTTTCGCAGGAATCGGATGTCCCTACTCACAGATACTATTTCTTTGAATTAGAAATTTAGGCTGCATATTTGTTTACATAAGGGCATGTAAAATTTACAAAATACCTCGGACAAATCGAACACCCTGGATTCGCTTTAGTAATATTTAAGCGTAGGTCTAACAAACCAAAACTACCCTATATTTCCATTAATAAAACGGAACTAGGCCTTTAACTTAATGTGCACTGCAGCCAAGTAAACTAAGCCGCTCTATTGTTATAGTACATTAACTGTTACTCTCAAGTTATACGTACAAGTATCCCCCCCCCCCCCCGCCTCGCGCAAACAAGGTCTAGAAATTTGCACCAAAGGGCCAATACACCGAATTCGTGCGCACTCAGTGTAGTGATATTTTGTATAAGAACTATTTCTTATTAGGGATACACGTATTTTCTCCCTATTATTATTATTATTATTATTGTAAGTTATAGTTAAAATATAAACATTCAATATAACCAAAAGTATGATACTTCTATGTTAGCAGCAGTACAGAGCGCTTGTGATACATGGCGGCGTATTTAAGAAACAAACACGTCAGTTATTAGGCTATTTTTCAAATGTCTGATTCAAAAAGTGTGAAGAAACCGTGAATAAACTATATGCATCAATCAAATTTAATGTTGTTTGCCCCCCCCCCCCTCCTTCCTTCTTTTTGCAACTACCGAACAAAACACAGTAACAGAAAGAGAAATTATGTGTATAGGCTATTCACGGTAAAGTGAGCACCTTTGAAAGCTTTCTCATTTCGGATAGTAGTCAATAAATATATTTTATTGTAGCCTTAGACAATAACTTTCGAGTTCAGTGAAATATATACATGGCGTTTATTACTTGCATGGCAGCAGTCATTTTAAAAAGCGGAGGAAAAATAAAAAGTGGCAATAAGAATAAAGTAACTAGGGTTTCAAAAGTACTCACTTTACCGCGAATAGCCTATAAGTGACGAGACCTGCATAGAGTTGCGAGCACTAGGAAACCCATGTATGTCCTTCCTTATCCTTACGATCCCAAGGGACATGACTGCCATCTGCTGGCTGCCTCGGGAGTTGCGGTAATCCTTAATGGGATACCGAGAGCCTCCTTCCGGACCTGGAACCTCATTTCCCACCAGCTGCATGACCACAATGGGAATATGGAGGCGCAGGATTTATGACGCCATGTCAATTTTCTCTCTTCCCCTCCTACTTCGAGCCTCCGTATTCCTCGAAATAGTTAGGTAGGACAGAGTGGGCCAGGCAGTACTTCACATGGCCACGAGCTGGACAGAAGAACCTGGTGGAGAATTTGTCTCGAGTGGCCAAGAGTTCTGCAATCACGTTTCTCGATCAGGATTTCCTTATCTCGTGACCAACAGCATCGCACGCTTCCCCGACCAAAGATCTTGGTTCCAAACCAGTCATACGTTCCATCGAGGTTCCACTGTGAATATGTTGCACCAACGAATTTTTTTCTCTATCCGATTTATTTATCTGAAACGCGTACGGAACGTTGAATATAGAAAGTTTAAGAATTTCTAACACTAGTTAATAATGGTCGAAAAGAGAAATCTAAATTGCCGTGTTGGTACTGCAATGGGTAGGTATTCTGTGAATTGCTTCATTGTGAATTTATCTTCAAATAGTGCTATATAAACCAAAAATGTATTTTTTTTTGGCTCACTAGATGAAAACATTCTGTGCGTGTATTACTCCAACCTCCGAACATATACATAGTTCGCTAGAAAACGTTTTAATCGCGCCATACATTGTGATCGACAATAGTGTTCTATTTAATTTCAAGTATGTACTATTTAAAGTTAATTGAGAACGTTCGATGTCAGCTTCTCTATTTGATAACCTGAACTGAACCCGATAACACAACACTTTTGTAGTAGTTTGTGCATTCTCGTTAACGTTGATTCCGGCACATTCTGTCATGATTACAGGCTGCGTGTTAGCTATTTACCACCGCTTATATTATCGTGAAAGCAACTATATTTTAGATGAGTCATGTTATCAGTGTCTAATAACAGCACTTAACCTCTGTGGTAACTTATCGACATACATTCCAAATCAGAAGTTAAGGCATCTACATGCCTGCCTGTACCTACCCGTGGACAACTCCTCAATGTCACGCTACCCTTGTAGTTCAGTTTGCATACCCCTCAGGCATTCTCACGCTCACCATTAACCATACAAACGCTGATATCGCGAAAATCGTTAGCCTTAGCGAGTGCTGACAAGATAGCCTTTGTTGTTGCTTTTTACATTCTGATTAATTAAAATACCGTATCGAAACGTGCATTACATCTCAGTGTTCAGAAAGTAACTGCCAAAAAAGGGTGATCAACCGGAAGTACGTTGTTGCGAAAAGGGGGGGGGGGTACTACCACCATACTCATAACAGGTTCAATATATCCCTTTCTTGCACACATTGCTCGAAATCATGTTGTTTAATTTGAAATGGTTTCAGAAATATTTGAATAGATGCAATTCCAGATTCGACTTTCAGTGACGTATAGCGGCCACAATTTCCACTTCATCGAAATATGCCCAAATAAATTTCCGCTTTATTTCTCGTAACGAAACGCCTCCCAAAATTAACACGCTCAGTTCTGACTCATCCTGAATATATTTTGAGTAACATGAGTCGATTCAGATTGCGTTAAAATTCAGTTAGAGGAAATGAAAAAAATGCCAAAGCACTTAATTGTTTGAACAGTGTCGTTATCTGAAATCCCATTCATGTTTATTTTCATAATACTATTGGCAGAGAAGCATTCCGATGTTATTGGAACATGGAGATCGGCTATTGCGCAGTTCGCATGCGCACTGGAAACCATTTTCCTATTACGGTGAGGCCGAGGCGACAATTGGCAACACTGGCCCGTGTACGCTCGGCCGGCTGCTTGCTTGCTTCCATTTCCCCCGCCGCAGCTGACGCCCGCCAGCTTCCGGCGCGAGCACGCGGATGTCCGATGTCCTCTCATAGTCCGCGTATACACACACAAACACACACACACACACACAAACACCTGGTGGCACAGTGTCGCCCAAAAGCTGAATGCAGTTGAACTGTATGTAGGATTTCACCATGAAATTATTTTTTAATCAGCTGGCTTTAACCATGTGAACAATATGGCATAGGTCCAACTAGTGAATACATTATTTGTATTAACAATGTACATTCCTTAAAATGTAGCCCTTAAAGATGAAAAAAAAAACTTAAATACTTTGATAATTTGAAAATAAAATTATCGATTTCATCATTTAATTGTTACACTATTATGTAATAAAAATGTAGTTTATTATATAGCTCCTCAAACTTTTCAAATTGGTTTACCTTGATAAAATTATTTACACATATATAGTGATGCAATATTTCATTATGTAACAATATGCATAAGTTTGCAAACTATGTAATCATATATGTTTAACATGCCATACATACAAACTGCAGAATGGAACGAAATTTTCGATTACTATTACTAAATTAAAGAAAAAAGTGTGTGTCTTTACGTTACAAAACATAAACATTCGTGTTAGTAGTTTCATTATGTTTTACAATGAACAACTAAACTCTGCAGAGAATTCCTTCTGCTTTTGAAAGCCAATGGCTAAAAAAAATTAAAGAAAGTTATCGTTAAATAAACATTTGCTAAGGACTTTTTCCAGCAGTGGGGGAACACAAATATCATTCGCGGAGTTAATTTTTTTTTTTGCCGATGTTTGTATACGAAAATGCTCCTTAGAGGAATACTTTGGCCCATTGTGATTTGCTACGAGCGCTTACATTTTTTGGGGCTTTCATGTGGGCCACGTTAAGAATTTCGGGCTGTTGGGAATCGTGTTCTAGAATTCACTCCTTCTTGCTGTCTGTAGCACTATGTACTTAAGGCGTGGGGACTAAACTACGGGGGTCAATTCTGCCTATCTGTGGGCAAGTTGTCCTTATGCCTGGTGGGATCGTGTTAACTACGGGAAGTACACTCCTTCCTTGCCCTGTCTGTGGCCACGGTATGTCAAACTAAGGCCTGGTGGGAGTCGTGTTAACTAGGGAAGTACACTCCTTCCTTGCCCTGGCTGTAGCCACGGTATGTCAAACTTAAGGTCTGGTTGGGAATCGTGTTAACTACGGGAAGTACACTCCTTCCTTGCCCTGATCTGTAGCCAGGTATGTCAAACTTAAAGGCTTGGTGGGAAGTCGTGTTAACTACGGGAAGTACACTCCTTCCTTGCCTATCTGTAGCCACGGTATGTCAAACTTAAGGCTGTTGGGATCGTGTTAACTACGGGAAGTACACTCCTTCCTTGCCCTGATCTGTGGCACGGTATGTCAAATTAAGGCTGTTGGATCTGTTAACTACGGGAAGTACCTCTTCCTTGCCCTGGCTGTAGCCACGGTATGTCAAACTAAGGCTCTGTTGGGAATCGTGTTAACTACGGAAGTACACTCCTTCCTTGCCCTATCTGTAGCCAAGGTATGTCAAAACTTAAAGGTTGTATGAAATCGTGTTATCGGATTCATCGATGTGTTTTGTCAACATAATATCGTGGGAAGTACAATCTTCCTTCCTGTTGCCCAGTATTTCAAATTGGTCTGTTGGAATCGTGTTTAACTAGAGAAGTAATCTTCTGAATATCTTACGTTATGTCAAATAAGTTGGTGGAGTCGTGTTAACTACGGGAATACATTCTTGCCTTTAGCACTATGTCAAACTAAGCTGTGGGATGTGTAACTAGGAATACATCTTTTGCTGTCTTGCCACAATGTCAAAACTTAAGGCTGTTGGGATTCGTGTTAACTACGGAAAGTACACTCCTTCCATTGCCCTGTCTTGACGTATGTCAACTTAAGGTTTATGTTTAACTACGAAGAATCTTCTTGCTGTCGAGCCAGTGTCAAATTAAGGTGGATTGTAACCGGATATCTTCTTAACATATGTCAATTAAGACTGTTGGGAGTCGGATACTACGGAATACACTTTCATTCCTGCTGTGCACGTATGTCAAACTTAAGTTTTTGGAGTCGTGTTAACACGGAAGTACATCTTCCTTGCCTGTCTGTGGCACAGTTATGTCAAAAATTAAGGTTTGTGGTGGGATCGTGTTAACTACGGGAAGTACATCCATCCTCCTTACTGTAGGCACGTATGTCAACTATGTTGGGTCTGTTAACTACGGGATAACACCTTACTGCTGTTGTGGCCAGCGTAGTGTCAACTTAATGCCTGGTTGGGAATCGTGTTAACTACGGGAAGTACACTCCTTCCTTGCCTGTCTGTGGCCACGGTATGTCAAACTAAGGCTGTTGGGAGTCGTGTTAACTAGGGAAGTACACTCCTTCCTTGCCCTGTCTGTGGCCACGGTATGTCAAACTTAAGGCTGTTGGGATCGTGTTAACTACGGGAAGTACACTCCTTCCTTGCCCTGTCTGTGGCCAGGTATGTCAAACTTAAGGCTTGGTGGGAGTCGTGTTAACTACGGGAAGTACACTCTTCCTTGCCCTGATCTGTAGGCCACGGTATGTCAAACTTAAGTTGGTGGGAGTCGTGTTAACTACGGAAGTACACTCCTTCCTTGCCCTGCTGTAGGCACGTATGTCAAACTTAAGGCTGTTGGGAGTCGTGTTAACTACGGGAAGTACACTCCTTCCTTGCCCTGTCTGTAGCCACGGTATGTCAAACTTAAGGCTGTGGGATCGTGTTAACTACGGGAAGTACACTCCTTCCTTGCCCTGTCTGTGCCACGGTATGTCAAACTTAAGGTCTGTTGGGATCGTGTTAACTACGGGAAGTACACTCCTTCCTTGCCCTGTCTGTGGCCACAGTATGTCAAACTTAAGGCTTGTGGAGTCGTGTTAACTACGGGAAGTACACTCCTTCCTGCCCTGCTGTAGCCACGGTATGTCAACTTAAGGTCTGTTGGGATCGTGTTAACTACGGGAAGTACACTCCTTCCTTGCCCTGTCTGTAGCCACAGGTATGTCAAACTAAGGCTGTTGGGAGTCGTGTTAACTACGGGAAGTACACTCCTTCCTTGCCCTGTCTGTAGCCACGGTATGTCAAACTTAAGGCTTGGTGGGAGTCGTGTTAACTACGGGAAGTACACTCCTTCCTTGCCCTGTCTGTAGCCACAGTATGTCAAACTTAAGGCTGTTGTGGAATCGTGTTAACTACGGAAGTACACTCCTTCCTTGCCCTGTCTGTGCCACGGTATGTCAAACTTAAGGCTTGGTGGGAGTCGTGTTAAACTACGGGAAGTACACTCCTTCCTTGCCCTGCTGTAGCACGGTATGTCAAACTTAAGGTCTGTTGGGAGTCGTGTTAACTACGGGAAGTACACTCCTTCCTTGCCTGTCTGTGGCCACGGTTGTCAAACTTAAGGCCTGTTGGGAGTCGTGTTAACTACGGTGAAGTACACTCCTTCCTTGCCCTGTCTGTGGCCACGGTATGTCAAACTTAAGGTTGGTGGGATCGTGTTAACTACGGAAGTACACTCCTTCCTTGCCTGTCTGTGCCACAGTATGTCAACTTAAGGTGTGTGGGAGTCGTGTTAACTACGGGAAGTACACTCCTTCCTTGCCCTGCTGTGGCCACGGTATGTCAACTTAAGTCTGGTGGGATCGTGTTAACTACGGAAGTACACCCTTCCTTGCCTGTCTGTGCCACGGATGTCAAACTTAAGGCCTGTTGGGAGTCGTGTTAACTACGGGAAGTACACTCTTCCTTGCCCTGTCTGTGGCACGGTATGTCAAACTTAAGGCTGTTGGGAGTCGTGTTAACTACGGGAAGTACACTCCTTCCTTGCCCTGTCTGTAGCCACGTATGTCAAACTTAAGGTCTGTTGGGAATCGTGTTAACTACGGGAAGTACACTCCTTCCTTGCCCTGTCTGTAGCCACGGTATGTCAAACTTAAGGTCTGTTGGGAGTCGTGTTAACTACGGGAAGTACACTCCTTCCTTGCCCTGTCTGTGGGCCACGGTTGTCAAACTTAAGGCCTGTTGGGAGTCGTGTTAACTACGGGAAGTACACTCCTTCCTTGCCCTGCTGTAGGCCACAGTATGTCAAACTTAAGGCCTGTTGGGAGTCGTGTTAACTACGGGAAGTACACTCCTTCCTTGCCCTGTCTGTCGATAGGCCTGCACAGTATGTCAAACTTAAGGTGTGGTGGGAGTCGTGTTAACTACGGGAAGTACACTCCTTCCTTGCCCTGACTGTAGGCACGGTATGTCACACTTAATGTCTGGTGGGAGTCGTGTTAACTACGGGAAGTACACTCCTTCCTTGCCCTGACTGTAGGCACGGTATGTCACACTTAATGTCTGGTGGGAGTCGTGTTAACTACGAGAAGTACACTCCTTCCTTGCCCTGTCTGTGGCCACAGTATGTCAAACTTAAGGCTTGTTGGGAGTCGTGTTAACTTCGGGAAGTACACTCCTTCCTTGCCCTGTCTGTGGCCACGGAATGTCAAACTTAATGCCTGTTTAGAGTCGTGTTAACTACGGGAAGTACACTCCTTCCTTGCCCTGTCTGTGGCCACAGTATGTCAAACTTAAGGCCTGTTGGGAGTCGTGTTAACTACGGGAAGTACACTCCTTCCTTGCCCTGACTGTAGCCACAGTATGTCAAACTTAAGGCCTGTTGGGAGTCGTGTTAACTACGGTAAGTACACTCCTTCCTTGCCCTGTCTGTGGCCACAGTATGTCAAACTTAAGGTGTGGTGGGAGTCGTGTTAACTACGGTAAGTACACTCCTTCCTTGCCCTGTCTGTGGCCACAGTATGTCAAACTTAAGGTGTGGTGGGAGTCGTGTTAACTACGGGAAGTACACTCCTTCCTTGCCCTGACTGTAGGCACGGTATGTCACACTTAATGTCTGGTGGGAGTCGTGTTAACTACGGGAAGTACACTCCTTCCTTGCCCTGACTGTAGGCACGGTATGTCACACTTAATGTCTGGTGGGAGTCGTGTTAACTACGAGAAGTACACTCCTTCCTTGCCCTGTCTGTGGCCACAGTATGTCAAACTTAAGGCTTGTTGGGAGTCGTGTTAACTTCGGGAAGTACACTCCTTCCTTGCCCTGTCTGTGGCCACGGAATGTCAAACTTAATGCCTGTTTAGAGTCGTGTTAACTACGGGAAGTACACTCCTTCCTTGCCCTGTCTGTGGCCACAGTATGTCAAACTTAAGGCCTGTTGGGAGTCGTGTTAACTACGGGAAGTACACTCCTTCCTTGCCCTGACTGTAGCCACAGTATGTCAAACTTAAGGCCTGTTGGGAGTCGTGTTAACTACGGTAAGTACACTCCTTCCTTGCCCTGTCTGTGGCCACAGTATGTCAAACTTAAGGTCTGTTGGGAATCGTGTTAACTACGGGAAGTACACTCCTTCCTTGCCCTGTCTGTAGCCACGGTATGTCAAACTTAAGGTCTGTTGGGAATCGTGGTAACTACGAGAAGTACACTCCTTCCTTGCCCTATCTGTAGCCACGGTATGTCAAACTTAAGGCTTGGTGGGAGTCGTGTTAACTACGGGAAGTACACTCCTTCCTAGCCCTGTCTATGGCCACAGTATGTCAAACTTAAGGCCTTTTGGGAGTCGTGTTAACTACGGGAAGTACACTCCTTCCTTGCCCTGTCTGTGGCCACGGTATGTCACACTTAATGTCTGGTGGGAATCGTGTTAACTACGGGAAGTACACTCCTTCCTTGCCCTGACTGTAGGCACGGTATGTCACACTTAATGTCTGGTGGGAGTCGTGTTAACTACGAGAAGTACACACCTTCCTTTGCTCTGTCTGTGGCCACGGGATGTCAAACTTAAGGCCTGTTGGGAGTCGTGTTAACTACGGGAAGTACACTCCTTCCTTGCCCTGTCTGTGGCCATGGTATGTTAAACTTAAGGCCTGGTGGGAGTCGTGGTAACTTCTTGAAAGTGCACTCCTTCCTTGCCCTGTCTGTGGCCAAGGTATGTCAAACTTAAGGCCTGTTGGTAGTCGTGTTTACTACGGGAAGTACACTCCTTCCTTGCCCTGTCTGTGGCCACGGTATGTCAAACTTATGGCCTGGTGGGAGTAAAGCTGACCGAAAGGGAAAAATTCTCCTTGTCCCTCTCTGGTGGTCCGACCTACACCGAAAGGTAACAGGAGGCGACTGATCTGAGAATCACGGGAGCTATTGCCAGCTCTAGTAGCGGAGAATATGCTGATGTGTGAAATCAGGAAGGGCTAATGATGTGTCTCTTGGACGAGGGACAAGCCTGTAATGGGTGTAATTCTTAGCCGGGTGGGTTTGTACTGACTCCGGGAAACACTCACACTCCTCGTCCTTATAGCCTCTCCTAGCCCAGGGAAGACCACTACCTCCTCGTGGTACCACTGGGTAACCTCCTAAACAAGGTTAGTAAAAGTGGGAAAGTCCCGGGTGTACCCTATGCATCTGCGTTAAAAGGGATATCTGCCTCCCAGGCTAAGCTTGATTCATGGGCAGTCACTATGGTGGTGCTTGGTGGTGGGCCGGTCGACTCCTTAACGTTCAGTTGGGCTGGGCCCCAAAGGTCAAATCTCATTGTGAAGAAATTCGAGTGATGTGAAATGGAAACTCTTTGGCTTAGTTGAGGACCTTTTTGAACGTGACTTCGGTTGCTACCAGGTGTAAGGCAGTTGCCGCATCTAGGCAGGGGGGGGGGGAAGGTCTGTCAGGACAAGTGTTAAAACCCATGACGAAAAGTAAGGAGTAGCACGGGCTTACCTCACTACTCCGCACAAGTTCCTTTCGCCCTGAGGTCAGATCGGGGATGGACTCGTGCTGGCAGAGTTTGAAAATTGTTACCGGTGGTGTCCTAATCATCGAAAGACGAGCGGGACGCTATAAGTCGGTCGGATTTTGGGAGTCCGATTATCCCAAATATAATATATCATAATAGCCGTAATAGAAAATACCGTAAACCCAGTAATGGCTAACCGCTGGGGGACTAGGCCAACAACAAAGCCCATGTTATTATATGACTCATAAGTACATTTGTTGATACTAAACTCGTTATTTCAGGTACAATGCAACATGGTAGTAACTCTTACAATTTCGTACCGAGTCTTGCAGCCAGAGGTAATGAATTTGTATATTTCTGTTACAGCATGATATTTGCATATGTATTATTTAAAAAAAAAAATGGCTAGACTGTGATTGTCTGCGCCTGTTTTCCCTTCTCTTTTCTTAGCATAGATTAGGCATTCACCGTTACTTCTGACTTTTCTGAAGCCCTGCTAAAGTTATAATTCCATGATATTCCTCCGCCTCATATAAACGAGGCTTAGAAAGTTACACCGGATGGCCAACGAACAGCATTCGTGCGCACTCAGTGTAATAACATTTTGCATAAGAACTATTTCTTACTAGGCATTTACAAAACACTTATTTTATCCCGGACTTTATTCATATTAGTTTTAAATGAAAATTATAATATAATTTATAGAGAAAAAAATTAAAAGTTAATATATAAAAAATAAGGTACGTTTAAGTCAACACAAGTATAAAACGCGTGTGATACATGAGATATTTATTAAACAACCAAAAACGATGTACGTACATAGGGTGTTTTTTTCTTCAAAAGTTTGATTCAAAAAGTGTGAAGAAACTGCGAATAGACTATGACTACGGGAGGCAATCGTAGTCTCTGTCACTGCCATGTCTGCCCAATGAGAGAAAATCTGCACTGCACGTGTCCTGTAATGAGTATATTCCCCACATGTCCAGGATATCTCTGGGACCTTATCACCGGATATACTTCCGGGCCCCACCAAGTCGCAACTTCCGGACGTTAAACAACTTCCCGTTACAACCAAGCACAATGCACTATCACAACTGATAAAAACATCCTGTTACATGCAACACATACACAAGTGCAAACATGTTGGCATTCAAGGAATAACTGCTAAGGCTGGTAGTGGTTTGTTGGAAATGTGTTTCTTCAGAAGGTCTCATGTTGAGAAAGAGCCTGCACCAAAGGATATTAGTGAGATTGATCCAAACAGGATAATCTGCTGGATGACTTTCCCAGTTCATGAGGGCAAGGCAGGCAATACTGCTGTAATTAATGTTTTTGCTAATGTGCCTATGCATTCACGTAAGAAGATGAAGATAGAACTTGGTGATCAGATTAATTGGTTGTATCGGAAATTAGTTGGTACTACTGGCAACATGTATATTCTTGGTCATGTGGAATAGTTTTTCATTCCCTGACTATGTGCTTGGTTCCACTCTCGGGGGTCCTCATGTGTGAGTATGAGGGACACTGCAGTGGTCGTCTCTGCCCACCGCACGCCCTTCCGCCACACCGTCCTACCACCGACTTCATTCCGCCATTACTGAACCGCAGCCTATCTCTGGCCTCACACCTCCTCACTGCTGGCCAGAACGGCAGTCGTCACCCTGTTAGCAGAGCTGACTGCAGTCGACTCCAACGTCATCTGTCCCGAGAGCTGGAGCTGCTTCAAGGTTAACATTTACAGATGGGTGAAATTTAAAGGATTGAAGATATAACTCTTGATCAATTATATTTACTTGAACACTAATTAAAGAAAGGCTTCGCTTAAGTTCGCTTAGGTTGCTAAAAATTTCACAGTGGTGCCTGATGCACGCGGGATTGCTAGTGACAAGATCCTAGGGGATTTTAATATTTCAATAAGTCGGTTTGGCATAGAATGAAGATTACATGTGAGCACGGGCTACCAAACTGTGGTTTATGTATTTTAACGCGGCTTAGAGACACAGAACATTCACACCTCGACCGCCCAACCGACGGACAGGACACGCCCTGTCATGTAGCTCAAAGTCCCTATCTGGTTCACCACTGTGCGCTGTCGCTGCTTCTCTCGTGTGTGGAGACATTCGTACTCAGTCACCATGGTCTGGCCAGGGCACAGAGTCCCAGCTGTCACTCCAGGACAGTACTGGAGCGTGGTCGTGCCTCGATGTATCGACTGCTTATTGGGGAAGAGATCCCACATCATCTCCTCTGGCATGAAGAGTTCATCACTACCGCCACTAGTCTAACCTAAGTGGACTGTTTAACAGAGAACCCCGGTGGGGCCTACAGATCGTCCCAGGTCACACAATAAAGAAATAATGCCTCAGACAATCCCGAAGACAATAATTATCAGGTATTTTTAATTTTCTCTTTGTAGCCGCCATCTTCCCGTCTGAACTAAGCTGCTCATGTAACACTGGACCTCTGGCGTCAGATGGATCTCTGAGGATGCGGGTCCTGTGATGTCCTGGACCTTAGCTGAAGAATTAGCAGTCCTTGCCCCCCCTCCCCCCAACGCTCCACTCAACTAAAGAGAACCTTTAACAGCGCGGAGGCCAGCCTGTGCTCCTCCTCCGTTCCATGACACTTGTGGGTTTTCCTGACGGAATGGACTAATTCCCCAACCTGCAGGCTCATCCATTTCCATAGCTGAATTTCATTCATATTAAAATTTCCGCTTGGGCCCCAAATATCTGACCATCAGATCAGACTATCAGATTTGCCCCATCTCTAATGAAGTTGCATCGCGAGGAGAGAGAATTGGGGGGTGGGGGGGCTCTGAAGATGTGGTTGTTACGTGTCCTGCGGGGCTCATAAGCGACTGGCGCGGGTTAACGGAGTGTTTATCGCTCGCGGAAGCCGAGACGCGATATGAGGGCGGGTGTGACTGTCATCTTCACCCGGCGTGTCGGTAAACAAGAGGGCGGATGCTCAACTTCCTAACCCCCGCCCAACCCCTTTCGCCAGGGGCGGTATTTCCAGAAGTACGTCTAGGCGTCGGTAGAGTGCACTTCCTCGTGTCTCAGAGACGGCAAAGGAGAGTGTGGCTGGCTGCCGGGAGGAGGAAGGTGCGTGGGGGATCCTCGTTCACCCTTACATCCTACACACCCCTTGCCGAGGGGTTGGCAGGCGTTCCCACCCTCTCAGCTCCCTGGATCCACGTGACGCTTGCGGCTTTAGCAACGGTTATTGCCTATCTTGCGGCCCAGAGGTGCCGAGAGCAACATACTGAACCTTGCACCATTATCTTCGCATTCGTGATGCGAATGCTAATTCAGTATAACAACTGACACTTTGGAACCTATGGAAAGGATTTCAGTAGATCCATGGCACAAATAGCAACCAACTATACAACTGTTTGTGTGTCAGCAGCTTCCTCTAGCATTGTCCAGGGAAAAGCGATGTCCATGTTGGTGCTGGCTTCTAGACTTGCAAAGTAACAACTATGAGTTCTGCTAACTTTTCAGACGTGAATGAGTACACTCGGGATAATACGTTAAAGGCTTGACTGGCTTACATACAACTTATATAACCCTAAGTAGCGGGGGAAGTTTGAGTCTGCGCAATTAGATTACGCAATCTGGACTCAATTTTATTCGATTGCGCGTATGGTTCTGTTCCCCCCGGTTTTTCCGAATGACTACGAGATATTGTCGGGAGGCTTTCTGATCGCAGGCCATAGCTGGAGACGGCGGAAAAAAACGCGACAAATGTTTGAGCCGACATATCCTCGAAAACACTGCAACACGTGGGTCATCTTATGACTGGTTGATGCCGAACTGACTCTGCTTAATTGTACGCGGCCCGGGCCCCAAACCTCCGATACTACAGTACCTAGCATAATTCTGATTGACCAAGTGAAATTGAATAGCAGCTTCGCACACGCACGGTAACCAATAATGAAAGAAATTCTTGTGGTGGCGTGTGCACAGTGAGTTCAATACTATGTAACGTTCAACTTATACCATGATAGACCATCTTCCGTAGTCATAGCCAGTTTCTACCTTACTCTTTATTATTTTATTCAAGTTTTGGATTCAATCTGTTATCACCCTCGATAGTGAGAGAAGTTAACGTGAAACACACGCCATTAAAACTTCTTTTGTTGCAACTCAGTGTTTCTTGCCATAACATTTAAATCGTTTAATATGAACCACTGCAGAGCAGGTTTGCCACAAAAAAAATTTTCGTTTGATCTATGTATTAATGCTAATTAAACTTGCGTTGTTGTTTCAGTAGTTCAGTTTGTTATAAGTTCAATTGCTTTATTTTGAAGGTTGAACCATTATGTCTACGATATAACCAATTTGTATTCTCCAAAGTAGCATTTAGAAAGTTCCGTTGGATACTGAAAACTATAACGAAGAAAGGAAAATTTAATACGACTTCGTATTTTCCTTATGGTGTGCAGCAACATTAGGAACTTATTTCCTTGCTACAAAGAAATTTAACATCGCTTTAAAACGATAATATACAGGATGTTCCACAACTCAGCCGACATACTTCAGCAGCGTGTTATACAGACCATTATAAATTTAAAAAAAAGTAATATGCACAAGTTGGCAATGCAGCCCCATTTCAGATTTACAGGGGCTGAAATGCAATACTAACCAAAATTGTAATGACTGGATATCTTTAATACAGTTGACTACATTCATGTTGTAAGCCCCAGATAAGCAGTTCAAAATGTACCCAATCCGACCACAAGTAGACAGTGCTAGTGTGGCCAGACTTTGTTAGCGTGTCGAGGCGAGTGGTTGTGCAACAATACCAGGAATGTTTACACGTGCAGCGTACCCTGGCATGGCATTTGTTTACGGATGCTGTGACGTAAATGGGCGTTGTGCAGCAGCTGAGTATCCGCGCAGGTGTATTGGAAGATGTGGCCCAGTCCCATGGCCGACGCGCTCTCCAGACCTCTCCCAATTATGGAGCTGCCTGAAGAGTAGGGTTTACAGCGGATGGCGACCAGACACATGAGACCAGTTGTTCCAGGTGATAACTAATGCCACTAACCAACTCAGAAATGTACTTGCAGGCTTGCAATGGCAACACGCTGTGGACATGTTGAACAGCTCGTGTGAGACATTCAGAATGAATGTAGTCAGTTATAGTAAATACATTCAGTAATTCCAGTTTGTGTTTTTGTTGCATTTACGTCCATGTAACTCTGAAACGGGGCTGCTTAGCCTACTTGTGTACATGGCATTTTTTGTTGTCAAGGATCTGTATAACATGCTGCCGAAGCATGTAGGTAGAGACGGGGAAAATCCTGTATAAAGAAAAAATTTAATAACAACAAAACTAAGTTTCTTCTTCGTTCCCTTTGAATTGAAGCAAGATTTTTGTAAGTGTAAACAAAACAGCCTTAAAGAAAGATTTTTTTTTCCGCAATACAGAAAGCTTTAAACTAATTTTCACAATATAAAATGTAAGAAATTTGTTATTTCCCTTGGCATACTCTGTAATTTCTATTGAAGTTGTGACAACCCACGCTTTCGACAGAGTGGATGTTGTTTAACTGGGCTTGTTCAGCTAATTGAAGGAAGTTGGAGAATGTTATTGTCAACCTAAACTAAACCACAAAAGCCAGATTCGAATGTGGAGTTTCACTGCACGCTATTCACGATAAAGTTAACACTTTCAAGGTTCAGCTAAAAAATTTCTTTTCTACCGATTTCTGTTTTTCCGCCACGTTTTAATATAAGCATTACTACGTGAGTAATAAACACAGCGTATAAATTTCACAACTATCTCTCTCTCTCTTTTCTCTCTCTCTCTCTCTCTCTCAAATATTAACATCTGATGCTGCAGTTACCTGTACAGGCTGTCCCCAAATATGTGAGAAATAATCGAGGAGTGGATAGGACACGCCCGATAAACACTAAAGGTCCTTATGAACATATATCCCAAAGTCGATGTTTTCCGAGTTACAGAACTTCCAATGTTGCACTGGATGTATTCGTAATAGTCTTCTTGACACATTCCAGTTCGAGTAGTAGGAGCCATGCTTATGTATCAGCAGTTATACGTCACTCTACAAGAAGTACTCAAAATATCTACTTTGTGCCTGAATGCACGCCTAAACACGCCTTGTCATTGATTGTCTGACACGTTCAAACAGTTCAGGAATTTCACGTATCTGCTGGCGACCTTGTTCCACTGTCTTGTGAAGCACTGCTATGTCCGGAACTGGATTTGCATAAACAATGGCCTTGAGATACCTCCACAGGTAATAGTTCAGAGTATTGAGATCCGGGGTTCTAAGCGCATGGCATTCGAAGTGAGCCGGCTGCCAACAGTGCAATGGGACAAGCATTAAAACACGCACCATCTCAGATGATCGCATTAGGAGCAAGCTTCGTGGGGTACATTGTGGGAAGGTCTGTAACTCGGAGACTATCGACTTTAGGACTATGTTCATAGGGACATCTCGTGTTGTTTGCCGGCGCCTAGTCCACTCCACGCTCGTTTACCGTGAATAGCCTAAAATATTTACGCGAAGTCTAGACTCGGTTATTGGCCACGTGTTTTTGTCGGGAGATAGTTCCTTACCTGACTGAGCCAATAAGAATAAGTAACTGCGACACTGAGTGTCCGTAATTCGCAGGCAAACACCTGCACATCGTGACAATCCAATCACGAAAGTGGATCTGAGCTCTAATGTTTTGAAGTTCAAGTAGTCAGGAAATCTTTTCGCGAAAAATAAGGGGCCCTAGGAATGCGATATCGGCACGAGAAAACCATACCATTATAACAATAGAGAGCTTCAACCGCACTACATATTGCGAAACTGGAGCAATACGATGGTGCAAGCCGCCCTGGTGGAGTGACTGCATGGAGTTAGTATGCAACACCACTGTACACATCACACCCACAGCTACAGACATGCACTTCCACTGCGTGCGTGTGGTCCATTGTGTACCTCGCACACAGTCGCCGATATGGCGTTCCACATAACAGGGATCCAGTATCTCTCATTGTACACGATCGCGGCTCTGTCATAGAACTGAAACATTTCCGGACCTACGTTCACCGACATTTCTAACTCCACTACGTGCCCTGAATACGTACTCACAGTTTTAACGTGCATTTTAGATACAGGGTGAGTCCTTTTAAAAGAGGCTCCGTGGGACATGTGTGCAACGGAGCGAGAGAATGAGGAAATACAGTCCAGTGTGACAACAACATACGTAGAGTAGGTTCTGGAAGTGGCCGCCATTGTCCTCGAGGCAGGTGTGCGTGCAGACAACACCAAAAGTTGTGAAAGGCACGGGGGAGGACATGTTGCGGGATGTCATCGATAGCTGTGACAATGTTGGCCTGGAGTTCTTCGAGTGTGTGCGGGTTGTCGCTGTAGACATGTTCCTTTGGAGCGCCACACAAGAAGGAATCCTGACGGATAAATCTGGAGAACGAGGTGGCATAGGTTGGTTTGTTCCGCTGCTGATGGCACGATCAGGCTGGAACACCGACTCAATGCGGGCGATCTTTGCACGTGCAGTGTGCGTCGTGGCTCCATCCTGCTGAACGTAAACATTGTCGCGCTCATCCTCCGTCAGTTGTTCCGCAAAAACATTGAAAACGTGTTCGGTGTAACGAGTCTAGTTCACAGTCTCATTCCCTCGCTCCGTTAACCTCATCCTGTACAACCTGTATATATATGTACATACAGCCATACATAGATGCTGGATTCTCAGTTAGGAGCTGGCATACTTCTGGAAGGCCTCTTTCGGAAGCTGCCAGTTAAGGGTTAACCATCTCGAAGCAGACTTGGTCCTGCCAGCACGTGTCCGCGACAGGACAGCCAACCTAACTTTGATTGATGACGCGGCGACTGCCGGCCGTGTATCTGTCACATAAACAAGCAGACAGGCGGCCGTTATCATTTCCGTCGCGACTGTGAGGCGCGCAGAGATACGTGTGGCCGGCGCGGCCTGCTTTTATGAAAGTCGCGGATTACTTCCGGCGACCAGGATCCACCACTCGCCATGACACGTCCACTCTGTCACATGTCTTGGAACATCTTACGGCCTGTCAGCTTCTTCAACTCTTTCAAGCACACACGGACGTACCCTGCATTCAGAGGCGGATCAGCGCCTTACTTCACTCCTCTTCAACTGCACATGGGGCCGCGGTGGTGTAGTGGTTAGACCACCCTCTCCCACCTACGCGAACTGGGTTCAATTCCAGGTGGGGTACGCTGCCGGAATTTCGCATGTGAGAATCGTGCCGGACAATGCCGCTGGCCGGCTGGTTATCTCGGAGTTATCCAGTCGTCCCCCGACTTTGCATTCCGGCGCTGCTCCATCCTTACCTCACTTCACCCTTGTAGCTTTCTCAGAACTTAGTAGCCAATCGGACAGGAGGATCGTCCCCTCAGACTCGCGCAGCCATTCGGAGACTGAATACTCCTACATGCAAGGAACCGCCGCGTAATGCCGCCTTCATGAGCGTACCTACCACGTACTGTTACCTATAGGCTGTTCATGGTAAAATTAGCACTTTTGGATGCTCTGCTTAAGAACTAATTTTGTGCACGTTGTGTCTTATTCCACCTTATGTAAGATAAACATTTCCATGAGCCCCATCACTTTATTCATGCGTCGCTCATGTGAAACGATGAAATTATTAGAAAAATAAATATTTAAAAATCTGCTCATTTTAAAACTTCGTTACTTAAAAAAAACAGAAAGGGAAAGAAATGATCAAAGTTATCACAAATTGTTATTCTAAATCTTTTTATTCGACGTTAAGATATGGAACTACTTCCCATCCATCGTTAGCAACTTTACTGGACGCGTGTCATTCAGTGCGCACGTTAAAATATATGCAGGTAGGAGTAGTGACTTTTTTCCAAGGTTCATTTTAAAAGTGTTTACTTTATCGTGAACAGCCTTTACAAGTGATGCTGTTTGTTCAGCACAGTGCTGGAACTCAGCGCCTGCCACTGGGTGGCGAGTTCTCACTTTAGATCTCTCCCAGCACGCGGCATCTGTAAAGCAGGATAATTCGGGAAGTATAATCCTTTCACCGTTACGTCGCACTTTTCTGAAGCCATGCTAAAGTTCTACTTCCAGATTATTCCTCCGTCTAGTTCAAACCAAGCCTAACTAAGTCTAGACAATCACGCCAAAGGACAACGCACCGAACTCGTGAGTACTCCATTGTATAGGCTGTTCACGTTAAAGTGAACACTTTTGAGGCCATAGTTACTTTTTCCTTTCAGACATTTTTATTCTTTAGCCACCTTTTAAAATAAATATTGCCATGGAAGTAATAAACACAGTGCGTATTTCCACAGCACTTGCAAGTTAACGTCCAAGAAAACAATATAATATATGTAAGCCTATTGACTATTATTCCAAATGAAAGGGCTTTCAAAAGTGCTCACTTTACCGTGAATAGCCTATAACAACATTTTGTATGAGAACTATTTCTTATTAGGCGCTGCCAAAACATACCTTTACTCTCGGTGTTCATTCGTGTTTATTATAAATAAAATGTTATAATGTATAAATAACATATAAGTGAAATATCAATTTAACGAAATATAAGATACTTATGTTAAGAGACGTATGTAACCCTTGTGATACATGGCATATTAAGGAAATAACTAAACACGTCATACACGGAGTGATTTTTCTATGGTTTGATTCAAATAGTGTGAGTTAACCGCGGACAGACTATAGCTGTCGGGGACAGGCATCGCACTGCCACCCCCCCCCCCTTGCCCGCGGCCCACACATGAGCGACGCCAGCTCTCTGGTTCATGCTCGTATCCTATGTAGTTGCAATACCCGATCAAACTAGACCACCACGTTTATTTCAATCGTGTCATTACAGTAGCTCCGTTGTAAAATAGGTCTTGAGAGCTCCGCCAACGTATTGGGTGTCAGCCCACGATTCACAGATGCACAGATGCACATTACAGGAGTAACTTTATCTAGATTGGCCAGTCAAGTAAGAAAACTTTTTTTCCACAAAGACACGCGACCAGTAAGCAGAAGTAAAGTGCTCATGTACCCGTACGGAGTTTGCGGAAATATTTCCGCTGGAAACAGGTGCCGCTAGTTATAAGTCACAGAGTGTAGTGTCGGAAAGTATCGCCTTGAAAATGTTGCATTGCCATTTCCGTTCTGATCACAGACCAGATATGAGGCAGAGCAATGATCGTCTTCTGCGCATGTACCTACCGGTTCGCCATCGCCAATACAGTTGTCAAGTCACGTGATCGACACTGACCCAACGTGTTTGTTTACATTCTAATTCTCCAAAGACACGCCCTTTCACTTAAATAAAGGTTGTTCACGATAAAGTGAGTACTTTAGAAATTAACCTTACAAAAATGTCACTGCCCCTGCATGCACATATTTTAATGGGCGCACTGAGTGACATTCGCCCAGTGAAGTTTGATACGCCCTTGTCTCTTAAGGGCTCAGGTATGTCAACACTACCTCACTCGCAATTAGCCCCTCAGAACAATGACTACAATTCAAGGAATAACATGTGCCCGTCTTCAAAGACCGATTGTTGCTATTGCACCCTATGCATTTATTCAGACAAAATATATAACATTTAGGGCGCTTTGTATTTGTGTGAAAGTGTATCAGTTACTCTCACAGATAATTTTTAATTAAGAGTCAGAAGGGTTAGCGACATTACTAATAGACACTAGGCGCAATAAACTATACTGTTTATTTATTGCCAACCCCTGGAAATATCATTCGTACAGTACTTCAACTCGTGACGATACAATCGTCACAAGTTGGCAACGACCTATGGAAAGTAGTTCCATATATTAACGTCGAATAAAAAGGGCTAGGTAACCATATGTGACAGTTTAAAATTATTTCTTTCACTTTCTGTTTTTTTAATGCATCTAAGTGTGAAAATTAGCATATTTGTAAAATATTATTTTTTCTAATAATTTCACAGTTTCACTTGACCGACGCATGAATAAAGTGATGAGGCCCATGGCAATGTTAGTGATACATAAGGTGGCAGAATACAACTAGATCTTAAGCAGGGCTTTCAAAAGTGCTCATTTTACAGTGAACCGCCTATAAATATTTCTACTAACTAAAATATATTCTAGTTGTATAAAAACTAGGTTAGAGGAAGTTTACGAACATCTTAATACTTCTACTTACTTCTAAGCTCGAATTATATCCACGTGGTTATTGGATGATGTTACTGAGAGAAGAAACACTAATTTTGGAACACGAATATTAACTGCGCTGCTAATATGAGCACTCTACCCTCTACGACCCTGGTATCTCGTGTGTCGGTCTGATTGCGATTAATGATCTTTTCTGCTGGTAGCACATACATATGTGTTTATTGGTTGCTGCGTGGTACCATTGGCCAATAAATTCTTTTCCATGAGATCCACCGTCTTAAGTTATTACAAGGAACGTGTTGGTACTTTTCGGAGCAAATATTATCCTCTTTTGCAACACCTTGAAAGAAAAATATATGTGTAGGTCAAGGTTTCTAACTATTCCATACCCACTGTAAACAACTGTTAGCACGTTGCACATGAACTTCACACTTTACCAGTACTGTACACAGCTAGGTTCAGTGGCCAGTGATCGTGTGCCATCAGCAAACCGCACTATACTCTGTTTACTATAAAAAGAGCACTTTGAAAGCCGTGCATAATATCTACTTGTAAACACGTCGTGTATTCTTCCACCTTATGTAAAATTAACACTGCCATTGACCTCGTCACTTTATTCACGCGTCGGTCAAGTGAAACTGTGAAATTGTTAGAAAAATAAATATTTTACAAATATGCTCATTTATTACAATTCGATGCATAAAAAAAACAGAAAGAGGAAGAAATATTTTCAGATGTCCCAAATGGTTACCTAACACATTTTATTCGACGTTAAATATGGAACTACTTTCCCTCCACCGATACCAAATTAACTGGGCGCATGTCACACAGTGCGACCGTTAAAATATACGCAGTTAGCAGCAGTGACTTTTTCCTTGGGTTGATTTGAAAAAGGGGCCACTTTATCGCGAGCCGCCTTTACTGCTCTAGGCTGTGTCAGGTTCGTATTACTCGTCACCGAACACAAAGCCTACAGGTTATAATTTGTGTCAACAAAACAAGATCTTCGCCAGCTTCAGTATAGTATGCGTCGAGAAATCTCTTATTTGCAAAACCAGAAACCATAAACTACACTCTAAGAAATTATTCGGAAATTTACCATACCAGTGTATGAGCTTAGTGAGAAAGCAGGATTGGTAATGTTTTCCCTGATAATTTCACTGTAGCGTTCCTACATTTGCCCAGGAAACAGTCAAATGCATAGGGAACTTCCCAACGTTGTCTAGTAGCGATGCCAAACACTCTTATATCTGCAGCTTGATGTGTGGTATTATTACCGTACAGTGTATATGCTCAAAACTTCCATTACAGTTCAGGAAGTTCACCAGAAAAAAAATTTTTACAGGGTAATGTGGCAATGAAATGGTTGAAGGAATATTTGTGTTTTACATGTCGAGAAGAAAACACTCTCCTGCAGTTTGATTAAGGAGATCATTTTAGATTTTAATTAGCGCGAAGACTCGGCGTGCAGGCGGAGGGGGCCATTATGGCTGGTGCTACATCCGTGAGGAGCTTAGTTTATCGAGAGCCACACACAAGATGGGGGAGAAAGCGGGACGTAGCCCCTGGTAAGTAACGAGGTGGTAAGACTATCCTAGCGGGGGACCGCGACCCAGGAGATGTCGTTCACACTTGTCTGAAGTCCCGCTAAAGTTCTACTTCCAGCATATTCCTCCGCCTCTTGCTAAAAAAGCTTCACCACGCCTAGGAAGTAACAACAAAGAGATAACGCAAAGTATTCGTCGGCACTCAGTTCAATTATAATTTGCGTGAGAACTATTTCTTTATAGGCATTACGAACACACATACTTCTTCTCCCTGTTTTTATTCCAATGATTAAAAACGCAATACTATAATTCATAGACAAATGTGATTAAAAGTTGGATTCAACCAATAATAAGACACTTTACTGTTAACAGAAGTGTAAAACGCTTGCGTTACACGACATACTGTCCCGAGTGTACTTGTGCACTTATGACATGCTACCAAATATAGGCTATTCACAGTAAAATGATCACTTTTGAAAACCTGCTTAGGAACCACTTGCCTTAAGTTGTGTATTCTTCCGCCTTATGTAAGATTAACGTTGCTTGGGCCTCATAACTTTATTCATGCGTCGATCAAGCAAAACCGTGAAATTATTAGAAAAGTAAATATTTTGCAAATCTGCTATTTTTTACTCTTTGATTAATAAAAAAAAGAAAGAAAAACAGAAAGTGAAAGCAATTATTTAAGTTATCACAAATGGTTACCTGACACGTCTTATTCGACGTTAAAATAAGGAACTACTTCTTATCCATCGTGACCAACTTAATTGGGCATACGTCACTATGTGTGCCAGTTAAAATATTCGCAGTTAAGGGCAGTGACTTTTTTCTAAGGTTGATTTCAAAAGTGCTCACTTTATCGTGAATAGCATTTAGGTAAGATCATGGTCGCTACTGTATGTACAAGGTAAGAAACTTGAACCAAACAGAGAGCATCTTTACCCTGGGTAAAGCTATTGAATGCTGCTATAACAACAAAATGCTATTATTGGTTGCTATCAATGTCATAGACCAACAGCAATTCAGTAGATTCCATCGTGTAAGGTATATTACAAGGAATTGTCAGACCAAAAATCTCCCTTTTTCAACTGCCTGGAAACGAATAGTTAATGTGTAAGTAAAGCGGTTAAACACGTCGTATATGGAGTGATTTTTTCTAAAGGTTTCAGGGGCCACGGTGGATGAGCGGTTAGCCTGCTCGCCTCCCACCAAGGCGTAACCGGATTCAATCCCCGGCCGGGTCACCGGATTTTCTCCAAGCCAAACGATGCCGTTGGTCGGCGGGTTTCCCGTTTCCCCCGCCCCTTAATTCCAGCACCGCTCCATATTCACTTCAATCACCCTCATTGGCTCTCAATACCTCGCTGTTAAGAGCCGCCCAGATCTCTTCACTCGCACTCACTCAAGGGTTTGATTGGAATAGCGTGGAGATACTGGAGATAGACTATAACGGGGAGTTGTGGGAGAGCTCGCTGGTAAAAGTGGGTTGTGGGAGAGGGATCGTGGTGGGGGGAGGGTGGTCATGCGTTGCTCGCACATCATACTGGCTTCTCACGCATGCAGGCAGGCAGGCAGAGGCCGAGATGTCTCGCACATGGCCGGGTGCGTGACCTTTAACACTGCCGCGAGCCAGCACCGCCCAGACGACGGGCAAAAACCCTACACAGCGAGGCCTACGAGAGAGTGGTGAGGGGGGAGAGAGGGACGTGAAGAAATAAGACTAGATGAAAACGGCGAGCTGGGAGCGGCCTATGGGAAGGACAGCCTCGAGACGTCTCGTCAGTTCTGCTGTGCCGATTCCTTCCCTGCTGCCTCCTGGAGGTATAGTCGCCCTGACAACGCCATTAACACGCGGTTCTCGCGGTACATTCACGGCTACTTCAAACTTTCCTTAAGCCCTGCCTAAGTTATAATTACAGGATATCCCTCCGCCTCGTGCAAACAAAGCTTAACCGATCTAGAAAATAACAACAAAAGGACCATACACTTAGAGTAATAATACTTTGCATAAGAACTATTTTTAATGGGTACCACCAACACATCTTTTTTCTATTTGTTTTATTCATATTAATTGTAAAGTAAAGTTTATAATTTATAGATAAAAAAGTAAAAGTTCAATTTTTTTATGTTAGTGGATGTATAAAATAAGTGTCATATTTAGGAAATAACCAAACACGTCTTACATGGGGTGATTTTTCAAATGTTTGATTCAAAAAGTGTGAAAAACCAGCCAATGGACTCTATATAAGAACACGGAAATAGAACGGTTGCATATTGCACGAACTCTGACCGCAAACGCCAGCAAGATGGCGGCACTGGCCAGCAACGTGTCGGAACGCCGTTCGCCAATCAGAAGCTGGTTACTATACTTGCCAGCCAATAAGGAACCACTGCGCCTCTTGTGCTTGTCTACTCTGTGCTCAGGTATGAGGTATCACACCGCACGAGCTGCGTGGAGCGCACTTCATATCTGCGTTGACAACCAGCATGTAGGGCGTGTTGTGACGTCATCTCTCAACTGAAGAGGCCTTCAGCGGACATCATCGCCACTCTGTCAAGCTGGCCTTCAGCCTTGACACTGCTGGCCGCAACTTGCACTTCACACTTTTTTTTCCTCTCTTGTAAGCTTTCTCATAGTATCCTTCACAAGAAATTGACCCTTTCAAACGCACCCTAATTTACTGTTTCAGGTGTTGTAAACAAAAAAATTATGACGCGCGCTATACTCGAGTAGACATTACACTCGTTTCATTGTCACAGCCATTGAGCTGTAGGCTGTATGTTTGGCTACAAATATTTGAACCAATTATGATATATAGTAAGACTATTTGCGAATCATTTATCCACAGGTAAATTCATTGGCCACGGAGCTTCGCAGTGTGCAGTACAGAAATAAAATTAGCTACACGTACGTAATTCACACAGTTGTGTATACTGGGTCTGATTGGGCCATGCCCCTGATTTTCTACCGAGCACTTGGGCAGATTTCCTATCGGCTGGGCTGCCAGTTGGCAGGTAAGTTTACAAAGTGCTGGTTGGCAAACGGCGTTGCGCTGGCCAACGAGGTAGCTCTGTTGGCGTGTGGTTCAGTTTTACCTCCCGAGCAGCAAATATCAGTCCACCCTCTTTGCATGCAGGTCATTCACGGCAGAGCACTTTTGAAGGCCCTTTCAAATCGCATCAACCCCTAATACATACAATTTATTGCAGCCTCAGACGTCAACTCTTCAGAGTAGTAGACTGTATACACTGTGTTTATTAGTAATGTTGCAATATTTCTATTAAAAAGTGGCAGAAAGTTAGAAATTAATTGAAAGAAAAATTTTAGCGGGGTCTTAAAAAGTGCTCACTTTAACATGAATAGCCTATATCTGCTTATTCACGTGCGATCACCGCTCTGTGGTGTATGTGGAGTGGAAGACACAATCCAGCACGTGATTTACGAATGTCTGAAAACAGAAGACATAAGAACATGGCTACAAGAAATCACAGAGTTAAAGGTGGTTCACTTAAGACTGGTTAATGTCTTGAAAAATAAAGCTCTTCCCAAGATCTGGAACGAGTTTGCCACGAAAATTGAAAGAAGGTTAGAGGATCGCGATAAGTGGCAAGAAGAACAAAATTCTGATAACCCATGATGGGGTATTCGGGTAAAGGCTTCAATGAAATTAAGTCGGAATATCTCTGATTGGCGAGGAGGACAGGTTTATACCGAGAAAACTTGTAGAATACCGTGTAAAGGCACTAATGAAAGTGAATGGGCCCGAAGAGAGAGAGAGAGAGAGAGAGAGAAGATAAGAAAGAGACGTGCAGCGTCTAACTCAAACCAGAGTACAATTGCAGTTCGGGAGGATGGAGGGTGTGCCGGCCGGCCTTCGCGCAGTAACAATCTATACACGTGCAACCCACAAACGGTTACCTTAATCAGTCAACATCTGTAATGCATCCGCAGATGCGCGTGGTCTACGTATAGACTAAAGATGAGGTAGACCGCTTATTCGTATTCTGCGCACGTACCCAACATTGACCTACCCCAAAGGAACACAACTCTCAAAGTTACATGGTCAGCAGTGATGACCATGTTCGTTTGTATATTAATTTTTAAATGACAAGCACTAGTATACGAATAAAATACTTTCACCATTATAAATTTAATCAAACTGCAATACAAATTGGTTAGGGGAAGTATACATGCACCTCAAAGCTTTTGTTTACAAATAAATTATCTAACCTAAAATCCAAACCATGCCGTTTTCGCTGGACGTGTTGGTAGAAAAGCAGTTCAATGTTGGGTACACGGAGATTGGTTGTGCGCAGTCTACCTCGTCGTTAGTCTATGGGCCCACGTGATGCCTCTTGGCTGTTGTATGCAGTTGACCACCTCCGGTTCATTCTTCAGATAACTGCCATGTAGATATATACAAGCTGCCATAGGCGGCCCACTTCTGTGTAATCATTAGTACTCCGAGCATGTCGGCGCTGTCAGTGTGCCATGAGTTGGCAGCAGTTAGCCCACTGGCGTATCGCGTCTGGCCTGCCACAGGTTAACCAACTGTGGTGAGTCAACTGTAGCTCAGCTGTTGACCACTCACAACCCAGCTATTGGCCACTTGGTGTGCTACCAGCTACCAGCAGCATTGTAAAAGGAAATGCGATGTTCGTATTGATGCTAGCTTCTCAACTTGCACAGCGCCACCATTATTCTCTTACTCTGCAACATGTCAGAGGAGAGCGAGAACACCCCGGATAATAAGTTAAATAAGTGACTTGTAAGGGTTGAAACGGCAAATAATGCAGTTGTCACACTGAGATCACTTCATTTATATAATTCTTGAATTCGGAAGAATGTGTAAATGCATTAGAATACCAGCTTGCCATGTACTTTCAAAACCAAAAGATGATTCTGTTTCTCTTGAATAAAAATTGCTTAGTTTTCATCTTCATATATATGTTATCATCAGTACTATTTCTCAATCGGTATATTTCGTTGAAATAAGATGAAATGGAACTCACAAAGCTTGTACCCCCGGACTAGAATGCTACCTTCTACTCTGCGATGTATTCGTGCAAATCCATTTAAGTAAATCCGAATACTTTCAAACATTATTTGTTGCATCATTAACTTTGCTATAGACACTATTTATGTTTGTATCAAAAGTCAACACTGGGATTCATGTGTTTTGTTTAAAAGATTAGTAGTTTAGTTTCGTGTTACTTTCATGTGGCATCAAAACGCAAAATAAACTATTACTTACGTGTTATAATTTACAGGTTTCCAGTTTCGAAACATTTATGATTCGTATTACTTGAAATGTCACTTAATAATTTTCTTCACAAATGAATTATATAAAAATAATGAAGGAAACTCACATATGCTATGTATAATTCGAGAACAACATATAGTTGGAATGACACAAATGGGGGATGTATTTGTCCCCAGCAGTAACAATTGGTATGCCATAAATGTTCCATAGGCTTTCTAATAAGGTTTCTTCAATAGCTAGCAACAGTTGGCTCCCCAAAAATGGCCCCTAGGCTTGCTGCTATTATGTCTCCAGTAGTATGCAACAGTTGGAATCCCATAAATATCCCCTAAACGTGCTGCTAATATTTTCCCAGCAGTAAGTAACAGCACGCATATTGTCTATCGTATGCTTTTGGGGCTTCTGTTGAGTTCTAACCATCGTCGTGAGTGCACTGGCCTACATTACGATTATTTAAAAAATTGGTAATGTTTATTTTATTTATATGACCTGATCGTCAACATATAAGAATTACTGACAGGCGTGAATAAAAACGTTTGCCGCCACTACCAACAGTTTGCCACCACTACCAACAGTTTGCCACCACTGCCAACAGTTTGCTGCCACTGCCAACAGTTTGCCGTCACTACCAACAGTTTGCCACCACTACCAACAGTTTGCCACCACTGCCAACAGTTTGCAACCACTGCCAACAGTTTGTCGCCATTACCAACAGTTTGCTGCCACTACCAACAGTTTGTCGCCATTACCAACAGTTTGCCACCACTACCAACAGTTTGTCGCCACTACCAACAGTTTGCCGCCACTACCAACAGTTTGCCACCACTACCAACAGTTTGTCGCCACTACCAACAGTTTGCCACCACTGCCAACAGTTTGTCGCCATTACCAACAGTTTGCCGCCACTATCAACAGTTTTCTGCCACTACCAACAGTTTGTCGCCATTACCAACAGTTTTCCACCACTACCAACAGTTTGTCGCCACTACCAACAGTTTGCCGCCACTACCAACAGTTTGCCACCACTACCAACAGTTTGCCGCCACTACCAACAGTTTGCCACCACTGCCAACAGTTTGCTGCCACTACCAACAGTTTGTCGCCATTACCAACAGTTTTCCACCACTACCAACAGTTTGTCGCCACTACCAACAGTTTGCCGCCACTACCAACAGTTTGCCACCACTACCAACAGTTTGCCGCCACTACCAACAGTTTGCCACCACTGCCAACAGTTTGCTGCCACTGCCAACAGTTTGCCGTCACTACCAACAGTTTGCCACCACTACCAACAGTTTGCCACCACTGCCAACAGTTTGCCACCATTGCCAACAGTTTGCTGCTACTACCAACAGTTTGTCGCCACTACCAACAGTTTGCCAACTGTCTACTGTTTGTTGTTTCGTACTTGAGTCTGTATTTTTAACCCTGTGCGTTAATATAATGTATGATATGTTTGTTTCCCAAATAAATAGTCAGTATGTTTTTTTTAAACTGAAGTCTGTAAGTCGTCTCCTGCTAAGCTTTCAAGCATAAAACCGGGGGACGTTAAAAAGTCCTTTACAATTACAATTACAATTAAGGAGTTAGGGATGGAATCGACATTGGCCTTTAGTAAGGAAATATCCTAGCATTCATGTGGAGTGATTCCGAGAAACCATTGAAAACCGAAATCAGGATGGCCGGAACGAGATTCGAACCCGGATTCTTGCGAATACGAATCGGATGCTGTAGCACTGCACTACTTCGCTATATATAATATATATCAAGCATTTTATATTTCGAAAAAACTGCACTTACGTTTCTTATTAAATTGAACACTTATTTTTTGCTATAAACTGTAAAATTTCTTTCAAGGTAAATATGAATTAAAATCAGAGAGAAGAAAGATACGTTAGTTGGGGGGCTAGTAAAAAGAAATTCTGATGCCAAATTGTATTACATATATTATTTTAATAGCATCATTGGTAAAGGAAATATTTTCAGTTCTATATTTATTTAGGTTTCCGGGTATTCAATGTCGTGTATAAAAATGTTTTTTTTTTTTTTTTTTTCGTATCTGCCCACTGCGCGGATACGGTTTGTCTCCCCTTGACTTCTTCTTCCGAACATGTTTACGTTATGTTCACACGTGGCGGAAGGACACATGGTGAATATCCCTAAAGTAGAACTTCAGCGTAGCTTCAGAAAAGCTTTAACGACGAAAATACTAAACACGTTTTCCGCGCTTAGCTCAGCGATATGTATTCAACTCGAAGCGCCTAACGCCTGCAACTCGCAACATGGATGAGCTGTGCGTGTGGTCTCCACAGCAGGGAGATTGTAAAAATGGATTACTTAACCGTGCCTCATTGCCAATAATAGGCCCGCCGTGTTGAGCAGTTATCCCGAAGAACGTCCAGTCACCGTGAAAGAGGAACAGAGCAACATATCATTTAATAGGCTGTTCACGAGTTAACAGAGCTGCGTAAGATCTGCTTTCCTTCTCATGGCGTATCCATGTGACACTAACATTGTCGTGGATTGTCGTCTTACTGTATTCATGCGTTATTCAAGTGAAACCGTGGCAAATTTGTCGGCAAAATGTCGGCAACTTGTCGGCCCGATACCAGTTCTGTCGGCTGGCGTCCGAAGTAGGCTCAACGAGAACTACCTGTTAAAGGTTACGTCTTTTTTGAGGCGGGTTGTTAGTATTTATGATAAATACAATGGTCCAATATATTTATTATGATAACAGATGGATATCACAAGAATTATGTCGTCCTGATATCTTAGTGCCACTAGATCGCTAACATCTTAAAAAAGATTCTGGGCCGATCCCGACCCAGCATTTTTGCCAACTCTTTAAACTAGCACATATCCAACTGATTTCGGCCCAGTATATTTTTTATTTCGGGAGAGACCTTTTTCTGATGTCTCTTTATTCGAGTAATCATTTGCAAGAATCGGGAACATGCATATACCTAATTTAAAACTTCAGACTATCCAATATAATTACAGTTCAGTCTACTAAGGCACATGTGTACCAATGCAAGGTTCGGCAGTTCGAGAATCCTCCACTTCAAAGGATTTTTTCAGTTGCATGAAAATACGCGCGATGATAGAGGCGAACATCACATGTATGACAGATAACACTTCGACCTTAAATTCAGAGTGAAACAATAAACACACATTACAGCATTTTGTACCTTGCCGGTCAAAATCTGGTGTATTTTTGACACTGTAGGTAGACAATCCGTGTTTGTATCTTCCCGATTCCGGCACACGACATCAGGCCAGCATCGGCTGCAACAGTGAGCTTGGCATGCAAGATTCCTTCTTCAACGACCAATCACTTCATTCATGCGTATGGACACCGGAATTTCCCGATAAGGTTTCACGACCAGTTGTATTTCTCAACACTTTAGCTCAGATCCACTTTTGTGACTGGCTGATCTAGATGTTACGCGCCTTAAGTGCCTGGCCACGAATCAGAGACGTACAGTATCGGAGTAACTTAATCCTGATTGGCCAGTCAATTAAGAAACTGTCTTCTCACAGGCTCACGCTGCCAATAATCAACAGGAAACTGCTGGCACTCTTGTAGGGTATTGAAATCTAGCACGTGCGGAAATCTTGTCGCGAAATTCGGGTGCCCCTATTCATGCGCCACCCATCTGAAGCTGTATGAATGTTAGGAACGTGAATGTGTAAGTAAAACCAATGTCGTGCTTAGATGTGTATAAAACTAAAAACGACATCAGATGCCATTAACGTAAAACATTTCACTCGCAATACTACTGCATGTAACAATTTTTATCGTTTCGCTGTCAACTTACCGGAAGCACGCATGCTGGGGTATAATGTGCCATATCCACGTGTTTCAGAAACATGATGAAAATGTATGTACGCATCATCCCCATAAAGTGATTATTAAGGGAGCTACGCACCTCCAAAATTCAGTTTTAAAATCTGTTTAGTTGAAAATATTAGAAACCTTTAGTGATTAAGTAACAACTCAGTGAATGGTGGTTTGTATAAAGGATATCTTACAGATCTAAATATTCTGTCGGTAATATAATCTCCTTTCCTTTTGGAAATAGCTGTCGATACCTTGTGTTTGCATCGAACATTGTAATAATATGTCCTACGGAATTTTCAAAGAGAACGTGTGAATAAACACGTCTAAATAAACAAATAAGGCTTTCTTGTGGTAACACTCTCAGGCGAACTCCTTGTGAGATATTTCACGTTATATGTACATACATTCAAAATAAAAGGCAGGTTGCATGTCAGGTGGGAAAACCACATAACAGAGTAAGGAAATTTAAATTAGGATTTTCCAGGGCGCACAGCCCCCTTAGAAACTATTTGCCGAGAAAAGTGATAAAGGCCGTTCACAATAAAATGAGCACTTTTCAAGTCGACCTTAGAAAAAGGTCACTGCTCCTACCTGCATGCATTTCAACGGGCATACTGAGTTAAACAAACCCAGTAAAAAAGGCAACAATGCAAGGAAAGTAGTTGTATATCTTAACGTTCAATAAAACGTGCTAGGTAGCCACTTGTGATAACTTAAATTATTTCTTTCGTTTTATGTTATTTTTTTTATGCATCGAAGTGGAAAAGTGATCAGATTTGTAATATAATAACTTTCGAAAGAATTTCAATTTAACTTGGCCGACGCATGAATAAAGTGGTGAGGTCCATGACAATGTTAATTTTACATAAGGCGGAAGAATACGCAAACGGCATATAAGTAAATCTTAAGCAGGGCATTCAAACAAAAGTGCTAATTTTACCGTGAACAGCCTATAATTATGTTTTAGTCTTATATTTTCATTAGTAATAAACTGCCGACGTTTGCTGCCATATTTTGTAAACGTGTTGTATGAAGTTATGAGCAGGGATTATTTTTCAGAGTATGATTTGAAATGTGGCATATTTACCGCGAACGAACTTCTACAGTGCTCGGTAAAAGGAAAAATCAAAGAATTTTTTCGTAAGGTGTATAGCGGTCTTACGACAGATAGGCCTTCAAAGCCACGGGTCAGGTGACACAATGCGTCTTTTCGCAGCAGGCCCATTGTTAGCCAACGACGAACAACATGCGTATCCCTTCAATGACGTCATCCGACATGACGTCTTCTTCACGTCAACGTATCAGACTCCCTACCTCCCACCCCTCCTCCCCCCTAACCCCTTCTCTACTGTTTACTCCGCCTCTGCCAGCCATTCATTGTTCGGCGACGTAGTTCTGATCCGCGGCTGAAACCGACCCGGTGCAGAGGCAGGCCGTGTCACGTGACGTCAGCCTATAATTACCGTAACCAGACTCTGCACACGTCACCACGGCAACCCCCCCACCCCCCCTCCCCCACAAACATTTACACAGAACTCCGGCCTACCTGGCACATGCGGAGTGTTTGAAATACACGTTTTTACACGAAACTATTATACATTGTGCTTCCAATATGGTGAATTGGGTAAGAAAAACAAACTACAGACGAGGGCTGTAGAGTACTTTAAAAATATTACGTTTTATAACTGTTCGCCGTGTACACAATCCTTTGTGCGAAATTCTTTAATTTCTCAGAACAGTTTAAAGTTAAAACTACAGTAGCACAGCTGTAACTTAAGACTTGGGAGCTCGGCCAATGCCGGGCCACTTCTCCCCGGGAAAGGAAACAATTGGTCGAGGGTGGTAGGATGAGGAGGGAGGGTGACTGTAGATTGGTCTGACTACCTGCCAGTTACCTGTGGTTGGTGCTTTACAAGTCTTTCTGTCCCTCTCTTTCACTTGGATAGGCGTAGTCAAGGTTTCCAGGGCAATGTGAAAGACAAAATAAATCCTTTTTCGAATAGCTGTGCGTTGGAGTTTTTACACGGAATATGCATCGCCGGGCTGTGCCTGTTACCTGCCAAGCACAATTGCTTTGCGAGTTGCTGCACTCAAGATCTAAAGGCGAAAGCAGCTCGGTAAATGGACGATTATAGGTTGGTACTTGGAAGGAACATGGGATTTTGGCGAAAAGATTTCTCGACCAGTTGTATTTCACGACACTTTGGCTCAGCTCGACCTTTGTGATTAGATGGTTTGTGTGTTTCTCGTCTAAGTATCTGCGCAAGCGTGCAATACTGCAGACAACTTAATCTTCATTGGCCAGCCAAGCAGGAATATGTCTTCTCACAAGCACACGCCGCCAGAAAGTAAAATCAACGTGCTGCTACACTCGTAGGCTATCGAAATCTAACATGTGCGGAAATCTCTCCGCGAAATTCGGGCGGCCTCATAGACTGGCAATATAGATCCTATAACTTCGCGTTATAAGATGGCACTGAGTTAGGTTCCACAGTCCTTTACACACTCGAGCAGACGAGGCTTGTTCATTGGCTGCCACCTCAGAGACTCTCCTATCACACCCGGCTATGTGGAACGAAGCCACTACCACGCTGAAAGTTCTCTATTGGATGTTAGTCGTGCAGTTCTGCCTGCGGAGCTCCAATGACACTCGTGATGCGAACGCATACTTACTTGTATGTATGCCGCCTACCCTGCTACTGAATTATAACGAGTAATTATAGTGCCTCTAATTGGCATTGGGCGTCACGGTGGCTCAGCGGTTAGATAACTGGGGAACTTGGGAATCGTACAGGGCGATACCGCTCGTCCGCGGGGGTCTCTCGTTTCCCCCGCACTTGCATTCCACGGCTGCTTCATTCTCACCTCATTTCACCATTATCGTCTCTCCCCACCTCGTTGTTAACCCTTTCAGTCACAGTGTCCTCCATGTGGGACGCTGCATATGAAGTGGCGGGAATGGCCTGCACTGTACACAGTACAACATATCGTCCAATGAGAAAGGTTCCTTACGTATGGGAGAATTCATTGGCTGCTGAGAGCATGTTCCGTAGCCTCGTAAACCACTGATTACAGTTACACAAAGCGCAGATAGATTCCTATTGGCCCGACGTAAGACGAAGCGTTGTTTGATATCAGTACAGTTCCCAACAAGAATTTTTTTTTTTACAACGTATAAAGTTATATATTAAAATTACGCCAATTGAGTTGGAACTTCTTTAATCCCATTATAATTCTGCTAGTTTCCTTCCTTTTGAAACATGCTCGAGTTACGCTTAATATTTTTGTTTATTAACTTTGCAGTTTTAAAACAACATTTATCATCTGAAAATTGTGCAATGGTTAAATATTTATTTATTTTATTTCGTGGTTCTGTTTAAAAAATAATTTTCTTAATTTTCATTAAGTATTTACGTACATAATATTGTGTAAATTCATAATTTCCCATTATCCAAACGAAAAAACGTAATTTGTGAATTATTATATGACTTTTGTGACTTTCGATGTATGTATCGAATAGTCGCAGGCAGGAGGCAACGATGTCTGAAGCGTATCTTGGTATGTACAGTTTTCCGCTCGGGATATTTCCTTCTTCTTCGCTTTCTCGCCATACAGCATGTAGTCAGCTTACACTGTTAACTTGTAGAATCTTTCTCGCCATACAGCATGCAGTCAGCCTACATGTTAACTTGTAGAATCTTTCTCGCCATACAGCATGCAGTCAGCTTACACTGTTAACTTGTAGAATCTTTCTCGCCATACAGCATGCAGTCAGCCTACACTGTTAACTTGTAGAATATTTCTCGCCATACAGCATGCAGTCAGCTTACACTGTTAACTTGTAGAATCTTTCTCGCCATACAGCATGCAGCCAGCTTACACTGTTAACTTGTAGAATCTTTCTCGCCATACAGCAAGTAGTCAGCTTACACTGTTAACTTGTAGAATCTTTCTCGCCATACAGCAAGTAGTCAGCTTACACTGTTAACTTGTAGAATCTTTCTCGCCATACAGCATGCAGTCAGCTTACACTGTTAACTTGTAGAATCTTTCTCGCCATACAGCATGCAGTCAGCTTACACTGTTAACTTGTACAATCTTTCTCGCCATACAGCATGCAGTCAGCTTACACATTTAGATGAAATTGTGTTTTTATCCGCCTTTTTGGGTAGGTTATATGAGGCCATTTTATATTGTGACGTGCTAGTATTATTTTGGGTTTACGATCCTTTTTCAAGCTTTTTTGTTATTCTTTCAAGCAGTTCGCCTGATGGTTTAACCTCGTGGCCAATTTTTCCATCATACTTGTGATATCAGCAGCATACAAAATCGTGACGTGGTCGTTTTGACCATGATTCCACTTGTTTGACCAGCATCTCAGTGACGTCTGTAATGCAGTCTCGTCGTACAAGTGACCTTGAAATCATTCTTGCCTGCTGCATGTGCTCGGGAGTGTGCCGCGCTTCCTGTCTTCTAACCCGACGGCTGTTGTTTCAAAACTAAATATCATTGTTTGGACAGTTCAAATACAAAGGTATCATTTAGGTTTCAACTTAATTAAAAGAAAAAAATTATGTATTAATTTTGTAGTAATATACAATTTTTAATGAAGCGATTGGGGGTACTTGACTATATAGTCATGGACATATAATATAACAAATTTAATGAATATAAGGAAATTATACCAGGTTCACAAATAACACTCCAATATAATATAATAAAAAATGTTAAAACTCAACTCTTCATAAGAGAGAAATAAAGTTAATTTATAATACTCATGCTTATATACACATTGCTGTATCAATGAAAAAATGAATTCAATTTATCAGTTGTTATAATGAAATAGGCAGTTGGTTATGTAATTTCTCAATTATCGCTCATGGACAATATATATTTATAACTATACTGTTGTGTTGATAAAAAAAAATTGGGTTACACCATAAGTGTACCTATTACCTTTCTTGATGTATATCCATTTGTAGTAAGTAAAACATGAGCATGCCCATAATTTAAACTTTCAATATGAAACCCTAGTCTGCACAGGAATCTGGATCCCATCTTCCATCCATGTGCCATCCTTGTGTTTTAACGAGAGTATTTATGGGTGCTCAAGTTCACGACACGAAGGAGCTGACTAACAATTTTTTGACTGAAAGGGTTAACAGCCGCCCAAATCTCTCCACTCAACTAATTGACATTGTTCTTCCTCGTCCTTGTTCCACGAACCTGAGGGCGCGGGGTTTGTGGGGGTGGAATTAGGGATGTATACAGGGTGGTCCGCCTAACATCAACACCCCCAAACTTTCCGGAGCGGTTTAGAGAACACGAAATGCGGTTTTCGCTGAATTAAAATACGCAAAGGAGTGAGTCATTTTCCGCAAAGTGACTATTCGTAACACCTCTATGAACACACATGACTATACCTGTGTTACGAATAATCACTTTGCGGCAAATTACTTGCCGCCGCACGTAGTTTCGTTTAGCGGGAACAGTATTTCGTGATCTGCAACCGTTCCGGAAATCTCGGGGGTTTCCACATTAGGCAGACCATCATGTATATAGGGTGTGAGTGTGAAGCTAGGCAAGGCACAGAGTATTTAAGTAAGCAGAGCACATACTTACACGAACAGTGTTCTAACAACTATAGTCGCACAGGCCTAAGAATGGACTTGGCTTCACCTACCCAAGTGAAAGAGAGCGGCAGAACGACTTGTAAAGCACCAACCACAGGTAGCTGGCAGGTGGGCAGACTAATCTGCATGCACTCTCCCCCCCCCCCCACCTACCATACCATTGTTTCCTTTCCCAGTGTAAGTGGCCCGACATTGGCGGAGCTCCCAAGTCCTAAGTTACTATAATCCTATCCACGTTGTTTTATTCACTTCATCTAACATGTTCGCTCAATATTTTTCGTGGTGTTTTAGTATCTAACTTAGAGCAACATTAGTATGTTATAAGTATATTAAAAGTGAATTTGCCATAGCACATTAATCCTTTAATTATTTAGTAATACAATATTTGCCCCGGCTAAGTTATTCCCAGGCCAATCACAAACACTCTCCTCTGTAATATTACAATTCTAATTGGCCCAGTGAAATTGGATAGTAACTTCACGTATGCATTTAAAACAATATTATGGACAGGAAATATCTAGAGACCTGAAGAATTCGCGGATTCATTTTGAGACAAGCTAGACTCCAAAACACGTGTGTTTATATAACTTTATCCATTGGTCCACACAGTGTTTAATACCTCCTGGAAAACTGTGTTCAATTGTCGCCTTACACTGTGATATTAGACAACCAATGTGAAGTTGATAACGGCGTATTTGCACATAGGACTGCAGATTCAAGCCTGCAGGTAATCGAAATCGCGAATTTTTCAGGTCTCTAGAAATATCTCGTTTTAAACGTCCTGTGCACTAGACTTCACTGTCATATGTGTTTTCGAATATCAGCTTGGTGTTAATTGCCTGCTGCCCCAGTGTTTAATCAGTTTCACCTTAGACCATGTTGTGCGGGACTCGGAGCTTCTTTCCCTGTACGTCTGCTATTGGGTCAGAGTTCACCTGGGTGTGTCTAATGTACTTTGTTCCAGTTGTAAGCGTAACAGAAATGTACATGTATTCGAAGTCTAGCTCGTGTAAATATGAATTCGCGAAATTATCAAAAGGAGCATCCGTCTTTCGCAAAAAGATTTCAGGACAAATTGTGCTCCAAAACACTTTAATTCAGAACCACATTGGTGAATGGATCATTTGAATTGTTACGCGTCTTATCCGTCTGTCAGCGAGTTACGGACGGCCAGTATCGGGGGAATTTAATTCTGATTTGCTCACTCAAGTAACAGATTCTCTTCACACAAAGACAAACGGCCAGTAGCCAGAGCAAGGCTGCAAGTTTACACACAGGATACTGGAGCATAGCCTCCGCGTAAATATTTTTGCGAAGAACAGGTGGCGCCATCTATCAATGACGAAGAGAAGCTGTAGGTACGTTGAATTCTAGAGCTGTAAACATTTATTAACGCGATATATTCTCGTCTTTAAGTTTTGCGGCGAATACTACACGGTATTAGTATGTCTAGTTATTTACAAACAAGCAAGTGCAAGGGCGATTTCACACTGTTATAGGCTCTTCACGATAAAGTGAGCACTTTTGAAATCAACCTTAGAAAATGTCACTATTACTACCCGTACATATTTTAACGGGTGCACTAAGTGACGTGAACCCAGTAAATTTCGCAACGAAAGATGAAAAGTAATTCCATTTCTTAACGTCGAATAAAAGTGTTAGGTAGCCATATGCGATAACTTAAATTATTGGCATCCCTTTCTGCTATTTCAATGCATGGAAATGTGAAAAAGAGCAGATTTTGAAAATATTTACTTTTATAATAATTTTGCAGTTTCACTTGACCGACGAATGAGTAAAGTTCTGAGGCCCGTGGCAATGTTAATTTCACATAAGTTAGAAGATCACACAATGTGCATACAAGTAGATCATATGCAGAGCTTTAAAAAGTGTTCATTACCGTGTGCTTCCTGCCAGCGGGGTGCATGAATGGCTGGCTGCGGGAGGTGGTAATTTCCCTCGGCGTCTGTCGTCAGGGGGGAGGCCCCCTCCGGCTGCTGTAACGAACCCCGCCCCAGGAGGGGGTGGGGGAGGGGACGGGAGGGCGTCTCTCCAGCAAGACGTCTCGGTGCCTGGCCGCTCTAACGTAATTACCGCGGCTAATCATTTTTCTTAACGGGCTAGATGAGCTAAATGGGCGGGGCCAGGACGTCAGCCCTGTTATCTTCCCCCCCCCCAACAAATCCACTGAGTCTCGCCGCAGTTCGGATTCCTGTTGCGATCGACTCGCTGCAAACCACGTCGCATTGCTCCTTGGCTCCGGGACAGAATGGTTGGCGCTTAACACGTCCAGTCCTAAATTAGTTTACGATCTTCAGGGGAGTCCTTGTTAATCAACATCAACCACTTAATACATCATCCCGTGTATACGCATTCAGGTTTTGAGCTGCAAAACAGGTAGAATCATGGTCGATGCTGTACAAGCTCAGAAGCCAGCAGTAATAGAGACATCGTCTTTTTCCTCGTTAATGCAACTGACTGCTGCCAACACACCAAAAGTTTATTATAAGTTGCTACTCGTGCCATTGACCAATATAAATTCTTGTCGTAGGTTCCATCATACTAGTTGTTGCATGGAAAACGTAAATACTTTACAGACCGAAATTCCCCTCTTTGGCAACACGTGGAACGACAAATTTATGTGCAATCTGAAGGGTTAAACGCTTTAAGGTCACATTCGGCTACGAGGAAGAACTGCGACGCAATGGAGAAATAACATAAACAAGCTTCGCGTGTCTTCTCTTTCTTAGGAATTTTAAGCGCTGACTATTTCCATGACATTTAACAACATAGGGCTTATATATAGACCCAGTACCCAGCGTTTTGTCATTACTGGGTGTGTGATGTTTTGACTTTCGGTTAATTGCGTTATAATATTTGGGGGATACGGATCACCGATCCCCCTAAATATGTAGTATTTACTACATGAAGGCTTAGTCCATCTACCATCTGACCGGCTTATGGTGACCCACTCGTCTTACGACGACTGGGTCACCACAAGCAGAGATTTTCAAACCCTGTCAGTATGCACCCATCCTCATTCTGACCTCCCCGCTCAGGGAAATCTGGGATGACTGTTTCCTCCCAAAGGAGCCCAGCCTGAGCACACAAAGCCCGAAGGGTCGTGGCCCCGATACCCTGCAGAGGGAACCTCACGGGGGTAGCAAGGTCAGTCAGTAATCCTCCTTGGGTTCAATTCCTTTTTGATGTATGATTCCCGTTGGCGCACGAGAATACTCATTACCATTCCTACAAATGTCTTCAGGCTGAAATTCGGTCTTTGGAGCACCAACTCACCGTCAAGGAGTCGACCGGCCCACCATCAAGCACCACCATAGTGACTGCCCATGATTCAAGCTCAGCCTGCGAGGCAGATACCCCTTCTAACACAGATGCATAGGGTACACCAGGGACTTTCCCACCTTTACTAACCTTGTTTAGGAGGTTACCCAGTGGTACCACGAGGAGGTAGTGGTCTTCCCTGGGCTAGGAGAGGCTATAAGGACGAGGAGTGTGAGTGTTTCCCGGAGTCAGTACAAACCCACCCGGCTAAGAATTACACCCATTACAGGCTTGTCCCTCGTCCAAGAGACACATCATTAGCCCTTCCTGATTTCACACATCAGCATATTCTCCGCTACTAGAGCTGGCAATAGCTCCCGTGATTCTCAGATCAGTTGCCTCCTGTTACCTTTCGGTGTAGGTCGGACCACCAGAGAGGGACAAGGAGCATGTTTCCCTTTCGGTCAGCTTTACTTCCAACAGGCCTTAAGTTTGACATACCGTGGCCACAGACAGTGCAAGGAAGGAGTGTACTTCCCGTAGTTAACACGACTCCCACCAGGCAAAGCCTTACGCCGCCTATTACAGGCTGGTTCTGGCGCTGCCGTCAGACATCCCGCCTATAACTAGTGGAAGGAATATTTTGGATAGATTAAATCATCTGTAAGCTAGACACAATCGTCCTATGTATTTTATAGCCTCATATTTTTGTTCATTGGCTGCTGCCCCAGCGTGTAGCCAGTCAGACCAGCCGGATAATCTGGGATCTAATCACAAACACAACAGAAATACTCATGTGCTTAAAGTATATCTTGTCCAATATTAACACGTGAATATTTCCTGTCATTAACCACAAGGTCTTAAGACAGAAATGTGTTCAGAAAGGCACAGTGTTGTCGCTATAGTTTAAAACAATTGTTTACAGAAGAGTTAATATCTTAAACCGAGGACTTTGCTGTTTTTGACCGCTGTTTCAATAACTAAATTTATGAATGAGTAGACATTTGAGAAATTTGTGGATTTATTTCGAGACAAGCGAGAATTCAAAAACATGTACGTATGTGTCACATTTAAAATTAGTACACGAGTAATTTGACAGCACCTTCCGATCTCTGAGACAATAACAAACTTACAACAAGTTGAATGTCCAATCAACGCCATACATTCTGACAGTAAACAACCAATGAGACGTTGATAACTTGATTGTTTGAACATAAGAATGTTGATCCTAACATACAAGACAATGAATTCACAAATATTTTAGATATGTATGAATGGGCGATAAAATATCTACTTTCATTTCTATTCTGAAAATTTTTTATATAATAATATGGTAGAGTTTAATATGTATGACATACCCGACTGTTTACAATGAAACCAGTGTGGCAACTGGATAAGTCCCTTAACCCTCTAGTTTGTACAGTATTTTTGGTCTGACAAGTGAGTGATTGAAAAGATTCGGGTTGCTGTCAACATCGAGATCTTGAGAGCCGATGAGGGTGGAAGCGAGGTGAGTATGGATCGGCGCGGGAATGCAAGGGCGGGGGGAAAAGGGAGCTCCCCAAGAAAACTCGCTGACCAGCGGCGTCGTCCAGCACGATTCCCACATGAGAAAGTCCGGGAATCGATCCTGGTTCGCCATGGCGGGAGGCGAGTAGTCCAACCACTATACCACCGCGGCCCCGGTCTGACAAGTATTCGCGAATTCCTTGTAATAACTTATGCGATGGAACATATGAAAATAATTTCTACTGGTTTGTGACACCAACAGCTTCCAACAATATTGTAGTATATGTTAGCAGCAGGCAACAGCATCAACCAGGTAAAAGACGCGGTCTGTCTTGAAGCTAGCTTCCCCCTTGTACAGCACAGGCCGCGATTTCTGCAACACGTCCCACATGGATGAGCATACTCGGAATAATATGTTAAGAAGTTAAACATATTGTCGACGTAATATTACAAGAGATCTGCAAAATTCGCGTTATTATCTGGAGACACGTTGAACTTCGAGCACGTGTACCTTTGCAATTAGCTTGTCATTGGACAATACTTTATTTGAGACGTCCTGGGTAGCTCCGCGCCAATAAATGAACACATCACAATTGTGTAGTCCAATCACGCGTTAGTTCAGTCAGAAAGGGCGTGGCTTCACATCTGTGCAGCAGCCAATGGAGAAACGACACCGGCTCGGGTATGCATGGCACTGTGAAGATTGGCCTGATGGCAAATAATAACACGAAACTCGCAGGTCTGTAAATTCTACTCTCCCGTGACGTCCGCTGAATGGTAAATTTACGAGCGCAACAACCGAAGTGTAAAGTTACTGATATCTACGGAATGTAATAAATGTCATGTTTCGTAAGTAGGAACATTTTGTTGAAACAGTGTCACCTCGGCATTCTGCTGGCCGACAGTTCGCCAGTAATGAGCGTTGCACATTCTGTGGGCGTGTCCTACGTATTGTCAGCCAATAAGAAGGCGGGAGCTGGGAATTCAGATACTCCCTCCACACGTTTTGAAATAAACATTGGAAAAAATCGCCTAATGCATGCCGTGTTTAGTTGTTTCCTAAATACAAAATACACAACAAGCATTCGATCCTTGTGTTAACTTCGTAAGTGAGAATCGTGCCGGCCGATGTCGCTGGTTGGCGGGTTTGCTCGGGGATCTCCCGTGTCCTCCACCCTTCCATTCCAGCGCTGCTCCATACTCACCTCAATCACCTTCATAAGCTCTCTAGACCTCGCTGTTAAGAACCACCCAATTTTCTTCGCTCGGTCCACTTCATTGTTTTATAGACGTTCTGGCCGACTCTTTCCCTCTTCGTCAACAATGTGTTCATTTACTGAGGCCATGTCGCTGTTAAGGGGCACTAAAGATACCTAAGTACTGGAAAAGAGTGCTGCATTTTACGGAAAAGTGCTGGTAAAAATTATCACCAGAGGTGTCCGTAAACTCTCCGTGAAATTACGGACACTGATTTTCAAAAACGGACTTTCCATAAAATTCACGGAACTTCTCCGTTAATTCACAAGTTAGTTCTGGGTACTTCTAGTTTAAATAATTTTCAGTGCCTATTTTATTCAAATTTTAATTATATAAGGGTGTTGAACTGTGTATAAAAGTGATATTTAAAGAAGTTATAATTTTTTATACTTAAGCAAGATTTAAACCCGAATAAAAAATTTGCAAGTTCACAACCCTAACCACTATGCTCACGTGGTGAATACGGTATAACTTTACATTTTCTGTATTAGTCGCATTAGCAAATTTTTTAGTTGCTGTTAAATGTAGTATATTTTAAGTGTTTCTAAGTGTTACATACGCCTGTTGCTACGTTTTTAATTTTGGAAAGATCAGGTCGTAGTGACATGATAATTTTCTGGTTACAGTGGCGAAGAAAGTTTCGTGTAGACTCGGCAATGTTCGTGCCCGAAACCCGAAGTTATAGGAAATACGGAGAGTTCCCGTATTTCGTATTAACTCACTTAACTCCGTTTTTCGTTATTGCGGATAGCGTTTCCGTATATTTAATGTGCATTTTCGTAAAGATTTCCGTAAATATACGGAAACTTTTGACGGTGTGGTTTTGTTAGATAGGCTTTCCAGGAAATGAGTATGAAAGTCAGGTGTCTGCAGCGAGGACGCAGTAGCTGTAGACAAGGATGCAGAGGCATGGACACTCTCAGCTCCCTGGAGACTTACTGGGGTGCAGGAGATGGACGTGCACGCTTCCACCAGAAAATGGGAAAACTCCAAGCAACTGCAGATGTCCGCACGAGAAGAAGAAACAGAAGAAGTCCAGGAGTAACCAAACTGGAGGAGGAACTCGCAAACTTCAAATAACGCTCGAAGGATTGAGCCCTGAACCCTCACTAACAACACACGAAACATACGTAAGAAGTTCATACGGTTTTCCAGCAAAACAGCGAACAGGAAACCTTGAAGTTATCGGAAGTAAATTAGGAGCCATACGACACTACCGATACTTGTATTGTATTTTATTGTAAAGGGCTGTTTAACGCTCCCCGGTTTTATGCTCGGAAGCTTACCACTAGAGAACTGCAAAACTCGCGTTATTATTTGAGGACACGTTAAACTTCAAACTCATGTATCTTTGCAATGATTTTTTCATTGGGCCGTACTTTAATTGACACGCCCTGGGTAACCTGTACCAGCGAATGAACGCTTCGCAATTGTGCAGTCCAATCACGCGCAGTTCAGTCAGAAAAGGAGTGACCACACTTATGCAGCAGCCAATGAAGAACCGACGCCGGCTCAAGTATATACAGCACTGTGAAGTTTTGCCTGATGCCGATTAATAACGCGAATTTTGCAGGTCTCTGCTTACCAGAGACGGCTTACAGACTACCTTATACACTAACTAATTAACGCCCATGCCTTACCCGGGATTCGAACACTGATCGGTGGCGCTTCAACCGACTGCGCCACAGGAGGTCGGCTATCCGTACATTTTTTATCCTACAACATTATGACGACAAAATCTCAGGACTCTTTGGTCCCTACATTTGAAACGAGAGAAATTCTACAACGGCCAAAGGCCTGGCAGACTTGCTGCGTTGTCGGCTGTCGCACAGAGTACTCTAACATACAGAGGCGAAACAACCGATGGTTCCGCCGACTAAGTACAACCGCACACGCTAACAAAATGGGCGTCACTAGCCAGTCACATGGTGGAGCTCTGCTCGCCAATCACACCGGAAGTTTCTTCGATGTAGGCGTGCCCAATAGCTGATTGGCTGTCCCGAGGTTCTGGGATCGGGCCTTGTGCCTGATTAGCTACCACCTGCTTCGAGAAATTCCCTATTGGCTAGACTCCGAGCTGGCAAGCGAGTTACTAGGCGCTGATTAGCGAACAAAGTTCCAACATTTTGTTTCCTAGTGACTTCCACGTTGCTTGCGGGTGCGGTTGTACTTAGTCGGTGGAACAAGCGGCTATTTCACCTCTGTATAAGTAAATTCTCTGTGCTAACATTCCGCCAGACAATTTCTCGTGATGAATTACCATCTCTAGGAATCAGCACATCTGCGACGTACTTTTCTCTCGGGCGTTCTAAACGGGCTGTGTTTAAACGACTGCAATTACTGCAGACCAGCTACAAACTAGAACATTCTGCACAGTATGTTGTTTCCTCGTGTAGTTGAGTAGGCGAGTTCTCGGGCGACGAGTCCTTGAGGCTGTTCATTGTCGAGATGTCGGAGTAGTGGGTAAATGGGAGTTCGGCCGCAGTGGACGGGTTGCGGAAACAATGCACGCCAGTAGCAAGCGGCCGCGAACGACGGCACAATGAGGCGGGAAGAATGAGCAGACAAGAGGCTGCACCCCCCCGGGGGGGGGGGGGCAGACGTAGTCAAGTCAGGCGTCAGCAGCACGTTGACGCCAGACCGCGTGCTGCCTCGTCACGTGACGAGCCATCAACCCCCATTCCCCTCCCCCTGGCCTGTTTCCGTTGTCACTGCGGGCACGAGAACCTCTAGTAGCTGACGTCACATCCCAGCAGGCCTAACTCAGTTCCTCTGTGTGCCTATGATGTATTAGAAATGCCTGCAATGCGTTAATATTTCATTATGATGCGAAATTTTCTGTGGTAGCAACGGGTCGGGAGAAAAAGCAACAAAGTTTCTTGGTAATCGCTTACCATACTCATCTATTTTTCCTTTCAGGAGAAGCAAAATAAAAAATGTTTGTTGTGAAAATTACTTAAGTATTTCTAATAAGCACTGGCACTTTAAAACCTATGGGTAGGGTTTCGATAGAAACATGGCACAAGAAACCACAAATTATGAAATAGTTATTTTTGTCAGCAGCAACCAATAGGGAAAGGCGATATCCGTATTGATGATAGCTTCTGTAGTTCCCCCGCAGCGACAGTGAGCTCATCTATGCAGTGCTGAAGCGTCAGACGTGAACGAAAATACCCGGGGAATAATATGCTAAAGGGTTAATAACGAATAGTTGGTCGTAATATGAGAGGATAGTGATTTGTGCACAACATTTACCCGTAAGGTGATACGAAATGTTTATAAAAATATTATAGGTTTTTTTTATTCATATTCCATCAATGTTAAATTTTAGTACCGTCTATTAACACATTATCTCCTTTACTGTTTAATCGGCAATGATTCACGTTAAATACTGTCTGTGTAATTCTTCTAATCCTGACCGATTCCATTACCAAGTTGGCTGTCACATGATACACACTATTAAGGGACTTCCCTAATGAAATATTTCAAACGCTTCAATGCTCCCTCCGGCTTCATAAGGAAGCACTGCGGTGAATGCGGAAAAAAAAAAAAACTTTATATGCGTTCTGTTTCTTCGAAAATTTTAAGCGAAGTCTATAGAGTTTTAATGAAACAATCAGTTCAGAAAAGATATACCATTATCACCACAGTTTAAATCTCTGTTTTACGGAACAATAACATCGTAAACATAGGGCTATATACATAGATTTTTGCTGACTCCAACTTTTCAACGATCATATTTATATTTCAATAATCAATTTTATGTATTGACACCAAAATACAGTCTTTAATTTATAACCTGGAAACATAAATCACAATGAAATATTATATGTTTTTAAAATTTGAATATATAGCATATATGGAGTTAACGTGCAGTGATTTTTTTTTCTTAGGTTGATTTCAAAAGTGTTGACTACCGTGAACAGCCTGTGCATGGGTTTAAAGGCTGTTCCCGATAAAGTGAGCACTTAAGAAATGAACCTTAGGGAAAAAAGTCACTTCCCCTGCATGAATATATATTTTTGGGCGCACTAAGTGACATTCGCCCATTAAAGTTGGTAACGATGGATGTAAAGTAGTTCCATATCTTAACGTCGAATAAAAAGTGTTAGATGCCTCTTTTTGATTACTTATAATTATTTCTTTCACTTTTTTTTTAATGCATCGAAGTGTAGAAATTAGCAGATTTTCTAGGTATTTACTTTCAAAATAATTTCACTGTTTCATTTGACCGACGGATGAATGAAGTGATAAGGCCCACAGCAATGTTAATTTGGCATAAGGCGGAGGAGCACACAACGTGTATAGAAGTAGATCTTAAGCAGGGCTTCCAAAAGTGCTCATTTGAGCGTGAACGGCCTTTAAAAGTCGGATATGTGATCGCTCGAACTCGTGGAATGTCCGGGTCGCAGAACGCGTAGCCCGGTCCGTGTGCCGTGGGGGCTCGGTAGAGTGCGAGGCGTTGTTGCGCTCGATCTCGGAGCAAACACAGGCGTGATCGACCAGCATCTCCTCCTGTATCTCGTGAGCGCAGGTTTAGAGGGAGACGTCGGATCAGAGTTCGGAAACGGCGCAGGAGGAAGAGGCCCTCCAGCGGACGTGCCACGGCGACTGACAATAACGTCTGCTCTCGCAGTTATCTCCCTGCACTCTCAGCGCGTTCAAGTTCTCGCGGGGGGGCAGAGTGTGTAGTGTGTACAAGGTGTGAGGGTCGTAGAGGTGGCACGATGGCGGGACTTGCTCTGGCTTACCTCGGCCTCACTTCCTCCATGGGTTACGTCGACGCCTGCTCCATGGCGACCAAGCCCTGGCCCGACCCTTCAACATATTCGCGTTGTTCACCGCGTAAAGTTCGGCGTGCATAGTGAAATCTCCCCGTTAAGTTATAGCTCGTTAAATAGTGCAGGCACGCATTAAGGTTTTTAATTATTTCTTGCGATAGAGTGCTTACATTGATATATTCATTATTCCTAACGGAATAAGAGCAAGCTTCAATTGAGTCGCTTGAATAATAAGGTTTTTTGCCAAGCCCTTGGGAAATATTTTACGTGTGTTCAGAAGCATATATTGCCGTTCTTTTGACAAGAATTTTCGTTTGATCTCAGAATAATTAAATATTTTTAGTATGTCAATTGTGTCACCTTACACTCAGCCGGGAGGCAGCTCATGTTGTTGTTCAAGCGTATATTTTATTGATACGCCCTATTGTAAGCTAATTGGATTGGGCTGTTGTTATATTGGCGAGATGCCGCATGTTAATTAAATCTATCAGAGTGAGTTTCAAATATTTTTTATGAGATCTTGGAAAGGTTTAACGTCTTTTAGGCACGGTGAGTTTACACTTTACTGCCAAATTGTTTTATGAATTCTGCATTTGTACCAGGGTGCTGTCAATAAAATATGTTATGAAGTGGAATTGTGTTCATAATTGTAACCAAATTGTTTGCCAATTGTACCTTTCGGCACATGGTCACACACCAGGTAAATAGCGTGGAGGTTACTTACTTCATTGTGGATGTACCACTTCTCTGATTGGCTACCGGAGACTGCGGGCGAGTGCGTGAAGTAATGTGGGCAGCTCTAAACATCGACGTCTTGAGAGCCTGTGAGGGTGAAGAGAGGCGAGTATGGAGCAGCGCTGGAATGCACGGGTGGAGGAAACGGGACACCCCCGAGAAAACCCGCAGACCAGCAGCATCGTCCAGCACGACTCTCCCCCCCCCCCATCATGGGTTCGACTTGGTGGCGGGGGGTGTGGTACCCCTGATATGGGCGCACCTATTATCTGATTGGCTGTGCGAGGTTCTGTAAGTGGCTCTTATCTCTAATATTGGCTGCTGCGTCCTGCGGAAGTTTCCTTATTGCCTGGGCTGCTGACGGACGAGTACGTGACAACAAAGTTCTGATTGGCGAATGGCATCTCGCAGTGTTGCTGGCTAATTACGCCATTTTGCTGGCGCGTGAATAAGCATCTATCTCACATTATGTATTTGTAAATGCTGTGTGATGAAATGTTTATGAAAATATTTAAGTGACACTCAGCTAATAATACGCCACAAACGCACACCTACCCAAGCAAAATCACGGGGAAAGTATGTTCATCATTGAAATATACGTAGCCTACACGTAAGTAACACGGAAATATGGAAACCATCTCTGCTTGTAAAATTGTAGAATTCGCTTCTCAAAGAATATTTTTTCTTTCTTGGCTGTCGTTGGGGTTTCTCGTTTCAAAACACATACAAACTTAAAAAGTACGGGTATGCAAATTAAATTAAAATACGTGAAAGTGGAAATGTTGATAGTCTTGACGCGCAAGTTCTGTTACGTGGCTTGCTTTCAGTTACCAGGTTTTCAAACTTTGCTCTCAGCTTTCAGCGAGACAGGTTTCCAAAAACAAAAAGTTGACGGAATTTAAAATGTCGAAGTTTTGTACCGTGGCAGTTAAGGCCCTGCCTCCGTTGTGAAATGTTTTAGACGCCTCAAGGTCACACCCGGCTGTAAGTAAGCGTTGTGATGTTGACGGGAAACAAGCTCCGGGTGTGTTATGTTATGTTTGTTATGTACTTCAGCCCTTTCAGGAGTATGCTGTATACATGTATACATACGGGACTATGTTTATGTAGAATTTTTTTTGCTCTTGGAGACAAATCTTACACTTTAATTGTTTTACCAATTTACTGGACTATATCGGAATCATATTTATACACACACACACACACACACACACACACACACACACACACACACACACAATATATATATATATATATATATATATATATATATATATATATATATATATATATATATATATATATATATATATATACACACATATATATATACACACAATTCATAAACATTTCATTTCGTAAGAATAAAACTGTTATTTTTAATAATTTCTCGAATGAACATGATGGATTTTAAAACGTGTTTACTCCGTCGCGACACATTAATCGGCACACAGTCAACGCGCGACTTCATTGGTCGACGTCCATCCAGTAATATGGGTTACAGGGCACAGTAAGCATGCCCGGTGTAGCCAGGACCAATAGGACGAATCTCACTAACACGATTGATATTGCTCAAGTGAAAAATATAGGCAGCTCACTTCCATCTTGTCCTCAGTGCCAGTAAACTTCTGCAATCCTTCAAGGGTTAAGGCGTGAGCAAACGCAGCTCCACTTGTTTTTTCGCGAAAAAAATTTCAGAACTACTTGAACTCCAAAACATTAGAGCTCAGATCCACTTTCGTGATTGGGTGATTTTAGCTGTCACGCTGTGCAGGTGTCTGCCCGCGAGTTACTGGCACTCACTGCCGCAGTTACTTAATTCTGATTGGCCCAGTCAGGTAAGGAACTATCTACCGACAAAGACACGTGGCCAATAATCGAACGAAATCTGCACGTACTATATAGGTAGGGACAGGTATTTTTCGCCAAAAGATTTCAACACCAGTTGTACTCCAAAAAACTTTACGTCATGTGCACTTTCGTGGTTGGATGGTCTTTAATGTCACGTTCATCAAATGTCCGTCCATTAATCATTCACATTCAGTGTCGGAGTACTTTATTACCATTTGCCCAGTCAAATAGGAACATGTCTTCTCACGTCGGCAGGTGGCCAATAACCAAAGGGTACTGAAGTATAGCATGGCCATTGGCGAGAAACACCAGCCCATGTATATAGGAGATTGGTGTCTAGCCTTCGCGCAAATTTTTTCGTGAAAAAACAGGTGGCCGTAACTAGAGACTTCAAAAACAGCAGTCTGTTCAGGAAAGTTGTAGAAGTGTTGCTATAGTTTAAAACACTGTTCGACAGAAGAATACACACCGTAGACAGCGGCTGTTTGTTCACAATGTCACAGCTGCTTATAGTGAGACCCGCATGCAGACCAGGGAGTCACCTTAACGCCGTGTGACTGGACACTGAGCACTGTCTTCGGAAAAATCTCCGATATACATAACTTATTGAATTTGAACTATAATCCATTCTCGTTTACTTCGTCCTTTTCTGAAGCCCTGCTAAAGATCTACTTCCAGGATATTCCTCCCCCTCGTACTAAGCTTAACTAAGTCTGGGAAATCACACTAGAGGGACAGCGCACCACACTCGTGTGCACTCAGTGTAACAGTATTTTGTATAAGAAATATTTCATACTAGGCGTTACCAACATACTTATTTTCTCACTGTTTTATTCAAATTATTCATAAATGAAGCATCACAATTTATAGATAAAATATGAATCACATTTCAATCTAACAAAAAAAAGTAACTTTTATGAACACGAGTATAAAACGCTTGTGTTGCATGACATGCGTGGAAATATCTAAACACGTCATACATGGAGAGATTTTTCAAAGGTTTGATTCGAAAAGGGCAAAGATACCGCGAATATACTATAAAGCTTATTTTCCGCAATGAGAGGTTTTTTTTTTTTTTTTTCTTTTTTTACCTTATATTAATTTTTTTTGTTTTGTTTTTAAGAAGTATAAACACTATTATTCACATTAAAAGATCGTCTAAAAATTTACAGAAAAATAAATACGTGTATTAATTTTGATAGTCCCATTGCTTGTTAATAGCCAAAATGTTTGTGTATATCTTTTTTCCGAGAAAATATAGGCTGATACCTATTGTCAAGAGTTATTTACTTTGTTAGGCTTTGAAATGGACGAAAATCAGAAATTTAAACTAAAAACCCTAGATTTGGCTGTTGAAGTGCTGTCGTGTATTTTGAAAATTCTGACAGTGATCAGGGAAATTAAAATAAAAGAATGAAAATTATGCACTTTAAAGTCGAATGAGGTTGCGAGCTCGTAGAAGAATGTGTACATTTATGTAAAAAATGTTTGCAATACTTCTAAACAACGTTATCATTGTCTGGCTGTTTTTAAATATTATCGGCTCGATCCAGGTCCTTGTATACGGGGCTGAAGAATTGGCCTTCATTTGCGGTTGAGGTTAACATAAACGTGTCTTCCAAATAATTTTGTAAATTCAACAGAGAGTAAATTCAGATGATTGATGTAAGGCGAACTGTCTGGCCACACGAACTGCGCTCATGTCCTGGGCGCTGATATACTTCGACTTTATTTCCGCCCCCGGAAGTATTCTCGCGTACCCCAAGACGACTTTTATTTCTATTCGTCTGTTGAAGGAACGTCTTGGTAGTAAGGCCAAGGTGTCGTGGGTCTCATTACTAAGTTTATGAGAGAAATATAAACGCACCTTTATATGTAGATCCCACCAAGGCGAACCGGGCTCAATTCCCGGCTGGGTAACTCCCGAATTTTCGCAAGTGGCAATCGTGTCGTCTCGGAGACCTCCCGTTTCCGCCTTCCTTGCATTCCAGCTCTGCTCTATTCTCATCTCATTTCACCCTCGTCTCTCCAGACCTCGTTGTCAAGTGCCGCCCAAATCTCTCAACTTATCTTAATGGACGGAATTTGCTAGGTACCCCTTCGTGATAGGCAATGTGTAAAGCAAAGCTGTGATACCGGAATGCAGCTCACCAGGCGCCCGAAGTTACAGATGCGCTGAGCTCCCTTATGTACAGTACTGAAACTCAGCAGGAAAAAAGCTTAGACATGCCTTTGATACTGCGTGGTTTCACCTATGCATCGTATAAATGCATAACGGTTATCAACGATAAAGTGAACACTTTTGAAATCAACGTTGGAAATTTTAAATTTCTATAACCACATACACATGCTACAGTATGCAGTTGTGGCTACTGGCATGCAGTTAAGTTGGTAGCGGATAAATAAAAATAATTCCAAGTGAAGAGACTTGGGTGGATCTTAACATCGATGTCTTGAGAGCCGATGAGGGTGAAGTGAGGTGAGTATGTAGCAGTGCCGGAATACAAGTACGGAAAAACGGGAATTTCCCCGAGAAAATCAACCGATAAACAACATTGTTCCGGCACGATTCCCAAATGCGAAAATCTATCGGTTACCCAGCCGGGATCGAGCCCGGTTCTCTATGGTGGGAGGCTAGCAGTCTAACCGCTTGGCCACCGCGGCCCCTAAGCGACAGAAGGATAGCACAACTACACGGACGTAATTAATTCTACGGACTTTATCGCGTGTAATAAAGTGCCACCGTTAGATATCTCATATGCAGAGTAAAATGCAGCGACGAACAGGCTTCACGCCTAGCGCATAGGGGCGATGAGTCGCTAGGCGCGCGTGTTAGTGTCGCCCTTATCGCTCCTTCCCTTCTGGACCGTGCATACGCAAAACTGCTCAAGGTACTTAGCAGCCTTAATGACGCTATAAAAACACCTGTAGCCAATTTAATCACGAATTTTTCCCGAGTGCATATAGGGCAGTGAGGTCTAACATGTCACTAAATAATGCAAATTGTAGAGGCCTCTATTCATTCCTCATGAGATTAGCAGAAAGCTACAGCGTCCGCGAACTGTAGAATGTCCACTGTTAACACAGCACTTTCTAAGTCAATCTTTGAAAAATATCCCAGCCACTAACTGCATATATTTTAACTGGATCGCTATCTGACATGCGCCCAGTGAAGCTACAATATACTCTTAAGTAGCTCTGCGTCCTAACGTCGACCAAAAAAAGTTGGGAAACATTCATGAAAACAAAAATTATTTTCTGCTTTCTTATTTTTTTAAGCATACAAGTATAAGAATTAGTAATTTTGTATAATGTTTCCTTTTCTAATAATTTAAAAGTTTTTCTTGGCCGACGCATGGATAAAGCGATGACCCATGGCAAAGTTAATGATACACGTGATGGAAGAACACATACAAGTATATCTTAAGTCGGTGTTCTATAAGTACGCAGTTCGTCATGGACAGCCTGAAACTACGGACAAATGGTTCCCACGGGAAGAGCTACGCGCAGACTATATTCTAATATCTTACAGAACTCGAGCCAGCTTTCCCTTACCTTCTGGAAGCGTGTATTCGTTAGAAGACGTTATCTCTCCTCACTGACCAGCCACAGGTACGTCAGTCCAATAGCGAATGTGTCTTGTTCACAGGCAGACACATAAAAACGCGTGACAAGTAATCAGCCAATGGGAAAAGTTGACATGAGGCAAAGCGTTTTTAAATTGCAACAATAGTCGGTTCGCGGTTAATTGAAATGTTTTGAAAACAACCTTCGAAAAATTTCACTGCTCGTATCTACACGTATTTTAATGGGCACTCTGTGTGCCCAGAAAAGTTGGTAGCAATGGAGGTAAATTAATTCCATGTTTATGACGTCGAATTAAAAGTGTTGTGCAATCATATGTCAATAGCGGAATTATTTGTGTTATTTGTGATTTTTTTAATGCGTATTGTGTAAGAATGGTATAATTTCTAATATATTAATGTTTAAAATAATATTTTTGTTTCAGTTTACCGACTCACGATTATGCCGAAAACAATGTTGATCGCTTCAGTCCCGGGGTCCATGGTAGAGCAGATATTGCACACGGAGAATATTTTTGTCCGGCATTGTACACAACAAGGAATCAGTTGTCCGTGTTTCGGGTGTCTTACTTGTGAAAGATGTGATTTTTTTAATGTTTCGTGTAACTCATCTGTGAACGGTTAACACTGACGTCGACAAAGATGCAGTACGTTTTCGACTGGCCGCGAGAAGTACACTCAACACATGCACAATACCGATAAAACATTTAACGATTGCAGCACTTCAGCCTGTGAATAAATTCGTGAGAGGACGGGTTAATCTGAGATATGATGGAAGAATATACAATGTGCGTACAAGAATATGTTGTCAGGGCTCTCGAAGTTGCTCAGTTTACCGTGGAGAGTAGAGAGCAAGGAAGTTTTGTCGCTATCAAGCGAGTGACCCTGGCTAGTCTGCTGGCACAGTCAGTGGTAGCGGTAGGCTTGTATGGAAGTTAGTTCGGAGAGCAGTGGTTAATGTGAAGCAGTGCGAGTTTAAAGAACGCTGCTCCAGCCCGGCTCTTGACCGCACCTCACAGAGTATACACGACTGTCAGAGGGGGTGGGGGGGATTGTGAAGCCCTTTACTGGTTGTTGACGGAGAAGCGGGCTGCGCTGTTTGCTCGTGAGGGCGCGTCCCCTTTAGAGGCGGATACTTCCCACAATCGCTGTTTTCTCCCTTCCCACAACTCACAACGTAGCTTTCAAAAATAATATAACTTCGCGCTTGTTACTGAAAAATTACTACTACAAATTACTGCAGCATTTCAAACGCTGTTGAAGATCTACTTGTATACACGTTGTGTATTCCTCCGCCTGATATAAATTTAACGTTGCCACAGGCATCATCAATTTGTTCATGTTCCGCTCGAATGAAACTATGAAATAATTAGCGAAGCAAATACTTTACAAATCTGCTGATTTTTACACCTCGATGCATTAAAAAAAGAAAGTGAAGAAACAATTTTATGTTATCACAAATGGTGACCTAACACTTTTTATTCAACGTTAAGATATTGAACTACTTTCCATACCTAGTTACCAACTTAATTGGGCGAATGCCACTCAGTGCGCCCATTGAAATATATCCATGCGGGATCAGTGACATTTTTCTAAGGTTCATTTCTAAAGTGCTCACTTTATCGTGAACAGTCTTTACGCGCTGTGCATGTGTCCAGCTCTTGTTTTGCAACCAACCTCCTGCGCACTCGGTGATACGGCCATTAACCAGTCATGTCAGATAGTTACAGAAAATTCCACACATCGGGTTATCCATAAGGAAGACTGGGTACTGCTGGCTCGCTCTGTACTCAGGTAAAGGCTGTTCACGGTAAAGTGAGCACTTTTGAATTAAACCTTTGAAAAATAGGCCTATTACTGCCCATAGGTGTATGTATTTTAATGGAAACACTAAACGGCGCATGTGCAGTAAATTTGGCAACGATGTAGAGAAAATAGTTCTATATATTAACTTCTAATTTAAAATGTTCGATAGTTAATTTTTAATATTGAAATTATTTCTTTTGATTTCTGTTTTGTTAATGTACTACATACGTGTAAGAATTGTGATATATGTACAGTCTGTTCAAGGTAAAGTGAGCATTTTTTAAGGCCCCTGCAAAATTTTTCCTTTCAGTCAATTTCTATCTCTCTGCCGGTTTTTAATATAAGCATGCTGCGTGATTAATAAACATACTGTATACATTTTATCACTCTCAAAATCTAACATGTAAGGCTACAATACAATGCATTTATTAGTGGTAATTGGCTGTTGGGAGGGTCTTTAAAAAGTGCTCACTTTACCGTGAATAGCTTATAAGAAGCTTTACTTTTCTTATAAGGCTACAGTTTTACTTGACTGGCGCACGAATAAAGAGTTCAGACCCTTTGGCAATGACGAAGTTGCAAATGGCGGGAGAACGCACAATGAGCACGAAAAAAGATCTTCAGAAAGACTTTCAAAACAAACGACATTCTTTGAGCCCGTGTTTCTCTGAAGAAGAACGAGCGAGAAGAAGCTTTATCCTGACTGTATCCTTCGTGTGGTGGCTGGAAATATATCCTTCCGCAAAGTGGCATGCAAGCACGTAAGTCGCTCACGGAGATCGTTATGTGTTTACATGTCAGCCCTTAAGGACCCTTCACAAGCCACTATCACTCTCCAGCTGAACATTTGACAGTCTCGGAAAAAGTATACACGGTAGCGAACGTTTATATATATACACACACACATACTGTACTATGAATAGAGACCTGATAAGTTCGCGAGTTCAATGACCTGCAGGCTAGACTCTACAACCTCATGTACAAATATGCCGATATCAACAGCCCATTGGTTGTCTGCTGTCACAGTGGAAGGCGATAATTTGGCACAGTTCTCCCGGAGGTGTCAAACACTGTGTGGACCAATGGCTAAAGTTATATAAACGCGTGTATTTTTAATTCTAGCCTGGTCCAAAATGATCCGCGAATTCTTCAGGTCTCTAACTATGGAAAATAATTTATTGTACAGATGAACTTGAGTGTCGCTGGGAATAAATCTGGATAACCGCTAGAATCAGCAAATACTGATGTCTTAATAAAAGGCTAACAATTTGATAGTCATTTCCGTTTTTGGACATGAGACATTTAAGAACCTTATATATACAGGCTAGATCATTTCGTGCTAGACTTCACGGTCATGTGTTTAATCCAGTATATGTTGGCTGCGGCCACAGACAGAACCCAAGCCCCTATTTGACTAGACCAAACACAATGAAGCCACTATAGTTATGCAGGTTTACAATTAGTTCTGAACCAGCAGGGCTTATCGAGCACGGAGAGGTTCATACATTTAAACGTATGAAGCTAACATATACTTTTATGACACCCTTTATGTCATAGAATTTTGAAGTGAAATTGTAGGTCTCTACTTATTAATTTTCTGAAAGCGTATTTATTTTCCGTGCATCAGTGTCACTCTTTCGCTACGTATATTCGGTTGTGTACGGAATACTGCTGTCTTGAACGCTTCAAATGGTTTTTGTGCTTTGCCACCGATCCCTTATCAAATGTCAATTTATTACGTAGCAAATGCGCAAATTTTAGGCATCTTCAAAATAAACATTTTATGCTTCTTTTGGTAGTTGAAAAATAAATTATTTCCATCAGTAAATGTGTAATTGTTGTGTATTTAATCAGATAAAGCGAACGCACCTTGGAAGAACGCGCAGTAAATAAAAAAGCGTGCCTCTAATTGATATGTAGCTATCTACATGGAAGAAACTGCGCACAATAAAGTTCTAATGTAAGCCGCAATGTAAAATTTTGACAGTAAAATGTTGCCAAGTTGTAAAAAAAAATTGCAACATTCATAATTATAATACAGGATCAAAAAATCATTCCGGAATTTAGGTTTTTTCTTCGATACATACAGTAGCACCAAAAATGACACCACCTTTATTTTTCATAAATCTGAAAATTACCATCGAAATACGATATCAACATTCACAATTCATTTTCCTAATTCTTTGCCAAGTTGGGGCCGCAGTGGTGTAGTGGGTAGACTGCTCGCCTCCCGCCATTGCGAACCGGGTTCAATCCCCGGGTTGTTCACTCCCGGATTTTCGTAAGTGGGAATCGTGCCAAACGATACCGCTGGTCGACGGGTTTTCTCGGGGATCTCCCATTTCCCCCACTCTTTCATTCCGGCACTGCTTCATACTCGCTTCACTTCAACCTCATCGGCTCTCAAGACCTCGATGTCACACCATCACTCACTCTGCCACGCCATTTTGTGCGGTTAGCGGGCAGGGATTTATTTAATGTTGAGTTCTAATGTGCAGATACCTGCAAAATTCGCGTTATTATTTGAGGACATAATAGACTTGGAAACGTTAAACATTTATATTGGTTTTATTTCTGGGCAACAGTTTGCCTGGAACCTCCAGGACGTATTTGAACCAATAAGAAACAATTAACGACAGCATTGCCCAATAGCGTCCAACCAAGACGAAAGGGAAAATGGCACCTAGCTTCTGCGGAAGCCAATAAACCAAAATACCCTATCTCGTCTATACATAGGACGGTGAAGTAAACCGCACTGCATAAAAATAACGCGAATTTTGCAGGTCTCCATTAATGTGTTAACTTTACCGTGGACATGCTATTAACTCTTGGCCAGTTGTTTCCACGAATGGGGCCGAAATATGACGACCACACGTACAGGGGCGTGGCATCTACCCCCATCCCCCTGGCGAGGGTGAAAGACTGCGAGAACTGAAGAGGAACGTGATAGGTTATCGGGGTTCGCCCTAGCCGCAGCAACAACCTTGCCGCGGATCAGACACTCCACGTTGTTCGGAGTCGCAGGCGATGTTTTTCTTCCCGTGATCGAAACATCGCGCCATCTTGTACGGGGCAGATTTCCGCTTGCAAATCCCGGCGCCAGAAAATAATAGCAAGTCTCCTTGAAGGAGACCTGATCTACATCCCCCCACGTCACTGCGACAGAAAATCTCACATGGCAATCTCCTTGGGACTACGTTATACAATGACGCTCCTTTTAAACTCCCGCTAACATGCAGAGGTTCATAATGGCATTTATTTAGTTCAAGGAGTATGGAAAGGTGGACTTACGGCGCATGAGTTCCTGAATCGTAAAATGAAGAAAAGAATTGGAGCTACTGTAGTGTACTTTGATACACTTTTTTTATTGAGTATATATCTGAATTAACTAACCCATAACACACATCAAAATTTGATACAGTGTAAACTTTAAAAATAAAAAATTGTTGACTCTTTTCGAATAAAAACATATAAAAATCACCGAATAAATTTTTTTGCAACGTAACTGTTTTATATTTTATAAAACTTTATTTATATAGCAAAAAAAAATTTTAAAAAATGTGAGAAGATCTAGGTAATAACAAAATTAGCATTACTAATAGTCCGGAGTGTTACTAATAATTTTATTATACAACATATTTAATATTTCCTTACTTGTATGGTATTGTTATCTTACTTGTATGGGATTTTCCGTCACTTTTTGTCAGGTACCCTTCCGTACGATTGGGTAATATTACTTTACTTGTTATGTAAATTTACTCTACATTTAAGAGGGAGGTAATTATACCTTACATGTACAGTTATTTACCTTCCCTTACATGTAAGGGATTTTACCTCAATTTTTTGACAGTGTACAACTAGGAACACACAATTTCGGCTAAATTAGTTCATTACTAGTTGTATCTCAAAACAGTTAAGCTCAACTCCACTTTCATTATTGGATGATTTAGGTGTTTCGCAATCGAAGATGTATACTATCGGAGTAGCCTAGTTCTGATTGGCCAGTCGAGAAAGAAAATATCTTAAAACAAAGACACGCGGACATTAAGCAAAGGAAACTACTTGTACGCCTTTAGGTATTGAAATATAAATTGCGCAGAATTGGTTTTGTGAAAAATGGGTGTTCCTACCTAAAACAGTTTTTGTACATTCTGTTTGTATCCAACCCCCACAGTAGAATGGTCAGGCATTGTCCATCACAGTATGTCTAAAACTGTGCTAATCTTGTCGTGTAACAGACAGAAGACCAGACAAAGGTATCCTCAGATTTCATGTTCAATGTTGTACGTGAAATACTCCAGTGTCAGAGAATCGATCCGTTGACGCGCCTGTATGTAAACCAGTAGATTACCCGCACTACACCTATGAAATACGTATGTCTGTCACAGTGTTGCAGGCGTCAGTTCTATATTAATTTGTAACCTATCGCTAAACGACGCTTGTCACATTTCTGCTATTGTTGTTTATTTTAAGAAGTCACGCCCTTTTCTTTTATAAATAAACCTTTCATTATTACCAAAAAAAATTTCGATATGAAGCACTTCCGAAATATTTGCGCTACCACTGACATAAATTAAACATTTTCGGACTTATAACCATATATGAATAAGTAACAATTAATACGAACGTATTTAAAAGCTCTTATTAGATACAATGCAGAGAAGGATTATAACACTTATTAGTAGTAGTGTAATAGTATATCATTTTGGAGATATAAAACTAAATGCCGTAGATTCTGGAAGACAAAAAGAATACATCTGAATATAATTAGCTCCTTTCACTCACCTAGGCTTTTAAAGGAAGTAATTATTTATCTGGAACAGTGGGTAGTTTCACCTGAAGGCGTCGCACTGGCTTTATCTCAAAGTGATGAGGGAAACCATCTGAGAGAAATCGCTATATGACCGTCTGAGAGAGAACTCGTGATTTAACGTTAATCCATGATCTCCCAACAGATGCAAAAATCAAGAAAATATCTTCCCTCTTTGCTAATATTTATGTGGTAAAATATAATGACGAAATACTTTAAAGAGAAATGCTGAGCTTTTCTGTTGTCAACACGGACTGCCAGGAAGAGAATAGACTTCATGTTGGATTTTGTGGGTATTCTGGAAATGAGTCAGTTTTTACATTTTTATATGAAACTGATAGCCATGCCTTCAGTGACCAAAATTGTAAGAAATCTCTTTCAAGTATTTGGGTTACTATTCGCGTTTATTTTACGCGATTTGTCGCTAGATTTTTTTGTATTATTTCATATAAACTACATTTACATATTTTCCATTAGTGGTACGATTACTGTACTATGTTGTGATATTCGAAACACTATTATAGCACAATATAGTGCAATCATGGTTCCTTACAACTTTTATAAAGCCAAAGTGACAACGCACTGTATTCGGGTACATGTATTTTAAAAACATTTGCATACTATTTCTTACTAAGCATTATCAACACACATATTTTATCCCTGTTCCATTCATATTAATTGTAGATGAAGTATTACAATTTACTACATAAAACTAATATATATAAGTTCAATTAAACCAAAAATGAGTCACACCAACATTAAAATAAATATAATACAATCGTGATTGATGGTATATTCAGGAAGCGACCAAACAACGTCATACCTGGGGTCATTTTCTCAAATGTTTGATTCAAAAAGTGTGTAGAAACCGCGAATATAAAATACGCTTTTTGTCACGAAGTTGTAGTTCGGCTGCAAGGACCTCATTGTGGAATGGCGCATGAGGAATGAAAATGTTTAGTTTTCCTAAGATAACTTATGGCTACGTGAATGTAATCCAGAGTTTCATATCCACGAGAATTAAATGTGGAAGTAAATAAAAGTAATATTACTCGAATATTGCATAAATATTTTCAAAGCTGATTTAGCATAGCGAGGCCGAATAGCATTGAACAAAATGTTTCAAAGGTTGCGACTATCGTATGCTTATTTCTTATGCGTGTCTTGCCTGGCAATGTGTTATTTTTGTACATAAGAAATGTATCACTTTCCCTCCTAAACCTCGGTCCAAATATTAACTTACTCCTTTCATGGTTGTGTCCTGGCATTTAGCCGCTTTCTTTCTTACTAGCGCGCACTCTCGACATATTTTATGTTCCTAGTTAACTATTTGTCTGACATTGCGCGTGTTTAGAGTTGTGTGTTCCTCAGGTTGTGGCTTTCGTTGACGTCATCGTATTTAATGATGTTGCTGCCTGTGGCGAGTCTCTGGCAATCTTTCATTCAAGTCTCGTCAGTGAAGGCCATTTGTGTTGCTACTGATGGAAAATCGATTTCTGATGGGTGATTCCTCCTTCGGAACGCATAATTTTGTTCTTTGATATTAAATACTGTATACGTTTGTTCGTATTTCTCCTGTTTATAATTTGCGTTGTTGAGGAAAATCTGCGAAATGAAAGTCATCCATGTTTGGTCAGCGATACAGGTTAGTTCTTGGTCGGTTTCATTTCCTATATGCATTGTAATTAAATATTTTTCTGTAGAATGTCAAAACATTTATTGGGGGTAATCTATTAAGTTTTCCGAGACTACAGCTAAGTATTCGTTTATAATAAATTGCTCTAACAAAAGTCAAACCAGTTCAAAGAACATTGATACCAAATACAATATGTAGAAGCCTGCGTACTATGAAATTACGTATAATATATTTTGCTCTGGTATGTTACTGAACACTACACACTCCCCCTCCGCTCGTTATCTGTCCAAATCTAATTGTCGAGCTTAGAGCCGTAAACAATGAAGATTGTGGGGATAAATACTCTGCAATTATTGATGAATGTAACTACGAATATTTAAATAAACAAAAAATTACTGTAATGCGAATCAAATGGAATTTATAAATTCATAAAATAGAAGAATAAAATAATGAACATTGTTTTTGCCATAAAAAAGTTCATACACTACGCTTGTTGATGGGAAAAACTAAAATTAGTTTCAGCATTAAAAATAACCATCAATGTTTTCATGAGAGAAGTGACGGGGAGCGCAATACATGGTTGAGTGCAGTCGGCCATTGTCGTCCAGAAACACAAAACTGCGATTTTTTGGGACGTAGAAATAAAACCAACAAAAAATATTTGCAGAAAATTGGTCAAAGTTAACTGAAAGTCCGTGTCTTAATTTATTTAATGGTAGACTTAGAAGAATTCATTTTACTATAAATTTTTTTTCTGCTAATAATCGAACATATGCAAAATTGTATTTGTGAGCAATTTTTAAAATTGGAAAAACATTTAGTAGCGAGTTTTACAGATTTTTTTAAAAATAGTGAATGGTATCTTATTTTGGTATGAATTATCTCATTTCTGTAAGTGAGATAGTTTTCATTATTTGCACGTCTCAAAAACACAAGAACTCCGATTGACACACGCCATCGTGGAAAAAATATGCGTACTGGAAATATTAATGTGAGGCAGTAGTAGGCTGAGTAATGTCTGCAAGTTTAGCACAATTTTGTGTGAATATAAAATGGTAACTTTTTTGTGAGCAGTAGTTTAAGGAGCTGCAATAACTATTGCGCTGATCGGGAACTGAATAGGATTTGTATAATACTTGATGAGAAGAGCGGTCGAAAGAGGATCTAACCAGCGACCTCTGGAACGTGGCCAGGCGTGCACCGCAGACGCAACACACTCCTTCATAAACATGCAGATGAAATCAAGTTTTGACGGACCAAGTGCCAATCCAGCCGGCAGTGTGAGAACCAGGGAGGGAGGGAGGGAGGGGGAAGAGGGATCTAGAAAGAGAAGTGAGACATTCTCGTTAACGCAATTATCGTGAAGCGCGAGTGGCGCCTGATGCCTGGCGCCGGCTGCCAGCGCGACAAGGGCGTTAGTGCACCGCGCTCGCCTTTACCGCTCGCCCTTATCGCCCCCGCATCTGAGGCCGAGAAGCGAGGGAGCCATAAGGGTGACACTGCCGCGCCAGTCTAGTGAGTCATCGCCGCTAAGCGCAAGGCTCTCTCAACTGACGTGCAGTGTTCTCATCGCTCTGGGTGGTATAGGCCGTTCACGGTATAATGAGAACTTTTGAAAGCCCTGCTTAAGATCTACTTGTATGCACGTTGTGTATTCTTCCACCTTATGTAAACTTAACATTGCCATTGGCCTCATCACTTTATATATGCGTCGGTCTAGTGAAACTGTGAAATTACTTGAAAAGTAAACATTTTATAAATCTTATAACTTCTACACACTGAGGCGTTAAAAATACAGAACGCGAAATATATAATTTAAATTATTACGAATGGTTACCTAACACATTTTATTCGACATTAAGATATGGAACTACTTTCTATCCATCTTTGCCAACTTTACCGGGCGCATATCACTCAGTGCGCCCGTTAATATATGTGCAGGCAGGGGCAGTGACATTTTACTAAGTTTTATTTCAAAAGTGCTCACTTAATCATGAACAGCCTTTACCCATGGGACTTCCAGCGATGTACGTATTGCTTTATTTATGTAAAGTCTGTGTGGGAAAGTTCAAAATAGGGCCCTTGTGTAGTTTTGTATGTATCTGATGCGTGTATTTCAAGATAGAGCGCTTTGAAAAATACCTTTTTTAGCCATTTCGGAGTACTCTGAAATGGTGTTTCGAACGTGGGCCAAGGAACCTACTCAACAGCCCTCGTATGATATGGGTGTTCTTTTCGCAGAGCAACACATTCCACCCATCTTTAATAGTTTCGTAGAAAAATGTTTATTTCAAACAATCAAACAATTTGCTACGCATTTCAAACGCTAGGTAGGATGCACTTTAAAGGGAATGGTGCACGAAAATTGTATATTTATATCATTTTGGTCACAATTTGTTATAAAAAGTAGTTTTAGAAATTTTTGATTCGACGAGACATAAATAACAATTTTGAACACTTTATTACACGGTAGAAAATTCTCTGCGTTCGTTACTCTCGGAGCTCTAATTGAAGATAAGAAAAACAATCATTTTCTTTCTTCCATCATTGCTCCGAGAATAATGAAGGCAGTGAAAATCTAACAACGTAAAAATGTGTTGAAAATTATTATTTAAGTCTGAGCCAAAAATTCCGATAAACCCGTTGGAAAATGACTTATATCGAAAGTCTGGTAAATATACTGCTTCCATGCACCATTCCCTTAAGGACAGTCCCTAGTAAATACTCTTGAATGCCTCGAAGTCACATCCGGTCTTAATAAAGTATTGCGACGATGGAACATAGCTTAAACAAGCTACGCGCGTCTTCTGATTCTTCAGAATTTCAAGTGGTCACTAGAGTTTTAACACAGCAACCTGATCAAAAAAGATACAGCACTGTCGCTATATAGTTTAAAACACTCTTATACACAAGGATTAATTTCGTAAACATGGAGGTACTTACAAAGAAATTCTCTGACTGTGACACTTTTCAACAACTACATTTATGTTTCACTAACCAAATTTACGAACGCGCAAAAAAAATACCGAGTTTAATAAATATTCCGAAGAAAGAAATCTAACAAAAGTACGCAATTGGTTTTCTTAGACGAGCTAATAGTTAGTTTACAGGAACTGTAATTTGTTCCCGTCCTCAGGCAGACTGAAAGCGAAAACTGTTAAACTAGGTGGTTTATATCGTCTAGACTCCTTCTCCTGAGACGGCCATAGACGATCGTGCTCCGTCCTTATTTGTCACACAAAAGAATTGGCATTACAAACGTCTTTCTTTGTACAGTGGTTTATTCGCAGGTATTATACGACACTAGTTTGTTTCTATTCTAGTTATAATGATACACGCGAATTTTTTTATCCAGTACTTTGCTGACTGAATACATACGGTAATTTCTGCTCGCAATAAATCGTAAGGTATATACATTAAAAAATTGCGGGTTCATTTCGGGACGAGCTGAAATTTAAAAAAAACTGCTGCATTTATGTTACTTTTGTTATTGGTACACGAGTTATTTTGACACCTCGGGTAGAATCATTATCCAGTATCAAATAGGCAACAAAATGAACACCCAATCATTGTCCTCTATATGTTAGCATGCTACCAATCATCAGTCCGTATTGCATTCTTATACATAAGAATTACAATTTTAGCGAACAGACCAATGAACTCTGGAATTTTTCACGTCTTTATAATTGGTAATTATTTGATTCTCCTTTGACCAGATTTGCAAAATATATGTGTTTATCATTTGCCCTTAACAATTCTGATTCTCCTCTACTGAAACAATTTTAACAGATTCATAATTTTTATCAACACATCTGTTAAACTTCTATACATGTACTTATTGACAAGTATATTGTCTTTTTTTTTCAGAACCAACATTACAGAATCTCTCATATCGTATTTGATATGGTTACAAAAATGTTTTGATACAATAAATTAAAGGGAGTTGAAACGTTTGAAAGTTCTTTCTCGGAAAATTATAAACTGCAATTTAGTTTATTATGCTTGCATATAATTTATTTGATTACATATGTTGTATAGTATAATGTTAAACAATAGCCCCCAAAAATGTTTATCTTTAATATCTTTATTGCGATCTGCATAGCTCACAGAAACTTAATTTTACGACTTAAATCTAATAAACAAATAAACTATCCAATGAGTTGTTATAAAAAAGTAATTTGGGTAACAATTTTCCAATAAATGTCATTGCAAATCTCTAATAAAGCCAAATAGGTATAACTTCATTAGAAGCAGTGAAGTACTGCGAACTGACTCAACTGGGTGTTTACTGTAAACATCACTCATCTATAAATTATATTTTTATTGGTGATCCTAACGTTAGTTGGCTGATCACTTATGAAAATGTTTACAATGTGTAAAAATATGGCAGTGGGGAAAAAAAACTTGTACAATGTGGTAATCCATTTTTAAACCTCTAAATATGCATTGTAATTTAGCATATGAAATGATTTTAGAAATTTGATTAATATGGTTTCTTGAAAACGTTATTAACAGTTTTTGAGCCAAAAACATTGTTACCGATTGAAGATATAATTGTACTTGCAATATGCAATACTTCACCTTTGCCTTAGTTATTAATCATATATTTACTTATCTTGTGTTGGGCGTTAAAGACAAAGACAACAACTGAAGTGGTTTTTATGGTGCTAATATTTGTAACATTGCTGTAATAATGAAAGAGCTGGAATAAGATGATCGGATTCTGTATGTATATTGAATTTAAATTTTTAAATTAAATTTTTATATTGTATGTATAATCAATCATGAATATCTTTCTGCAAAAAGTATACATTTAAAAAGGGGGATATGGAAAATAAATTTGTAGATATTTATTGAGATAGTGTAGTAAATTTTTTATCACAATACAAATATAAGATTTAAATAAAAATTATGCAAGTAAGAACCCGCACATAATTGTTATATTGATGAAAATATAAAACTATAGTGCCGTAATTCAATTTCATATATATAATTAATTTAAATTTATTCTTATTAAATAGATGAAAGCACTAAACTTCTAGAAAACAGCAACTCCTGTTTTTGAAATTATAAAATATGAATATTTTACGAAGTTGCGCGTGAACAATGCATTTTTAATTTAAAACTTGTTTTAAAAATAATAATTATTCTAAAATGTATTAAATTTTCAGAAATTAAGGAAATAGTTATATTTGTGTATATTGCTGTGTGGTATCATGAGCTTATTAATAACATTTCTTCTGAGTAATACATATTTTTTAATTTGATAAAATATTATTAGCAGATAAAATGTGTTCAGCAAAATTTCTTAGCTCAGTGAATTACATCCCTGTGTTATACAAATTATTGATTGACAGGGGCAGTGATATTTCGGGAAAATATCTCGAGAAAAGCTAAGTTCAAAGCACTGACGTGTCGTAGAGTTTTTTTGATTGGTTGAAGCATGTTCTGGTCCGTGTTAACTGTTAGCGCACGAATCACGAGGGTAGAGTGTCGGAGTTACGGAATCGTGAGTGGCTCGGTCAGATGCGGGAACGACACCAGCAGCCAATGGAAGTATGATAACAGCCAAAGTGTACATATGGTATTGAACTCTACTGTGTGCTCCTATTCATTCGTGGAAAATCACTGACCCTATAGATTGGTTGAAGCATGTTCTGGTCCGTGTTAACTGTTAGCGCACGAATCACGAGGGTAGAGTGTCGGAGTTACGGAATCGTGAGTGGCTCGGTCACATGCGGGAACGACACCAGCAGCTAATGGAAGTATAATAACAGCCAAAGTGTACATATGGTATTGAACTCTACTGTGTGCTCCTATTCATTCGCGGAAAATCACTGACCCTATAGATTGGTTGAAGCATGTTCTGGTCCGTGTTAACTGTTAGCGCACGAATCACGAGGGTAGAGTGTCGGAGTTACGGAATCGTGAGTGGCTCGGTCAGATGCGGGAACGACACCAGCAGGCAATGGAAGTATGATAACAGCCAAAGTGTACATATGGTATTGAAGTCTACTGTGTGCTCCTATTCATTCGCGAAAAATCACTGACCCTATAGATTGGTTGAAGCATGTTCTGGTCCGTGTTAACTGTTAGCGCACGAATCACGAGGTTAGAGTGTCGGAGTTACGGAATCGTGAGTGGCTCGGTCAGATGCGGGAACGACACCAGCAGCCAATGGAAGTATGATAACAGCCAAAGTGTACATATGGTATTGAAGTCTACTGTGTGCTCCTATTCATTCGCGAAAAATCACTGACCCTATAGATTGGTTGAAGCATGTTCTGGTCCGTGTTAACTGTTAGCGCACGAATCACGAGGGTAGAGTGTCGGAGTTACGGAATCGTGAGTGGCTCGGTCAGATGCGGGAACGACACCAGCAGCCAATGGAAGTATGATAACAGCCAAAGTGTACATATGGTATTGAACTCTACTGTGTGCTCCTATTCATTCGCGGAAAATCACTGACCCTATAGATTGGTTGAAGCATGTTCTGGTCCGTGTTAACTGTTAGCGCACGAATCACGAGGGTAGAGTGTCGGAGTTACGGAATCGTGAGTGGCTCGGTCAGATGCGGGAACGACACCAGCAGCTAATGGAAGTATGATAACAATCAAAGTGTACATATGGTATTGAAGTCTACTGTGTGCTCCTATTCATTCGCGGAAAATCACTGACCCTATAGATTGATAATTTATTGTCTAATAATGTCTTAATAATAATTTGTAAATTTTAACGTATATTATAAATGTATGTTACAATAATATTGTTTTAAAAGCATAGCTGTCTTATTTCTCTGTAGGTTAAACATGTGCTTGAATTTATGGGTTAGTTGAAAGTGCACTGTGCATGATATTTTCATCATATTGAAAAGGCATTTTATTTTATTTTAATTTTGTATTATATACTATTAAATTCTGAGTTTATATTATTCTAACAGTAGTGTGTCTGTTTTATTTTTCAGTACATGCATATTATCTTTTTAAGTTAAGACTATTTTAGTAATCTAAAATGTGTATCAGCCATGTTTTTTTATATCTGATTATATTGAATTTTCTGAACTTTATTCCTTAAATAAGCATTTCCATAACATTTTATATTTACTTTGTCTTTGCCTCAGAATTTTTGAACACCTTTAGTTTCTTTAAAGTATTTGTTCTTAACTTTAAATTAGTACATTTTCGATATTAATCCAAGAAACTAGATCATTAAAATATCATTATTCCTACCACTAATTCTGCCTAATTTTATTGACGTGCGATACCAGAAATGTGTCCTTAAGCATGATCACGCGTTTCAAATTCGCCAATCATCTCTCACATTTTCATATATGTAATCAGCTTATATATCACAAGTCAAAATATCTCTATGTTGGTAACAAAAATAATTAAATGCTTTATGTATCTTACCTTTCTTATATTATTAAGAACATTTTCAATAGTTTTTTGTTTCTGGTACTGACATGTCAACAAATACAGTCTTGTTAAAAAATTTTTTATATGAATATGAATAGCATTAAAATTCTTATTAAATAACTATGCATGCTATAATTATCTGATAATACATTTTTCGTATATATAAGTGTAAGTTAGATTAGTGGTATATCTTCTTATATTTTATACATGATGTAACTACTCAGTATTATTTATCAAATGTAAATGTATTGTACAAGGTTTTTTCGTGCACTAGTCCTCAACTGAGTATTTAACGCAAAAAATATATGTTTTTAAAAAGCTAAATCATTTTAACATTGTATTAAATGTTTTAGTTCTGTAGCGTAGAAAAATTTTGTATTACCCAATAATTTTACTTATTCCTTCCTGTAGGTGCGAATGGAACGTGTTTATGTTCACCGCGTATTTCTCTCGGATATAGTCTGAAACAATTTTTACTACAGTTTTGAGAAGTTTGTCAGTCTAAATTTTTTGTTTCTTACACCAATCCCACCATAGGTAAATTCTCCAACATTGCGCAAACATGTAATTCTGCTGGCGTACAAATACAATAAATAATTTAAAGGCAGGGGTGCCTGTTCTTCACGAAATGATTCTGCTACCAGTTGTAAACCGAAATGTTTTAGTTGAGATCGTCTTTCATGATTGCACGGTTTCGCGAATCACAGACGTTCACCTCGCGGAGTAGCTGAATTCTGATTGGTCCAGTTAGATGTACGCACGTCCTCGCAATTGCCCGTAGCCAATGAGGAAAGAGGGGTGCAGGTGCGCATGTGGTGCGTTGAGTTCTATCCTGCTATCCCCCCCCCTTCGCGGGGAAACAGGTGGCTTTATTTTAATGTTTGCTGGCGTAATAAACATTTCTAGAGGACTAACTCTTTCTTCTAGAGCTCCGCGACTTCACAGAGTACTCGAGGTACAGAGTACTCCAACAGCACGCGCTGGCCGGCAGAATTTCGGGACTGTGTTCGCCAATCAGCTCCTGGTACCTTACTGGCCAGCCAATGGGGAATCTTTCGTAGCACGCTGTAGCCAATCAGACACAAGGCCCGTTCCCAGAACGGCCAATCAGCTAATGGGTGCGCCCACTTGAGAGAAACCAGCCACGCCATCTCGTCTCAATGTTCTTATTTACTGTGTGTGATGATACTCTGACGTGAGGTCGCGAGGTCAAGGGACACCTCCGCGAAGCCGTCGTCGTGTTGAGCTTCGTCGACGTCTATCAGAAGTGCCCCGACTGCTGCAGGGTCGTCGCTCAACTACCGGCAAATGGACAGTTTTCACCTGGCGATCTGTCCAGCTGTGGTCATGCATGCGTGTGAATAACAGAGATGTCAAGTGTATGATCTTATCGTCTGTGGGCTGTCCTCCTTTCCTTCCCAAGAGCCGCAGTGGCTATAGATATTTAAAGTCCTAAATGTCATGCGAACGAAGTAGCACAGGCCAGCTAGTCAAATAAAGAATAACTTAGTATTTTTCATATACGTGTGCATAAATGAAGGAAGTGAGAAATTTAATGATTTTCATGCAATACTAACCATTTTCCTCAAGGCTTTTTATGTATGAACGTAAATAAAAGAAGTGGAAATTTTTCTATTTTCAGTTATTATTGACACGCTTTTGTATTAAATTTTTATGATCTTGATGAAATGAAGAAATCATATTATATTTTATTCAATGCTAATGTTTTTCCATATTTCATTTAATTTTTACTGTCGTTAAGACTGAGCAAATTGCAATGGCGTGAGTATATAAAGAAATGTGTAATTTAGCCTTCAAAAAATTTGCCCCCCGAATTTTTTCATTAATTTTCCTTTTTTCTATTATCTCGATATTATCGCGTGTACAAAGAGACATTTGTAAACTGTATTATATAGAAAATCTTAAAGACGTCAAGTTGGTCTGCGTGCGTGCTCATGCAAGGGCTTTGTTTGATCAACTCTGGCGTGTTGTTACTGTTGTAAATTATAAAAAAAAAAACAAGCCGCTTCGTAGTAGCTTAAGGGTACCTGCTTGTGCGTGTAGTAAAACACAGCATCTTTGACGACTTTAATCTCACTGTATTTTTGTTATAACTAGAGAAATTCAAAATTCGCGTTGTTAGTTGGCAACATGCTAGACTTCCCTGCATCTGCTTGAGTGCAACTCGTTATTTCACTGATTACTGACGATCATATGACGTAATTTACCTGTGTTTCCTGTTGGCTCAAAGTGAACTTGATAGGAACCACAAAAGTTGTCTGTCATTGGAAACAGTCAATATAATACACATCATCTTGGAGTTTAGTCGACCGCCAAATAATAACGAGCATGTTACAGCTCTCTAGTTATAACCCTTATACAGTGCTCAAAAGTCCTTCACTCATCTCAAGGGACACCCGAATTTCGCCAAAAGATTTCACGACCAGTTGTATTTGATAAAACTTTAGCTCATATCGACTTTCGATTGGATGGTTTACGTGTTGCACGCCTTAGACATCTACGCACGAATCGCAGACGTGCAGTAATGAGGTTGCCTAATTCTGATTGGCCAGTCAAGCAGGAAAATATCTTCCCCCCCCCCCAAAGACTCGCAGCCAATAAGGAACAATATAACCGCCGTGACACCTGCAGAGTGTTGAAATCTAACTTGTGCTGTGTCCCTACTCATCGCACAAGTGTGTGGAAACCAATGCACTATGCAAAGTTTCCAATCTCACCTAAACTACTTACAAGTATGAAAAACTTAGAAATTAAAATTATTCTAATTTTGGTCTTGGCTTTCACCCACACAACTTGTAGGAAGCTATGATAGAGTATCAAATACCGCGTTATGATCATGGCATCAATAATATCTACGGAATAACTCGAAATCTGTGCAGTCTGGGACTGATGTGAACTCTATACTCTACAACAACCCGCGCAGCCACTCAGATGACTCTATAATGAAGCTTGCCAACTTTGTTGTCTCTGAAAATGCTTGAGCCTATCTTTCCCTGTCGCCTTCATTTCTAAGCCATGATAAATGTGAAACATAGTTTCAGTAATTAAAAACTGAACTGTGATGCATATTATCAGCTGAGTACTTGTATACTCAAAACATGGGAAGTATAAGCCACACTAAAAGGAAATACGGTGGTTTTAAACACGCTCCTAATGAAGTCTGCAACTGACTACAGCAGGTTGATGCCCCGAGAACCAATCGTCTAGCTAAGAAAGCACGCAGTAAGGAGGAGTAAAGGGGGTGCGAGATGAAAGAAGTGACAGCGGATAAGCTGGCAGATGAAATGCCGCAGGAGGAAATGAGGGAATGAAGGAGTTTCTAAGAAATGTAGTCATTAGTCACGGAGATTCACCCACGCAAAAACAGTAAGCTCCCCAAACTTGCGCGAATTCCGGAGCAAATGTCCTGTCGGCGGTCGCCAGCTGCTTAACGTCATCACTGTTACTAGTGCTAGCCAAGTCCCGCGGAAATATTTCAACACAAGTTGTATTTCAATACACTGTAGAGTCGTATGCTCATCTTGATTGGCTGGATCGGGTTTCGACACTTCTTAACTACCTGCACGCATATCAGGTAGGAACCGTACCGATATTGCTGAATTCTTAGTGGTCCTGGCAAATATGAAAACTGATTTTCAACCAGACAGCAACCGATGTCAATAAAAAACCCACGGTTGGTTGCGTATTGTGTCGAAGTCTACCGTGTATTCATTTTTTTTCCGTGAAAATTCATTGGCTCTAAATAAAACAAACTTGGATTGCTTTTTGAGGCACAGACATCGTTCCCTGCGGCTGTAATATTAAGCATACATCCTGAAGACCAGGAACCATTTTTAAACGCGCGAAATTCGCTCTAAACAACAGGAGGTAAGTTATGCACACGACAGAAATTTGAATAAGCGCCTCGTGAGCCTTTTAACTTGTTCAGATCTTAGTGAGACGTTACTAAATATGTTATTAATTTGAGAGCCATATGACGTTTAATATAATAACCAGTAGCTTAATAGTGCTTCTTTTTCTAAATTATTAATATCTTGTTTTGCAACTAGGCTGGTACACATTATCAAGGTATCATTGCAAAGTTAAATAAACAAAGTCTTATTTTTATGGAAATCGTTTATTGAAGTTGGATAATTTTTTTAATTATAACAATTCTAAAACTATAAACAACTTGCAAGTGGTCGCTATTGTCTATATCAAATCCGAGGTTTGTTAACACTTATTTACTTGGTTACTTCGCATATTGTATTTATATATGCTAACATATAATATTGGTATAAAATGTCTTCACGTGGGATACTCACGAAGAAGTAGACATGTGCCAACCAGATTCCATATGGCCTTCGGCAAACAAAGAAAAGTTTTTGGTAGCTAACTCTACCTTTCCATTCCAGATTACCACACTAAATACACTTGTCGTAATTCAGCGGTACCTGCAAGAGAATGTGTATTTATTTTAGGAACTCAACAAGTATTTACCCGATTACGCATCACTAAGTGCAGAAAAAGCTGTTGTTCGTAAATACCAGAACTACTATCTAGAAGTTTCCAATTATTTACATACACGAGTACTAACAATATGAAAGTGAGTATTTCAGCCATTTAGCGGGAACTGTAGTTTATAGCAAAATAGAGCCTATTTCAATATTCTTCATCCGTCATTTGCACATTTTTTCTTCCTTCGTTTTTATTTTCAGGATTTACAAAAAGGCACATGTTTTTTTTTATTGGCCATTCATTCTACATTAATATATGATTCAGCTGTAGGTGCCTACGATTCTTGCATAAAACATCTAGAGATGTACAAAATATATTCAAGTATAACGAAATTAATGAAAAATGTCAAACAAAAATTCGTTTTGCAAATAAATCTACCTTTATGTTGGTAGTACTCTACTTTAAAGTTGTTAGTACTGAGTAACTACAGTGAATTTTAATTCATAATTTGTTTGTGAAAATTCCGTTTAAAAGTCATCTTTCTCCGGTAAAATTCGTTCCCAAATATACGCACAGGATCTACCGTGAAAATAAAAATGATAGTTTAGATTATTCGTAAATACGAAACACGTACGTTACACTTAGATATGGAGGTTAATAGCTGCCCAAATCTCTCCAGTAATCATGCCGAACTTATTCCAAACACCCATGCTTATTGTTCATCGCATAAAGTGACTAGAAGCATTCAGCAATAACCGCGACTAATCTTGTTAACCCAACGACTCATAAAATAAGTGAAGGTATGCCACGAAGTTATTTAACTTTATATCACTACCGCAATACGCCATTGTTGTGATTGTAGCAGTAGAAAATGTGTTTCATCAAACCGCGTGTCCTGCAGAGATAAAGGTAAGCCGGTAATGAGAGTTGGCGAACAAGTGCCAGGCTTGATTCTTCACCACTCCAAGCAGCTATGGAGACTGAGTAATGCTCCACACCCTCGAGTGAGGCACTGGGGTAACATACTCCCCCTCTCTCCCTTCCCCGCCTCGCTTGCCAGTCGCACAGATTGTTCTGACGAGACCCGTGCAAACTGAAGACTTGTATAACTACTACCTGTAATCAGGAATAACAGCAACACGAACGGGGAAACCACACGAATATACAGGCTGTTTCGTAACTTATGTTACAGGCTTTGGGAGGCGACTCCTTACCAATAAAACGTTACGAGAATGCAGACTGACTTATGTCCGGAAACAACGTCTACGAGTGAAAACACACCCAAAATCTGGGATTTAAAATTGACAAATTAATATTTTCTTAAGATATTTAGATAATGAAATTTAATGGCACTTCTTTACCATTTTATTTAGTAAAAAATAATTTTTATGCCTAACTTTCGGGGGTGTTTTCAACCCTTAGACGTCGTTTCCGGACATACGTCAATTGGCATTTTCGTAATGTTTTTCCATAAGGAATCGCCTCCCAAAGTCTGTAACAGAAGTTACAAAACACACTGTGTAGACACACCAGCGTATTCGCGGAAAATTATGCGAAGTAAAATAATACGTTAGAATTGTGCTTGTGTTGTCGGTGGTTGGAATACTAGCGTGTTGCACATCAGAAAACCATGTTCAAGTCTACGTTATACTTGTGCCGCGCCCTCGGCCAGCTGTGGTTGGCCAACAGCCCTTCCCCAACATACGTAATTACATTTAGAATAGTAATCCCCTCCCCTTTCCCAAAAAAAAAAACTGAAATATATGTACAGTGTGGAACTCTTGGATCTGGCGGAAGGATGCCAAGATAAGCTGTGCTTTTCTACAGTTCAACCATCTTCCCTCCCCAAGACTGAGTGGATTTGTCCTCCAAAAACAGATTCCCCCCCCCCCGTCTCTGTATAAATGAGACGTCTTGAGATCATAGAAACGACATAAACTGACCCTAGGAGTATGTTAACACTTCGTGTGTACCCATCAGATTTCCCGTTTCGATCTTATTCCAGGAAAGAAAGGCACATCAGAGATTACAACATTTAAATATTTCATTACGATGCCAAGAACCGAGTTTGTTAATAAGAGATTATAATTTATACATTTTGACTACATTACTTTTTTTCAGTTTTATGATACGGAAAATGTTTTACACGAATATTTACTGAGAGTAAGCGAAATGAATCTATTGATTTTAATGTTAAAATATGTGTGTACTTATTTATTATCTTTATGACGATTCACAAGTTGGACAGAAAACTGGGCAACACCGTTGCTCCTAGCTGCCACTAGGGCGCGCCATCGCGAGGAGAGGACTGCGCGCTGTCAGACCCCGACCAATTTATTATATTATACTTGTACCAAACATCGTTCAACTTGTACTCATCGTAAGTGATGATATTTTCCTCGAATAAAGATATTATATATTACTTTTTTTTTTTTTAATAATTTGATGTCAAATACAAAACTCTTCAACTAACTAAGTTGTAGATGAAATAAAATCAAATAACAAACAAACTCCGCGGGCTACTGTTTTACGTACATAAACAGCAAATAACAACTTGTACATTTTTGTAAAAAAAATGTTAAAAGTATGCAAATTTTTTTATATTTAACCATATGTATGGCCTGTTATTTGGTGATTACTAGAGTTGCAGTGATTTTTCGAGAAAAAAATTATGAGAACACGGTAGACTTCAATACTGTAAGCACCCAACAGCAGTTTGTATATTGCCATTGGTCGCTGTCTACTTGAGAAAGCGTTTTCGTATTTGACCGGGCAACTTAAGATTCGACAACATGGGCAAGGCTCCTACGTGATTCGTGTGCAGACAATTAACACACGTGACAAAGAGTAATTCAGCCAATATATATATATATATATATATATATATATATATATATATATATATATATATATAGGTAAACGACCCAACTGTGTTTTGAAATATAACATGTCTTGAAGTCTTTTCGCGAAATTTCACTGCCCTTAGTGATTACGTGTGTGTCACGAGGTAGCCTGTGGGATTACGTGTGTGTCACGCGGTATCCTGTGGGATTACGTGTGTGTCACGCGGTAGCCTGTGGGATTACGTGTGTGTCACGCGGTAGCCTGTGGGATTACGTGTGTGTCACGCGGTAGCCTGTGGGATTAGTTTATTTTGTAATTTTTTTTTCATCTGTACAACTTTGATGGTATACGCTGTTCACGGTAAAGTGAGCACTTTAAAGCCCCTAGTTACTTTTTCCTTTCAGCCATATTTTATCCTCCAACAAACTTTTAAAGTAAATTCTACCGTGTAAGTAATAAACACAGTGTGTATATTCCACCACACTAGGAAGTTAACATCTACGGCTAAAATAAAATAAATTTATTGACTATTATTCCAAATCAAAGGGCTTTCGTGCTCACTTTACCGTGAACAGCCTATTTTTCTCATTATGATTGCACCGAAACAGAAGAATTTTGTATTTAACCTAAAATTATTCAAAAAATGTAAAGCGGTTTTTTTTTTTATTCGAGGAAAATGTCATCACACACAACGCGCGCGAGTTGAATAATATTTTGCACAAATATAAAGTTGTTAATTGTTTGGGTGTCGGACAGCCTCAACGTGGAGAAGCAGTCGCGAGGATGGCGACACGTGTCCGGGGACGACGTACCTGCGAGTTATTGGCGCTGTTGTCCTCTACGACGTCGCTGCTCCTCTGAGCTAGGCAACCCTCGTCGCAGCGCTGTTATACGGGAGGCTCACCCCCTCCAGCCAGCACCCTCCCCTCCAGACAGCACCCTCCCCTCCCGCGCCGGCCGGCGTGACGTCACCTGAGGGACGCAGCCCGCGCAGTTCACAGCCTGGAGGGTCCTCAACCTGCCTGTCCCTCGCGTCAATCTGGTGTCAACACACACACCCTTGAGAACTCAGTCGCCAATCCCGTTTCGGAAAAGTTTAATCGCCACACGTAGAAAACATGAATGGCTTTTCAGGTTGCATTTTACAAGTGTGATCAACGAAAGAATCGATTCGAGCATAATTCAGATTGCACAAAAAAAAAATTCTTACCAAGGCAAAAATAAAATATTTTGAATGCATACCTCAAGTAGGTTCCAGTACGTTCAGAACGCAGGTTTGTCATCGATCTCTTGTAAATGTTTTAAAACCGTCGTCTTACACGCTCAGTTCAACAATAAAGTTGATATTATTTGCATTCAAGTCAATGTAATAGCTACTCCTTTGTAATTTTAAATGCTTTCAGGGAAAGAAGACAAATACTCCTTCCGATTTATCGATATTTCTCCCTTCCTTGTTAAATAATGGTACATACATAGAGATTTCATCGCATCCAGTGACACTGCAGTACAACGTTGTGTCTCACGAGTAAATATTTGACCTTGAAGAGGGAATAAGCTGTACTCCAGTTTTGCCAGTTTAAATTTCGGTTCTTCCGGGGAGCAAATAATTTTTGAAGTCTCGTAACACTAAAGTTTTGAAAGAAAGAAAGAAAAAAAAAAAAAAAAAAAGAACTCTATGTAGTAATTTTTAAAGATGCGGTTGGTAAAATATTAACAATACACATACTGGTGTCGATGTTGTTAAATTTTAAGGTAAAATTAAATGAATAGAAAATATTAAAAATTAAAAAAAAAAACTAATAAAAATCATCCTAAAAACTGTTTGGACTGAATGTGAGTTAAAGGTTGATTATTTAAGGAAATAAATCCGCAATTCGATTTTTTTCACAAACTACCGCGATGTGAGACCGATCGCCAGTCCCTCACACTGGTTTCCTACCTGGCAACACAGCAGGCGTCTCTCCTCCTCTTGCTAACTTTGACTCGCTTCACTCAACAACTGTAGTCCAGTCACGGTTACTCAACAACTGTAGTCCAGTCACAGATACTCAAAAACTGTAATCCAGTCATGGTTAGCCTACTCAACAACTGTAGCCCAATCACAGTAACACAACAACTGTAGTCCAGCCACGGTTACTCAACAACTATATTCCAGCCATGGTTACTCAACAACAGTAGTCCAGTCACAGTTACTCAATAACTGTAGTCCAGCCACAGATGCTCAACAACAGTAGTACAGTCATGGTTACTCAAAACTCTAGTCCAGGCACAGTTACTCAACAACTGCAGTCCTGTCACGATTACTCAACAACTGTAGTCCAGTCATGGTTACTTAATAACTGTAACGAGTGACGGATACTGAACAAATTTCCTGAAATCCTGTTTAAGTTGTACTTCAAGACTGTTCCTCCGCCTCATGGAATCAGAGCTTAACTAAGACTAGAAAACTACCCCAAATTGTCAACGCACAACAATTTTTGCGAACTCAGATTAATAATGTTTCTCATAAAAATTATTTTTTATTAGGCATTACCAACACGTCTATTTTCTTTCTGTTTTTATTCATATCAATTACAGATTAAAACCATAATAATTAATTAAATTTTAAGTAACATTTTAATTCAGTATGAAATAAGATACTTTTATATCACAGGAGTATAAAAAGTTTGAGATTAAATTAATGACAGATTTAGGAAAATACCAAAAAGTCTGAAGCGACTGCGAATGGACAGTATATGAATAACAAACCGCAGTGTTTACACAGTCTGTAATATGCAACAACCTTTTCTGTGCATAGCATGCAAGTTCACATAGTCAGTACAGTCTGCAATGCGCACACTCAGCACAGTCACTGCAGTGTTGTATAGTCTGTAGTATGCAACAACATTCTCTGTGCACAGCCTGCAAGTCCGTGGAGTCAGTACAGTCTGCAATGCGCACACTCATCACAGTCACTGCAGTGTTGTATAGTCTGTAGTATGCAACAACATTCTCTGTGCATAGCCTGCAAGTCCGTGGAGTCAGTACAGTCTGCAATGCGCACACTCATCACAGTCACTGCAGTGTTGTATAGTCTGTAGTATGCAACAACATTCTCTCTGCATAGCCTGCAAGTCCGTGGAGTCAGTACAGTCTGCAATGCGCACACTCATCACAGTCACTGCAGTGTTTGTATAGTCTGTAGTATGCAACAATATTCTCTGTGCATAGGCTGCAAGTCCGTGGAGTCAGTACAGTCTGCAATGCGCTCAATCAGCACAGTCTGTGTATTCATACTTGAAGCTCCATAAAGACACGTGCACACAATGTTAAACCATCTTCATTTCTGAATCGCCAGAATATTTTACTCGGTTATTAGCAAAGATATTTTAATGTTACAAGTATTAACTGGACGTTTGTTATGCCTAAATATGATTTTTTTTTTTAATTTCGTGCAAATTGAAATAGTTCATCACTGATCCAGGCTGAGTAGGGGAAATATCAAATCGATTCATTTAACATACATACTCTCCTTCAGCTCTTTTAATTATTGATAATATATTCCTTAGGTGAGAAAATCTCCGTTTCTTAGTAGGGTGGTAAATATTCTATAATTGTAACTCTGTTTGTTAGGGTCATCCGAAACTATATAACCAATGCTATTGTTGTATTCTATACACATTAGAAAGGAAATTTGCAGCACTGCCAGCATGTCATTTGAATGTAACATGATTGAGCTGTAATCATTTTTAACGTATGCTAATGGCCTTGATAGTATCCCACAATCTGGCAATGTCGTGTAGTTGACATGAACAGACTATATTGCATGTTGTATTCCACTATCACTGAAGCAGACCCACGGGGTTATAGCTCCCCGAAACCGCAACTTGTCGTTCCTGGGGTTTCATCCGCGCGCAACCCGTCATTCGTGAAGAATAAGACAGAAGCAGTACAGGTACAGAAATACACCAGGAACCAGCAAGACGAGCATGAGAAGTGCTGTGTTAATTATTAAAAATATTTTAATAAATAATTTCGAAGACAGGAATTTGCAGCTGCTATTCATTTATATAAGCAACACTTCAGAAAGGTACAATAATTTACATTGTTTGTGAATGTAGATGAATATTTATATTTAAACAATAATTAAAAAAGAAAATAGAAACATTACAATATTGTATTCATTGCATCATAGCCTATAAAATTCTATCATTCCAGCATGGAATTAGCATGCTAAAAACAACTGTTTGAACTATAAAATTATTTTCAATATTATGCATTAATGTAGAAACGTATGTAGGGCGTCTTAGCTAAAACCTGCCTACTGGCAGTAGGCAGGTAAAACCTGCCTACTGGCCCTTCCTATATGTTGTTCTTAAAACTCCCGCGAACCATGCTGTCATCACATAAAATCACACATATTCAATTTATCATACACTGCTGCTTAAATTAAAAGAGAGAAATAAAAATGTTACAATGTATGAACATGGCGATGTGAGGAATTAAAGCAAAACAAATTGGTCGTAATATTAACAAATTTCTATACGTAATACATATTATACACTACGTGAAAAATAACATTGCATAGTAATTTTTTTTTACCTTGACCGTTCCTCACAAAAAAATGTTGAACTTTCTAAGGAAAGAAAGTCACACAAGGTTGAAAAACACCGAATGACATTTTACGAGATTACAGTTAAGTAGGATGAAAACAATGCATATTTGCTTGCCTAAAACATCGTAACAAACATTAACCAAACTTGGTAGTGACATGCTGATTTCTGCAACGCAATACATGTTTCACACAGGGTGCATTTAAACTACCGATCTCCAGCAAAAGGTGTTGGTTCACGATCATTTAGTAATTCCATAATTACAGATAACTGCAATACTCTACTGTTGAAGTAATACACCGACTACACTTGCATACTAACTGGAAGGTGAAAGCGTAAGAAAAATGAAATGAAAGGTGTACTTTCGCACAGATCGCATCAGGTGAGTAGTCATTAACACTGTTCAATTGAAACAGTGATGTAATTTTTCCACACACATCCGGTGTCCGGTAGGACAAGCTAAGTTATCCAAGAAAGCCGCGGTTAAAGATATCGGCCACGTATCACATCCTTATATAGATTTTTTCTCAAAGTTGTCATATATTAAATTACTAATTGTTATAATTAAAAATCAAGATAAAATTGGTGTTGTTAAAGCTTAATAAGATTTCATGCGAAATATTATTAAATGGAGTGCTCTAGAATGCGGTGCTTTGTCGCTTTAGAGTAATTTTCTAGACTTAGTTAAGCTTTATTCGCAAGGGGTGGAGAATATATTCCAGGAATAGCTTTAGTAGGGCTTCGTAAAAGTTGGACATAGCCATAAATGGGTTGTAGTCGTTGAGCGAAGCGAGAAGACATTAGCTAGACAAGGAGAACCTGCGAGTTATATGCTGGAGTCATGTCAAGTACGAAGAGAACGGAATATATATGAGGAATTTCGGAGGAAACATCGTATTACAAAACTAATGTACGTGCTCGAGTGATGTCTGCTTCGGAATAAAATTTAACCCCTTAAGAGTGAAATGGACACCTGCGTTTATTGTGAAAGAGTTGTTTGGGCGAATACGCGTATCTCGGTAAATAATTGTTCTGCAAATACGAATATTTGTCAACAAATAAAAAAAAAAACAATTATCTCGCCACTATGCGGTACACTAGGTTCTCTAGACACCGAGAAACCGTGGTAACTTGGATGATTTAGCCACTCTGCCAACGCGGCACCATGAGTGATCCAGCCACTCTGCCAACGCGGAACCATGAGTGATCTAGCCACTCTGCCAACGCGGAACCAGGGATGCTCTAGCCACTCTGGCAATGCGGCACTTTGGGTGATCTAGCCACTCTGCCACCATGGCACCTATTGTGCTCTACCCACTATACCACAGCGTAACATTGAATACTCGAGCCACTCAACCACCGACGCATTTTGGTGCCACGGTTGCTGAGTAGCTATAATTCGCAAGGTACCTCTTTTCTCAGTAGGTATATTACCCGAGGTACCGCGATGGCTGAGTGGCTAGAATTCGCAAGTTGCCGCGTTTTCTCAGTAGGTACATTACCCGAGGTGCCGCGGTGGCTTAGTGATTATTTCACCCGAGGTACCGCCATAGCTGAGTGGCTAGAATTCGCAAGGTGCCGCGTGTTCTCAATAGGTATATTACCCGAGGTACCACGGTTGCTGAGTAGTTAGAATTCGTAAGGTACCGTGTTTTCTCAGTAGGTATATCACCCGAGGTGCCACGGTGGCTGCGTGGCTGGAATTCACAATGTACCGCTTCTTCTCAGTTGGTATATTACCCGAGATACCGCCATAGCTGAGTGGCTAGAATTCGCAGGTTGCCGTGATATCTCAGTAGGTATATTACCAGAGGTGCCACCATAGCTGAGTGACTAGAATTCGCAAGTTGCCGCGTTTTCTCAGTAGGTACATTACCCGAGGTGCCGCGGTGGCTTAGTGATTATTTCACCCGAGGTACCGCCATAGCTGAGTGGCTAGAATTCGCAAGGTGCCGCGTGTTCTCAATAGGTATATTACCCGAGGTACCACGGTTGCTGAGTAGTTAGAATTCGTAAGGTACCGTGTTTTCTCAGTAGGTATATCACCCGAGGTGCCACGGTGGCTGCGTGGCTGGAATTCACAATGTACCGCTTCTTCTCAGTTGGTATATTACCCGAGATACCGCCATAGCTGAGTGGCTAGAATTCGCAGGTTGCCGTGATATCTCAGTAGGTATATTACCAGAGGTGCCACCATAGCTGAGTGACTAGAATTCGCAAGGTGCCGTGAAGTCTCAGTAGGTATATTACCCGAGGTACCGCCATAGCTGAGTGGCTAGAATTCGCAAGGTGCCGCGTTTTCTCAGTAGGTATGTTACCCGAGGTGCCGCGGTGGCTGAGTGGCTAGAATTCGGAAGGTGCCGTGTTTCCTCAGTTGGTATATTACCAGAGGTACCGCCATAGCTGAGTGGCTAGATTTCGCAAGGTGCCGCGTTTTCTGAGTAGGTATATTATCCGAGGTACCGCCATAGCTGAGTGGCTAGAATTCGCAAGTAGCCGTATTTTCTCAGTAGGTATATTACCCGAGGTACTGCGGTGGCTGTGTGGTTAGAATTTGCAAGGTACCGCGTTTTCTGAGTAAGTATATTATCCGAGGTACCGCCATAGCTGAGGGGCTGGATTTCGCAAGTTTCCGCGTTTTCTCAGTAGGTATATTACCCGAGGTACCGCGGTGGCTGAGTGGCGAGAATTCGCAAGGTACCGGGTTTTATCAGTAGATATATTACGCGTTGTACCGCGGTGGCTGAGTGGCTATAATTCGCAAGATGCCGCGTTTTCTCAGTAGATATATTCCGAGGTGCCGCGGTGGCAAAGTGGCTAGAATTCGCATGGTACCTCCTTTTATCAGTAGATATATTACCTGAGCTGGCGCGGTGGCTGAGTGGCTTGAATTCTCAATGTTCCTCGTTTTCTCAGTAGGTATATTACCCGAGGTGCCACGGTGGCTGAGTGGCTAGAATACGCAAGGTATCTCCTTTTCTCAGTAGATATATTACCCGAGGTGCCGCGGTGGCTGAGTGGCTAGAACACCCAAGGTTCCACGGTTTCTCAGTGTCCAGAATACCATAGGAACCTTGGTGGCTTAGTAGCTAGACCACTCACAAGTGGGGCCAATGTGACATATCGTCACAAGTAATTTCGCCTCAAAAGTTTTGCCTAAATTCGTTTTATCTAAAATTACAGTCCCTCGCTTAATTTTACTTACAGTCGTTTTGCTTAAAATCGTTTTGCCTAAAAGTCATTTTGCCTAAAGTCAAGTCGTTTTGCCTAGAAACATTTCACCTAAAGCGCTAGCTCCTCACTTAGTTTGTCAGGAAGTAGATTTGCCTAAAATCTTGTTTCCTAAAAGTAATGATGCCTTAAGTAATTTAGCCTAAAGAGTTTTTTTCTAATTTTAGGCAAAACTATTTTAGACAAAACTTCGGGTACTCCATTCCACTCTTAACTTATGTATTAATTTCCCGCTGCAGTTGTTGCAAAACAGAAGATTTAAGTTGAGAGGTGTACTTAAGAATTCCTTGTAATAACCTACATGATGTAACTTATGAAAATAATTTCTTATGGTTTGTGGCACCGGTAGGAAGCAGTAATAACATTTTGGTTGAGAGGTGTACTTAAGAATTCCTTGTAATAACCTACATGATGTAACTTATGAAAATAATTTCTTATGGTTTGTGGTACCGGTAGGAAGCAGTAATAACATTTTGGTTGAGAGGTGTACTTAAGAATTCCTTGTAATAACCTACATGATGTAACTTATGAAAATAATTTCTTATGGTTTGTGGTACCGGTAGGAAGCAGTAATAACATTTTGGTGTGTTAGGAGCCGCCAATAACATCGGCCAGGAGAAATGTGCTGTTTGTATTGTTGCCAGTTTCTTGTCTTGTGCAGTACCAACCGTAATTTCACAACACTTCATTTGTAAATTAGAATACTCGGGACAATATGTTAAAGGGTTAAGAAACGTTTCACCTGTGTATACCAATCTAAGTTTCTCCATTTAAATCGCAAATAAATGTGGCTAAGTCGGGTGTTTTGGCAGGAATTTTTAATAATCGGCAATCCAATGCAGAATATTTGTAAAGATAGTGACAAGTGAAGCGCACCACTTTTATTTTTACTATGACGCCATAACATTGTACAGTCCCTACTGGGAATACGACGCGCCAGTTCAGTGACGTGTGCTTAGAGGCTACGATCTGGGGTGTTGCGCATGCCTGGGTCGCCCTTAGCGCTCCCATGCTTCCAGACCTCCGACGTGCAAAATACCTCTACATAGACGGCTACCTTAACGAACTACAGCTGATGATTAGGGATTACTACCTTCTATAAATGAAGTCTGTTTCTGAAAGAAAAAGCCATTCGAGTCTCTGAATGTAGCCGTCTTCTTTATTGGTACCAGAAAGAAATGCTCATTTATTATACATGTTCTTCACACTACTATTAACTACAAGGAAAATGATCTTTTCCACCCCAGCCACAAGTACCAAGAAACATTTCGTTCTCGACCTAGCGTTGAAGTCTCCAAGCACAATTTTTAAAATTACAATACTCGGTATAGTCCATTCACGCTTATTTCAAACTTCTCTGAAGCCATGCTAAAGTTCTACTTCCAAGATAATCCTCCACCTCGTGCAATCAAAGCTTAGCCGAGTCTAGAAAATCAGACCAAAGGGACAACGCATTGTATCCGTGCGCTCTCAGTATAATAATAAGTATTTCTTACTAAGCGCACACACATTTTCGCACTGTTTTTACTCACATTAATTACAAACGAATTATTATATGTACTTACAGATAAAATACAAATAGAAATTAAATTGGACCAAAAATGAGGTACTTTAATTTTAACGGAAGTACAAAACACTTGTGATACAGGATATATTTAGGAAAGAGCCAAACACATCATGCATGGTGTGATTATTCAAATGTTGGATTAAAAAAGCGCGAAGAAACGGTGAAAACACTATACTCTTGGAATACCAGGTGAAGTAGGCTACCTCTCCATTGGTGGCATAGATATCTTTTTAACAAATAAATATCCCCGTAATGCAACCTTAGTCACGTCCTGATGCAGTCCTAGTTCTCACCTCCTCTGGGAAGCATCTCTTCTCGTTGTAATATCGCCTCTACGTGATACCTGGTGTCCTGGAGAAGCGCCACACTCCAGCGCAGTCTCGCCTATGAGCACAGTAGTGCAGTGGTCACACTTCTCAGCGGAAACACTCGGATCATCGCATTAGGGGACCGTGCTTCTGTTCTCCCCATCCTTGTATTCCGCTACTGTTCCATCCGCACCTCACTTCACCTACGCCGACACTCAACGCCTCGCTGACGGCGCCAGCCAACACTTCTCAACTCTGAGACCCTCTACCTCAAAGCCTTCGTGTTAGTCTACTCTACCTCACTCAGCCGTATTGACTAAACAAAATACAAAGCACTAGCCCAAGTATCGGAGGGGCCTCGGTTGGAAAATATTTGCATTTGGTACGATACTATTTGAGTTGAACACAGTCACTTGTCGGTATAGTCTCGTCTCTCAGTATAGTGTTGGGGCCGAGGTGGCGTAGTGTTTAGCGTACTCTCTACCCACCGAGGCAAACCGGGTTCGATTGCCAGCGGGGTCGTTCCCGGATTTCCACATGTTCGTGTGGTGCTTGACGATGCCGATGGTCGGAGGGTTTTCTCGGGGATTTCCCGTTTCCCCTGCCCTTTCATTCCGGCGCTGCTCCGTACTCACCTCGATTCACCCTCATCGGTTCTCAAGACCTCGATGTTAAGAGCTGCCCAAATCACCCCACTCACTCACTCAACACAGCATCGCTTCTTGACGTTTGTACCTTTCAGCATTCGCACTTCTAACAATCCTTGCACCCAGTGTAACTTCCTTACAATACCTCACCAAATGCACATACATTTATTTTGTGTGTAAGCTTGTACTTTATTTATTACTTTTAATTGGTATAATTTTTCTACTGGTGCTGTATTTAACTCATTATTTGAAAAAAGTCTAAAAAACTGAAATACTATTAGTTTTATTATTTTACATCGCCGCGCAAAAATTTGAATTAAAAAAATACAAAATCTGTAGGAAGTACAAGTAGAAATACGTGACAACTGGCTGTGTTAAAAAAAAAAAAAATCCCACCTCGCTAAATGGCAAATCACAAACTGGTGAAATGGCGCACTGGGAACTGTCCGATTGCAGCCTTGACGTAATGGATTAAATTGTGAATGTTGTCGGATAGCGGCCAGACCGAGCAGTCTTCATGTTGGCCATTCCCCTTGCACAGCCTCCCTTCACCAGCAGTTAGGGTTTCGACAGTAGCACAGGAGCAGCTATGGCCAACCATTTCCAAAATAACTCTACAAAAAATATACTTTACTAAGTAAAGTCCAGGTGCTCTCATTTTATAAATGCGCGAGGTTCGAGCATGGTATAGATGTATTTGTGCGTGGTACACAACAGGGCGCAAGCCAAATAACAGCAACGAAGAGGAAATAAGTGTGAATACAACAAATCTATTTATAGGAAATTTCAAAGAAACAGGCATGTTTATTTTTGTTCATATCAGTTTGAAGTAGAAACTGTTTATAAGCCACTTATCCCAACACGGAGAGTAAATTTAGTGTCTAGAAACTACAAAATGAAACTAAACTATAATTTGATTAGTTAAGTTAATGCAAAGTAACCATGCCACGTAACTTTAAGGGGTCTCGTCAACAGACTACATACTGGTCTGCTTATAAGCCACTTATCCCAACACGGAGAGTAAGTTTAGTGTCTAGAAACTACAAAATGAAACTCAACTATAATTTGATTAGTTAAGTTAATGTAAAGTAACAATGCCACGTAACTTTAAGGGATCTCGTCAACAGACTACATACTAGTCTGTTTAAATACGAACGTGGCTCTTTTTCAGTCGCTAGCCACCGAAGATTTTTTTCTTCAAATTTAAGCGTTTCAGAATTAAACTCCTGTAGATTTGAGCAACCATACTTAAGCAAAAGTTAATTCTTGCTGAGACAATCTGCAGTTCAACCAGAGTTTCCTAATCGAATTAAAACCTTAACATATTATCCCGAATATACTGTGGTTCACGTATGGCGTGGGGCAAAACATGTGAAATATTGATCGGTACAGTACAAAATTAGAAGCTATCAGTAATTGAGACGGGTATGTGTATTGCATACATTGATTGTCACCTGGTTATTCATACCTGGCCTGGGGATGTGCACAGCGTGGTCGAATTTCTGGCGAAGTTGCTAATAATATAAGTAGTGGCTCGGTGGCTCTGGGACAACCATGGTAGACGCTGTGCGCATTGAATATGACAGCTCTGGAGGTTGTCTCCTGTTTGAACCTATCAAAGACCAGTTGCAGAAGGTCGTGTCTGTTACCTCGCTGGGATCATAACCAGATAACATGCTAGCACTCCAAAATGTCATTAGTTGTTTCCTGTGTCAGAAACCAATAGAAATTATTTTCATAAGTTCCATCGTGTTAGGTATTACAAGGAATTCGTAAATGTTTGTCGGACAAAAAATCTTCTTTTGTGCAACACAAAGAACTAAAATGTACGTGCAGGTTAAGGGGTTTAAACACGAGATGTACGGTTAGATAGAGCACAATAACAACGCTCGATCAACCAGTTTGAAATAAAAGTGGTTTACAAACGTAACACGTGGAAACAAGTACGCGGATGAAATACAAATCTGTCGCCAACGGCACTCCAATTTCCGCCATCATAAATCACTGAGAATACGTTAATCGTGACAGCTCTGCACATAATATTTAAAAAAACCATGTACTCGCTAGTGTTTTGAAGACGCCATTAAACAGTTTCGTCCGAATATGAAATAATATTAGACTGAGGTAAATAGTTAGGAAATTACTTATGTTTTTAACGTCTTGTCAAAAGGGGGGCCATAAGTTTTAAACATAAAACCTTATCGAAGTTGGTTAAATGGCAGGTAGGTTGATAAAACACAATTTGACAGAGCATTTTTTGTTAATAAAAGAAGAATAACTTCCATAACTGTGAACTAATTCCATAAGTAACATTAAACAGTGCGTTATTTTGTAATCTGGTCTAAACGTGTTGTCAGTGGACTCTAAAAACCTGAATGTTGGCTCTGAAGATTGCTCATCATTTATACCGCAGGAAAGTTTCTTTATGAAATCTTGACGCACTGAACAAACGCTTTTTATTTTAGCCTTCGTAATTTCATTAAATGTACAGCAAATGTAATACTCAATTATTATGTAGATCACCATAAATACCTTCTGGTGTATAATTTTCTCCCATAGTTACTAATGACCCTACTAAGAGACAGCCCCATATGGATCTACCTTTGGTAAGCAACAGAAAAGCAGTCACTGGCTTCTGTTGTTCGGTTGGAAACATTCAGTTGCTGTAATTCCCATGAACCTCTTTGGCCATTTAATATGTAGATTACCATAAATACCTTCTGGTGTATAATTTTCTCCCATAGTTACTAATGACCCTACTAAGAGACAGCCCCATATGGATCTGCCTTTGGTAAGCAACAGAAAAGCAGTCACTGGCTACTGTTGTTCGGTTGGAAACATTCAGTTGCAGTAATTCCCATGAACCTCTTTGGCCATTTAATATGTATTTTTGCGCGTGTCTATACATATTAACGATTACAATCAACTGTCTCTAAATTCCCCAATTATACAAATAAATAATAGCTGGTACGCCAAATTCTAAAATACTACTCTAAATTCAGAAAGTCCTACACAATAAAGACGGTTTGAAAACATGGCCTACTTTTGTACAGCAATCGTTACAAACACCAAAGGTTTTTTAATGTTATGGGAAATAATTGTTTTTTTTTTTTACTACTGGAACTTAACTAGCTTTCTTTAAAATGAAATTAAGGATAGAATATATTTTTAATGAACCTAATTCCAAGTATTCTCTCGCAATAATAATGGTTGCGTGTTTATAACCCGTTGTGGGTGCAGTTCACATGTAGGGGCATGGTGTGTACGAATGCGTGCAATATTCGCGAGTGGCTATCGTATCGCACGTTTATAGGCCAACACACTTGAGCCTCTCAAGCTTCAAGGAGTGCGACTATCAATATTTCAATATGGAGATCCGTGGCGGAGCGAACATCTCGACGCACCTCCTGCGGACGTGACCTGCATGTTTACAACAGGGAACATCCACACTGCAAGACGGGCGAGTAAGGCCGATTTGGGCGACATCTATCGCCGATGGAGATGAAGTGACGTCATGGAGTATGTGAGCCGCGGTGGTTTAGTGGCCAGCCAAGGTGGGTCACCCAATTTTCTTACCGCCTCCGTACCTGTGTCCATCCTGGGTAATGCAGGGGAATGGGATGTTCCTTTTTTTTACCTTTTGATTTTGATACTTTATTTTCTCATTACAACCTTTATGGATAACAATTTTATATAATATTACAACTATCTGCACAAAGTTGCCTGGAAGGTGAGTGTGGCTCGGTTTTTTTGCTTCCACCCTGACTCCCCTAGCAGCTTGGGGGTCAATGTCTTGACATTATATTCTATTGATGATTATATTATGCCTAGATTGTGGCACTTAACTACTACTACTTAGATTATATATATTTCAATTCCAGCCACCAGTTTTGGAACTGCCAGCAGTGAGAGGGGAGGGGCGTGGACTCCTTTTCGATCCCCTTCTCCCCCCTAGTCCAGTCCTTTAGTCTGGAATCTTGCCATACCATTACTCTCTCTCCTTATACATTGCCTAAGTCTTCAGCGTCCTGGTTCCTTTCCTATTCTCTTGACTTCGTCATTGCTATTCCGATTTCTCATGTCCTTTTTTCGTTTCTTTGATCTTCAGTATATCTTTTAGGGTTTTTTTTTCCGAGTGGGAGGCAAGGCCCCCCAACTCATCAGTCACCTTTCTGATATTTCCTTTCTAAGTTCTAGTATATGTGCATTGAGAACACCCAAGCTGTGTGGTGGGGTCGCTCCCACCACAATGTTTTTGTAGCGATTTACAGTGTCACTTCCTGTATAACTATTTTTTTTTCTTTAATCAGGTAATGGAAACCTCTATCTATCTATGGAAGAGGATCATTCACGAACTCGTGTGGATTTTCTCGAATCCATTCTTCGAATTCTTCCACACGTTTGCTTATCTTTCTTTCAAACTCTTCCATTATCTTGGCAGTTTTTCTATTTGCCATGATATTTTTAAGATCTATTTCATTGTCTTCTATTTCAAGCTTCCTACAAAGTTCAATTCTTATATCTTCTAATCTCGGACATTCTCTAAGTAGTGGTTAGACTACCGCGGGGTCGCTAACCAGATTTTCGAATGTGGGAATCTTACCGGAGGGTGCCGCTGGTCGGCGGGTTTTCTCGAGGTTCTCCCGTCCCCCTTTTCATGTCGGCTTTACTCCATTCCCACTTCGCTTCACCCTCATCAGCTCTCAAGATCTCGATGTTGAGAGCCACCTAAATATCTCCTATCCGCATGGAGTAAATAAGTTGATAGAGGCGTGGCGTTTTCTGTGATGTAGGTCTACTCATTCTCTGATTGTCTGCGCGAGAAGAGTACCGTGTGTCTTATTGGATACTGACAGCTGGCAATTTGTTCACCAGGCGCTGACTGGCGTCATCTTGCCAACCAGTTACTCCATTTTTCTGGCGCTTATGTGGTTGTACCGCCGCTGTATTTGTAAGTAATCTGTGGAGAGGTTTTGCAGACTACACAGGAGAAATATTGTCAGTAGTTAGTAGGGAGGGACTGCGTGGATTAATTTCAGAACAAGCTTAACTTCGAGTACATGCGTATTTTTGCTATGTTTGTAATTGGATGGCATTTTACCAGACACGCCTAGGTGAGTTCTGAACCAATAAGAGACCTGTAAGTAAATAAGCAGCGAATCCCGTGCCACCTGATCTGAGCCACAACTGCCTACACACTGGAACTGCAGCTGACAAACAGAAAGTTGATGATTGAAAATACATGGACCAGTCGAGTCTATTATGCAGGCGGTTGAAATTGCAGAATTTTCCTGTCCCTTTTGATCACAAAAGTTTTTTGATAATGTTTCCGAAGGCTAACTTTTGTTGCTGCTAAAAATCGGATTGTGGAATGCGTCCATACGTAGTCCTGCAAGTCAAGTAGCTATCTAGTCGTTTAGTGCTAGATCAGTTTTGTTTATTCCCCTCGATATTTGTATGTACTTTTGTAGTAATAACAACATATTTTGCAATTGCAGTTAAATGTTTGCGGTGCCATTCATGTGGTTCACGACTAAATATTTCGCGGCGGCTAGAAACATGCAAACGGATATTTGCGCATGCGTACTTAAGTTTGTTTATTTCTCTTTTGATTAGCCACAACGCCGTATTTGTCCTTGGGCGTGGAGTGGGTTCTCTAAACACTTTAGCTCCCATTGTCTTATTCCTAATTGCTTTAATTGATTCTTCCATTTTATTGGCATCCCATTTTCTTCCAGGAGGACTGGCATGTCCTTGGGATATCTGAAACAGTGTTTGAATGGTTATAATGAAAATCTGAAATATAGCGGTCTACATGCCTCACTTCTAATAGACGGAAAATTTTGGCCAGTTCAATAACCTTTAGGCTAGATTCCACACTTCACAGTTTACTCAAGACTCTGCTATTTGTTTATTGTAGGGTGCCGATTTTACCAGGTTCTTGTTTTATTGCATGTTTCTTACTGTCTCAGAGTCGACAGGGCATGGTTAACTAAATGTGAGTGACGTTTGTAAAACTGAGGGTAAAGAGCTCCAGAATGCAAGGCAGGGAGAAACTGGAGATCCTCGAGAAAACTCACCAATGTCAGGCACAAAAGCCACATGCAAAATTCCAGGAATGACATCACTGGTAATCGAACCTGTGACATCAAGGTAGGATGAGACTGCTCTAGACACTACACCACTACCTGCGACTATGTTGAAATATATGTAATCCAGTTACACTTATAATTGGAAAATATGCGAGGTTACAGTCTAGCATGTCTCAAATTGAACTAGCAAACTTGCCCCGTCCATATTCACACCAAACTAAAGTCAGTTAGTTACACCCATTCATTAAAATGCACAACTTTGTGAAATAATCCGTCTTTAGACAGTTTCATTCGCAGGTGGTAAACAGTGCACAATGTATGAAAACGGGATGCATCAGAAAACACTGCAGGCCTGGCGAGCGTGACACTTGTAAGATTTGTTGTGATTGTATCCTCAAGTCAGACCCGCAAAACTATTTTGTAAGTCCCACTAACCGGTCTTGCTGTAAGCAACGTAATCATTTTGCTGAGTCTAACAAACACATTGCCTTAATATACATCAAGATTTCTAGTTGCCATTACGCATTGCTGTGACAAAATAATGTTGACGTCACAAGATATTTTGTGTGGTCTGTATTGAAAAAAGAGTCTGTGGTCGCCGATAAATAGTTTTTGGTCAGTAGAAAAGTTTTTTTTTTTTTAGTGTTAATTATCGTAGGGAAACACCTGCCTGTTAGCCGAAACCAAAGTGTAAGATCTCGCCTCATCTTCAGTGCATCTTCTACGATGAACCAGACGTAGGGGAGACACGCAAGAGCCACAACGACACCTGCATGTTAGCCGAAACCAAAGTGTAAGATCTCGCCTCATCTTCATTGCATCTTCTACTATGAACCAGACGTAGGGGAGACACGCGAGAGCCACAACGACACCTGCATGTTAGCCGAAACCAAAGTGTAAGATCTCGCCTCATCTTCAGTGCATCTTCTACTATGAACCAGACGTAGGGGAGACACGCGAGAGCCACAACGACACCTGCATGTTAGCCGAAACCAAAGTGTAAGATCTCGCCTCATCTTCAGTGCATCTTCTACGATGAACCAGACGTAGGGGAGACACGCGAGAGCCACAACGACACCTGCATGTTAGCCGAAACCAAAGTGTAAGATCTCGCCTCATCTTCAGTGCATCTTCTACGATGAACCAGACGTAGGGGAGACACGCGAGAGCCACAACGACACCTGCATGTTAGCCGAAACCAAAGTGTAAGATCTCGCCTCATCTTCAGTGCATCTTCTACGATGAACCAGACGTAGGGGAGACACGCGAGAGCCACAACGACACCTGCATGTTAGCCGAAACCAAAGTGTAAGATCTCGCCTCATCTTCAGTGCATCTTCTACGATGAACCAGACGTAGGGGAGACACGCAAGAGCCACAACGACACCTGCATGTTAGCCGAAACCAAAGTGTAAGATCTCGCCTCATCTTCAGTGCATCTTCTACGATGAACCAGACGTAGGGGAGACACGCGAGAGCCACAACGACACCTGCATGTTAGCCGAAACCAAAGTGTAAGATCTCGCCTCATCTTCAGTGCATCTTCTACGATGAACCAGACGTAGGGGAGACACGCGAGAGCCACAACGACGGACTGCGAGTTCTTAGGGTTCATGTCTGGCACGTGCGGTTTATTCACACTTTTTGAATCAAACATTTGAAAACTACCACATGTATTACGTGTTTGATTGTTTCCTAAATATATACGATGTTCGCGGTAAAATGAGCACGTTTGAAAGCCCTGCTTAAGATCTACATGTATACACGTTTTGTGTTCTTACGCCTTATGTAAAATTAACGTTGCCATGAGCCTCATCATTTTATTCATGCGCCGGTCAAGCGAAACTGTAAAATTACTAGAAAAGTAAATATTTTACAAATTTTCTCATTTTTATACTTAGATGCATTAAAAATAACATAAGGCGAAGTAAATAATTTAATTTGTCACAAATGGTCGCCTAAAACTTTTTATTCGACTTTAATATACGTAACTACTCTCACATCCATCGTTACCAACTTTACTGGGCACATGTCACTCATTGCACCCGTTAAAACATATGCAGGTAGGGGCAGAGAGTTTTTTCTGAGGTTGAGTTCAAAAGTGCTCACTTTATCGTGAACAGCCTTTATCGTGTACGACAGGATTCTTACACTTTGTTAACATAAAATTATCTTAGGTTTTAATCAAATTGAAGTTTTACCTATATTTTATGTGTCAGTATAATATTATATTTATAATTGATATCAATAAAAACGACGAGAAAACAGACATCATGGCAACGCCTAGTAATAAATATTTGTTATGCAAACTTATATTGAATGGAGTGGGCGGCCTACGGTGTGATTGTCCAGAATCAGTGGAACTTCGTCTGCACGAGGCTGAGGAATATCCTGCAAGTAGAACTTTAGCAGAGCTTCAGGAGAGTTTGAAGCAACCGTCAATAGATTATAGTCGTTGCATTTGACTCTGAATAAGGTTCGCCGCGATGTCGCAGCGTGTCTGGATCGCATTATAGAAGCCATCGGTTCCATCCTGGCTGTTTCACTGGATATGGCTTTTCCAAGAGGATCTCTCTCCCCCACTTCAAGTTAGTTCTGTGTCCTTCGTTGATGTTAAACGCAGAAGTACGTAAAGCGATTGTTCTACACTAGAATTTTTCCACAATTATTAAGTAAAAAATAAGGCGCCAACAAAAATATTCATATTCCTGCTATCCCATTAACGAAAATTATTTCCACGCTTATTTTATATAGACTTTAAGAAGACTTAATATATTAACATAATATTAATGGAGATTTTCACTGAGAGCAGCACGTATCGTAAAAATGAAACGTTTTAATTAATGTATATACATAAATACAGTTAAATAATTTTCCCCTTATAAAACACACAATTAAAAGATTACTCAACGATAAAGTGAATACGAACCAAGTAGCCATTTATAGGAAAAGCAATTGAAAATTATTCAGTTTATACGCACACGTAACTACCGTATCCCAGGAACTATTAACTATCACAACGCCTCCACACTGCTCTCAGACACACTCGCTCTCGTCAAAATGTCGAACACAATTGCCATCGGGAGCCACGGTGGCCGAGCGGTTATCACGCTCGCCTCCCACCATGGCGAACCGGGTCCAATCGCCGGCCGGGTCACCGTATCTTCGCATGTGGGAATCGTGCCGGACGATGACATTGGTCGGCGTGTTTTCTCGGGGATCTCAGGTTTCCCCCCGCCCCTTCATTCCGGCGCTGCTCCGTACTCACTTCAATCACCCTCATCTGCTCTCAAGATCTCGCTGTTAAGAGCCGCCCAAATCCCTTCACTCACTTCACAATTTCCATCGGCTTCGGGGCTGCGATCCTTTGAGTGCTGTGAACCAAGAACCCAGGCCGTTGGCGAACGAATCACGGATTACTATCCATAGAACACTAGTTCAAACAGAATGCTCCTATGTTCCCTCTATGTAGATTACCTGTTTCTACTTTGCATAGTCACTAAAAGTAAAATAATAAATATTCAGAAGTTGAGCTAATTCTAAGTCCTTAAAAACAAACTGTTAGGGTGTCCCAGATATGAAATAATATATTTTATTTTAAAACGTTTCTAAAGTGAAATCATACTTGAAATATTCTAGAATTATTATATGTATGTAACATACAAGAAACGTTCTATAATTCAGCTCATCTACTTACCTGGTAGCAGCTAGTTACACGGAAACCACACGCAGCGTTAGTGCAGGTAGTTACATAAGCTTTTGGTAATGAAGCAATGAGCAATGTTTGATAACGGAAGAGTTATAAAATAGTCGATTATTAAATATATATTATAAATTCCAAGTACTGAAGTGAACTATAGTTCTTATTACTTTAAAGACTGATTTTCGTGTATTGATGTTTTATAGCAAAACATTTGTAAATAACATTTTTTAGTTAGTCTACCTGTAATGCACTTCTGTTATATTTGGTTACATTATCTGAAGGGGGAAACATCTTGAATGGATATTTGCTTTTCGAACATAGCTATTTAAAAAAAAAAATTTAAAAATCAATGATATAGCAAAATTATACATGTATTCAAACAGTAACAAATAAACATACGAGTAGTGTATAGATGTTCCTTCTGGCACATGCAACAGGAATGTCGGAGTCGGAGTTGTCTGCCATCTTGGTAGGCGCGTCCGGCAGCCATGTTTATCAGTGGCCTGGAACGGCCATGTTATTGACAAAATTGCCTGTTTCGCTCCAAAACCACTTCCGAAAGTAAATATTTTGCATAAAAATCTTTTTTTTTTCACAAAAACATGGCCAAAAAAAATGTAAAAACGGGGAAAGCGGATTTGAAGCTCCTCGGAGCAAGAGCCGAAAAATCCTCAGTCGAGCAAGAGGATTAGAGGCTCCTAGCCGAGTGAGATACTTAATCCTCAGAGCATGAGGGGAGGGTACGAGACTCCAAACCAGCTCAAGCTGACCAGGGAGGATCAGCGGACATGGTCACCATCCACCACGCTCCCCCTCACTCACCCCCTTTAACACTCAAAATTCTAAAAATTGAGGAACATATAACATTTACCTCACGCACTCACCCTGCCATCCCTCCCCTCCCCTACAAATTAATAATTGTCCTTAGATAACATAAATTATCACTCCACCCATTACCAATCATTAGTATATGTCTATTGGCCACTAAACTATGACTTAAACACATATTTTGCCGGCATTGGACACTATAGAATGCGCTATTCAATTACTTTTTTGAGAATCTATCTACCAGATAGCTCCCATGGCATCCATTTCAGAACTTTTTTTATCGACGAGACACACTATTATTTCTTTCAGGTCAATATTTTAAAAAATAGAAAATAAATCAAACACAACATACTTTCTTTCAACTAATTTTATTTAGCAATCAACAACACGAGGAAACATATAGACATTGAAAATTGATCTTTTACACTTTTTTTTTTGTGTTTTGTGAGGCACTGTTCCCCTGTGAGTCCTGATTTCCATAAATAATCAGTATAATACCTAAAACACTGTTCGCAGATATTAACTTTGTAACCATGCGAAGTAATCTGCCAGTTAACCAATCAACAGGCAAAAATGGTGGGAAAAATTCGATGTTTTCTTAGTCTTGCATGCTTTAATTCCCTTTTACGCCACTTTTCGTTCCACTTGCGCCTTCCGCTTGCTCTTTGCGCCCATGACAAATCTTAACCTTGGCCTTCATCATGTTGAAACGCTCCACGCTGCTATTTTATCTCCGAGCCCGGTATATACTGATTTTCTTATATCATCGGCTTTCTGTGCAAGTATCTTGTCTGCCTGGTGCCGAGCTTGTAGATCCTTGTTCAGGTAGTAAGCGATATCGTGTCGCTTGCACGCTTCTTCTGGTGCATCTGAAGCCCTACTTCAAGTCTGACGCGCGTGTCAATTAGTAAACTGAAGCAATGTTATGCGAGTACTCCTGTCCTGCCAAAGACTGTCCTGCCTGAACGATATCATTTTCGTACCGCCAGCTGGTGAAATGAGTAATGCCTACAATTTTCTGGAGTACGATTAAATGCTGTTATTGTGGGGTTTCTGTGTTTACAGAACTACATGACGTTAATGAATTTGGTTAGCAAGTCTGCTTGGTTATTTGCCACGTCTGTATTGGGTAGTCCATATTATAAACTGCTATTTTGTTTCAAGATGGGTTACTATTTGAAGAGGCAATATTTTTGCTGCAGAAAAAGGTACTTTGTTTTTCTTCGTCCCCCCCCCCCCCCCAGGGTTGGCGTATGTCTGAACGCTTCCAAGCGCTGAGCTATACTGAAGAGGCGCGCGGCGCTCCTGGCGCGGCCGAGCGCGGTCTGGTGGCTACTACTGGCAACGAGTTCAGCCTCGCACACTCTGGCACCTTCCATACGCCTCTCCGCTATTCCCGTCGCCTCCTTAACCTTCCCGAGCCGCATCTTCGTGTATAAATGTTCGTCCCCAGCTCGAGCAAGTGTGCAGTGTTCCTCATCGTGTTGTGCAGGCTGGTCGATGATAGGCCATGTCTACACCACTTCGTACTTTGGGACTTCACCATGCTAGACGCGTTTTCACGTAGTATGAGTACTACTCAAGTTAAGTATTGTAATGAACGTAGTTTCCTATTTAGTAGTGTTTTTTGCGTTTTTTGTGTATATGGATTTTTGTAGGGAAGCGTTTCTTCGCTGTTTTGAGTGTGTGAATTTCAATATGGTATTTTATGGGAATGTTTGTAAGAGGAGGATTCTTTCTTTTTTTGGCGTGCTGGAGGACTGCGATTTGCCAAAAGAACTTTAATGCCAAGGAGTTTAGTGGATATTTTATGGCGTGCCTTTATGCTCAATGGTCAAGTGTAATGAGGGATTTTGCTCCTTCCCAATGGTATTCTTGAAATTAGTATTCCATGTTGTACTTTTTAGTGAATCATCAGGCGTACTTTACTTTTAAAGTTGTAATGGTGCTTGCTTTACTCAGGGAGTCATTTTACCTTTTTTTTAAAATGGGATTTCACAAGTGTTTATTCAGGTTTGGTGATTTCTCAGGATATATTAATATTGTCGTTTTTCTGTATGCTCCAGTTCATGTGTGTTCTCTCCTTCCCCTAGTTCACCGATTGGTAGCAAGCAACAGAAAATTACAGATGCAATTTATCTTTTTCAAATCAAGTTGCAGAGTTGTTCTTGGTGATAATGTATAGATGGGCTTCAATATATTGGTATTGATGTTGGAATTTTTGTGTCCGTACTTTCTTGATTTTTTTTTTATGGTGTGCGTCCTTCTCCTTGATTTCCTTTTAGCCCTGCTATGCCCTAAAGGTGCGTAACGCATTGATACGCATGCCACCTTGTGCCAACCTCTGAACAATCTCCATTCCCGGCCTGCATAACTTGTATTCAGAAATGTGCAGCTCTGACAGTATATTGTTGATAAGCGTATCGACAATCCCGCTTACAGATGTGGTCTTGTCTCTTCGAGACATCGTAGTGAACTGACATTAAAACTTATAAATTAGCTACTTTTATACTTTTTCGTCTCAGTATCATTGTAGACTTGGACATAAAGTGCTAACGAATCATCTGCTTTGTCATTTCTGCGGTAAAGCATTTACAACTATGCGCAGTGTGCGTCGACGTGAAGCATCTACACGCAGGATGAAACCTTCAAATATTGCAATTCAGTGGAAACTTTGCCAACGTCAGTTTACTCAGAGTGATATTTTGAAGAGAACAGCACGTGGTAACATATATATTGTCAAGCAAGATATTACTCTACCCATACACATTACTACGGAAGATGAAGCTATTCCCCTCTAATCTAAACATGGAAGCCTATTTACTAATACAATAAGGTGTCTCATCACAGGACCATCAAACTGTGGGAAAACACGTGTGTGTCCTACTCAGCCTGCTCGAAGAAGACATTGGCCTTAGATTCAAAAATATGTACCTGTACTTTAAATTGCTCCAGCAATCGAAATACCAGCGACTGTCATTAGTACTACAAGTCATAGATGGCGTGGGTTATTTCGCTTTCAGCGATAACAAAGCCGTCGTGCCAACGAGTAAAGCATCGCAAAATTTCGTGTTTATTTTCGACGATGTTGCATCTGAGAAACAGGCTTCCATCTGGAGTTGGAGCAGCAGTCCTTCATCTTCTCGTCGTCTGGGGGAGGTGTTGGAGCCGCCCACGTCGTCTCCACCGCAGTTCAGGCAGCTCCCAATGTCTTCTGGTTTGAGGACGCAGTCAGCCCCTTGTCGTGTACGTTCTGCATCGTCTCCACCACAGTTCAGGCAGCTCCTAATGTCTTCTGGTTTGAGGGCGCAGTCAGCCCCTTGTCGTGTACGTTCTGCATCGTCTCCGCCACAGTTTAGGCAGGTCGCTTGTAGAAGCCGTGGAATGGGGCGGTGTACTAGACTACACTCGCACGCTATGTGCACCTCTCGATACATTTCACTTGCGAGTGACGCCATTTCGCGGGTGTGCTCGGCTAATTGCGCAGTAGAAAGGACTGTTTCACCTCGATACTCTTATTTAATCTGTGGCTGAGCGCTGAAGGAACTGTGTTCTGTAGTCTGTATTTATTTATCATTAAATAACAAAAGTTGCAACAGACGTCTAGGTTGAGGCGATATAATGAAGCTACAAAATCAATTACTTATCATAATATTGAAACTAAAACATAGAATATATAATAATTTATATAAAATCAAATTCAATTAAAATAACATAATTATATAAATAATAAAATTTTATGAAGTTATAAAATTGATGCTTAAGTAGCCAGTTACTAAGTGTTATTTCAGTTACTTGCGCCAGGAAATGTATTAGAAATAGAATTTGAGGCCGCTGTTACTTTATCATCTCAGACTTTTTTTTAATCCTTTAACCTCCTTTTTAAATTTAATTTTTCCATGTAAGTAATACACAAAATATATTTTTTTTCCACCGCACTTAGAAGTTACATTTGAAGGCTAAAATATAAAATATGAATTGACTAATATTCCACGTGTGAGGGCTTTCAAAATTGCTCGCTATATGTACGCGATCGCGAGCGTGCAGGAGACCGTGCTGTCGCGGCCCGGAGGGGGGGGGGGGGGGCAGAGCGAGTCGAATACCTCGCGGTGCCGCACAATGTCCATTGTGAGTGATGGGACAAACAGCTCCACTTTTTGGAAAGGGGGGAGGGGGTAGTTGGAGCGTGTTAGCGCGTTATCTGCGCGCTGATGCGGCGTCACAATAGGCCTTTATTGCGAACACCCGGGGCTGTGGAAATCCCGACCCCCAGCGCCAACCTCGTTCACACAGTGTCCAGTCGGCGCACTGCTAATCACTCGCGCATCCGTCAGTAAGATGAGACTAGCCCGTGCAAACTACGAGCCTCGAGGCATTAGTACTCGCCGACAAAATCGCCGTTCGCTTAGCGGAAGTAACAAGTAGTATATGCTGTTCACGGTAATATGAGCACTTTTGAAAGCCCTGCTTAAGTTCTAACTGTATACACGTTGTGTATACCTCCGCATTATATAAAATTAGTGTCACTATGGGCCTCGTCCCTTTATCCGTGCGTCGGTCAAATGAAACTGTGAAACTGTTGATAAAGTAAATACTATACGAATCTAATCATTTTTACACTTCGATGCATTTAAAAACAAAAGAAATTGGAAGAATTAATTTTAATTCATCACAAATGGTTACGTAACATCTTTTATTCGACGTTAAGATATGGAACTACTTTCCATCCGTCGTTACCAATTTTACTTGGCACGTGCCACTCATTACGCCCGTTAGAATATATGCTGGTAGAGGCAGTGACTTTTTTCTAAGCTTAATTTCAAAAGTGCTCACTTTATCGTGAACAGCCTTTAATAATCAAGTGGCGCCGGACTAACATCTGACTTGGCTTCAACTCCCCCTAGTGAAGGGAAGAGAGAGGCAAAGCGGATTGCAAAGCACCAACCAGAGGATAGCTGGCAGGTGGGCAGACGAATTTGCAGGCACTTCCTCCCTCCCACCTGCCCTTCAACCCTAGTCCAATTGTTTCCTTTCGCGGGGAAAGTGTCCCGAAATTATCAGAGCTCCTAAGTTCTAAATTACAGCTGCGCTACTATAATAAATTTCACCTCTGTACCCCACTTAGCTATTGCCATCCGGTGATTATAATTCTCGTTTGCTTTGAATGGAGAGTGACGTGTGAGTGATTTGGGATCCTCTTAACATCGAGACGGAGCAGAGCCGGAATGCAAGAGTGGGGAAACGGGATATCCTCGAGAAAACCCGCCGACCAGCACCATGACCCGGCCGGGGATTGAACCCGGATCGCCTTGGTGGAAGGCGAGCAGGCCAACCGCTCAGCCACCGTGGCCCCTAAGCTAATTTGAAAATTTCTTTGTTGTTCAGAGCAAAACTCGTGTGGATGTGCAGTTTTTTTTTCGGCTAGTGTTTCATCATGATCTCACAAGAACACGACAGCGCAGTAACAATGATATTCCCCGCTGGGAATGGTGCCCGGATCGCCGAGGTAGGGATGCGGGCAGTGTGAGCACTGAACTACCGTGGTCCCGTTTCCCTCGGGCTGTCTCATGCCCGGTTGCACCATCCTAGTTCGAAACTCGATCCGAGATCGGATCTAAGATAGACACAAAAAACTGTCGTACCATTCGAGTTCAGCGCTGGACTGGAGATCGAGATGAAGTTCATTTCGAACCGTCGAAATTGGCGGTCCGAAATCTCGATACGAGATCAGCAGCCATCGTCGAAAAATGTAGTTTGAAAATACGCCAGCAGATAGAACTACATTCGATTGTTTTCTTGGAAAATTTAAACAACATTAAACACACTTGAATATTATTCAGTGAGATTCGTACAACGATAAATCTCTTAAAAGAGATAAAGCATTGCACATCTAGTTCTATCTATAGTGAAATATACGCCTACTTTAATGACGTCATATATAACGAACCAGTAGCAAAATTTTTCTTATTCTTAACCTCGATCTCTTACTTTGGAACCAAGATCGACGAATCGGAGATCCAGAATCATGAAATTCCGTTGGTGCAACACTTTTACATTGGAACCAAGATCAATCAAGTTCTATCCTGATTCTAAACTAGGATTCTCGGATCGTGGAAGCTGTTGGTGCAACCGGGCATCAGCCTGCCTCGCAGGGCTCAGCTCTTCCTGCTCCGAAGGGCATATCCTCCTGGATGAGAGACAATGCCTCCCCACTAGCTTCGCCAATCTCCAACACCACCAGCACGAGTCCATACTTCTGTTGGCCTCGCAGGGCTCAGCTCTTCCTGCTCCGAATGGCATATCCTCCTGGATGAGAGACAATGCCTCCCCACTAGCTTCGCCAATCTCCAACACCACCAGCACGAGTCCATACTTCTGTTGGCCTCGCAGGGCTCAGCTCTTCCTGCTCCGAATGGCATATCCTCCTGGATGAGAGACAATGCCTCCCCACTAGCTTCGCCAATCTCCAACACCACCAGCACGAGTCCATACTTCTGTTGGCCTCGCAGTGCTCAGCTCTTCCTGCTCCGAAGGGCATATCCTCCTGGATGAGAGAGAATGCCTCCCCACTAGCTTCGCCAATCTCGAACACCACCAGCACGAGTCCATACTTCTGTTGGCCTCGCAGTGCTCAGCTCTTCCTGCTCCGAAGGGCATATCCTCCTGGATGAGAGAGAATGCCTCCCCACTAGCTTCGCCAATCTCCAACACCACCAGCACGAGTCCATACTTCTGTTGGCCTCCCGGGCAACGGCTGACATGTGTGTCACGAGGGCACGTCATGGCTGCGGCGGTGAGATCTCTCAACTAGATGGAACCTCACTCGGTCCGAGGTCCCTCCTTTCTTTCCATGACACTCGTTACTTTCCAAGAAGGAGAGGGCCACCTCCTTCTTCGCCATTTCCATACATATGGATTTCTTCTCTTTGAAACTCGTGCTTCGACTCTATAGGCTGTTCACGACTATTCGAGAATTTTGAAATAAACCTATAGAAAACGTCGCTATTTCTACCTTCATATATCTTAACTGTAAAATTAAATGTCGTGCCTTCGGTAAAGTTTGTAAGTAGTTCTATTTCATTACGGCGAATCAAAGTGTTAGATGAATACATGCGAATAATAGATTTTTTTTTTTTTTTAGTTTTCTATTTTTAAATGCATATAAATGATACAATTCGGGAACTTGTAAATTATTACATTTTCTAATAATTACACAATATTATACTCCATCCACGCTTGGATGAAGTGACGAGGCAGTATAGCAACGTTAATTTCGCGTATGGCACAAGCATACGCGATGTGCATCCAAGCAGCTCTTAAGAGGGACTTTCAAATGTGCTCAGATTACCGCGAACAGCTTACAACTGCCTGACCGTGAAGGAGCAGATCGGTCGGCCACCAGGCCATAGCCATCTTGTGATCAGTAGGAATGAAACATGCCGCGTTTTAACACTTTAGGAAGGCACTGGAATACTGTCACTGAAGACAAGGTTGAAGTGAGCTGCATATATTCTCCACTACACCAATACTTCCCTAGTTGTGTTGGTCTCTGTATTTCTACTTACCCTCTTCCTATTGGTCCTGGCTACGCCGGACACGCCTACAATATTCCGCAACGTTTATTATTGTCTGTCCATCGGCCAATGGAGTCGCTTGTTGACTATGTGCGAACCAATGTGCTGTAACAAATGTAACATATTTCACAATCCACCGTGTTCATTTGAGAAATTATTAGAATTAACAGTTTTATAATTACGAATTTAAATGTTTACAAGTTGTAATTTTTAATTAGTTTCCCATAGAGTCCAGCTGAACAGCCAAACCTTAGAAGTGAGAGATTTGTCTTCAAGAGCGAATAAATTTCCAAATAAACGTTGCCCGAGTATATACGTGCATACTCCTCAAAGGGTTAAACTACCTGTGTGTTTGACTACACAGTCCCTTGTATTTCCGAACCTCGGCTTTCTTTTGATTGGCTGCTGCCCGAGTATGTAGCCAGTTGTACCTCAGACCAGGTGGCAAGGGGTTAGCTGTGCTTGTTTCCTTGCAGGTCTGTTATTGGCTCAAAGTTCACCTGGACGTGTCTGTTAAACTGTCATCCAAGTCATTATAAATCGATTTGTAGTAAATTGATACCTGAAAAGAGCTATGGGCGTAGCTAAATACTGAGTCATGATTAGGTGGAACACCACAGGACAAGATGAGGTTTATTGAACTTCAGAATTATACAATAACTATTTACGTGACTATTGATCGGCGAAGTTAAAATGGAATACCAAGATGCTAATTAACTATGTTAAGTTATATTACTCCACGCCACTACTGTTACATTCTAATTGGAAAGTCCCCGCCTTGTTCATGTCGCCGGAGGCTGACTCTAGGAGGCGGTTAACGACAGACGAACACCCCCATCTTCAGTGATCTTATCGTTCCAATAGCCCGACGACAAGAGACACCGCTATCAGTGTTGCGTTGTCCCATATCGGGCACATTGTTTTATATTCTTGGCCCCGTTCACTGGCCAGTGGAGGGGGAACCTGGAACAGCCTTTCGTAAGGTGTTACTGCAATCACTCTCGTGCCTTGGTTCAATGTTCGAAGGTGTGATCAGGCAGGCCGTCCACCTAAGACCTGATCACTTCATAACAAATTGTAAACACACCAGAAACGTACATGTATTTGAAGTATAGCTTATCTTATAATTAGGGATAGGAAAATTTCGCGAGTTCAATTACCTGGGCTAGACTCCTCATCAGTCCTCTGCATATTATAGCCTCAGCTGTGTGTTCATTGGCTGATGCCCCACACCTGGCAGTTACGGGATTCGCAAGGTGGTTCCTTGCAAGTCTGCTCTTGGCTCAGAGGCGTGCAGGTCGGATCTAATAAACTGTGGTCCAATTGCGAAGGTGGCTTCACTGTATATGTGTTTTACGTATATCTTGTCCCGAAATGAATTCGCGAAATTTTCCTGTCCCTGCCTATAATTGCCGACATCCCGTGCCGCAGTCGGTTGGTGCGCCATCGATCTGGAGTGCAGGAGGCTCTGGTTTCGAATCCCGGCAAGGCATGGGTGTTAATATAAGTTAGTCTGTAGGCCGTCCACTGCTAAACATTCAAGCATAAAACAGGGGGACGTTAAAAAGCGCTTTACAATTACAAGGGCCTATAATGATTTCGCGCAGTCCCTAGTAATCATCAACAGGTTTATTTTCAGTGTACTCTGCAAAACGTCAATACTGATTTATTGACACGTTGCTGCTAGGTTACGAAGCGCTGATTGGAGAACGACGTTCCAACATGCCGCTGGGTAATGACGCCATTTTGCTGACGTGTGCGACAGGAGCCTGTGGAATAACTAGCTGCTTCGCCCCTGTGTTAATACCCTGCGACTGAGAATCTTGGCCTGCAAATTATATATTTTAATATATATGATAGGTGGCGCAGTGATAAAGCACTGAACTCGCATTCAAAAGGCCAAGAGGCTGATGTCTTTTTTATTTTTTTTATTTTTTTTTTCCGGAGTTCAGTTAAGGCGAATGTTAGGATCGTTTCCTATTACAGGCAATGGCTAAGGTCACAGTTACAACAGGTTGGGAAAATCAATTTTAAAAGTTTGGCAAAGGAAAAATTTTCGTCACTAGGTAAGCGCTAGTGTCGGCAAGACACCACAATATCTATGTTTCCTACGTAAATATATGTAAAAAAAACTTTTAAAACCAACCTTGTATATATAAATGCACTAAAAATAAAAAATAGTTCTAATAATTACACAATTTGTAGAACTTGTAAGATGTCGTCGAACAGCCGTAATTAACTTTACTAAGAATTAATATGATTGTATCAATTTATATTTAGTATATAAAAGCTTGGCCCGAATAGTCAAGATCCTTATGCGCGATGTGCTTCCAATGCTTACACAAATGTGATATACGTTCTATATTGTGAATAGTCAAGATCCTTATGCGCGATGTGCTTCCAATGCTTACACAAATGTGATATACGTTCTATATTGTGAATAGTCAAGATCCTTACACGCGATGTGCTTCCAATGCTTACACAAATGTGATATACGTTCTATATTGTGAATAGTCAAGAGTCTTACACGCGATGTGCTTCCAATGCTTACACAAATGTGATATACGTTCTATATTGTGAATAGTCAAGAGTCTTACACGCGATGTGCTTCCAATGCTTACACAAATGTGATATACGTTCTATATTGTGAATAGTCAAGAGTCTTACGCAATATATATGCTTACTACGCTTACGCAAATGAGGTATATGCTCTATATCGTGCCAAGCTTTTTTATACTAAATATAAATTGATACAAACATATTAATTTCTAGTAAAGTTTATTACGGCTGTTCGGCATATTACAAGCTCTAGTAATTGTGTAACTATTATAATTATTTTTCTCTTTTTAGTACATTTATAAATAAAAGGTTGGTTTTAAAAGTTTTTTTACATTTATTTTATTTTTCACTTTTAAGTCTCCAACCATGTGTTTGTATCACGAATATGGCTTCCCCTTGTTAAGAAAGATCCCCATGCTGTATCGTGATCGACCAGTAGTTCGCTTTCATTCCGATACGGGACATACTGTAGAAGCAAACTATAATAATTGTTTTCAGAACCATTTGCCGCTACAAAAGAAAAGGCACGCGCACAACAGCAGTGACACTTCTAATCTCCATTTTACTGTTATTCGACTCTGTAAAACAAACTCGATACGACGTAGTTGTAGAGTTCCTATGGCCACCTTCCGGCTCCATCATCAGATCAGCTCAGTGTGGTACCTTCGCATTGTATTGTCATGGGAACTACACATGTATGCGAAATTTCAGCTCAATTGGATAACGGGAAGTGGTTTAAAAGCTACTTACAATTTTCACCCGAACGTATAAACTAACTAACTAACAAGGCAAGTAAAATCAAAGCTTGTAAAAATACAGGATAATTGCAATGATAAAATTTGTATACATAGTATAAAATACAGTTGCCCGGCAGTGTGTGTCTGTGTCTGTGTATTCGGATTAGGCTTCTAAACTATTTGATGGATTCTGATGCGGTTTTCACCATCATCTAAGTATTTCTTGCGAAATTTATACTTATATAATATATTCATATTTAACGCAAGGATATTAGAGAAATGTCGACTTTTTTAACAGTGTCGGAAAAAGCCGCTTTTTGGGTGCTTGCATGGCTTACGCTGATAAAACCATAAGATATAAGCCAAATTAATGTACTACAGAATTTTAAATCTAAAAAACAGTCTACAAAAATGCCTGAGACAGCATATGTTTATCTTTTAAGGATAGCCCACAGTAACCATTTTTGACTTTTAAAGTTCACTTACGAAGACTTTTTGAACAACGCAGTATTAATCACTTTTTAGTTATCTTAAGCACTATATATATGTATATATATATACATATATACACACTCTCTGTAAACGTAACAACGCCATATTTGTAAATCGCACCCGAGCGAGGCCAGGGCGAGTCGTTAGTCAAATATAAAATAACTAAGTAACACCATTATCTTTTACTATCCCGCAGCCTGCAACACCTTGTAGAACACAGCGCTCCTAGCGGTAGAAATTTTCCCTCTGCCAAACTCTCCCATAAAAATCACGTTTTCTTTCTAACCTGAATTTAAATAGCCTTAGCCCTACTTACTTATGCTGTCTAGGTTGTGTATAATTTTTCTATTGTTAATAATTTCCCAGATTTTTATTTGGATGTTAAAAATAATTTTCATTGCATTATCATTTTGTATTGTTACTGACAAGTTTACACTACTGAAACTAAAATTTGTATTGTTACTGACAAGTTTACACTACTGAAACTAAAATTTTGTATTGTTACTGACAAGTCTACACTACTGAAACTAAAATTTTGTATTGTTACTGACAAGTCTACACTACTGAAACTAAAATTTTGTATAGTTACTGACAAGTCTACACTACTGAAACTAAAATTTTGTATTGTTACTGACAAGTCTACACTACTGAAACTAAAATTTTATATTGTTACTGACAAGTCTACACTACTGAAACTAAAATTTTGTATTGTTACTGACAAGTTTACACTACTGGAACTAAATTTTTGTATTGTTACTGACAAGTCTACACTACTGAAACTAAAATTTTGTATTGTTACTGACAAGTTTACACTAATGAAACTAAAATTTTGTATTGTTACTGACAAGTCTACACTACAGAAACTAAAATTTTGTATTGTTACTGACAAGTCTACACTACTGAAACTAAAATTGTGTATTGTTACTGACAAGCCTACACTACTGAAACTAAAATGTTGTATTGTTACTGACAGTCTACACTACTGAAACTAAAATTTTGCGCCGCCTATAACTGGTTGCACATAAATGATGGTCGCTGAGACAGCGGCGGCATTACGAAGATACATTTGTCATCTCTGGCGCGATGTTCCGTACACACGGAACAGAGCATATTAAAATGGCAGCAGTAGATATCCAGCTGAATGCCATAACTGGTCTTAGTTTGCTAGAATTAAAAATTAATTTGGAAAATAGCCGAAACATAAAATTTGTGCCGTTTCAAAAATTAAAAACAATTTAAATTTTAAAATTACGGAGGCTTAAAATTATATTTTTGTTATAATCTAAAAAAAAAACGTAACGATATAGTTTAAAAATGTCAAAAGTTAAAATTGCTCAGCCTCTGCCCTTGAACCCTCGCCCCGCCAGCCTCTCCGGAGACAGAGGGGCCGACGGTTATTGTCGTTTTCGTGGGGTGTCCGTCGTGTGTTTGATTTCTGTATCGCTGTTGTGTTGGTGTCAGTGTAATGTTGTACAGTGTAGGTGTTGTTCCTTTAGTTTATTTGTTATTGTGTGCATACCTAATATTGATGCCTTTGTGAGTCGGGCTCAATCAATATACGAAATTATGTTATTGTTTATAATTATATGTGATGTATTGTTTTGTGAGAGCTCAAGAGGAATATTTATTATTATAGTTTCGGAAATTATACTAATAGCAATTATTAGATTGGTAGGTATTGCTTTGATTAGTTATTACGTTTCAATTAGGAAAATAATTCTAATAACCACACGTTTCGTACACACAACGTGCAAATCTATCACATGCTTTATCATGGGCGGTGAACAGCCCAGGGACTTACATAGCGAGCGAGCTGTGGAATGACTGCCCGCCAGAAATATTTTCCTGCCGCAATAAACTCAAGTTCCCTGTACGGCTGTAGATAGGGGTAGTGAAATTTCGAGGAAAGATTTCAAGACAAGTTGTATTTAAAAACACTGCATTGCCATTTACCTATTCTGACAGACTGAATTACTTTTCGACGCGTGTTTACTGCTTGCACATGAATCACTATCAGCCGTGCTGATGTTGCCGAATTCCGAGTGGCCCGGTCAAATATGAATGTACCTTATTAATCAGACATCAACGAATGGAACTAGACAAACTGCTGTAGGGTTCTTGTAGTATTGAAGTCTACCCTGTACGCAAATTTTTTCGCGAAAAGTCACTAGCTCTAGCTATAGACCTATATTCTTCGCAAGTTTATAAGTATCACTAAAATACATTAACCCCTTGGCATACATAATATATCCTGAGTGTGCTCGTCCACGTATGGCATGATGCAGAACCGGCAAGGTCATGGTCTGTGTTGTGCAAGTACAGGAGCTATCTCCAATACGAACATCGCCTTTCCCTGGCTAATGCTTAGGGACACCCGAATTTCGCAACAAGATTTCCGCACATACTAGATTTCAATACTCTTCAAGAGTGCCAGCAGTTTCCTGTTGATTATTGGCAGCGTGTGCCTGTGAGAAGACAGTTTCTTAATTGACTGGCCAATCAGGATTAAGTTACTCCGATACTGTACGTCTCTGATTCGTGGCCAGGCACTTAAGGCGCGTAACATCTAGATCAGCCAGTCACAAAAGTGGATCTGAGCTAAAGTGTTGTGAAATACAACTGGTTGTGAAAACTTATCGCGAGATTCCTGTATCCATAGCAATGCTACTGATTACAGCTGACACACAAAGTATTTTATAAAGGCTGTTCACGATCAAGTGATCACTTTTGAAATCAACCTTTGAAAAATGTCACTATCCATACCTGCATATGTTTTAACGTGTGCGCTAAGTAGCGTGCTCCCAGTAAAGTTAGTAACGACGGGGGACAAGTAGTTCCATCTTTTATAGTTTATTTAAAAGTGTTGGGTGAAACATTTGTGAAAATTGATATTATTTTTCTTCGTTTCTGTTTTGCTCTCTCATGTTATTGCATCAAATTGCAAGAATTAGCATATATATTCTATATTTACTTTAACTGTAATTTAATAGTTTCCCTTGACCGACACACGAATAAAGTGACCATGCCCATGACAATGTTAATTTTACATATGGCGGAAGAATACACAATGTTCATACAAGTAGATCTTAAGCAGGGCTTTCAGAAGTGCTCAGTTTACCGTGAACAGCCTATAATTGTTTTTTTTCTATGCAGTGGCTAAATAGAAACCTTTTCCATGGGTTCCAAAATATCAAGTGTAATATAAAATTCGGGATTACTTTCCAAAATATTTCTTCTTTTGCAAACACTCGAACGAAAAATTAACGAGAAAGTCAAATAGTTGGAAACCAAATTGTGAAAGAGTTGGATATTTAGAAATAGTTATGTTATATTCGTAGACTTAGAACGCGGTTACACGGGATGCAAAACTACTTCACTAAAACAAGTTCAACTATCGAAGGCGTTGCATCACCTTAGAACGAGTTCCGATCGCAGTTGTTTCTCGTTCAAAGTGAATAGTTTTCACAAGTAGTTTGGAACTACTTCTCTTCTCTGCTGCGCTCCTATTGGCTGATTCGAAGTAAACAAGCAGTGTAATAAATGTTGCTGAATTTGGCGGGACTTTCTACACTTGTTGAATTAAATTAAGTTTAAGGTTGAATGAACTCAAGCTCACCCAATATGCTATTGCAGTAATAGTGTAGGTTTCATAAGAATTATAAAGCTCAGTGGTTATAAATTTCGGAGGCTATTAAAACTAAATATCATGCATTTTAAGTCCCATGTTTGTTGAGGTTAGAATTTCCATAGGTTTTATTCTGCTTTGGGCGTGTAACCGCGAAAACACGTTAAGTTTTTCAACTTGTTCAGACATGGCTACCGAATGTATTTAGCTTAATTTGTTTAACAGCACTCGTGTAACCATGGCCTTGGCACATTAGTTTAAACTAGCCCAACAACTTTAAGTTCTTTTTTCAATGTTGTTGTTATTTTGTAGTACTTTGACACACATATTAAAACTATTGTTGTATTTATTAGATTTGTTTATATAAGCTAACTTAAGATTTTAATAGTATGTAGTCTATTATTTTTTCCCATCGCTGGTGTTATAATGTAATGATTCTTTTACACGTATTTGTTGAAAACTGGCCTATGTATAAACTGTAAAAGGGTAAACAAATAAATAAATAAATCGCGGCTGTGAAAATAAATGGAGGACTCGGTGGGGCCACCTCACCACGGCGACCTGCCTTTGACCGGCAAGCAATGGCCGAGTTGCGCCTGCGAGCTACCTGTCCGCAACCCGCCTTGCCCGCACTGCAGCCTACGGGATGTTTCCCGGCAGACTGCCAACTTCAGCGTCACACATTCCTCCACGTCCTGTTGGCGAAACTGTCACGAGACAGCAGCTCTTAAACAAAAATAATATTCATACACGCATATTCTCATGTTCCCTCGGCATAATGCATTTCCTGCTGTGCTATTCTGGAGTGGTTTATAAATTTATTTAAACTCATGGCGAACATACGATATGAAAAAATGCATTACCTGTACAATATTATTCACTTATAGTTAGAGCCACGAGTATTTCGCGAATTAATTCGGAGGCTAGGTAGACTCCAAACACTTGTTCTTTTCTCCTGCTGTTGCGATTGGACGAAAGTTCTTCAGACACGCCCCGTTTAACAGTGAGCCAGCAACAAGCAGGAAGCAGTAGCTTGAATGAGTGTTTAACAGTCCTGTACAGAGGCCTCACTTCATCACGGCAACCAATAAGCAAACGATATTGACTCGAGTGTATAGAGGACTCTGAAGTCTAGTCTGCTGCCAACTCAATACGCGAAATACTCGTGGCACTACTTATAGTATAGTCTCAGAATATTCACAAGTTTGAGTCAAACGGTCGAGAAATCACCTTATGTATGACGTTTTAGGTTTCCTAAGTATGTCATGTGTGTCCGTGAGTGTGAACAGATATAGGCGACTTTTAACAGCGAGATCTTGTAAACCGATGAGGGTGAAACGAAGTGAGTATGGAGATGCGCCGGAATGCAAGTGCGGGGGAAACGGGAGATCTCCGAGAAAACCCGCCGGCCCGTGTCATAGTTCGGAACGACTCCAACATATGGAATTCCGGAAGTGACCCGGCCGGGCATTGAACCCTGTTATCCTTGGTGGCAAAAGTATGCTAAGCATTTCAAGTATTTTTCATTTCTGTTAACATGAAAATACATAGCTTATTTTGGTTTTAAGTACAATTTTAATCATAAGTAATTTATAAATTTAATATATAATTAATATATGCAACCAGAAAGAAAATAGGCATTTTGGAAATGTCTATAGGCTGTTCGCGTTAAAATAAGCATTTTTGAATGCCCTGCTTAGGATCTATTTATATACACGTCGTGTATTCCTCCACCTTATATAAAATTAACATTACCATGGGCCTCGCCACCATATCCATGCGTCGGTCAAATGGAACTGTGAAATTATTAAGGAAGTAAAATACTTAACAAATCTGCTCAATTTTAAACTTCAATGCATTATAAAAACAGAAATATAATGAAATAATTTTGAGTTATCACAACAGGGTAGCTAACACTTTTTATACAACGCTCAGATATGGAACTCCTTTCCATCCATCGTTACCAACTTTTTTGGGCGAATGTCACTCAGTGCGCCCATTAAAATATATGCTTGCAGGGGCAGTAACGTTTTTCTGAGGTTCATTTATTAACTGCTCACTTTATCGTAAACGGCCTTTAGTAAGAAATATATTTTTATGCATGGTATTATCAAACTGCGGGCACATGAAAGTGGTGAGCTAACCCTTTTGTGTAGTTTTCTAAGAGGCGGAGTGACAGCCACTAAGTATATGTTTAGCAGGGATTTAGGAACGCTGGAAGAATTTTCTAAGCTTGTCGTCTACGTTCACACTTGTAAAGACTGTTCACGATAAAGTGAGCACTTTAGAAACTAACCTTACAAAAAGTCACTGCCTCCTGCATATATATATTTTAATGGGTGCGCTGAGTGACGATCATCCAGTAAAGTTGGTAACGATGGATGGAAAGTAGTTCCATATGTTAACGTCAAATAAAAAGTGTTAGGTAACCATTTGTGGTAACTTAAAATTATTTCTTTCGCTTTCTGTTTTTTTTTTTTTAATGCATCGAAGTGTAAAAATTAACAGATTTGTAAAGAATTAATTTTCTTAATAATTTCAAAGTTTCATTTGACCGACGCATGAATAAAGTTATGAGGCACACGGTGATGTTAACACTTTGAGGTCTGCGCGCTTTTACCAGCTTTAAAGCCAAGATAGACGTTGGTCACCTATATCCATACCGCTGCAGGGACACCGTGTTATATTGGTCCCTATTGTCACTTCACGCCATTCTACTGGTCAAAACGACCCCAGTCTTTCGTATTGGCCGGCTGCCAACCAATACAGTGCCGAGTTTACCGTTTTCCAGCCAAATGTTATTTCGCATGTAACAGGATGCACATCTCATCGTGTTAATTTCCGTAACCATACAAAAAATTTTCTTTCATTTACGAAGTTCGTAATTCATTTTGTATTAGTTCCTAATTAAAATTCTCATTAAATAGGCAATTTATGTAAATATACCCGAACCTGTTTTGTTTATTATGTGGAATTAAATATTCAAAAAAGTTTTGCCTGAACTACACTCGAGTATAGTCCTCAAAGTGTTAATTTTACATAAGGCGGAAGAATACACAACGTGAATACAGATACTTCTTAAGCAGGGCTTTCAAAAGTGCTCATTTTACCGTGAACAGCTTATATCACAGGGTAAACACAGGGGAGACGACGTCACATGGCAGTTCTGTTGACCTGAGCCTACATTGGCCGTGCAAGCCTCTGCAGACGGGCTTCTTCTCTGATTGGCTGGCGCTTACTTCGCAACTTCTCCCACTGTCTGTGCTGCGGGCTTGCGAGTAACATTCCGGGCACTGATTTTTTTTTATTGATCAGCCAAAGGTCGGTTACGCATTTTTCTTATCACCCGCGTACCTGTGCCCACTCTGGGTAATACAGGGGAATGGGATGTTCCTTTTTTTTACCTTTTTATTTTGATGCTTTATTTTCTCATTACAGCCTTTATGGATTACAATTATATATAATATTACAGCTATCTGCACAAAGTTGCCTGGAAGGTGAGAGTGGCCCGGTTTTCCTGCTTCCACCCTGACTCCCCTAGCAGCTTGGGGGTCAATGTCTTGACATCATATTCTATTGATGATTATATTATGCCTAGATTGTGGTACTTAACTACTACTACTTAGATTATATATATTTCAATTCCAGCCACCAGTTTTGGAACTGTCAGCAGAGAGAAGGGGGGTGTGGGCTCCTTTTCTATCCCCCCTCCCCCCTAGTTCGGTCCTTTAGTCTGGAACCTTCTCATGCCATTACTCTCGCCGGCTGCTGATTGGTGAAATGCGTGCCGTCCCGACATGCCGCTGGCGAGCGACGCCATCTTGCTGGCTAGTGCACTAAGAGTTCGCGGAATAAGCGGCTGTTTTACTTCTCTGTCGTTACCGGCTCTGTAGTTGTATCTGGCAAGGTACCTATAAGTTGAATTAAAACTCATTCCGCTTGCAAAACATTTAACCATTTTTCACCTTCCCGGAGAACGTTGTCGATGAAAATAATTTTTATTATTTGGACGGCATACCCCGACTCGAATACAAATTAGTTGGGCCACCTGTGTCTCGCTAAAAGATTTCAGGACTACTCGAACTCCAAAACATTAGAGCTCAGATCCACCTTCGTGACTGGATGATTTTAACTGTCACGCTGTGCAGGTGTCTGCCCGCAAATCACGGACACTCAGTGTTGGAGTTACCTAATTCTGATTGGCCCAGTCAGGTAAGGAACTGTCTCCCGACAAAGACACGTGACCAATAAGCGAACGCAAAATGAACGTATTATATAGGACATTGCAGTCTAGCCTTAGCGTGAATCTTCTCGCGAGAAACCAGTGGCCCTACAAATTAGTTATGCGTATTGCCCTGCATGGCCTGAAATGAGACTGCTTTGAATAGAATGTTTTATTTTTTTATCTGTGGTAGTCATTTTTTTGGTAAGGTAAATTAACATGCAATGAAACAACAGTGTCATATGCTGACATTCTTGTCGGTATCTGACGTAATATTGTATGCACACTGCGTATACAATGTCATATTTTGAACGTCGTAATACCGACGTATATCTTTGCTACACGAAGTATCGCGACAGTAATTTTCTACAAGGCGAGTAAATTTCGCCGGGAATTCGAAATACTATGTTACAAGCGTTAAGTTTTATCTCACGTTTACGCGATTATGCGATAGATAACTGAGCGACACGTGGAAAATCTGATACAGTTTGTCAAAAATGTTTCTACATTCCAATTATGCTATTGATAACTATTTCGCCATTATATTTCTATCATGGATTTCAATATAACCTAAATTACTTTAATACTGATTTTTAAACCTAAAGAAGAGCAAATGTTATTTGCAAAACTATTCACCTACAAAACATTTCGTGTAGGTATATTTATGGGCCATGTTAGATACAGAAAACTTGTAAATCGGCTGTTTTTTTTTAATGTAAAACTATTTCACTGACTACATTAAACATATAACAGAAAAATAACATTTTTGTGGCTGTTAATATTTCCATGACTACGTTAAACAATAAAGTTCAGATCACGCCGCGTAATTTGATTATTTTTACAGTCACTTGTATCAGATGTATGTGACCGCCAATCACGGACGACCAACGCCGCAGTAGCTTAGTTCTGATTGGCCCAGTAAGGTGAAAGAAATTGTCTCGTCACAGAGACACAAGGCCAGTGACCAAAAGAAAGTTGCGGTAGTTCACGCGTTATATTGGAGTTTAGTCTGCATAGAAATCTTTTAGCGTAAACAGGTGGTTCAAGTTATCAGTAAAAGTCAGGCGTTCAATGAAAATCTATTGGAAAGGTGTCACTGAATTTTTATGACTGAAGGTCATGCCTACGGCATATTTACGGAATTCTTTACGGAAACGCACAATAAATATACTGAAAGGCAATCCGTAATTACAGCAAACGGAGATAAGTACGTAAATACAAAATACGAGAAGTCTCCGTGTTTCCTATAAATTCGGGTTTCGGGCACGAACAATGCCAAGTCTACACGAAAAAATTCTTCTCCGTTGTAAACAGAAAATTATCATTTCTGTGGCAGTTAAGGTTATCCATGGCACTAACACCTGTTCTTTCAACATTAGAAAGTAGCAATGTGGGTGTGTATCCTAACACTTTGCGACACAAAAATACACTAACTTTAACAGAAATTTAAAAAGTTGCTTATGTGAAAAATATAGACATTCAAAAGTTATACCACATTCACCACGTGGACATTGTAGGTAAGTGGTTTGGGTCGTGAACTGGTAACTCTTTTCACTCAGGTCCAAATCTTACTTAAGTATAAAGAATTTTAACTTTTGTAAGTATCTTTCTTATACTCAGTAGAACACCCGGATAATGAAAATTAAAATAAAATAGATACTAAGAAATATTTAAACTAGAAGTATAGAAAACTAAGTATGGAATTAATGGAGAAGTTCCGTGAATTTTACGGAAAGTCCGTTTTTGAACATCAATGTGTCCGTAATTTTACGGAGAGTTTACGGATACCTCTGGGTAAAATTTTACCAGCACTTTCCATAAAATGAAGGAATTTCTTTTTTAACAGTGTGAGGTCGATCTCTGTTTGTGATGTATCACCGGCCTCGTCGACGAGAAACTTCACCCCTTTCGCATATCACACTGAGTGTACTCGCTTACATACGACGTGTTGCAAGCTCTGCAGAGTCATGCTCAGTACTGTACAAGGTAGGAAGCTAGCACCAATATAAACAGCGTCTTTGTTTTGTTTAACACTTTGTAGACTTTGCACTAGTGTAGGTCGAGCAAAGCTAATTTGAAGTGAAGTGAAGTGAAGTGAAGAGATTTGGATGGCTCTTAACATCGAGGTCTTGAGAGCCGATGAAGGTGATTGAGGTGCGTATGGAGCAGCGCCAGAATAAAAGGGCGGGGGAAACGGGAAATCCCCGAGAAAATTCGCCGACTGGCGCCATGACCCGGCACGATTCCGACATGCGAAAATCTGGAGTGACCCGGCCGGGGATTGAACACAGATGACCAACCAATAATGAACGCTGTAAAGTACAGGATAGTGCCCGGTGTGATATGGACCAATAGGACGAAGGTGAGTTCTAACACAGACACCAACATAACTGGTGTTGTTGCAGTAGTGGATATACGTGACTCACTCCTGATTTGTCTTGAGTGCCAGTAAATGTGTGCAGACCTCCATGTGTTAATGCTATTTTCTGCTGTTGGCACACCAAAATGTCATCATTGTTTACTGCCGGTTTCGTAGGTGATCGGTGATTATTTTCATAGGTTCAATCTTGTAAGTTATGTCAAGGAATCCGTAATTACTTTCCAGTCATAAAATCTATTCTTTTTCAACACACGGAAAGATAAATTGAAGTGGATAATAAGGTGTTAATGTGAAACTTCGCAATATTAACCCACCCGGTCGCGCATTAATTTCTGAGTTAAAGTGTTGCAATCACGTAATTTTTTTTTTCGTATGCACTTTACTTGTGATCAGTAATTTTCTTGCAGCCAGCGAAGCACGTGCTATCAACACGATGCCCCCAGACACACATGCATACGTGAACGCAGATTAATCCGCCGAATTTCCGGATCTCTAGTCATCAGGTACATGGTGATGAACATTTGGCATATGGCGAAACGATAAGGAACTAGGAGAAAAGCAGTTCTGAATCAAGACCTTCGAAAGTGTTCTTTAAACTGCGAACAGACTGTATATCTGATACTCTTACTGCATAAAATGATCAGTAAACTATTTAATATAAACAGATATTCAAATTTAAAATTATCGTTTGTATAAAAATGGAACTACTTCCCTCAAAGCGCTGCCAAATTTACCGCGATCATGCTACTCGGCATGTCCATCTAAAATGTGGTTGCGGGCAGAATTCTTTTCCGAATTTTCGCATTGAAATGTCATATCTTAACCGCGAACTATCGATATTATTTCGCATGATAAAACATTATTAGTGGGACGTTGAGGGAGATAATGGGTAAGTCTAGAAATAAGCGAATGAAGTGCGTCTGTCAACTGACGTATTTCAGGTTTTAAGGGAGATATGGAAATTTAGATGACACCACTTACCATCAGATCCCTCTTTCCCAATAAATCTCAGTTTGAAGAAATTAATATGTTTTCGATTCGTCGGAAACATATTGTGTAAAAGAAAAGACAATGCATAAACTTAAATTAAAAGTGTTTATGACGTATTATTTCTACCGTTTTGTATTTTAACGTTTTTCACAGCCCCGCTCTAATAAAATTTGTGAATGAAACAAAAAGTGGAGCTTAATTTGGCCTGGTGTAACTAGAGCCACGAGTATTTCGCGAATTCTTTTGGTGGAAAGGCAGATTTCAAACACTTGTTCTTTATTCCGACTATTGCGATTGGACAGCAGTTCTTTAGACACGCCCCGTTTAACAGTGAGCCAGTAACAAATACGAAGCAGCAATGTGAGTGAAATTTGAACAGTCCTGAACAAAGGACTCGCTTGTTCGTAGCAACCAATAACAAACGATAGTGTATAGGGAATCGTAAAGCTTAGCTTGCTACCAAATCAATCCGCGAAATACTCGTGGCTCTATAACAAGTTCCAAATCTCGGAAGAGTTGTAAGAGAAGTCCTCTGGTATCCTACTCGTCAGCGCGCAGCCCAGCCAACACGCAGCTCGCGGTAGCCAATCAGACACGAGGGTTGTTCCCATAGCTAGAGCCACGAGTATTTCGCGGATTGATTTGTTAGCAAGCTAGGCTTTACAGTTCCCTATATACTTAAGACACTGCGGTTTGTTATTGGTTGCTACGAACAAGTGAGACCTTTGTACAAGACTGTTCAAAGCTCACCCACATTGCTGCTTCGTACTTGTTACTGGCTCACTGTTTAACGGGGCGTGTCTAAAGAACTGATGTCCAATCACAATAGTTGGAAAAAAGAAGAGGTGTTTGAAGTCTACCAAATTAATTCCCGCAATACTAGTGGCTCTACCCACAGCCTCGCGCAGCCGTTCAGAGAGCGGGCACGCCCACATGACAGGAACACCTCTGTGTAGTTATCTACTCTGTGTCCGCTCACATGGCGACACTGGGCGCTGTATGTCTTCTACGCGAGCTGTTTCATTCCAGACCACTCGCCATGATTAACTGGAACGCACGACAAATTACTACGTTCGAATGACCTTGCTCACTTGATAGCTTGCGATAAATGAGACTTGCTCTACTTTTTTTTTTATCTTGATGTTTAATTAATTTCCTTTCCGTCGTGCTCAGCCACTTCCGGACAAGCTCAACGTTTTTGGGCAACGAAGTTTTTTTTTTTACAGATGCAATCTTTGTTCATTTTGCTGAAGACACTTTTTTTTTTATCACAGATGGAAGATTAATTATGTCGGGGCATTCTGTCGGGGCAATGATGAAAGCATCCTCACAGAAGACTTAGCGAATCACTTGTTCGGCAAACTGTTTACACATTTCTATCTGGCGTCCTCGTTTCTATTAGAAGTGTTTCTATTAGAAGTGAACGTTACGGCTCTCTCTAACCACTAACAAGGAGTTTATCAAATGCAGAGAAACAAACTGACGTAGTTGTATGCTTATAACTGCCCCTGGTCTCCGTTTTTCTAGTGATTGTTCTAAAATAATGTTGTCTCATCGCCTTTGCAAGTTAATGAATTATCATTTACACATGTCCTATGAACCTAAATTATCTCGTATCAGATTTGTGCATGACCATAAGACACTCGCTTTACGTTTAAAGTCCCGCGTCGAAGTATTTCTCCACGCACAGGGATATATTTTTCTCCAGGCATAAAGGTTGTGAGATGATTTTACATGCAAAATTACAAATAGCATATCAAACGACTTATGATCTACAATGGATGGTCATTAAAGGAAGTAGGGTTCCCGGTAAATCGAAATTTAGAAATAAATTTATTTCAAAATATTATATACTACTTGAAATAGGTCAAACTCCTGAATAGCGTTTTCTTGGCGGGAGATTATAGTCTATCAAATTTTGTTGAGCAATACTAACACTACTCCGCACTCCGATATCATTAAGAAAACAGGCGCTGGCAAGTTGCTATCGCACACAGCTTACAAACTCTGAAATGAGATAAAATTGTTTTAGTATGAAAATGAATTGTCCATTTCAAATAATCGAAATTTAATTTTGGTTTAACACTCTCAGAACAATAACCCGCGAGGATACGGAGTGTGAGATGGCACGGTTATTTGTCTGACAGAAGCTGCGTTTTGGGCTGCGGTTTGTAATTTCATTTATACTCGTAGTGAAATAAATTCTTTTGACTCTAAAAATAATCAAAAAATATATATTTTCCATTTAATTTGAAAAACTTGCACTTCTCTCAGTAGAGACCTGCAAAATTCGCGTTATTATTTGAGGACATAATAGACTTGGAAAAGTCATACATTTATATTGGTTTTATTTCTGGGCAACAGTTTGCCTGGAACCTCCAGGACGTATTTGAACCAATAAGAAACAATTAACGACAGCATTGGCCAATAGCGTACAACCAAGTCGAAAGGGGAAATGACACCTGACTTCTGCGGAAGCCAATGAACAAAAGATCTTGACTGGAATAGACAGGCCGGTGAAGTTAATCGAGCAGCTAGAAAATAACGCGAATTTCGCAGCTCTCTATCTATTAGTAATAATATGTTTGGTTTCGTCACAGAATGTCAACTAATATTACTGTATTTATAAACATATTCATTTGAAAAAAGCAATTTTCAAAGACACGTACCTCTCTGGGTAATCAAGTAGGCCATAAGTCGTGTCAATATTCCCTCCTCACTTTTCAAGGAATTGTCTTACAGTGTATTGATTTGGCGTTTATTTCTCCGGACTAGTGGACAGGTAACGTAAATAAGTTTCAATTATAATTGTCCTTAATAGTGCTGTAAAAACAGAGAACATTGTAGGCCCGTTCTGCGGCTAAACCAACATTCTATCACATATCCCATTTCTGCAGCGTAAGCAACGGAAATTCGCACGGTCTCAGGTGACGTAGTGGTTAACACGCTGAACTCGCATTCCACAGGACGCGGGATATCGTTTCCCGGTCTGGCCGTCCTTGTTTCGGTCTTCCGTGGTTTTCCGAAGTCATTCCGCGGCGGGGGGGGGGGGGAGGCGAGGGGGCTGGTATCGTTCCCCGGGTAGTATCTCGTCTTCTGGTTTTCCAAGCAGCTACTTCGGTCTCAAATGAACCCCACTGGCGGCAAGCACATTGTAGACAATCGTCAACATATTGCACAGGAAGGTTAGATCTGCCCAGTGTCTGCCTGCGAATCGTGGACCTTCGGTGTCGGAGTACTTCATTCTGATTGGCCCAGTCAAATAACAACATGTCTTCTCACGTAGACACTCGGACAATGCCCAATGGCTGTCGTGGTAGTGGACGTAGGATTACCATAAATATTTTCGCGAAAAACACTTGTCCCTAGTGATTCCTAAACCAAGATACTGGTCTACGTTATGACTGGTTCATACCAATGTCGCCGAACACAAAGCACACGGCTTATTGTTTGTGATAACGAAACTAGAGTTTTGCCACCTTAACCATTGAAGGAGTGCACAAATGCGCAGGTACTGAGGACAGGGTAGAAGTGAGCTGCCTATATTTTCCACTTCAGCGATATCAATTGTGTTGGTCAGTGTATGTTCACATGCCATCGTCCTATTGGTCCTGGCTACATCGGGCGTGCTTACTGCACCCTGAAACATTTACTATTGGCTGACCGTCGGCCAATGAAGTAGCGCGTTGATCTTGCCAATCAAGTTGTCGCGACGGAATTAACATGCTTTAAAATCCATCGTGTTCATTTTATAAATTATTACTAATATCAGTTTTATTCTTACGAAACGAAATGTTGACTATTTTGTAATTTTTCTAATTTGAGTCCGATATAGTCCAGTGAATTGATAAATAAATAAAAGTGAGAATTTTGTCTCCAAGAGTAAAGAAATTTCCACATGAACATAGCCTCTTATGTATACACTGGCGTACTCCTCAAAGGGTTAAGTACACGCATCAACAAATTTTCTATTTGCAAGACCAGAGCCGATAAATTAATGTCGTTTGGAAAGGGTTGTGAATACAGAGGTTAAAACAGCTGCTTATACAACGAACTGCACACGCCAGCAAAATGGCGCCACTATTTAGCAATATGGTAGAAAGTCCTTCTACGATCCTCTCCTGGCAAGTTGGAAGCCCTGTCAGGGGGGAATGTTTCCAAGCACGCGGTAGCCAATCAGACACGAAGTCCGCTTACAGAGTCTGACGCAGCCAATCAGCTAAGGGGTACGCCCACGTCAAACAGCCAGTGATTTTTGGCGTTGCAGAAGCTCCGGCGAAAAGTTTATGAAACTGAGCAAGGTAAGGGAAAATATTACTCCGCCCTATCTCATCCAACCCCGTTACATTTTACCCGCGTTTAGAAACCGTTAAGCATATTTAGAACTTCTTCCCTTGTCAGCTCTAAGTACATCGTGCCCCATCACTTGATGAATTGTGTACAGCAGACGATGTAAACAGCTAGTTAACCCATTCAGACCCAGTGTACACTATGATGTACATTACGCGTGCGTAAATAATTTTTGGTTTGGACTGCAAACTGCAAAGCTGAACGACCACTGATCTTACCCGTGGGTAAATTATTTGGAAACCGTCTTACTGGTCTACGTCATAATTGTTTCATATAACTGTAGCCTAACATAAAGCCTACATCTCATTGGCTGTGAAAACGGAATAAGTGTTGTGCTGGTTTAGGTATAGCTAGAGCTAGTAATTTTTCACGAAGAAATATGAGAACACGGTCGACTTGAACAGTGTAAGCACCCAACAGCAGTTGGTATATTGCCATTGGTTACTGTCTGCTTGAGAAGGCGTTTTCTTATTTGACCGGGCAACTTAAAATTCGACAACATCGGCAAAGCTCCTACGTGATTCGTGTGCACACAGTAAACAAAGAGTAATCAGCCAATCAAGATAGGCAAAGACCCAAAAGTGTTTTGAAATATAACTTGTATTGAAATCTTTTCCAGAAATTTCACTGCCCCTAGGTATAGCATGCATCAAAAATTGTTCGTTCAAAACACCTGAAACTGTAAATTAAAGTGAGTTTGAAAGGGGTAAAGCATACATGATTTCCTTTCCGGTATACTTTCGTCTATGGCTGTGCATCACGGAAACTTGAATGTGTCGATATTAGGTTAATTTTTCATAGTAATTGCGAGTAAATTGTTAGGAAATTAACGAGGAGGGGCCACGGTCGACGCCATCGCTTTCCGCCAAGGCGAATCGAGTTCGATCCCCGGCGGGGTCACCCCCGGATTTTTGGACCTACGGATCGTACTGGAAGATGCCGCTAGTCGGCGGGTTTTCTCGGGGTTCTCCAGTTTACCCCACCCTTGCATTCCAGCGCTGCTCCATACTCACCTCACTTCACCCTCACCGGAGCCTCACATAGATCTCCAGTATAGTGAGGCAGTGACCTTGTCGAGGCGGCAGGTCACTTGTTATAAGAGCATTAAGATGGATTCCTTACATCGAAGTTGCGTAGGAACAAAATTACTAAGGCAAAGTTACGTTTTTGTTTGAATGTCTGTCAAGGTACGTGTGTGCGTACGTTACGAAGAGATTGTGAGTGAGTGAAGAGTTTTGGGCGACTCTTAACATCGAGTCGAGCTCTTAAGAACCGATGAGGTGAGTATGGAGCGGTGCCGGAATGCAAGGGCAGGGAGAAACGGGAGATTCTTGAGAAAACCCGTCATCCAGCGGCATCGTTCAGAATGAGTCCCACATGCGAAAATCTGGAGGGGTGACCCAGCCGGGAATGTAAAACGGATCGCCTTGGTGGGAGACGAGTAGTCTAACCACTACAACACCGCAAACCCACAAGGAGAGTGTGTATTAGTGTTGTTCGATACCATGAAAATTTAATATCGATATTTTTCCAAACATTTACTAGGTATTTCCGGTATACCGATGTTATCTATAGTATCGAAATAATCGATAATACCGAAATAATCTAGAATATCGAAGTAGTTCATAGTACTGAAATAATCGATGATACCGAAATAATTGATTGTACCGAAAATTTCAATAGTACCGAGAATTTCTATAATACCGAACATTTCGAAAAAACCGAAAACTTCGATAATATCGAAACATCGATATACCGATATTTTTCTAAGTTAGATATCTTTCGATATGTTATTTTTCATATCGATAATTATTGATATATCGCTATTTCGAACAACCCTAGTGTGTATCCGCCTATAGGCGGCAGGCAGTGGAGTCTAGAGTGTCTCAGGCGAGGCTGGCTCGAGGTGTAATCTCTGTGAGAGCGTTGTGCTGTCCTCGTCGCCTCTCGCGGCCTGCTGGGATCTCCTCTGCTGTTAACACCAGTCACTGTCCTTTACTGTCCACTCACTTCCTCCTCTCCAGTCACGCCTTCAACCGTACTTCGCCTCTCACACGCACTTAACGCCGCCTTTCCCCACCGCAATCTCGCCTGCTGGCCACACTCTCTTCCACACGCTGTACTTAAGCTGAATCCATACTTTAAAGAAAAAAATTTTTCCGTTCGGTTAAGCATTAACCCTTTAAGGATTGCACACATTTGCTAATGCTAAGGACAAGGCTGAAGTGAGCTGCCTATATTTGTCACTTGAGCAATATAAATTGTGTTGGTCAGTCTATGTGTCACTTGAGCAATATAAATTGTGTTGGTCAGTCTATGTTCACATACCATCGTCCTGGTTAAACCGGGCCTGCTCACTGTGTCCTGCGACGTTTATTACTGGCTGGTCGTCGGCCAATGAAGTCACGCGTTAATTGTGAATTAATTAATCGCGACGGAGTAAACACGTGCTACAATCCACCGTGTTCCTTTGAGAAATCATTAATGATAACAGTTTTATTCTTACAAAATGAAATGCTGACTAATTATAATTTTTTTTTAAATGTGATTTCGATATAGTACAGTGAATTGGTAAATCAATAAAAGTGTGACATTTGGCCCGAAGAGCAAAGAAATTCCCTCATAAAGATAGACCCCCCCACACACACACGCATATATATATATATATATATATATATATATATATATATATATATATATATATACATATATATATATATACATATATATATATATATATATACACTCACACATGTATATACATACGTGAATACTCCTCAAAGGGTTAATAGGGACACCTGTTTTTCGCGGAGAGATTCCACATATAGTTTAATTTCAAATCATGTCAGTTTTGAACCAATAAGACGGTTGGATGATTTTAATTCGCAAGCGTATTAACTGTCTGCCAGCCAATCGCAGGCGTCTAGTATCGGGGTAACTCTTTATCTGATTGGGTCAGTCGAGTAGGCAATATCTTCTAACACGGTCATGCAGCCATTAGCCAAAGTAAATGTGCAGACACGCACGTAAAGAGTTGACATTTCGTCTGTGCGTAAATCTTTTGGCAAAAAACCTATAGCTAGAGGTAGTAAAATTTCGCGAAAAGATTTCAGGACAAGTAATATTTAAAAACACTGTAGGGCCGTTTACGTGTCTTGATTGGCTGAATTACTTTTTGACACGTGTTAACTGTCTGCACACGAATCACGTAGGAGCCGTGCCGATGTTGCCGAATTCTGAGTGGCCCGGTCAGATATGGAAACCCCCTCTCAAGCAGACAGCACCCAATTACTGCAGACGAACTGCTTTTTAGGTACGTACAGTATTAAAGTCTACCGTGTACTATTATTTTGTCGCGAAAAATCACTAGCTTTGCCTATAGCCCTACACATTAATATAGGGACGTGAAAAATTCGCATAGGTATAAAGTCCCGCCCTTTCTGACTGAACTGCACGTGATTGGAGCATACAAGTGATAAGTGCTGCTATATTGGCGCCGAGTTACCCGGACCGCGACAAATTAATTATGGCTAAGGACCTGCAAAATTCGCGTTATTTATTGGCATCAAGGTAAATTTCACAGTACTGTATATACTCGAGCCGGCGTCGTTTCTACATTGGCTGCTGCCCAGATGTGAAGTTACTCTCTTTCTGAGTAAACTGTACGTGATTGGGAAACACGAATGTTAAATGCTCATTTATTGGCTCAGTATTACCGGGGGCGTGCCACATAAAGCACAGTCCAATGACAAACGCATTGCAAATGTGCAAATTTTTTTTATTTTAAACCGTCCTCAAATAATAACGCGAATTTTACAGGTCTCTAATAATGGCCTAACGCCAGACGTATTGCAGAGGTACAAGTGTTTGCAGTTCACCGTGTCACGAAGTAATAACGCGAATTTTGCAGGTGTCTGTACACATTAATTTCTGAGTTGTAGTGTGTTTGGTGTGTACTGTACTTGTAACTAGGATATAACGTGCTACATGCTCGGGGACATTGCCCATTGATGTCAAAGAGATGTAAGAGATTCCACAAACTAGATTAGCCACATGTAAGACTGGCGCTGACGCCTAGGAACACATACCCGATGTTCACTAGAGTGCTTTAAAACCTGTGACACAATAAATAGGTATTCGCCGCGATAAACCAACGTCTCTACAAATACGTAATCCTCAGGGACATTGTATTTTCGCGAAGAGGTATACATGAGGGAGTGAAGATATTTGGGCGGCTCTTAACATAGAGGTCTTGAGAGCCGATGAAGGTGATTGAAGTGAATATGGAGCGGTGGCAGAATGAAGGGGCGGGGGAAACGGGAGATACCCGAGAAAACCCGCCGACCACCGGCACGATTCCCACTTGCAAACATCCGGTGAATACCAGTTCGCCTTGATGGGAGGCGAGTGTGTTAACCGCTCAGCCACCACGCCCCCTCAAGTGGTATACATGTTCGCTTTATTCAAATACCCTACGGGTATATTGACAGGTATATTTTGTTTACTGACATTTTCCAAATCGAGTGGTCAATCATAATTAAGTTACTATAGAACTTTTGCGTCTGTGATACGCGTGTAGAAACCTAAAAAACTTAACACGTAAATCGTCCAATCACGTGAGTGGGTCTTGGCTAAAGTGTTTTGAAATACTACTGATCGTGAAAACTTTTCGTGAAAATAGGGCGTCCCTAATAATCCTAAAGATGGGCGGGCGGACTTGTATCCAGTCAGAGCTACAGGGATCACTTAATCCACAGAACATAACACATTAAAATGGCGCCAGTAACTAGCCGAAGGCCATGACTAGTCTTGGTTACTTGAATTTAAAATAAATTTATATAATGGTCAAAACATAAAATTTGTCGCATTATAACTGTCACGTAGAAACCACTGTCAGGTTAGAAACCACTGTCTGGTAGAAACCACTGCCAGGTAGAAACCACTGTCAGGTTAGAAACAACTGCCTGGTAGAAACCACTGCCAAGTAGAAACAACAGTCAGGTTAGAAACAACTGCCAGGTAAAAACCACTGCCAGGTAGAAACCACTGTCAGGTTAGAAACCACTGTCAGGTAGAAACCACTGCCAGGTAGAAACCACTGACAGGTTAGAAACCACTGCCAGGTTACAAAACATTGCCAGGTAGAAACCACTGCCAGGCAGAAACCACTGTCAAGTTAGAAACCACTGTCATGTTAGAAACTACTGCCAAGTAGAAACCACTGTCAAGATCGAAACCACTGCCTGGTAGAAACCACTGACAGGTTAGAAACCACTGTCAGGTTAGAAACTACATCCGGTAGAAACCACTGCCAAGTAGAAACCACTAACAGGTTAGAAACCATTGCCAGGTTACAAACCATTGCCACGTAGAAACCACTGCCAGGTATAAACCACTGTCAAGATCGAAACCACTGCCTGGTAGAAACTACTACCAGGTAGAAACCACTGCCAAATAGAAACCACTGACAGGTTAGAAACTACTGGCATGTAGAAGCCACTGCCCGGTTAGAAACCGCTGTCAGGTAGAAACCACTGCCAGGTTAGAAACCACTACCTGGTTAGAAACCACTACCTGGTTAGAAACCACTGCCAGGTTAGAAACCACTACCTGGTTAGAAACCGCTGTCAGGTAGAAACCACTTCCAGGTATTCAATCCACAGTATGTGACACGAGCGGTCTAAAGGTTTTCAGGTTACAAACCATTGCCTGGTAGAAACCACTGCCAGGTAGAAACCACTGTCAGGTAGAAACCACTGCCAGGTTAGAAACCGCTGTCAGGTAGAAACCACTGCCAGGTTAGAAACCACTGCCAAATAGAAACCACTGACAGGTTAGAAATTACTGGCATGTAGAAACCACTGCCCGGTTAGAAACCGCTGTCAGGTAGAAACCACTGCCAGGTTAGAAACCACTGCCTGGTTAGAAACCACTGCCAGGTAGAAACCACTTCCAGGTACTCAATCCACAGTATATGACACGAGCGGTCTAAAGGTTTTCGAGTTCTGATTGAGCCAGTAGTTTTTATATTTTAACCCCCTTTGCCTAAATGACCTCCTCTCGCGAATTTTTGAGTGAGTGAGAATGTGGCGATCTGTTCGGCGCTGAAACACGACTGACATCACTTAATTACGTCACGCGAGATGGCTCGGCGCAAGACGGTGCTACGTACTACCTGACAAAGCCAAGTGTGCTGCTGGAAAGGGAGAGCTAGTGTATAGGCTGTTCACGGTGAAGCTAGCACATTTGAGGCCATAGATAAGCTACTTCTTCCTTTCAGCTACGATTTATTCTCCAGCTGCCTTTTTAAATAAACATTTCCATGTAAGTAATAAACACTGCGTGTATATTCCACTGTACTCGGGTCTAAGGCTATAATTAAGTAGGTTTATTGGCTGTTCTTCCAAATGAAAAGGCTTTCAAAAGTGCTCACTTTACCGTGAATAGCCTATAGCTATTAATAGGGAAGAACAACAGCGGGTAGGGGAAACTCTATATAGTCAGTGCCGCCTGTCCTGTTTTTCGCGAAAATATTTATGCTAAAGCTAGACTTCAACCTCTTATGTGCAAGCTTGAAAACTTCCTTTGGCTATTGATAGGGCCACCGGTTTGTCACGAGAATATTGACGCTAATGATAGACTGCAATGTCCTATATAATACGTTCAATTCTCTTTCGGTTATTGGCCACGTGCCTTTGTCGGAGGACAGTTCCTTACCTCACTGGGCCAATAAGATTAAGTAACTACGACACTGAGTGCCAGTAACTCGCGGGCAGACACCTGCATAGCGTGACAGTTAAAATCATCCAATCACGAAGGTGGATCTGAGCGCTAATGTTTTGGAGTTCAAGAAGTCCTGAAATCTTTTCGCGGAAAACAAGTCGCCCTATCTAGTTCGTACGTGGTTGCGTCCAACTTTTCTGAAGCATTCTAAAGATCTATTTCCAGGATGTTAATCCTCCCCACGCAACTAATCCTAACTTAGTATAGAAAATTACGCCAAAAGGACGACGCACTGTATTCGTGCGCACTCATTGTAATAATGTATGCTTAAGTGACTTTGTATTACCAAGACACGTGTTTTCTCCCTGATTTATTAGTATCAATTGTAATGTATATAATAATTAATAGATAGAATGTAAATAAAATTTTAATTTGTTAAAAAAGAAATACGTTTAACTTGAGATAAATATAAAACGCTTGTAATACATGAAATATTTACGAAACAATCAAGCACGCCATATATGGCGTGTTTTTTTCAAAGGATTTATTCAACAATTGCGAATAAACTGCGAACAGACGGCATGTCTGCGTGAGCGTGTTCACATGAACTTAATCCATTGAGACCCAGTGTACACAATTGTGTACATTTCGCACGCGTAGATAATTGTGTTTTGTACTGCACACAGCGAAGCTCATTGACCAATGACCTGGCCTGTGGGTAAATTATCCTCAAACCACCTTACTGGTCTAGGTAATAACTGGTAGATATTACTAGCCAAACATATAGCCTACAGACAGCTGGCTGTGACAACGAAACGAGTGTTGTGTCGACTTAAGTGCAGCATGCATAACATTTTTTTTTTGTTGCAACACCCGAAACCGGAGATTTAATTATGTCTCAAAAGGTTAAGCAACTTGCCCACACGGAAGAGCCAACGCTGCAATGTGAACTAAACCAGAACTTCTCGGCTGAGTATTAGCCTATCGGCGAGCGTTTCTAAACCCTGTTGCCAATCTTATCTACCAAACACCTGTCCCTTCGTGAAACCTCAATTGTAGTAATATAGATTACAACCGTAAAGAAGAACATTCGAATATAGGAGAAAAACAAATCGATAAGGCACATACGCGATATGGACTATATATACACTATGTCTAGAGCTAGTGATTTTTCGAGGAAAAAATTGAGATCAGGGTAGACTTCAATACTATAAGCACTAAAGAGCAGCTTGTCTAATGACATTAGTTGCTGTCAGCTTGAAGAGGAGTTTTCATATTTGACCGCACGACTCAGAATTCGGCTACATCGGCACGGCTCCTACGTGATTCGTGTGCAGACAGTTAACACGTGTCAAAAAGTAATTCAGCCAATGAAGGCAGGTAAATGACCCTACAGTGTTTTGAAATGTAACTTGTTTTGAAATTTTTTTCGCTAAATTTCACTACCCCTAAGTATGCTGTGTCTTCACACCTACTACGGAGGACAGGAAAAATCATAGTCAACCTTCTTACTGTTGAAATGTTGTATAGGTAACACGAGCAAAGCAAATGTGATAATTCTTTGTCCTTGAAAAAAAAACACTGCATGGCTATACAGTACATTCATATTTCAACTTTAGTTTGGCAGGATCTAACAAGAACACTACAGTGCAACAACATTAATTTCCCTTACTAAAAATAATTGTTGTTAGAAACCCCTTGAAAAGGACTCAAATTATTGTAATAGTTTTACACAGTTAAGAGCCTTACCACTGGGGCACAATGACCTTGGTGCCCTAATGTCTGATGCCAGCTAATAACAAACTATGCACAGTGCACAAAGCGTATCTTTAAGGCAACTTTTTTTTCCGCGAAAAGATTCCACGATTGTACAACAAAACACGTTAGTTCAGAATCACACTCTAAATGCGAATCTGTGGGAAACCACTGATTCGCAGTGAAATTTAACTACTCGCATCAGTGAAAATGGCTCCACTTAGAATCAGTGTAAAACCACTGATTGTTAGAGCCACCTGTTTTTCGCGAAAATATTTCAGGACAACATGTACTCCAAAACACTAGAGCTCAGATCCACTTTTGTAATTGGCTTCATTTATCTGTCTGGCGTTGTAGGTGCCTGCCAGCGAATCACGGACACTCAGTGTTGGAGTTACCTAATTCTGATTGGCCCAGTCAGGTAAGGAACTGTCTCCCGACAAAGACACGTGCCCAATAACCAAATGAAAACTGCACTTATTATATAGGACATTGCAGTCTAGCCTTCGCGTGAATCTTTTCGCGAAAATCAAGTGGCCCTACTGATTCTTACAGTGAAAAAATTTCACTAATTGAATTATTGACGTGAAATTATTACACTGATTGAATAAGTGACGGCCGACTACAGTGGCGAATTAAATATAGTCTGTATTGAATGTAGCCGAATAATTAAGTGAAATAAACATATTTACGATAGTTTACTATGTATATTGTGCAATTTACCATAATTTTAAAAAAGTGAAAAAAAATTTTATCAGATGTAGCCGGAATTGAACTCACACACTTTTCGGCTCTAGGCCGTTACCTTGCCATCTCCGCTACTTGAAATAACGGGAGGATTAAAATAATATGCGATACTTTGCGTTTTTGGTTTATTTGGCACCGTCAGGATTGTTAAAACGAATAGTGCCCTCTCTTCATCACTTTATATGCAGTTTAATAATTCAAACAGAGAGCTGTAACGATTACATGAGAGCGAAATGAAAGACGTTAAAACGGAATGGAAGGCTGTGTGTTCATATTACCTCATAAAATGGCGTTTTGAAAGACGAAACACATTTTTAAAAGTATTTTGAATTCGTTTTATTATTTTATTCGTTGTTATTTCACTTGATACCTGCACGTTGTTTAAAGACCATTTTTACACGCTGTTTAATAGATCCATCAGTGAAAAATGACACCGAATCAATAAGCGAAGGAAATCTAGCATTTTCCCACTGATTCATCAGTTAAATTTACTGAAGTGATTATTGAATTAGTCAGATACGTCTGACTAATTGAAACAGTGAAATTCCCAATGATTCCGATTTACAGCGCAGTATCGTGGTTGGGGGATCTTAACTCGTTCACGGCTTAGTGTTTGCATGCCAGCCAATCACGGACGTTCAGTGTCAAGGTAACTTCATTCTGATTGGCCCAGTCGAGTAGAAAATGTCTTCTCGCACAGGCACACTGCCAAAGACCAAAGGGAATTTGCAAGCTTGCACGTAATAAGCGGGAGTCTAGCTTGGGCAAATTTCGACTTTGGTTGACGTGGACTTTGGTAAATTAGGAGAAAATTCCATTTCCTGAAACACTTTGGAAATTACTGTAATGTACACGTTTCTCCCAGGGACACCATTGTACCATGCTCTGTAATGTACACGTTTCTCCCAGGGACACCATTGTACCATGCTCTGTAATGTACACGTTTCTCCCAGGACACCATTGTACCATGCTCTGTAATGTACACGTTTCTCCCAGGGACACCATTGTACCATTCTCTGTAATGTACACGTTTCTCCCAGGGACACCATTGTACCATTCTCTGTAATGTACACGTTTCTCCCAGGGACACCATTGTACCATTCTCTGTAATGTACACGTTTCTCCCAGGGACACCATTGTACCATGCTCTGTAATGTACACGTTTCTCCCAGGGACACCATTGTACCATGCTCTGTAATGTACACGTTTCTCCCAGGGACACCATTGTACCATTCTCTGTAATGTACACGTTTCTCCCAGGGACACCATTGTACCATTCTCTGTAATGTACACGTTTCTCCCAGGGACACCATTGTACCATTCTCTGTAATGTACACGTTTCTCCCAGGACACCATTGTACCATTCTCTGTAATGTACACGTTTCTCCCAGGGACACCATTGTACCATTCTCTGTAATGTACACGTTTCTCCCAGGGACACCATTGTACCATTCTCTGTAATGTACACGTTTCTCCCAGGGACACCATTGTACCATTCTCTGTAATGTACACGTTTCTCCCAGGGACACCATTGTACCATTCTCTGTAATGTACACGTTTCTCCCAGGGACACCATTGTACCATTCTCTGTAATGTACACGTTTCTCCCAGGGACACCATTGTACCATTCTCTGTAATGTACACGTTTCTCCCAGGGACACCATTGTACCATTCTCTGTAATGTACACGTTTCTCCCAGGGACACCATTGTACCATTCTCTGTAATGTACACGTTTCTCCCAGGGACACCATTGTACCATTCTCTGTAATGTACACGTTTCTCCCAGGGACACCATTGTACCATTCTCTGTAATGTACACGTTTCTCCCAGGGACACCATTGTACCATTCTCTGTAATGTACACGTTTCTCCCAGGGACACCATTGTACCATTCTCTGTAATGTACACGTTTCTCCCAGGGACACCATTGTACCATTCTCTGTAATGTACACGTTTCTCCCAGGGACACCATTGTACCATTCTCTGTAATGTACACGTTTCTCCCAGGGACACCATTGTACCATGCTCTGTAATGTACACGTTTCTCCCAGGGACACCATTGTACCATTCTCTGTAATTGGTTGCTTGTCGTTCTCGTCCACTTCGTTATCAGGTCGTCTTCGCTTGCGACGCCATATTCTAAAAACATCTCATTCGACCGCTCCCTATAAGCGAGTACAAAGCTGACAGTCCATTGGTTGTGACAACTAGACTTGTGTTCCGCGGGCCCAAGTACAACTTGCATAAAAAAATTACTTGCGTGCAACATTCGAAGCCATAAATTAAAGCTGGTGTGAAAAGGTTAACATGGCAGCTATCTGCACGGACATCAAGCCAATACGAACGAAATGGCTCATCTAAAAAAAAATAACCCCGCGAGAGGTAAAGACTGGAGTTGGACAGAAGTAGGTTACAGTCCCTGCGACTGTTGAAGGAATTTGCCCTATGAGCATTTTACCCCGCCTTCACGCCGGCCCAGGAGACTGAATGCAAAACCCACACGAAGCGATTCCCTACTTCTATCGCGGCTAATGGTGTTCGGCAAGCCTCTGGACAAGGAGTAATGAAATTCGCGGCGGGATGGAAAAATAGACAATAAAATTATTTAACCGCGTTTCCTAGAAAGTCTGAGTTGATTGATGGCATCGCCGTCCTGGTTCTACTTTCATCAACGTGGCGATCGCTTTTGCTTGTGTGAGTTGTTTAATCCCTGTTCTGTCAACTGGTGGATATAGATAGACACCTCCCAGCCATTTCGCGCCGTTATCCCTTCCTTTCAACCCTCGGCAATCGATGCCATAAAAGCGGCGGCAAATGGATTGCCGGCTGTGCATTCAGCACACGTCGCTGCTTAGCGATACGAATAAACTGGCAATTACGGGAAAGGATATCTCAAAATAACACGTTACTTTTTTTCTATTAGCGCTTGTGAGAAACTAAGATTCTTGTTCGGGGAAATATGCATATTTTTCTTCACTGTAGTCGTACGAACTGTATTAATATCTTCGCGTGTGTGTACTAGTGTCGTATCCTTTTATCCATTAAAACTTGAAAGTGGTGCTGTAAGCACTCGCCTATAAACTTAAAGATCTGCATATAGAGTGATAATAAATACTTCAGTATAGAAAAGCGCGAATAGTTGATTGCATCCACAACCATTAATTCTCTCGTGTACAATTTTTTTGCAGACAGTTGGGGAAAGAATGTAATTTCTATACATATGGGTTGGAACAAACAGAAGGATTGGTAGAGGGATGGTTGTGGTTTGGTGTCTGTGAAGAGCACGAATGAATATCGTCCTAGCTGCCCTCGTACATTCAAAGTCTCAAGGGCCCGGCAGTATTAACATTTAAATTAATACCAGTTACGCCTATAAAAACATGCTGATTCATTCCATGATTATAATATACTCTTGCATGTGGTCGCTATCAGTATGATGGAGCTGGTTTAGTCACATAAAGATTCAATAGCAAGGTCACCGGCATCTAATATGGTCGTAGTGGTCTGTATCGTAATATGGTCGTAGTGGTCTGTATCGTAATATGGTCGTAGTGGTCTGTAACGTAATATGGTCGTAGTGGTCTGTATCGTAATATGGTCGTAGTGGTCTGTATCGTAATATGGTCGTAGTGGTCTGTATCGTAATATGGTCGTAGTGGTCTGTATCGTAATATGGTCGTAGTGGTCTGTAACTTAATATGGTCGTAGTGGTCTGTATCGTAATATGGTCGTAGTGGTCTGTAACGTAATATGGTCGTAGTGGTCTGTATCGTAATATGGTCGTAGTGGTCTGTAACTTAATATGGTCGTAGTGGTCTGTATCGTAATATGGTCGTAGTGGTCTGTAACGTAATATGGTCGTAGTGGTCTGTATCGTAATATGGTCGTAGTGGTCTGTATCGTAATATGGTCGTAGTGGTCTGTATCGTAATATGGTCGTAGTGGTCTGTATCGTAATATGGTCGTAGTGGTCTGTAACTTAATATGGTCGTAGTGGTCTGTATCGTAATATGGTCGTAGTGGTCTGTATCGTAATATGGTCGTAGTGGTCTGTAACGTAATATGGTCGTAGTGGTCTGTAACGTAATATGGTCGTAGTGGTCTGTATCGTAATATGGTCGTAGTGGTCTGTAACGTAATATGGTCGTAGTGGTCTGTATCGTAATATGGTCGTAGTGGTCTGTAACGTAATATGGTCGTAGTGGTCTGTATCGTAATATGGTCGTAGTGGTCTGTAACGTAATATGGTCGTAGTGGTCTGTAACTTAATATGGTCGTAGTGGTCTGTAACGTAATATGGTCGTAGTGGTCTGTAACTTAATATGGTCGTAGTGGTCTGTAACGTAATATGGTCGTAGTGGTCTGTATCGTAATATGGTCGTAGTGGTCTGTATCGTAATATGTTTGCTGACAGTAGTATGATTATGGGAAGTCTGGCGCAAGGGGATCGGGAATCGGATTCGTATTCGGGGGGAGCCGCCATCTTGTTACATCACACGACCGCCATCTTCGATATCGTTGACCTTTTACCCCTAATCCGTGTGATCTTTGACCTTGGCCCCGAGGACTTTTGACCTCAAAAACACTTTTAAAAAAACCTTAACAAATTCTAAAATCTCTAGAAAAATCTAGAAAATTGTTATTAAAATATAAAAAAATTAATAAAAAATTATCAAAAAGATCCTCAGAAATGACCCAAATTTTTTTTCTTCAGAAATGCTGAGAGGGATCAGCGACCCAGGGTCAGACCCAGGTGACCAGGTGACGGCGATCAGTACCTATTACTTTGACCTTTGGCCTTGGAAATGCTAATATTCTAAAAAAATTTAAAAAGAAAAATTTAATTAAATGTTGTTTACAAATTAAAAGATCGATTAGAAATGAATAAAAAATATATTTTTAATAACTTATTAGAAAATCGTTCAAAAATTAAAAAAATCATAAAAAAAATATTTGTATAAATTCATATTTTTAACAATTTTGAAACAGTGATACAAATTTAGAATATTTCTTTTACGCATCACTACAATAAAAATGTCTATGGCCGTATATTGACATTCAAAAGTCACACTCGAACTTTTCATTCCACAGGTCGTTATTTCATGTCGCCGCGAATTCCGCACAGCTGTGAATTCTTTACCGCAGAAGCGACACAGCAGAAGCATCATTGACATTTTACGTCTGTACTGTTCCAAGTCTAAAATGATACTGAAACGAAAATGTAAAAAGGATCGTATTTATACATTCTAACCAGCATCGGACATGCGCCATATGATAAATGGCTGATGCTCAATACTGTATATATAAACTAATATATGCGTGCATCATATAGTTGGTGAACGAATGTAATTTCTATACATATGGACGGAGGGCACAAACCGAAAGATTGTGAAATATTGCGAAAGACCGATGGAGCTACGGAGCATCCAATGGAATCCAGTCAGCGATGATGCAGGTCACAGCCGCATGCTCTTCGAGGTCAAAATGCGCCCTTTCATATTCACTAATCAACTTCGCGATATGGGAGCACTATGAGAAAATCCAAATACTCGTTCGCCCAGGAAGAAAATACGCAGGTACTTACATATCAATTTGTTATTTAAATATGCTTGTAGGCATATGCAGGCTAAATACTTATATATATACATTTAAATTAATTTTTTGTTCACATATTTATATGTACTGTACACTTCACGCCAGAATAAATGAGCGACGGAAAAAGTTAAAGTCCCCTTAGGCAATCTTCGGATTTTGACAATATGTATCGCCTTGGTTCTTAGGCAACTAGCACGCCAGAACTATCCAGCCAATCGTTCACCGTTTTAACTGCGCCAAGAATCTCTTTAGCTTCTATTGGAGCATTATCCTGACATCGGTTTCGCTAAGTGAATATAACACATTTTATTGGATGAAGCAACTCGTCCTGCTATTTATTAAGTTAATGCAAAAACCCAATATCTCACATGAACTCCTCACTGGAAGTCCGCATCTCACACGCAAACAGGTAACACTTAGTGGAATAAACAACTTATTATAAAGGCGAGCTGAGCTACAGTGTCGTGCAATATAGCGTGTCTCGAGGTATGTACGCGACATTTGATGCCTCAAACAATGAAACAGTAAACGTATGTGAAATGTCTATAACTACAGATAACTGTAAAAGATAAATGCATAATTGCTCTGTTAATAATTAAAATAAGCCCTATTCTATTTAAGACGTTAAGTAGTTATAATATTTATATTTTACTATCGATACACAGAAATTAATTTTCTGCTGTCGTACGCATTTGCGAAAACCGAATATCACAATTTAGAGAAATATATGGCTATATTCATTAGTAAATAAAGTCGCTAAACATTAATGAAACAATAGGCGCATTGGAGATGTAATTATTGTATGCGCACATCAAGAATGTTTCTCTTGTGACTAACTGCTCTCTGCATGAAAAGCCACGTCCTATTTAACCGGGCCAATTTCCACGCTGCCAAATCAAATCATTACGTAGTTTTCGTATTATCTTCTGTGGCCGGCAGACGTCTGCGCATGTCTGAGCGGGCGGAGCGTGTTCACCGATCCAAAAGAAAAGAGAAGGGGGGGGGGGGTTGTGGAGGAGATGCGCACGCAGGTCTGGCAGTACTATCGGATATTCCAAAAACATCAGTTACGGCGGGCTCAGGTATATGTAAGGCAATATAAGACGAAGGACGTTCGCAGAGGTACAGGAAATTTATCCTCAGTGTTCAAAATTGCACTTGACCATTTTATTTATATAAACCACACATAAAAATAATACAACTTGAATACTACTTAATTTTCAACATCCGGTGCAATTCCACGTGAAGTAATGTATACGAACAGTTTATCAAAGTATAACAAACAGTAATTTCAGGCCAGTGCTTTCTATTGAAACTATAGAAAATGTTTTACATCTTTATTTGCACAAAGTCGCGAAAATTAGTGTTTTTACTCATAGTGGACTGACCCGCACTATAAATAATGCATACACAGAGTGTTTATAAAACAAGAAATAAAATCATAAAATTACAATCTACAGCACAATGTTAATCTACTTCACAAAGTCCACCCAATGAATCTGCGTGTCAGCATTCTTGCCGTGCTAAACGGTAGTTTATGTTGAATTGTGGTCTACATATGCCTAGTTGTTCAAGTTAAAAAGCTCACGAAAATCACAGCAAACATTTACAGTTGATATAAAAAGGTGTTAAGTATCTTGACGGTTTATGTATTTTTTTCTTGAATTCCGATTTACGTGCAAAATTAATACCCCATGTAAAGATATTTTTCCAAATAATGCTGACTTCAGAAAATGGCGTAGCCGATATAAAAATATTTCTGTAGCATTTATGATACAGTTATTTGTACTAACTTAACAGACCGTTACATACGTTTGTCTATAATTTATGCCAGTAAATATTATTCCAAATGCAATGTTCGTTAAGAGAAAATATTGTCTCAATAATGAAACAAAGATTATGCAAATGTGTAATCCTACTTGAAATTCATTAAAAACTAAAACATTAACGGTTTATATGTCTGTAAATTACTACACAATCAGATTCGAAACTAACGATATCGTTAGGCTATAGTAATACGTAAATTAGCTTGTTTATATGTCTGTAAATTACTACACAATCAGATTCGAAACTAACGCTATCGTTAGGCTATAGTAGTAAGTAAATTAGCTTGTTGTTGTTGGAGTTAAGGCCACCCGTATTTGCTCAAGAAGTTGTAGGTTCGATTTCTAGTTGGAATGTATTAATTTAAATATAATATAAAAGATAATAATCATTGTATTATATTTGTGGTATAAATAAATGTATGTTATAAAATAATTTAGTTACTCTATTTACAAATGTGACTGAAATACAAGCTTGACTGTAATATAAAATATTTATATATTGCAAGTCCACTTAGTAGATTTATTTATTTATTACAAGTAATGGCAAGTATTCTTTTGGTTACTCGTTTTCAAGGTTTTACTTGTAAAATTATCATAAAATTCACACACAATTCCAGATTTACAGCACTAATGTTTTTAATTCCGTAACAACTTCTTCTCGTATTTTTCCTATTGGAAGTGACATTTCCCATGAAAGGTTTAATCCTACGGACAAGCATAAATCAAACCCTTGCTCTACCCGGGATTCGAAACTGGAACTACTCACGCTCAACACTCAACCAACTGCGCCACAGTGGGCAGCCAATAGGTCAACCAGAGCACTGTCAGTGGTTATAAGAACTTATTTTAAGTGAACAAAAGCAGCTTATTTCATTGGAGATAATATCTAAGTTATAATTTAAGTAATATATTAATTACTTGTTCCACATTGTATCTATAATTCAGTGCCACGTTGGTTGGTATTCGCTTGCATATATTTGCGCTAAATTAAATGCAGAAACTGCAGGCAAAGTTCTGAACATTGTTTTAAAACATTTATAGATTAGCTTAACTTACATCCACCACTATTTTCTTTGGATTAAAAAATTGAAAATAAAAACATATCGTTATCCTTTTCTCAGTTCTATTTTGTTTTACTGTCCAGCAGTGATTGTACTAAATATTCCTTTATAATTTAATATATCACTTTTATAATTTAAAAAGTTTTAAATTTATTATTCATTATTTGAATAAATTTATTCGCTGCTCCATATTGTGATTGATGATTTCGACAAGAGACACATTTCTAGAATTCTATTTCATCAAAAATATCTTGCCAACAACTATGGATATGTTACGAAATGACATTCGGCACTGACTAGATAGATCACAGCTATGTACGAATTTAGGTGTTATTATTTGCGTGTTTTGGATTTTTTTTAGAAGTAAAACTGCTATGCTGAGAAATGTGTTCAATTTGGCTTAGTATTATGCTCTCAATGTTTTTAAATTTTGTAAACAAATGTTGTCTTGACTAATGCATTCCTGTTGAGATATTTCGTACGCCGCGCTGTAAACCTTCATGTCAAATATTTATATCTTCCACTCACCCCCATTTTAATGGTGAGTTTCACTGGGTCAAGTATACCCTATGTCTACTTATAATCATAGGTGGTTGTAATATCCCAACAACGTAAGACATAGTTGCCAAATTCATAACATAGGCATCGTACTTCAAAAGAACTGTTCACCGTTAATATTCACAACCCTAATCATGCATTTTACAGTGTCTATGACCAATAAACATGCTAAGGGAATACCACAATATGCCTATCCTACTTCAGCAGCACAGTTTTGCAAGCCTTAATATGCCAATAAGTTTGAAAAAGATCTGGTTTCTCTATCCACCGAGCATACTTTGACATCACAAGTCATTGCCAGATACATCATTATTCGTAAGGAAGAAAGTCATAAGTGTTAAATTCAAAGAATGGGAGGAGAATATGTTTTGCCAGCACATTAAATCATTGTCATCACCATATTGCCAGCAACACTTAACATACAGACAAAAAGGCCACATTTTTTCAAGTTAACATCATTCTTAATCAGTTATTGGTTTCTGTGAAAGACGGCTCATATACCAGACCTGCAACATATTACCAGCTGCTAGCTCTATTTGTGCAATTGAGGAAAGTTTGATAATGTTGAGTAGTTAATGCCGAATTTTCCCCTTGACACCCTTAGGTGTCCAAAGTCTCAGTAGCATAATTCTATGATAGTGAGAGCATAAATGACATCCACATAAATGTTTGCAGGGCGAAATGCATACATATGTATTTATGACCCAGCATCGGTGGGATGTCATTCCTGCATCTATGAAACATAACAAGATGCTGCCATGATAAAACACATTATGTGCATTCGGGAGAACCTAGGTTCAGTTCTCAGTCCATACATCCTGATTTGAGGTTTTTCCATGGTTTCTTGAAATCACTCCAGGAATACACTTAGCATGGTTCCTTAACATAGGTCATGCTCGATTGTGTTAGGATGGTCCCTTAACATAGGTCATGCTCGATTGTGTGTGCTGCCTAGTCGAAAACAAAGTGCAAAATATTTTTTTCAACAAATGGTGAAGTTTGTTGGATGCCCACCATGGTGCTAGGCAATTTTATTGCAACATGCAAAAACAATTTACTTACTAAGCTATTAACTATACTGAGGGAAATATATATATATGTATATATATATCAAAGCAAGATTACTAATTAAAGAATACAAATTTCAGCTTTGGAAGAAGACTACATAATTTTACTTTAAAATAAGGGAATTTTACTTTAACTGTGACCCACATGCACCACAATGAGCACCACATGCTTCACAACTGCTCTACATGCTCTACATGTGCCACATTTTCCACACTCGCTTCGCATGCTCCACAATTTACTACATGCTCCACAATTGTTCTCCGTGCTCCACAATCGCTCCACATGCGAAGGATTGATGAAAAGATTGACGCCTGCCGACTGACTCCTGCCGACATCTCTGCCGCTGATACATGCCAGGTCTAAAGATAATATTCGAGACAGCTTATATTTGCGAAGTGTTTTGTTACCCCCAATCCTTAATTTCTATCTGTTAAAATTATAAATAGTTAAGTTCGTACATGTTTTATCTCTAAGTGAAGGATGATATTAAACACATATTATTTGTTAAATGTACCATGGCTTATCATAACTCCATAGTCGTAGGGCTTCTGAGTTGCATGGAGCACAGAAATAATTTTGATTTTTGCATGCATGACGTCTTGTGGCTTACATCTCGCGAGCTGTCGAAACAGCGCTCAGCAGCACTGCTTGTTAAGGTCAAGGATGAACATTCCGATGAGGCACGGATTGTGAATTGCCAGCTCTTGGTATCTTTCAATCATATACACAGAATATCGCCTGATTATTGACACATTAAATATGTTGGGAATGTTTTCATATGGAATAAGAGTTGTTTTTAAGGGGGAAACAATAGTCCGCACTGAATGACAGCTGATTGATCGGAACAATTGTTTCCGAAAACACACGATTAATTAGCCAATGAGAACCAAGAGTGGTGGTGACAAGGTTTGAATGAAGTGAGTAATTAGCCAATGAAAAATGTGGTTGGGGATGGAGAAAATCTGTGGCATCAGCACACCTGGTGGCATAACAAGAACATAGAACTACATAAACATTGAAAATAGAATCCAATACGGAAGACATCATCAGCACCACCTATAATTTAAAACATAATTAATTATAGCCGCCACCTGGTGGCTAAATCGATAATTTTTTACACTAGCACCGCATAGGTGATGTAAATGTAAACATATTAAATCTAATATGGTGGCCTCCAGTAATGTATAAACAAAAGAAAAATAAAAAATACCAGATGGCAGTCTTCAGTAATGTATAAACAAAGACAAACGAAAAACCAAGATGACCGCATACAGCAGAATGGGTATAGGTGAGGGCATGACCGCATATGGCAGAATAGGTATAGGTGAGGGTTGTGGGGGCGGAAGGTGGGTAGGTAGTTTGCTTAATGTATCGTCTACAGCGAAGTCATTAGAGATGCAGCAAGTTGTACAGGAAGGATTGAGGAAAGAATCGGCCATGGCCTTTGTTACGGAACCATCCCAGAATTCGCCTGGAGAGATTTTGGAAAACCATGGAAAATCGAATTCAGGATGGCTGGACTGGGAATCGAAGCCGGGTCCTCCCGAATGTGAGTCCAGTGAGTTACCATTGCGCCACCTCGCTCGGTGTGTGGGGGTGGAGGAGGGCAGTCGTCTGCTGAGTGTGGGGCTTGTGGACCTCTGGCAATGTGTTTTAATAGTTTTGAAGTAATGTTTTAATCATTTTTAAATAAATAAAGGTAGAAGTAATATTTTTCAAGTATTTGTATATATTTAGGATTTTTTTGAAATGTTTTATATTGTTTTAGATGTTTTTGAAATATTTTATAATCTCTGGGTTTTCAAGGTCAATGTTCACCAGGGTCGAGGTCAAAGGTCTTGGTCAAGGTTAATGGTCAAGGTCATGGTCAGCTACATCTAAAATGGCCGCCGGGCGATCAGAATGGTAGAGCATGAACATATCTGGTAATCCGATCCCCTTACCCTTGTGCAGGCTTCCCCAAATGATTATACTTACTGGAATACTACAACAGTAATCAGTAAGTACACGTAATGCTTAGTACACTGCTGGCCTTTTGAAATTCATCACGAAGGGTGCAATGTATTGATCTGACATTGGGAGACTGCATAACATATGCTAGAACACTGGCGTAATTAGTTGTTCGCTGTGAAGCAGTGTATAAGTGGAGTTCGGAGAGCAACTAGGATATAGGGGCTGTATGTTTCGCTGCTGTTTGTGTGCACAAACAAATCAGTACGTAGGTTCGGAGAACACTGCAACGTCACAAACATATTTCCGCTATTGACCGCGGAAGAATCGTAGCCTATCGAGATTGTGGATTATCGTAATGCGATATTGGTCCTCGAACTGGAAGTGGTGTAACTACAGCGAAGCAGATATGAGATCAGTGGTCCAGGAGGGACGGGCTGAGCGATGTGCAGGAAGCCAAAACAGCCCCGTCGCACCAACGAACGCCAGGACAGATATCTGGAACACATGGCGATTGCAGACCATACAGTCACATCAAACACTCTCGCTCAGGATGTCAGGTGTCTGGTACATCAATCTGTGTTCTCACGCACAGTTGTCGCCGTCTAGAGCATCGACGCCTCATGTCCAGGCGCACGTTACTGCGGCTGCCACTGAATGCTCACATACTGTAGGTGCCTTCGGCTGCAATGGTAAGTGAAACGTCGGACATGGACTGACGAATGGCTTGCCGTAGTCTTTACCAGCGAGTTCTGCTTCTACCTGTAGCTTGACTATGGTCGCATTAACCTCTCGCAGCACCGTGGTGTACACCTGATCGAGTCCTACATAATGCATAGTCATACCGATCTGGCATCTGGAATAATGACATAGGTTGACATCGTATTCCAGTCCCGCTCGTGCCTAGTCCACATCGCTGGTAAGCTGACCAGCAACCGTTACATCGCAGAGGTGTTGTAACCTGTTGTCGTCCCCTTAACTCAGGGCCAACTTGGGGACATGTGCGAATAGAACAATGCGCGATCTCATGAGGCACACATCGTCCGACGGCTGCTGGATGACCACCATGTAACACTGCTTTCCTGGCCTGCGTGTTCACCGGATTTCTCATTAATCGAAAACTTGTGGTCCATGGTCGAACGATGACTCGGTTGTGACAGGATTCCTGCTACTACATCGGATGAACTTTGGACACACATCGAAGCCACGTGGGTGTAGCGGCGGATAATTCCGTCTGATGGGGGTGGGAAGTGGAGCAAAAAGTACTGATTTCCTACAATCCATAAGTAGTATCCGGCTGCAAGTATAAACATGTCACTTGTGCATGATGGCTACTCTTGTCCAATATATCCGGTTGTGATACTTCATGATCTTCATGGTAGTACAAATTTAGTGGCCAGCAGTGTATTAAATCATCGAGCCCTTTAATGTTATAGCATGTTAGAGAAATATACTCGCAGATATAGAAAATGGACCAGTTTAGAGATTGTTTCGGAACCAACAAGGCATGTAATATTTGCGTTGACCTCCTTGGTCACCAGATCTGAATAATATGATGCAACATTTGAAGCCATAACTGAAACACATTATGGAAGACAATCAACATGGCTCCACAATAGACTCCACAATATATACACATGATGTACTCTGGGAGGACATGTTTCATGAACAGGAGTGGTTTGAATGCAGTTTGAATTTCATGTTAAGAAACAGTAGTTATAATTATATGCAGGATGGAATACACTGCACAGGGAAGTATTGTATGAATATGGGTGCGTATTCCAATATTAATTTAAAGACCTGTTTCAAAATTGTATGATAATAAATATTAACAACCTTTTAATGCAACAGAGAAATTACTCATCAGAATAAAATATTATAAGAAGTCATTTTTAATGTATTACTTACTTTATGGAATTAATTTACTGGGTATAATCTTATAATACTTATGCGTTGGGTTGATTTCACGAATATATTAAACTGCACCTTTTTAACCAGTGCAATAGAGTAACATACTTAGCATATAGAACCACAACCAAGGTAACGTCCTCCTACCAGTTCAGAACATAATTACAGTGGTAGTGTAAACATTTTTGAAATTTAGTTACGAACCTTTAAACTCATGAAGTGAAGTTATAAATCTTTGCTATGATTTTATTATTATTTACGTGATGTAATTATCAGTTGTAAAACGATATTAACATCACAAAATATATACAGTTTTAAGTAGTGGCCACTGAACGTATCATCAAAGAATTTATCGAAAATCACTACGTAGTGGAAATTGTGAATTTCATTGGCTATTGCCTTGACGTTTTGTCTTTTTACTTTTGAGACAAATAACTTTAAAGGATGCTGCAACTACGGCCCAAGAAAACTATTCTTTAGCAGCTACAGTATCACTATTTATACACTGCCCATTATTAACGTAGTACAATGTTGAAAGCCCTTCCCACTTTCTTGTGTCTTTCGCTTCATGTAACATTGGTGTTACTATAGGACAACTGACTTGTATACATATGTATGTTTATCATGATATAGAGTAAATATGTTTATCAAGCAACACTGTTAAGTTATTTGCAAAATTAATGTGTTTCTATGCTGCCACCTCTTGTTCAGTGGTAGGCCTGCACAAATTATAGGAATCGATTTTCAGTGGACATTGGTTTGGAACATGACAATTATAATGCGATGGCGAAACAAAGAACTCGTTTATGTGAGTCGTGGCTAGCATTACAGCAGTTCCTCAGCCGGTGCACATATGAAACTATATGCGGTTACGGGCACTGTCTATTTGCAAAAGCGCGCAAGTTACACCGAACAACCTGTAGACGTAAAACTCCACGAAACAGTAGAACGAGGAGGCAGTTGTAATATTGACAACCTCCTGCTTGCCCATTTAGACTCTACATAGTCACTAGATATCCGTATGGAGTGACAACTACAAGATTGTTGAAGGTCACACACTTCCTAGCGATCGTAGTATAATTACACTAGAAAAACTTTAAAGTGTCATTTTTAATATGTTTCAAAACTACATTCCTATAGTCATTACGTTGAAAAATGATAGTGTTGCCGTAATACTTATTTTGGTCAGTAAAACTAAAACAGAAATAAAATTGTTGTGTGTGTGTTTAATGTGAAGGGATATCTGAGAATGCCTTCATAGTTATAGTAATCGCTGTGTAGTAAATTACTTTGCATATAACATACTGTGCGAACTGTAGAAATAATGGACACAGATCTGAACACAGTAACATAGTGCCCAATAAAATATTCAGTATAACAAACATTTTGCCTCTAAACAAAACGCGGATTCAAGACAAGTAAATAATGAGAGTGATAATTACTCTGAGGTACTTTAAAATATCCAGTAAAAGCTTGGATATTTCTGTTTTATTCCGCAAATGAACAACTTTCAGGCCGCTGCTAGCAATCACTGTGGATCGTGACCTATTTATTTTAATGATGCCAGAATTCTGCTAAGTCCATGTTGCCAAGTCAAATTACTCACAGAGTGTGTGCGTTAGTCATTCTGGGTTGCCTGTTCACGCTATTAGGTCATTTTGGGGTGAGCTCTTTTTCGCTTATTAGTATAAGGGTGTAGAACTAACTGCAGTGAATATACAGTCGACTGTGGTAAACATAGTCTATGGAGATCAGCTGTTGTCTTCGTACGTGGTGTTTGTATTGGGATAAATCATTTTCATAATTATTCTACACAAAACCGACATACACTCTCATTGTAAAAAAATAGGTATTTAATAAATATAGAAAGTGAAAGCCTCAAGCATAATATCCTAAACAGAGTCATTATTGTCACAGGTCGACAGAACATATGTTTTTATGTTATGTTTGGTAGGTGCAGATTAACTATATACGTGTTTGAATTGTGTTATTTATTTTATTCCACACGCTATTTTAATTTGAATGTTAATTTTCACACATTTCTCATATGTTATGGTAACATTTATAAATCACGTAATTTATGATTTATGTAAACCACCAGTCCACTTAATTTCTATAGTCTATGATAATTTTCATGCAGTATTCTTAGTTTCGACACAATGTTATTTCAATATTGTAATATTATTTTTATATGTTTATTTTTGTCCTCAGTAATTACTTTATGATTTTTAAAGTTTAATTATTTACTTTCTTCTATTATTAGAAAGATTTTTAATTTCGGTTTATTTTATTTCAAGGGGGGTCTAGTCGGAAGTAGGCCTCGATTGGCTAGTCTTGAATGGAGATGCCGGAAGGCTTGCTTCTGGGTAGGACTTTCAACATAGATGGTTAATTGTATTTTCCCCAGCACCAACCTAAGAATAGGTTAGTAATAAGTCCCAGAAGTAGTGATTAGGTCACTGCCACAGCCGATTATATATGGAGGGTTGATGGCAGGTGTCTAGCTAATTGTATTAGTGAGTTTTGTTGGAGGCGCCAGGACACCGATCTCTAGACGCCAGGCGCCATGTCAGCCACATTAGCGCCGCATCGTATACAGGTGACGCCAAGGAGTTTGAGAGCCGGGGCGATGACCTATGTGAAAGACTTCACTTGTAATCTATTTCTAAAAACTTACAGTATTTTCAGAAGAAGTTTAATTCACGGAACTAGCATTTTATGAACTTTAACTTGTGTATAATCAGTAGTCCTGAGATCCCATATGAGCTACTAACGCCGGAGCACATTAACATCTAAAAACTATTGAACTCAGTGTAATCTCATTTGAGCAGAGTTTAACTATTTGAGGGAAAGTGAGGAGTAATTCTTCTGAAGTAATTAAAACTTAAATTAACATTTTCAAGTAAAGGTTTGGATCGTGAGAACTGTAAATGCAACTAATTACTTGGGATCTTAGTCAATTTCTTAAACAGTTAGAAATTGAGGAAATCTACTTCCGGTTATAAACTAATTTTTATTTCTGATTTTAATTTCAAGTCAGTTGTCAGTTGTTTAATTTCGCAGCATCACTACAGCCATATTTTATTTTTTATCTTTTAATTTGTTTTAATTCCCTTAATTGATTTAACTCTATTCTTTACTGGATGGTGGTAATTCATTTTTGGTCATCAACATAAGTTTAATTTGATTTTTGAGTAAAGTGATTTTTCTTACACACATATTTAAAGTTTAATAAATATTTCACATTTCAATTTTATAGCTTGTTCAATTTCATAACACATTTGGTCTAATGTTATTTGTTGGTTTTCAATGTCATTCAAGGTCATGGGTTTGAGGTCATGCTTACCTGCATCCAATATGGCGGACAGGTGATATCTACCACGATGGCGGTCGCCTACCTATATGGTGGCCACCTACCAACCCTTGCATCTACCAAGATAGTGGATGTGTATGGGTGAGGGGTGACCTCTGAAAAGTTCATTTGTTTATATATTTTTAATGGTTTTTAATAATTATTTAATTAATTTTTAATAACATTATTTTATAGATTTTTAAAATGCTTTTTGAATACATTTTTAATTATATATTTCTTAGTACATTTTTTTAAAAGTTTTATAGATAACTTTTTAATAAATTGTTGATGATCAATTTTCAACCATTTTTAAAACGTTTTTAAATATTTTTGAAATAATTTTCTAGTTATTTTAATAATATACTTTTTGGGATTTTGAAAATTTTTTTGTAATTTCGTCGAATTTTTTTAATTTTTGGATTTTTTGGGTTAAATGTCAAAGGTCCTGGTCCTGCTCTCCTGCCCCTGGGGTCTCTGATCCGGGTCACCAGGGTCTCTGATCCGGGTCACCAGGGTCGTTGATCCTTGACCCTGGGTCGCTGATCCGTCTCACTGCTCTACCCAGGGACACTGATATGTCTGGGAAAATGGGAATTTTTTAAGGGAAAAAAGGACATTTTTACTGAAAATCTAGATTTTTAGGGGCATTTAGTCGATTTCGGGGAAAACATGTAAATTTTGAGGGAAAAAGGGGGGAAAAAATGAAATCCCAACATGGCGGCGAGCTGTTCCTCCGCTCCTATTTCCTAATCCCTTTGCGCCAAAATCTAATTTTATATACAACTTACAACATTACAAATTAAATTGTTATTGTGAATTTATTCATTTTCTGACTTGCACTACCAAACCTAATAAGCGGAGAAGAAAGGGTTAGAAAGTAGAACAAATTGGTAATAAATCATTAAATATTGTTAAAAACCACTGCGAAAGGGAACTTGGGTGGATCAGGATGGACCTTCCTGTACGACATTTTGGAACTCTGGTTCAGTCACTTTTCATTTGACTACATGTCATTTAACTAATATTTAAAACGTACCTCCGCCCTCCCAATTCTTTACGTCATTATAACCTCTACGATTTCGGTAGCTATGACGTCATAGTACGGGGACTTCAAAGTCAGATGTTGGTAGATGTGTTATAAAGAAAATGCAATTCTCTATCTCTGTTTGTGTACCTATTTCTTACAGGCACTGAATACGGTCTTCCAACGGTTAAATTTTCGGTTTTGGTCAACCAATTTGGACTCAAACCTAGAAACTGCAATACCTTATCCCTCAAGGAAGGTAATTCTTAAAATAAATATTCATTTGGAAAATATTTATATGCGTGAATCTTTCGTGTGTAAGACATTCTAAGATAACGCAAGTATAAAATTGGTATATATTTTGCATATTTTGTAGTTGTGGGACTGACAACGATTTATAGATATATATATATATATATATATATATATATATTATATATATATATATATATATATAATATTGGCGAATCATGTTTGTAATCACATTGTGAAATATTATCAAACAAATGATAGTTGTGTGTACGCCACAATGGCTAGCATTCGCATAACTTGGCGCGAAACATTGAGAGGCCAATTGCTAGAAAGCACACTTACACATGTATCCACGAATCAGTTAGTTGACTGGTCAGTGAGGTGTCTGCCAACCACCAAGTATTTCGAATTGGGTTACTTACCATTACTAGCACGAATCGCCAATGGAGGCATTTCGGTGAGACGCCACGTCATGACAAAACACGTCGAGTTGAACTGTCCAGCTTAGATGTAACGGTACTATAGACTGTTAGCGCCAAAGTGAGATCTTTAAACACTTTTCGTAATGGTGCTGTAACACACACATGAAACATGCAAGCAATTTTATTTGTACTCCAGTTCGTGTATAAATGAGAGTAGAAACTGAGTTACGTCTTAATGCGTAATCTTTATTGACATTTGGATGCATACGTCCATATATAAAATGCGACAGGCATCAAGAAGTGCTCACATTAATGCGAATAATTTCCTTCAAAATATATCTAGTAGCTCTTTGCATGTATTCTATATGTTATTATGTTTTAAAAGGTGAATATTTTGAGTATTTTAAATAAAAGTAGATCTTTCAAGAGACTATAATCACTCCCGCAAATAATACTGTAGTAAATTCGTGTTATAGCACTTTAATAATAAATAACTATTTACTGAAATCCAAATTTGGTTAAGACATGTCGATGCATGTAAATAGGCCTTTACTTAATGAACGGAACGAAACAGGGACAGGAAAACTGCACGGATTATTTTGAGGACAAGCTAAACTTTACACACTTATAGACCTAATCTACCTTTGCATTGGATTACAGTTAACAAAGCTCACTCAGTAATGTGAGAAGTAAATACGAAACTGGCAAGGAAAGACGTTTGGGATCACGTGCTGTATGTTTTAGAGTAATATTGGCCACTTACTGGAGAGACAAACAATGGATATACAGTAGTTGATCGGGTATTCATTGGACTGTTAAGTCTAATTTACAGGCCATTCGTTTCGAGACATTTCATGGTCTCTAATAATCATACATATGAAAACATTATTCCATATGATGTGTTATGTAATGTTTTTAATGATTATCATTTTATGTTTTCAATGATATCGTGTGTGTTGACAAGGGGAATTATAACGTACCACCTCCTTTAGTATTTACAATTATGCACGATTTGGAAGTAATTTTTTCCATTGGTCCAGTATGGTCTGTTCAAATTTATAATTTACTATTTGTTTCTCAGATCTGATACAGGCTAGTTCATAATTCCTAAGGTTTCACCACTAATTTACATATAATGTGTTGAAATATAGTCGGGCAAAACTGAGCTCACAGAACTATTATTCGTGTTTTATATCCTTTTTACTCCAAAGCCATGTTTCCTGCAGCAGTTAGCCACGCCTACTCCGCGACACGCACCTGAGACTTGGGAGGGGGCAGTCTCCCAAACTAGTGCTTGTTTGGGTCTCTATGCTGTTGTTACTTTTTCACAGTGGATATATTTCGACGGTTTATGATATATATCATATTATTCATCGCCGTTGTTTTCAAGAACAAAATAAAAATATTTATCAATTTGAAATATTATATTCTGTACTGCGTCTTTAAAAGAAAACGTTTTGTTTGCCTACAAAATTATTTCATGAACAGGGTTTCTTATAGGATTCCTGTTGTAAACTTTTTTTTTACGCTGTAGCTACACATATCTCTGAGGATCGAATAAAAGTTTTAGAGATTACGGGGGTGATAATTTGGGGCTATGGCAAAGACCTTACATCCTGGCGCAGCAGTGTACCTTATCTCGTGTCTTGACTGTGTGCACGCAGAACTTCAGATACTTCCAGATAGGAAAGTTCGTCGGTTTCGAGTCCAGCAGGTGAGGGCACATTCGCCGGTTCCTCGTTGACCTTGGCAATACAGATACTTCATAAACATAGTATCCAGCCAGTCTCTCACATCATCAACAAAGAGTAGGAAAGTGTACTGAGGCGACGTGATTGGCTACGTGAGGCTCTGGGACCGGGCTTTGTGTCTGATTGGCTACTGCGTAATTCGGAATGTTCCTTATTGGCGTTCTGGTTGCCATAGCGCTGATTGGCGAAGGCAGTTCAAACCAACATCTTGCCGTCTGTTTCACCTATGTGCTACTCCGTGTCTATACGCCTTTCCTTCTTCCGGGGAAAAAAAATTTCCCTCGGGAGACGGGCAGTTTGTCAGGCGTCGTTTGGTTGATCGTTCGACGTGACTCGTATTTTAACAAACTCGTGTCGTCGTGAGGTGGGAATAGCAGAGGACGAGGGCTTGGCAGGACCCGGGGGCGCATCCCCTGGAGCCGGGTCACCTCGTTACCGCGCGCTGCCAACCTCCCACTAGGTGACTAGGGCAGAGACCGTGGACTCGAAGGGGGGGGGGGGGAGAGTGCAGTAGGACGGACACAAGACTACTAGTGGTCTAGGGACGGACAGCCCTGGGTTTGTCCGGAGATGACGTGTGCACAGTGGCGCACTCCACAGTGTTGGCAGCTCCCACAACTTCGGTTACAACCAATAACTACACCAACAACTACAACAGCAACTACACCAACAACTACACCAGCAACTACACCAGTAAATACACCAATAACTACACAAGTAACTACACCAGCAACTACACCAATAACTACACCAACAACTACACCAATAACTACACCAGCCACTACACCAACAAGTACACCAGCAGCTACACCAATAACTATACCAGCAACTACACCAGTAACTACACCAATAACTACACCAGCAACTACACCAGTAACTACACCAATAACTACACCAGCAACTACACCAATAACTACACCAACAACTACACCAATAACTACACCAGCCACTACACCAACAACTACACCAATAATTATACCAGCAACTACACCAGTAACTACACCAACAACTACATCAGCAACTACACCAATAACTACACCAGCAGCTACCAAATTAAAGAAAGCATCCCACTTACCGATATTTCTTTTCTATAGTCTATTTGCGGTTTCTTCACATCTTTTGAATCGAACCTTTGGAAAATCACCCCATTTATGCCGTATTTCGCTGTCTCTTGTATATGTCATGTATTGCAAGCGTTTTATGCGTGTGTTAACACAGAAGTAACTTATTTTTAGTAAGACTAAACTTTCACTTGTATTCTGTTTATAAATTATAATATTCCATTTGTGCCGTTTTAAAATTTGTAGTTCCTTTATTTTATCTTGCAGGTATGCATGGAACTTAATTCAGTATTGCAGATAAGCAAGATGTTTTAAGTTCATAAACATAAATAATTCATGTCAGAGTCCACATTTGTGTACACTTTAATATAAATTTATATGAATTGGAATGTGTTCATTTATCTTGAGATCATTACTACGATTATTGAATATGATATTAAAATAAATTTTTAACAAAAGCTATAAAATATATCTGCCTCCATCGCCAATTCATTTCGTCTGTTTATTCAGCAATCACCTTATTGTCGACCCACATTATTTATTCACTACTTTGACAAGGTAATTATTTATGTAGAATTGGTTAAAATATCGTACACTGTCAATGCCCAGAACGCAGTATAAATAAAACTTATTTGTGGTTGAACGTTTCATAAATTTAAGAAATGGCATTAGAAGTTTTTGAAGTTATTTATTTAAGGTATTGTACAGTTTACCTTTATAATTAAAATAAATAAAATCAGCGGTTAAACTGGTATGTTGGTAATGCCTAGTAAGATATAGTTCTTCTGCAAAATAATATTACATTGAGTGTGCACGAATCTGATCCGTTGTCCCTTTGGAGTAATATTTTATACTTGGTTAACCCATGGTTGCATGAGGCGTAGGAATATCCTGGGAGTACAATTTGATCACGGCTTCAGAACAGTTCTAAGTAACGGTGACTGACTACATGAGAGAAGCGCGTGACGAATCCTGCACGGACGATGGCGTCGAAGCAGCTGGCGTCCATTCCCGGGCTGTGCGCGGCGCTAAATGAACACGGTTTAGTGTTGCGGAATGGGCCATAAAGGAGCTTCCAGCGGCCGTTAACCTGCCTTGGTCAGTTGTGGTGCGAGGGAGTTAGACTTGGCTCTGCTAAGGCAGGTCGTAGGGCAGAAATGAAACTCCCTGACCGACACTACATACTCCTGCTTCAGCGTATGCGGGCGAATCTTCGCACCAGGACACCGACATAGGCTATTTAAGGGGAATGGTGCATGAAAGCAATATATTTACCCGATTTTCGATTTAAGTCGTTTTCCAAAGGGTTTGTCGAAATTTTTGGCTTGGCAAGACGCAAACAATAATTTTCAAAGCATTTTTACGTTGTTAGATATTTACTGCCGTCATTATTCTCGGAGCGTTGATGGAAGAAAATAAAGAATTTTTGTTTTCTTATCTTCAATCTGTGCTGCGAGAATGCCGAACGCAGTGAATCTGTAACAATATAAGATGGGGCTAAAATTTGATATTTACATCTTGTCGAGCATACAATTTTGAAAAATCCTCTGTAAAATTAATTATGACAAAAATTATATAAATATACGGTTTGCGTGCACCATTCTCCATAAGATCTACTTATAGCATGTTATGTATTCTTCCCCCATAAGTAAAATTATCATTGCCATGAGCCTAGCCACTTTATCCATGCGTAGGTCAACTGAAACGGTGAAAATCTGCTCATTTATACACTTTGATGCGTAAAAAACAGAAAGAGAAAGAAATAATTATAAGTTATCACAAATGGTTACTTAATAGTTTCTATCCGACGTTAAGATATGGAACTAGTTTCCCCTCCATCGTTACCAACTTTACTGGGTGCATTTCACTCAGTGCGCCCGTTAAAATACATACAGGTAAGAGCAGGGACATTTTTCTAAAGTTGATTTCAAAAGTGCTCACTTTATCGTGAACAGGCTTTAGCTTTCGATATGTCTCAACCCACTAGGTCAAGCATTAACCACTTAACTTACACATTAATTTTTCTCTCCAGGTGTCGCAAAAGATTTTTGGTCTGGCAAATATTCACAAATTCCTTGTAATAATTTATACGTAGGCCCATCTGTTTTTTCGCTAAAGGATTTCACAACTAGCTGTCATCCAAAACACGTTAGTTCCGTACCAATATAGCGGTTGAATGATTTTAACTCGCTCACGTACTAAGTGTCTGCCAGCCAATTGCGGGTGTTCAGTGCCAGGGCAACTTATTTCTGATTGGCCGAGTCGATTGGGAAAGGTCTTCCCACGCAGACACGCAGCCAATAGCCAAAAGAATTTTTCAGGCTTGCACATAAAGGTTGATGCCTAGCTCGGAAAACAGTTGGTCCCATAAGTAGGGATAGTGAAATTTCGCAAAAATATTTCAGGACAAGTTACATTTCAAAACACTATAGGGTCGTTCGCCTATTTTGATTGGGTGAGTTACATATCGACACGTGTTAACTGTCTGCACACGAATCACGTAGGAGCCGTGCCGATGTTGCCGAATTCTAAATGGACCGCTCATACATTAAGACGCCTTCTCAAGCAGACAGCAACCAATAGCAATAGACAAACTGATTTTGGGTGCTTATAGTATTGAATTATACCGTGTAGTCATATTTTTTCGCGAAAAATCACTAGCTCTACCCATAAGCAGAGACCTGAATAATTCGCGGATTCCTTTTGGGACAAGCTAGAAAGAATTCAAAACAAGTGTGTTTATATAAATTTTTGCCATTGGTCCACGCAGTTATTTATACCTCCTGGAGAGCAATGGCGCAATTGTCGCCTTCCACTGTCACAGCAGACAACCAATGTGCAGTTGATATTGGCATATTTGTACATAAGATTGGAGGTCATTGAACTCGCGAATTTTTCAGGTCTGTGCCCATAAGATATTATTTGTTCTATGGACAGAGATGATGGTTTATCGCGGGAAAAAATGACTGTTTGTTAGGATTCAACGAACTGTACACATATCCTACAGTTTTCTTTCCTTATTGGCTGTCATTCATGTATGAAGCTACAACCTCATTTCACTGGGTCAATTAGTTTTCTGATACTTAGCCGCACGAAAATCTCGCAGATTCATTCAGCGACAAGCTAGACTCCATAATCCTGTTAGTGCACTCGAGTGTCAGTTAGTAGCTCATTGGATGTTGCTCCAGTTTGACACCAGACCAGGTAGCATGGGAATCTGTTTTTGTTTTGCTTTTAGATTCTTTATTGGTTGAATGTCTTTCGAGGCGTTTCTAACAAACTATGCATCAATAGAAGCACAAACACATATGTACTCGTGAATGCTGTTTAACTTGTTCTCAGATGAATGCGAGATATTTCCAGGACTCTACTGATACTATAAGGCAGAACTTTTGTGTCTGCTATACAAACAACTTAGCTGAGTCAAAACTTTGTTCATTTATACTAGCTAGAGTGTTATCGAATATATGTTGGCTCAAATATTTTTTCCCCCCATTTTCCATTATCTGTAACGATGGAACCTACAAAAAGAATTTATATTGTTCTGTGACACCAGCAGCCACCAATAATAACAATTTTGTGTACTAGCTTTATCCAGTAACATTAACCACTAGAAAAACCCTGTCTGATTTGGTGTTAGTTTCTGAACTCGTACAGCACCGTCCATAATTTTGCCTATTTCGCAACACGCTATACGTGAACGATTATACGTGTGATAATATATTAAGGGGCTAATTTTGAGTTCGCGTGTTGCAAACACGTAATTTTTGGCATGCACTGTACTTGTGTTCAGCTTTTGTATTGCACTCAGTGAACAGCGTGATGTGTGCTCGACCAAAATGGCATAAAACATTTGTGTCAAAGACGTGTAAAGGTTGTCCACGATAAAGTGAGCACTTGAACCAACCTTAGAAAAAAAATCACTGTCCCTACATGCGTATATTTTAACGGGCGCACTGAGTGAAATTCGTCCAGTAAAGTTGGTAACGCAGGATGAAAAGTAGTTCCATATCTTAACGTCGGAAAGAGGTTTTAGGTAACCATTTGTGATAACTTAAATTATTCCTTCCGAGTAATCTGTTTTGCTAAAGTTTCCGCACTTATCGTCTGGAATGAGAGCTCTTAGACTGGACGGTTAGCGCCAACATCGCTGAGCATTCAGCATGTTCGCTGGTTGGAAAACGAATGTTGAATACAAATACAGAGTGTACCAAAAATTACGTGGTCCCAACACCTGGACTCAGAAAATAACGTGTGACTGAATGGGTTAAGTTACCATGAATAAACTACTCTCCACAGGAAAATTACATAGGCAAATTTTTGTCTCTAATTTGACGAGTATTAATATATTTTCTGTCAACAGTGATGACATAGTGTTCCAACGTAGTGATAAATTACTTCCATATATATATATATACATATATATATTAATTGTATACATATACATAGTATACACTCAGTATATATAGTATACATAATATACGTTCGCAATAGCAAATGTCCAAAAATCTTCATTTAGTTATAATTCTAATACTTAAATATGGATTTCCTGACATAATTACCTTACTGTATTAATTTCGGATATTTTCTACTTTCATAATGCATAGCTTCGCTTTCCCAAGTCTGCTTCCTCGCTGTCCATAAGTATCGTGAAATACCTTACAACACACAACTTTATGAAATTGTTTGGTTTCAGATAACCCCAAATTCTAGCAACCGTTGCATTCCAAATTCTATGAAATATAGTGTATACCATTTGCAACCTAATCGAGCCCCACAGTTGTGCTCCAAGAATTCTGTGTGTGAGGAAAAATTGCCCACAGCGTAGTTTTATGTGCCCCACAGTTGGGCAAGCCAAGTTTTTTTATGTGTGGGAGGAAACTAGTGTGGGAACAAAGTTTGGCAGAACGTCCCTTTGTAAGAACTGGAATAATCAACAACATTGGTCGCCAAACATTTGGTATTGGGTTTATATTCTATAAAGTTGCACGGTTAAAATTAAATCTGAGTGAAAATCATATTTATTAAATAAAGTTGGCTCCACAATTTTGTGACATACAACATACCTGAACACACAAAGCCATAATCAAACTGTTTCTGTACTAGCGGTGGTAGAACGCATGTAAATCGGGGCTTCTGGACGCAGGTGTATTTTTTCACGGATTGATACATTTCATATAATTATACATAGTTTATTTGTTCCAAGCCAATATAGTTTCCTCTTGAATTTAGTATATCACCGAAAATGATCACTGAATAGGTCAGCACAATTAAAATAATTAGTTGAAATTTACCATTTCTGTAGTGCTTGGCAGATCAGCTGGATTTCCCAATTTTGGAATTAGATATTCCAAATTAAATGTTGGATCGAGGGATAAATCTTCATTCCCTCGTTGGTAATCAACAGGAATCACATTTTTTTCACACCAAGTCAATCCAAAATCATGAAGATGACAAACAAAATATTTTAATTGTGCGTTATCCTTTTAACGAATTGCAGCATTTTATAGAGAACAAACCAAATAGAAAACAAATATTTTTTCTTAACAAAAGCAGTTCATGAATATCAAACTTACATATTTTAACAATTCCGCCAGGGATATTTTAAAAAATTACATATGCAGACAAAGCAAGATATCAAGTATTAACGTGCAGGCACTGCAGTAGCATTTCCAATGCACAGCTCAAAATTATTAATTCCAGTAACTTCTGATGAAATATCTAATTTAACAGTGTGAAATAACCAACCTGCAGAAATTAATAACATAACAAACATTCAGCGTTTACACATAAATAAAATAAGATTTCTACAGCATAACTGTTACATGGAAACAAAACAATGTACCAAGTAAACAAAAATTCTGTCACAATCTCCATCTAGTCACTATTCTAATGCTTAAAATAAGGATTTCCTGATATAATTACTTTACTATATTAATTTCAGCAATTTTCTACTTACAAGATGCATGGCTCCGCTTTCCCAATCCTTAGAAACCTGAGAAACTCGCGAGTTCAGTGACCTGCAGGATATATTATACAGTCTTTGCACAAGTATACTAATGTCATCTGTGCATTGGCTGTCTACTGTCATAGAGGAAGGCGACCATTGTGCCACCGTTCTCCAGGAGGTGTCAAACACAGTGCGGACCAATTGTTAAAGTTATCTAAGTAGCCTACACGTGTTCTGAAATCTAGCTCGTCCCAAAATGAATCCGCCAATTCTTCAGGTCTCTACCAATCCTCCAAGATGCCGTAGCCAACAACGACATTATATAACTGCTGGGGCGCATACTCAGTGTTCATCGTCTACGTCACACAGTAAGTAAGTAAGTAAGTAAATACGCTGAGACAGAGTTGCGTGCGCGGTTTGGAATTGGCAGTTCAAATAGCTCCTTCACTTCTGTACTCTCAACCCGTTCGGACACGCATTAATCTGTGAGCCGAAGTGTTGCAAACGTGTGATATTTTGGAATGCTCTGTACTTGCGCCCAGTGAACAAAGTACTGCGTTCTCAACGACGTCACCATCAGCCAATCACAGACGAGAGTCGTGGTAACTTGCACAGGTCAGATTGCCCGCCGCGGAGACTGTTTAAGACGTTGGCCCTACTAATTGCTGGCTGGGTACAGTAATTACCATACACATCCTTCACGCACAATGCGTCTACATCTGTGGACACCGCGACTAAACTAGTTAAATACCCTGTGGTGACGTCATGTTGCAGTAGCAAGAACAACTTCATTTCGAAAATAACAATACTCTTGGAAATAGAATTTGAATAAGTAAAAATCGTTTCCTTACAAACAGTATTCTTTGATTCGACATGACACAAAAAATGTTAAGGTAAATTAAGAAAGTCTGATTTCATGATGAGTAGTTGGTAACAAATTTAATAGTCAATGGTTTGCCAGCTGGGGCCCGTAGGTGCCCGTCGTCCCTGAACATGACATGGAATGAGACCCTAGGATGGAGCGGCTCTCGAATGCAAGGGCGGGGGGAAACGGGAGTACCCCGAGAAAACCCACCGGCAAGCGGCATCGTCCAGCACGATTCCCACATGCGAAAATCCGGGAGCGAACCCGCCGGGAATTGAGCCCGCATCGCTTAGGTGGGAGGCGAGTGCGCTAGCCGCTGCGCCACCGCGACCCCTTGTTCACAGTTAACTGAGAACTTCTGTAACCAACCTTTGAAAACTGTCACTGTCCCTACCTACACATAGTTAAATTCACACGCTCACTTTAATGCGCCCAGTCAAGTTGGTAATGGCGGAAGGAAGTAGTTCCATGTCTAAAAGTTGAATTCACAGTGGTAGCTAAATATTTGTCAATTTTGAGGTTATATATTCTGATATATGTTCTTTATGCACGTAAGTGTATAAATGAGCAAATTTTGTGAAATTTCCACTTTTCTAATAATTTCATATTTTCACTTGATGGACGCTTATATAAAGTGATTAGGCCCATGCCAATGTTAATTTTACGTACACAGTGTGCTTGCCAGTAGATCTCAAGCAGAGGTTTTGAAAGTGCTCAGTAGAGTGCCATCTTTGGCCTACACAAGAAGGTGCGACATTGGAGTACGAGTGTCAACATCTTCCACGATCCGAGATCGAATGATCCTAGTTCCGAACAAGGATCCAGTTTGATCTTGGTTCCAATGTAAAAGTGTTGCACCAACGAAATTACATCACTATGGATCTCAGATTCATCGATCTTGGTTGCAAAGTGAGAGATCGAGATTAAGTATGAGACAAATTTTGCTATTGGTTCATAATATATGACGTCATGTAAGTAGGCGTATTCTTTTCCCTTTAGATAGAACTAAATGTTTACCTGTTTTAAGTTAATTATTGTTGTACGAGTTTTAGTGAATAATATTCAAGTGCGTATAATGTTGTTTTAATTTCCCAAGAAAACAATCGAACGTATTTCTATCTGTTGGCTTATTTTCAAACTACATTTGTCGACGATGGCTGCTGATATCGGATCGAGATTTCGAACCGCCAATTTCGGCGGTTCAAAATGAACTTCATCTCGACTCCAGTCCAGCGCTGAACTCGAATGGTGCAACAGCTTTTGTGTGTCGATCTCAGATCCAATCTCGGATCTAGTTTCAAACCACGATGGTGCGACCGGGCACAACTCGTGGACAAGAAAGAGCGCCTGGCCTGACTGCGCCAACACCAAATGGAGTAGTCCATTCCGACGAATCGTCGCTAGGGACACCCGAATTTCGCGAAAACAATCTAGCTCAAATCACATTTCTTGATCGGCTGATCTGTGTGTTACGCGTCTAAGGCGTGTGCTCGCGAATCACAGAAGTGCGGGATCGTTGTTACCAAATTCTGATTGGCCAGTCAAGTAAGAAAATGTCTTCTCATAAAGACTCGTGGCCAATGAGCAAATGGCAATGGCTGGTAGGCCAGTAGGCTATTGGAATCTAGCATGTGCAGAAATCTTTTCTCGAAATTCGGGTGTCGCTAACAATCGGACGCCCGCTGCAGTGACGTTACATCCTGCTCCTCCTCACTCAGCGGGCGACGATTTGTTTTTTTTTTTTTTATTCCTCTCCGGCGGCGGAGTCGACCCGTCGCCCTGGAACGTTGACTGCGGCGCGGCGTTGCGCGGTGTTCGGAGAGTGCGGTGTTTGCATTGCTGGTTAATTAACCCTGTTTGCTCGCGTGGGCAGGCTTCTTCAGTTACACCGCTCACTGGCTCAGCAGGACACTTCACTACGTGTCGGCCATTCATCATCATTAGCCAGGCCGGCCAGTCGCACTTGACGAGCAGCTGTGCTAGGCGCGGCCCGCGACTCGAGATCCGCGGGAACAGACACACCTCGAGCGCGCTTCCTGGCGCTTGCAAGTTCCCCGCCTCCAAGGAGTGCGCACTTGAGCCGCGCGGGGCGCAGCGTTGCCAACTCCCTCCTGCTTACTGAAATAATACCACGACAATTCCGAACAAAAAACTATTCGTACTGTAACACTGCCAACATGTACGTTGTCACATTTGCTAACTTTCGTATTTGATGTTAATCTGCTTTATTTACATGCAACGTGTTATTGTCTTCATGTAAACATGCACCTTCCACACTCGTCACATGTGGTATTTTTTATATAATTGGCATATGTGATTAATTGAATATTTATTTTTCTCCTGTTTTCTTTATTACACATATTTGTTCTCGGGATATTTTCTCTTAGATGTAACGTGGCAATTCAACTATGTTTAAAAATAGGTTAGTTAGTTAGACTTCATTTTTGTATATTTCTTATGCTAATAATTTCTATTTAATTTAATGGTCTCATATTTTGCGAATATTTCATGTTTGTTTATTTTGTATGCTTACGTACGAGACCCAGTGTTCTGCGTGTTTTCCTAGCAGTTAGGACGTGGGAATTGGCACGTAACAGGGCACGTAAGAGGGGTGTAGGTATTTAGTATGCTCCTATTGGTCTCAGGTTCGAATCCTGGTTACCTATTGACTGGAACGGTAGGTCCCTTTAAGCCGTGTCCAGCCAGCAGAGCCTAACTCTCTCTTCAACGAACCTCAGCTTCCGTCAGACGTAAGAATATGTCTCGCACCTGAACGTAGGTGACGAGTTAGGTTTTAAGTTAGAATGTAGGGTGTGTTAGCTTCCTCCCATTTTATTATATATTTCAAGTGTTGTTCCAGCAAGTGTGAGTGCAATTTAAGTCCTTGCTAAGTTAATTTAGGAGTTTAGAAGCTCGCCCGCGTCTGTGTAGGAGTGTACGTATTTCTCCACGACGTCGAGGCCCAGATATATGTAACCCTGCATCTACCTGTCCTGGCGACATTATTTATTTTGAAAGGTCGTTCTACTTCACTACTGAACAGTGAGAGCATCCAGATTTCAGTAAGACAGGTTTTCATTGCAACATATTTTACGTGTGGTACATGGCATCAGCTTTAAATTGTTCTAGAAGCTTACGAATTTCTCAAGCGACGCCATGTTGAATTTTGACGTGCTAACGAACCAGTTTTTTTTTCATCCCCCCCCCCTCCCCACCCATGAATAACCCGATAAAAGTACGTGTTCATTTGCTCTAGGCTAACAAAATTTAAGTGATTATTTTATTTTCTGAACATTTTCATTTTTGAAAGTGATAACAACAATATCCGTTTCCACGTATGTATGAAAGTGAGCCTACGTCACGTGACATAGGGACAACATAAGTAAGGCCACTCCCACGTCTTTGTTTTGTGTCACCTTAGGTATTTACTTATTGTCACGATGGTTTTTCGTTCTCTTAAAAGTCCAGTAAATTCAGACAATGAAAATAAGGAGGTTGAAATATTTTAGCAATACATCTGGACGTGAAAATCATTTTCCCAGGGGTCACCTACATCATTTGCTACAGTTGCTCCTATGCCTTCCAATGTTTTCAAAGTGTTGTATTATTATTATTAGTTGATGGTCATATGTTTCCTGACAGTGTTGGTACACAAATCGTACACGTAGTTGTCTTCCAGCTGGATGTGTAGTGGTTCACGGTAAGTTCTGTCTCCGCCAGCCAATCCACTGACAGGGCCTGTGAAACTCATGGACTGGTATAACACGCAAGTCTGAATATAAAATTACTTCAAGTCAGCTCAGTAAATACTTCTGTTGGAAAATAGACAGATCGGCGCCCTGCACGATGACGTTTTAGAACAGATTGACGTCACAACGCAAGGGCGCCGTTATAGGCCAGATTGGCTAGCACAACGTCGTCAGGCAGAGCTTGGCTTGTATATCCCTAGCTGCATTACACACTGTTGAATGCGCTTGGTCGTAGACAGCGCCTCTCTTCCCTTTTCTCTGCAGAGAGAGAGAGAGAGAGAGAGACGATGTTGTGATAGCCAATCTGACCTATGATGGCGTGCGACACCACAGACTCTCCCTCGCTCGAGCACAGAGAAAATTAAAAAGCTTATTTCTTTTTTTGTTATTAAAACAGTTTAATAGTTTACATTTGTTTGGTTGTGTGTTATATATTTCACAGTAAGACTTATACGTTTTAACATGTTTATTCATAAAATTTAAAACGTTATACCATTAAATTTCATATTTTAGTGTTTTATATAGTTTCACATTTTACTATAGGTACGTATATCATGCGAGTTCTTTTTTTTTTAGAGTTGAAGGGCCTCGCAAAACTTTTTGCACCTACCCTAACCTAACCTAACCTAACCTAATATAATCTAATCTAATGCTCTCGCTGAGAACGGCGATGACGCTGACACACTGCAGGTGAGTACACAGAGGTGAGACAGTCGCCAACCCCAACCGCATACACTGGCCAACAAAATGGCGTGAGTGAGGAGCAAAATGTCGGGACGGTGTTCGCCAATCAGCGCTGGGTAACACGCTAGCAAGCTGGCAGTCCAGCAGGAACGTTCTGCAGAACGCGGTATGATATCGGACGCTAGGGCCGTTTCCAGAGCCTCGAGCAACCAATCAGTGAACGGATACGCCGACATCAAAGGCACAGCCTCGCCATGTCGCCCCTGTGTGCTCGTCTACTGTGTGATGGAACAAAGCGCGAGACGAGACAGCAGGGAAACTATAGGCTGTTCACAGTAAAATAAGCACTTTTGAAAGCCCTCCTTAAGATCGACTTGTATTATGTATTCTTCCGTCTTACGTAAAATTAACATTGCCAAGAGCCTTATCACTTTGTTTATGCTCCAGTTAAGTGAAACTATACAATTATTAGGAAAGTGAATATTTTATAAATATGCTCATTTTTATACACTGGTACACTGAAAAAAAAAACAGAAATAGAAAGAAATAATTTAACTTATCACAAATGATTACCTAAAAACGTTATATTCAACGTTAAGTTATAGAACTAATTTCCATCCATCATTACCAACTTTACTGGGCGCATGCCATTCAGTGCGCCCGTTAAAAATATATGCAGACAGGGGCAGTGACTTTTTCCTTAGGTTGATTTCAAAAGTGCTCTCTTTATCGTGAACGGCCTTTAACCAGGTATACTGTAGGCTACAGCAGAGGAATCTAAACATGATTTAGACAAGATTCATGACTGAGGACTGTAAAGGGTGGGGGGAGGGTGATGGCGGAGTCCCTCCTCTTCCCTAGATGTTGACACAGGGGGATTTAATCGAAAGTAGAACATCAATTAATTAGTCAAGTAGTTAGTGAGGTTACATAATGGCATATATATACAAAGTAGAATATATTCTGGGAAGTGTGGAGGATTGGGCGATAACACGTTACTCCACCACAACGCTAGTCTAGACCACGCGGATGTAAGAGAACAAAATCAAAGTGTTGGAAAACTGCGTTTGGCCCCGATAGCAGGTCCAAGGCCAAACGAAATGACTGGAAAATGAACAGTAAAGTCTGTGTCTAGGAGCATTGGAAGAGAAAGAATTTGACACTCTCAGGTTAACTATGTTTCTTAATAGCTCACCTAACTTTTATTTTAGCCATATTTTAGCCTGTGGAATAGAGGGTAAATGTTCTACGAAAATGTTATGTGCTCACTGAGTGTGTTGCATGCTTCACAAGTGAACTGTAGTTAGAACTAATGCAGCATCTATTACTAAACAACAAACCGAGTTTCAGTGGCATAAGACACAACCACTCATTTCTATGTTTGTAGCGTGAATGGCTGGTGCATTTTTACAATTACCACATAACATGTAATTCAAATTAAAATTAAATGTATTAAACAACTCGTAAACTGTAAATTTTCTGTAGTAAGAGATTCTCAATAATTACACTGAAAGTATAAAATTATGACACGGGGATGAATAAATTCTGCAAAAGAGGTGAAGTCGAGTGTTAACTTGGCTACATCCTCACTGACGCAAAATAACTCGACTGCGAGGTCATCTATCTCTCTATTTCCCCACTTCACACCCGCTCTCACACACTCTGTCTGTCTTGCTCACCCGATGTCCAGTGGTCAGAGTCCAGGCACAGGATACATAAGTAATAGTGATGGGTAGTTCACGAACTACCAGTTCATTTTGAACTGGTCTTAAAAAAGAACTAGGTGCATAGTTCACCGCGACATAAAAGAACTAGTCTCTTGTGATATCGGTCAGTCGTTCTCTCAGTGCCAGTAACTACGCGAGGTGCGCCACTGCGCATGCTCAGATAATCCGTCGTTCGTTGCTCCCTGCAGCTTTCCTCCATCCAGCTATGTCAAGTTTTACACGCTCACAATAAAGAAGTGAAAAACTGTTTTTTTTTTCTAGTATGTTCACTCAATACTTCGGATATAGCTTTTCGACATTATTAGCATCATATTAAAATTAAGTAATTTTTGTAATTTAAGTTCTGTTAATATGTTTCTAATACTGGTACGAATAAATCCATTGTGTCGGAACCATTTTTGTTGAGTTTGTACACGCCTGACTTGAAAAAATTAACTTTATACCTGGTTGTCTCTCGCAACACAACCTATTATAATATTGTTGAGGCCAAAAGTAATTTGGTGTTATATTACCCAACACAGGCTTAGATAACACAGTATAAAGATATTTTCACTATTCATTTATCTTACTTCTATATAAAAAAGAAGTTATATCATCTACACACAATGAAGCACTAATTCTTTAGCAATTAATTGACAAGCAACACTTGTTTGCTTCCCTTTTCGTTTCACGATTGCTGAGATTCGTCTGAGGAGGGGAAATGGAACTGTGAAAGAGGAAACAGAGAAATACCTATCTAGTTCTCGGACCGAGGTTGCACTTGCTCTCTGCAGTTCGTGACCTATATAGTTCAAAAGAACGGTTCCCAATGAACTGTTCCCAAATGTAACTAGTTCCGAACGACCTAGTTCGTTCCAGTGAACTATATTTCCCATCACTAATAAGTACACAGAAATGAAAAGAAGCGACGGTTCCTTTCGTGTGGCGTACCCTTGCTCTGATTGGCTGCGCTAGGCTCATACAGCGCAGCTTTGAGGGCGGGGAGGCAGTGTAGGTGAGGGCTACCGGGAGGGAGGGATCACGTGACACTGCTAGAACTCTCCACGTCAAACTGATAACATCGCTCTCCTGTGAACCTGCGCGTCCAAGGTCAAGAAGCGAGGGAGCGATACGGGCGACACTAACACGCACGCCTAGCGCCTCATCGCTCCTACGTGCAAGGCGTGCAGTGTTCCCGTTGTAACGCTGTACTGTGAAAATTAGATCTGTAACATAGAGGGTTTTATTACACGCGATGAAAGTACACAGATTAAACCACGTCCGTATCTTTGTACTTTTCTCTTGCTGCTTAAGAAAACTGCATGTGCAAGGTTTAAAAATGCTATATTTGACCATTTCCAGGAATTTCTTTCTCCTAGAATACACTTAATATGACAAAAATAAAAAAAAAGAGTCGTTGATAATTGTTATTTTTTTTTATATGTATATCTTCTGACAAAAGGCATATTTCCAGAACTCTGATTTACCGAAATATGCTTTTACGCGCAAATAACGATTTCACAGAAAACGTTTCAGTACATAGGACTCTTAAATACAACGTTGCGCAACTTACGTATATTCGACATCTCTCGCCTAACCACTCTCGGCCGCTGCCACTACTGAACTGAACGACCCCACCCCTTCCTGCAGTCACATTGGATTCTCCCGACGCGTCTCCGACTCTTGTGCAGTATTTCCTCATTTAGATCTCACTATACTTTGCACGTGAGTTACCAGGCGCTGTTTCCGAAGGCCAGCGAAATGTTGCAACCATGGACTAACAATGAGGTAGACCGATCTCGCTGGCTGCGCACAACCTTTATCCGTGTCCCAACATTGAACTGCTTTTCTGCCTACATGTCGAGCAAAAACGGCGTGGTTTGAATTATAGGTTAGAAAACGGATTTGTAAAAAGTCCTTAGAGAAGTTTTCATACTTCCTCTAATCAGTTTGTAATGCTTTTTGATTGAATTCAAAATGGTAAAGGTATTTTATGAATATAATGGTACTTGTCATTTAAACATTAAGCTGTAAACAAACACGTTCATCACTGTTGATCATGTGACTTTGAAAGTTGTGTAGGATTGGAGTAGGTCAATGTTGGGTATATGCGCACCTGACGAATAAGCGGTCTACCTCATGTTTAGTCTGTGGTTGCAACGCCGTTCTCCAGAGACAGAGAGTGGACTGGAAAGCATTTGTCAGCACCTAACATGCAGGACTTGAGAGTCGGTGTGTATGAAGCGAGGTGAGCATGGAGCAGCGCCGGAATGCAAGGGAGGTGTATATGGGAGATCCCCGAGAACACCCGCCGAGCAGCGGCATCGTCCGTCACGTCACCCACGCGCGGATATCTGAGAGCGACTCCGGGTTCGCCTTTGTGGCCGGAGAGAGGGCCAAATGTCGCAGGTCATTATGTACGTGGCTTCCATGGGTAGAGTTCTTGATGGGGTCACACCGAAGTCTGCCATCTAGCGGGAAACTGTGGAAGATCGTGTGACACCTCTGCCTCTGCTTGATACGGACACCGACCCAACCTTTTTTTTTTCCATAAGAATCGATTAGTTAAATGATTTACGGGAAGTTCCATAAAATACTTCCTCCTCCTAACCACCTCTACGTCCCTTCATCTCTTCTACACACGCGCGCACTTTGATTCCTTGTCTTTTATCTTCCCAGCTACAGGATTTGTTTTTTTTATATATCAGAGGCATTACTGAGTCCCAGCAGGTACAAGCTGGTCATTCTGAAGTGAGCATTTTATAAATCCCTGCCTTAGATCTACTTGTTTCGACATTGTGTATTCTTCCAACATATGCAAACACTGCCATGGGCCTGATCGCTTTATTTATGGGCCAGTCAAGTAAAACTGGGCAATTATTATAAAAGTAAATATTTAAAAACTTTACAAATACTCGCACTTACAGACAGACACTCGCACTTAGAGACATCAGAAACAGAAAGTTAAAGGAATAATGTCAGTAATACAAACGTTGACCTAACACATTTAATACAACGTTAGGACATGGAAATAATTTCCTTTTGTCGCTACCAACTTAACTGGGCGCATGCCAGCCAGGTGCCCGTAAAAAAATTTGATTTCGAAAGTATGTAATTAAAGGCGACCAGCTGAGCGGCGCGACTTTATCTCCTACCTGTTGTGTCTGTCTGCTGTGCGCTGGCCTCATCTGCTACCTGCTGTGTCCATCTGCTGTGCACTGGCTTTATCTGCTACCTGCTGTGTCCGTCTGCTGTGCACTGGCTTCATCTGCTTCCTTCTGTGTCTGTCTGCTGTGCGCTGGCTTCATCTGCTTCCTTCTGTGTCTGTCTGCTGTGCGCTGGCTTCATCTGCTACCTGCTGTGTCCATCTGCTGTGCACTGGCTTCATCTGCTTCCTTCTGTGTCTGTCTGCTGTGCGCTGGCTTCATCTGCTACCCTGCTACCTTCTGTGTCTGTCAGCTTTGCGCTGGCTTTATCTGCTTCCTTATGTGTCTGTCTGCTGTGCGCTGGCTTCATCTGCTACCTGCTGTGTCCGTCTGCTGTGCACTGGCTTCATCTGCTACCTGCTGTGTATGTCTGGTTGACAAAAGTGCAATCTTATTCTACTTCTTTGTGTGGCTCGTCGCAGCCCACTAACAAGAGGAAATGGTGAAGTAATGCCATTTAATCATTATTATTCGAAGGCGAACATAAATGTTTTTTTTTAGTAACAGTGTATCATATATATGTATATATATATATATATATATATATATATATATATATATATATATATATATATATATATATATATATATATATATATATATAAGAACACACACGATGTTAGGTAAGAAAAGAATTAAATAATGGCAAAATTAAACATTTCAATGTAAGTAAATTTACTTTTTTTAAGTAGTGTTATATAATGTGTAACGTCATGTTTTAATATGTGTACTGACTGAAATTTGTAGAGTACTATTTATTAGCACTTAGCATTAGTTGTCTTGGTTACGCTAGTAGGAAATGTTTTGTACAGTTCGTATCATAAGGTTTTGACATATCAGATAGCCAAGATGTATTTTCTAGGACTTGAAATGAATAACATAAAAATAAAGTCTTTTTGTTCCAGAATGTATTTATTATTATATTACAATTAATTATTTCAAGCGTTTTTGACATAGTTATAAAGTAAGGCGGTATTTAAATACGTTTGTTGTAAAGTTAATTTTTAAGACAGAAATTTTTTTTCTAAAATTTTAATCAATTTATATTTTTAAGTCAATGAAATAGGCTTTGACTTTTCGCAGTGTCGAAACACTTCGTAATAAACCATAAAGTTGCGCTGGCGTATCCTCAACATTACAGGCCGTATGACAGCAGAAGCCAGTACGACTAAGTTAATTAATTAAAACTATATGTATTGTATGGCAACAACAAACTATCATGGTCATTACATTGTAATAAATAGCTAGAGGCCATCTCAAAGGACATAAGTAGTAGAAAAAAAAGTCACGTGCGTATCTTGGTGGTACTTATTTCACGCCTTTCACTAGAAACGTTCTCACAAAAATTCATATAAATTTTTATGTTTACGTTCTGAAAATACATTACGTATGCACCTTTCCGGATGTAATCATCAACAGGTACGTATTTATAGTTCAGATTTGTTATTACCGAAGCCAACAACCTCATATACCATCACAGACCCTGGCACATGAATATGTCATTACAAATGCAATTGGCAACGCACCAATGAATTAAAAACAGTATGGAGTTAAACCAGCTTGAAAACAAATTACATGTTAAAACTTGTGACTTCAGAGAAACGATGATTTTTTTTTTTTTTTTTTTTTTTTTTTTTTTTTTTTTTTTTTTTTTTTTAAGGCAACTCAATAAGAAATGAATACATCTTTTAAATTATGTGAACTTTTAATATAACTTAAGAGAACCCTAAATGTACACCATACCAACTCCAACGATTATGTATATTAATGAAAATCCCCACAGAACACGGCTACTCCCGATACTGACAATTACCTGAGCACAGCAAATGTAGTGATACCGTAATTAATATCACTAACCATAATAAAGTAATAGAGCGTATCCTTATATCAACCTGCTAAAACCGTCCTGTAATACAAGAGGACATATTTGTTACTGCTGTCAGCCCTCGACTCCAGAACGATGATACCACTGGGAAGGGCCGGGCCATCTTCCAGTTCTGTCGACTGGAACTGAAAACGCTGACACGTCTTCAGCGTTAGTCAGCAGAAAGGGAACATTTATCAGTGCTCAGCAAACAGCATTACTTGTCAGTGAATCAATAGTTTCGGAACACCTGGCCGTAAATATTATTTAAGGGTACACAAAATATTTCAATGTGAATTACACCCTTCAATTTAGCTTTAGTAATTATTTGAAATCTAATATATGTATAAATATTATTTTGAAGCGCATAGTATTACGCGATGATATACGTTAATTAAAATATGTATACAGTTTTAAGGTTATTCCTTATTGTAATTTCAGAGAATTCCTGAAATAATCATTATAAATATAATAGTACAATAGTCTAAATATCTTGACTCGCGCGTCATTGCGTTTTTCGCTGGCATTATAAGGGGCCATGGTGGTGTAGCGGTCAGACTACTTACCTCCCACCTAGCCAAACCAGGTTCAATCCCCGGCGGGTTCGCTCCCTACATTTTCGCATGTGGGAATCGTGCCGGACGATGCCGCTAGGCGGCCGGTTTTCTCGGGGATCTCCCGTTTTCCCAGTCCCTGCGTTCCGGCTCCGCTCTATACTCACTTTGTTTCACCTTCACCGGCTCTCAAGACCTCAATGTTAAGAGCTTCCCAAATCTCTTCACTCCAGTCTCAACTCCACTGATTGATTAGTTGATTGATAATGTGTTTTTGTTATATGAGAAGTGCCGACGACAGCAGAACAACATAATAAAACAGTTACAATGACATCCAACCAGCCAATTTACAAGCACTTCTGTTGTACGGGAAGCGAATAAACCAATTACGGGAAAGCACTGGTTTAATGACTGCAACAAAAATAAACACGGTGAGAATATCACGAAACTATCCAGAACCTCATAAGTCCACTGACGTTACACGTACTTCTGAGCCACAGTGATCGCAGTCATCATTCTAACCTCGCACAGAACGCTAGCCTCGCACAGGATGCTACTCTCGCACTGGACGCTAGCCTCGCGCAGGATGTTAGCCTCGCACAGGACGCTACCCTCGCGCAGGACACTAGCCTCGCGCAGGACACTAGCCTCGTACAGGACGCTACCCTCGCGCAGGACACTAGCCTCGTACAGGACGCTACCCTCGCGCAGGACACTAACCTCGCACAGGACGCTAGCCTCGCAGAAGACGCTAGCCTCGCACAGGATGCTACTCTCGCACTGGACGCTAGCCTCGCGCAGGACGCTAGCCTCGCACAGGACGCTAGCCTCGCAGAAGACGCTAGCCTCGCACAGGATGCTACTCTCGCACTGGACGCTAGCCTCGCGCAGGACGCTAGCCTCGCACAGGACGCTAGCCTCGCAGAAGACGCTAGCCTCGCACAGGATGCTACTCTCGCACTGGACGCTAGCCTCGCGCAGGACGCTAGCCTCGCACAGGACACTAGCCTCGCAGAAGACGCTAGCCTCGCACAGGACGCTAGCCTCGCACAGGACACTAGCCTCGCAGAAGACGCTAGCCTCGCACAGGATGCTACTCTCGCACTGGACGCTAGCCTCTCGCAGGACGCTAGCCTCGCACAGGACGCTAGCCTCGCAGAAGACGCTAGCCTCGCACAGGACGCTAGCCAGCTGCTCGCCAAAATGGTTGCCAGCGACCTGCAGTGATTGGCAGCGGTATCGGTCAATTAGCGAGCAACGTAAGACGGTCTATAGTCCATTCACGGTTACTTCACACTTTTCTGAAGCCCTACTAAAGTTCTACTTTCAGGATATTTCTCCGCCTCGCGCAAACAAAGTTTAACTAAGCCCAGAAGGCCACAGCAAAGGGACAACACACCACATTCGTGCGCAGTCAATGTAATAGTGTTTTTCATGAGAACTATTTCTTAGTAGGCATTACCAACACGCCTATATTCCGCCTGATTTTATCCATGTTAATTATAAATGAAATAATGCTATTTATAGACAAAATAAAAGTAACTGTTCAATTTGACCAAAAATGAGGTACTTTATGTTAACACAAGTATAAAATGCTTGTAATATATGACATAATTGAGAAAATCACGAAGCAGTCACGCATAGAGTGATTTTCATATGTTTGGTTTAAAACGTGTGAAGATACCTTGAATAGACTATATGTAAGTAAGTAGTGGCGTGGAGGTTTAATTTGATTCGGGCGTGTTCATGCGCGGATTGGTTGCGCTAGGCTCTGGTAACGGGCCTTACATCTGATTGGCGGAAGACCCCTTGCTTGCTGGACTTCCAACCAAGCCACCTGCTGCTGTCTGGCGTTATCGCGAGCTGAGTGGCCGGTGTGACGCCATCTGGCTGGAGCGTGCAGCTGCAGTTCGCGGTTTGTTTACTTATCTCGTCTGCAGTTCTGCTATTGGTTGTCCACGGCAAACTGAGCACTTTTGAAAGTCCTGCTTACGATATACCTGTATACGCTTTGTGTATTACTCCGCCTTATGTACGATGTACGTTTCCATGGGCCTCGCCACTTTATTCATGATTCGACCAAGAGAAATTGGGAAATTATTAGAAAAGTAAATTTATCACAAATATGCTCATTTTTACACTTAAGTGCATTAAACAAATACAAAAAGCAAAAAGAAAATGTAAGATATTATAAATAGTTACCTAACACTTTAAATTCGACGTGAAGATATGGAACTACTTTCCGTCCATCGTTACCAATTTTACTGGCCACATGCCGTTCAGTGCGCTGGTTAAAATACATGCAGGTAGAAGCAGAGAGTTTTTTAAGTTGCTTTCTAAAGTGTTCACTTTAACGTGAACAGCCTATACCTATGCGTCTCTGAGCTGTGACCGTATCGTTTTATGTGTGGGAAGTCAGTAGCAATGTCCACTGCAGGTACCTATGGTAGTTCCATATGTTTCCGACCAGTATATTATGTGTGGGAAGTCAGTAGCAATGTCCACTGCAGGTACCTATGGTAGTTCCATATGTTTCCGACCCAGTATATTATGTGTGGGAAGTCAGTAGCAATGTCCACTGCAGGTACCTATGGTAGTTCCATATGTTTCCGACCAGTATATTATGAGAGAGGGAGAGAGAGCCGTTAGAAGAAGCGGTTTTTAGCTATGTTTGAGGACTCGTAAATAGTATGTCTAATATGCGCCGTTGTTATTTAAGGTGTGTTATTCGTACCTCGTCTGAGGTGTGTTTTATTTTCGTACATTGGTATAATTGGGACACTTTTATTGGTTTGCTAGCTAAAAAAGAAAACACGGATTCCATACACACTGAAACGCAATACAAGCGACAACTAGGCGGCCCCCTTAAGTTCTACTGGCGAACAAGTTGTGTATCCTTCCACCACATTTATCAGAATATAATTAAAATTTAAAAGGTAAAGAAAATTATTAAAAAGTATTGTATAAATTACCATCGTCATATATGTACAACTATATAATTAAATATAAATAATTTTACCAATTGTACAATTTTAAATTTTTTGTAAAAAATGTATATTTAATGAATTGCGCATATACGTATACTGTTGATTGGTAAATTACCGTTTTCCCATGCCTATAAATATGAGTGTCGACAGCTTACCTAACGCTTGAATCGAGAAATTAACGCCACCTCTGTGTTGAAAATATAATGTAACATGGAGGGTGCCGACAGCGCAAACCTATACATTATAAAAACATTAACAAATAAGGTTGCTGCCTGATGGGTGAATTATTACAGCAGCGCCACTTCTATGAAGAAAACATATGAAATCCAAGATGGTAGTCGAATCAAGTAGAGAAACAAACTCCAAAAAATGACAATTAAAAAACCAATATGGTGGCATACGATAGATTGTATATAGATGAAGGGAGGGGGGTACGGTGACGGAGGCCTGCCGACCAAACAGCCAATAGCAATTGGCTGCAGTCGTCTGTTAGGGATGAAACGAACACGACTAATTGGTCGTGTTGTAGGAAACATCCGGAAATGTAAGTTTATTATAAAATATTTTTTAAAGTAAGTTTTTATAATTTTTTATGGATTATTTTATAATTTCTTATAGAAAGGGGGAAATGTTAAGGGATTTTTGGGTTCAAAGTAATTTAAGATCATGGGGTCAAGGTCAAGGTATTCTGCATCTAATATGGTAGTAGTTAGTAATGTATTATACTTGCTGACTTTTATGTATTCTTTCTCGAGTTATTTCAAGGTTGTTCAAGGTGATTAAGTCAAGGTAGTCTGCATCCAATATGGCAGATGGGTGATGTCTACAAAGATGGTGGTTGCCTACTAAGATGGTCGTTGGTTGCACCTACCAAGATGGCGGTCGCCTACCAAGATGGTCGTTGGTTGCACAGACCAAAATGGTGGAATGGGTATGGGTGAGGTTCTAACCTCTGGATATTTCAATTTCTTGTATATATTTTTATAATGTTAAAAACAAATTTTTATTAATTTTTTAATAACTTTAGAAATAATTTTTTTGCGATTTTTTGGAAATTTTTAGAATTTTTTTTTAAAGATTTCTAAAAATTATTTCAGATATATATATATATATATTGGATTTTTGGGGTCAAAGGTCATGATTTCCACTTGACATGACCCATGGTCCCCTGAGTTACTAATACTCAGGGGATTCTACCTTTCTTAAGGGGGGAAAATTACATTTTAAAGGAAAAAGAAAAATCTTTGGGGAAATATAGTGGATTTTGAGGGGGAAAAGGGAAATTTTGAGGAAAAAATTGGTCGCAGCTGCACAGCCACAACCCCAGCCAGGCCCATAAAAAATACATTGTACCAGAGCGCAGATAATCAAACTACTAGTATTAACTTTTAAATTAAACGTTCATTGTATGGGATTAAGGCATGTCCTCATTGCGATTTCCGTATTATTTAATGAATAATTGAGCATCATCGTCCGACAGGCCATGGACAATAACTGGCAACAAAGTGTGGTTTTCGTAGTTTAAAATCCAATATGAATGTACGGTTCATCTTCAGCTTTATACCATCTTTAGTAAAACTGACCAAATGATCTAATTTTACTTGCTATTGTCTTAATAATTTGAGTAGTTTTGTTCGAAGTACCAGTGGTACCAACGCAGGAGAGTTTGTTTTGCACACCCGTAAACTTCCTCCTTGCCATCCTGAGCTGTGACATGTTGTCAAGCAAGCAGAACTTTGGTTTGCTTCTTAAGCCTCCCTCTCTCCTGCCCGGCTCTTGAAGAACTTTGCAGAGTGTCTCACAAATAGCTGTGTTCCCACAAAACTATTAAACATGCTCCCAATATGATCATCTACGAGATAAACACACACTTGAGGCGAGGGCTGGTGACAAGATGCCACGCAGATCATAAACACCATTTCAGAATACTACGAAATGGATGAACAGAACAGCTTTTTCAAAGCACTGTATCTCAAAATATACACGTCATATACATACAAAACTACTCGATGGACTGCATTGAACCGTCCTACAGACTTTCCACCAATCAAATTGTAGGATCACCTCTTAAAGTCCCATAGGTAGAGCCACGAGTATTTCGCGAATTCATTCGGACGCGAGGTAGACACCAAACACTTGTTCTTTTCTCCTGATGTTGTGATTGGACGACAGTTGTTTAGACACGCCCCGTTTAACTGTGAGCCAGTAATAAGCAGGGAGCAGTAGTGTGAGTGAATGTTTAACAGTCCTGTACAGAGGCCTCACTTGATCACTGCAACTAATAAGCAGACGATAATATATCCAGTGTATAGAGGGCTGTCCAGTCTAGCTTGCTGCCAACTCAATCAGCGAAATACTCGGGGCTATACCCGTAGGGGTAGTGAAATTTCGCGAAAATATTTCAAGACAAGTTATATTTCAAAACACTGTAGTGTCGTTTACATATCTTGATTGGCTGAATACCTTTCTGACACTCGTTAAATGTCAGCACTCGAATCACTTAGGAGCCGTGCCGATGTTGCCGAATTCTGAGTGGCCCGGTCAAATATGAAAACACCGTCTCAAACAGACAGCAACCAATGGCAATAGACAAACTGCTGTAGGGCGTCTATAGTATTGAAGTCTACCATGTATTCATACATTTTTTGCGAGAAGTCGCTAGCTCTACCCATTGGTAAACGCAGAAATACTAGCACGCCAGTTCAGGGGCCTTGCTCTTAGCGGCGATGTCGTACTTGATGTACGTGGCAGAGTCGCCCTTATCGCCCCCACGCTTCCAGGCGTCAAACGCGGACAAAAGTTCCCTGTAGGCGGGACTCTACATATTGTCAACACTTCCGCTTTGAACGCTCTCTCAGACATCTCGATGCGGAAACTCGATAGGTCGTTGATCTTGCTCGACCCTGTCGAGATATCGCGGAGCGCGTTAAACGTGGACAGAGTTTGAAAGGTTAAACTGATTATTACATGATAGACGAGAGTGAAGGAAAATTAAGCGAAGACATAACTTGGTCACATGCGAACATAATCTTGCTCTGAAGTCCAAAGAAATGTCACATTTCATTACAGCCACATGTCGGCCACTGCCACAAAGATAATACAGGAAGAATTCCAGTCCTTTCAAAATATTATCACTTCGAAAACTATTTATTATTTAAAAAACATAATTTGTAAATAAGAGCATTTTAAGAGAGACGGCAACTTTGACCACACACTCGCCCCTTCCCTACTTACTCTCGCTCATCTAAACTATGCCTTCAGTTTTTAGGGATTCCGCTGCTTATTCATGCGTGCTGCTTGCCGTTTGATTGTTTACTCGCTCATTTTTATTCTATTTTCATGACGTTAGGTGCATCTGTACCGCCGTTACAGTTGTCACTCGTAGTGGCAGTTTTCATGCACACCCAAAAAGTTTAAGAAACACCATAATTATTGACGTTCGATCGATATTTTTCCAGGGAGTACACTAAGATGGAGTATGGTCCAGGACAATTATTTTCTGTCGTATTTACCGACATCACAAAAATATGTAATACATATCAAAGATTGTGTATTAATAAACTTCACACACGCGATGGTAAACAATACTTTAATGAAATTCCGCAGAACTTTTCGAAGTTAAAGTAGCGTTCATTATTATAAGTTGTTGGGATTCTCAGCACGAGTTCACACGACTCTGGAGGTACAACTGTGTAGGCATTTCGTGGCTAATAGAAACTACAAGTGGCCACGCCTACAGCCGAATATCGCACGCTGAGTGTTGGCTGCGTCGACCACGTGACGATCAGCTTCTAAACATTATCGGTAATCAATCTTTCCTCGTAAAACTAACTTTTGAGCGCATAGTTTTCGCATCAATACATGCCAAGAAGTCTATAAAACCGTACAAGGTAATGCCTGTACAATAAGGATGTTCTTACATATTTATAATGTGTGGCTGTCGCTGAATTTTTGTAATATAACTTTTGCTAAGCATATCATAAAATTAATAACGATAAGACCTTCCTGATCCACAGTTAAGTTTTCTGCAAATAGTTTCGTTTGTTTTATTTGCATAGTGCAAAAACAGCCAAACTTTGATTTTGACATGTTTCCTCAAAAAAAAAAAAAAAAAAAAAAAAAAAAGACGTGATTTCTAAGACATTTTTATCTGAGGGAAAAGTAGTCACAGATAATTTCTACAAGTTGAATGAACAGTATGCTGTACGAATATAACTATTTTTATCTGAGGGAAAAGTAGTCACAGATAATTTCTACAAGTTGAATGAACAGTATGCTGTACGAATATAACTATTTTATTCTCGGTCGGTGCACACTTGCAGTCTTCATTCGACTAGTCGTCGCCTATCTTCGTGCGTGAGCCAATCAGAAACAAGCTTGTTCGTGATTGCGTGCAGACAGCTAAGACGCGTTAACAATTCAAATGATCCAATCACGAAAGTGGTTTTGAACTAAAGCCTTTTGGGACACTACTTGTCCTGAAGTCTTTTCGAGAGGATCCCGTACTCATATCGGCAAGTACGTGCCGCGAAAGGATCCGTATTGGCTGGACTGCCCGCTGGCAATATATATCAGGCGCAGTGATTGGCGAAGTACGTCCTGACACGTAGCTGGGGAATGACTCCGTTTACTTGGCTGGACTGCCCGCTGGCAATGTATATCAGGCGCGGTGATTGGCGAAGTACGTCCTGACACGTATCTAGGCAATGTATATCAGGCGCGGTGATTGGCGAAGTACGTCCTGATACGTAGCTGGGGAATGTATATCAGGCGTGGTGATTGGCGAAGTACGTCCTGACACGTAGCTATCCAATATATATCAGGCGCGGTGATTGGCGAAGTACGTCCTGACACGTAGCTGGGCAATGTATATCAGGCGCTGTGATTGGCGAAGTACGTCCTGACACGTAGCTATCCAATGTATATCAGGCGCGGTGATTGGCGAAGTACGTCCTGACACGTTGCTGGGCAATGTATATCAGGCGCGGTGATTGGCGAAGTACGTCCTGATACGTAGCTGGGCAATGTATATCAGGCGTGGTGATTGGCGAAGTACGTCCTGATACGTAGCTGGGCAATGTATATCAGGCGCGGTTTGGCGAAGTACGTCCTGACACGTATCTAGGCAATGTATATCAGGCGCGGTGATTGGCGAAGTACGTCCTGACACGTATCTAGGCAATGTATATCAGGCGCGGTGATTGGCGAAGTACGTCCTGATACGTAGCTGGGCAATGTATATCAGGCGCGGTTTGGCGAAGTACGTCTTGATACGTAGCTGGGGAATGACTCCGTATACTTGCGCTCGCGGCTGGAGTTAACGAACAAACAGCTGTTTCTCTGCTGTATTCTTAAGAATATTGTATTTCAACTTCAATGTCAGTGTGGCGATTCGAGAGCCGATGGCTTTTATTCCAAAGAAATGCAGTATGTGAGCGAATCTGAAGTGTAGGCATTTAGTGGATGAGATAATTAAATTTCGCAAATTAGGTGTTTATATGGTCACGCTAAACGTAATGACTCTTGCATCGGTAAGAGACATTCTGAAATCGACTTCACGTAATGTTATCAGAAGTGAGTAATTTGAGAAACAGCGAGTCTTATCGTATGCGGGCCAGCCAACTTAGAATGCACACGATGCAGTGCAAATCTTACGAGAAGGTGGGATCGACCACAGACTGGATAGATTGTAATATTATTTCTGTCTTCTTCGCAAATTCTCGATACTCTCAAGAGATTCGCTTTCACAGCTGCCTGACTTTTGAAAATACGTGAATCAGTGCCATATTCACATTTTCAAAAGTGGCGCCGATATTTGCTTCTATTATTTTCAAACGACTCGCACTTTGGGGGGGGGGGCGACGTTTCCATTATTTGAATGTACCTCATCTGCATTAATATTCGCTAGGAGGAAGTGTGCAAAATATAAAAATATCAAAATACGAATTTGCGTAAACAGTGAGCTAAAATTTGTACAATACACGCGAATTCTTTAAAATCTACCCTTTACACGTTTTTGTATAGTCACGGACATTTAACCCTTTGAAGGCGGCACAAATTTACTGGCTATGAATACAAGGTTGACGTGAGCTGCCTATATTCACCACTAAAACAATATAAATTCTGTTGGTAGCCGTATTTCCACTTACAATCTTCTTTTTGGTCCTACTTACACCGTACACGCTTACTGTTCTCTGCAACGTTTATTATTGGCTGGCCGTCGGCAAATGAAATCGCGCCTTGTTTGGGTGCCAATCAAAGTGTCACGATAGATATAAAACGTTTTACAATCCATCGTGTTCATTGGAGAAATGATTAAAAAGGACCGTTTCTTTTCTTGCGAATTGAAATGTTGACATCTTGTAATTTATTTATTAGATTTCGGTAAAGTCCAGCGAAACAGGAAAACTACGAAAGTGTGCGTTTTGTCTTCAGGAGAAAATACATTTCCATATAAACGTGGCCCCGTGTATGTACGTGTATACTGTTCTGAGGGTTACCAGAACTGTACAGGCTGTGTTCGAACTCAGTGCACTGTGACCTTGTCCACTTGTCCTTGTTCCCTTACCGCGCCATGACTGCTGGCCTCCTTCATCAGAGATAGTCGTTTGTGAATTCGGACGCTTGTGTTAGTTTACACCTAGAGATTTATTACGTCGAATTTCACTCCTCGCGAGTTTTATTTGTCTTTGCGATGTTGGCAAGCGTTTTCTGCTGCCATGTAAACACTACATACCGTTCATGGTAAAGTGAGCACTTTTAAACTACAACCTTGGAAAAAAATTACTGCTCCCCACTTGTGTATATGTTTACAGGTACACTGACTGGCATACGCCATGTTTACAGGTACATTCACTGGCATACGCCATGTTTACAGATACATTGACTGGCATACGCCATGTTTACAGGTACATTGACTGGCACACGCCATGTTTACAGGTACATTGACTGGCATACGCCATGTTTAGTTGGCAAATACGGGAAGAAAGTAGTTTCATGCTTCTTTAAACCTCGAATTAAAATAGTTAGTTAAACATCTGTTATTACAAGGAATTATGTGTTCTTAGAGACCTGCAAAATTCGCGTTATTATTTGAGGACAGTTCGAACTTAAAAAATGTTGTACATTTGCAATCCGTTTGTCATTGGACTGTGCTCTATGTGACACGCCCCCGGTAATACTGCGCCAATAAATGAGCATTTAACATTCGTGTTTCCCAATCACGTACAGTTTACTCAGAAAGAGAGTAACTTCACATCTGGGCAGCAGCCAATGTAGAAACGACGCCGGCTCGAGTATATACAGTACTGTGAAATTTACCTTGATGCCAAAAAAATAACGCGAATTTTGGAGGGTCCTGTGTATTCTGGGTTCTGGTTTTTATTGCACAAGTGGTAGCATAAGAAAATTAGGAAAATAATTCCTTTTCTAGTAATTTCACAATTTCACTTGACCGACTCGTGCATAAAGTGATGAGTTCCATGATAATTTTAATTTTACATGCGTGAATCGTTAGGGACACCCAATTTTCGCGAAAATATTTCACGACCCGTTGTATTTCATAACACTTTAGCTCACATCCACTTTCTTGATGGGCTGATCTAGGTGTTGCGCGCTTGGTGGACCGCCCGCGAATCACAGACGTGCAGTATCGGGATTACCTACTTAATTCTGATTGGACACTCAAGTAAGAAAATGTGTTCTTGCAAAGACACGCTGCCAATAACAATAAGCAAAGGCGAACTGCTGGAATACCCATGGAGTTTTGAAATCTAGCATGTGCGGAAATATTGTCACAAAATTCTGGTGTGCCTGTGCCTAGTCGATCTTAAGCAGGGCTTTGTAAAGTGCATAGTTTACCGTGAACAGCCGCTAACAATTGCGCATTGCAACACGATGTAGGGCTCGAGACGGGCAAGTGACTCGCGCCCTGGCTGAAGGGAACGTCCTATGGAACATTTGTACTTTTACCACGAATTTGGACAATGTACCCGGTGGAACCGGACCTGACCTCTCCATCCTCCCCTCCAGGTGGCCGATACCTATTAAAAGGTCATACCTGGAGCGCTACTTTCTATCCAAGCTACATTAGCCCCCACAAACAAAAAGCTAAATCGGCTCTTTTGATCTCAGGTAACCACCGGGAACTTTGCAATTTTGAAACCGCCATGCTGTCCGAAAATTGAAAAGAACACTACTACTAAACTTCACACTCACACACTAACTACTATTCGCGACAGCGCTAATCCTTTCTCGAGTTGAATTTAAGCATGGCGGTATCCCCATAATTGCCATCTCGGCTCAGTGCGTCTGGGTTGTGCCGGGCTAAGTTTCGGGGGATGTCCGGTAACCAGTAACATCCCCCTCCACCTCGCCCCCTGACGCAAGGAGCTTGTTTCGAAACCCAAAACTTCATTCCGTATTGGCACTCATGCACACACAGACTCATACATAAACCATCGCTGCGCATCTTTCCGCTTTGCCATTGTCAATCTGTATAAAACACAAACTTGTACCTTCAGCTTTGTCCAATCAGTGAAGTTTCGCCTGAGCTTTACATGGCATGTCGTCTTTTCCAGGTATGTCTTTTCCGGTGTATTTGCTACTGGCCGGGTGGTTGGAGGCTCTATGGATAGGAATTCACTTCTTCTGTTCCAGGTTTGCTCCATTCGGTTCGAAAGATTTCAATCTTTTCGAACATTCCACCCAGTTCCTTCCACCACCCCGGCCTGGCCCCTCCCGAGGGAGGGGCGTGTCACTTCTGTAAGGCGTGACCATACTGGTGGTAGGATGCCCTCCGAGACAGAAGGACTAGTACCTGACCACAGTGTACCCATTGAAGGGCTTACTGTAGTCGAAGGTACGCCTCCCGTATGTACGGATGGCATCCTGAAGGGCGTCAGATTCTTCGAATCTTTCGCCCCTACGCCAGAAGCATTCCTTGACCAGAGTGACCAGCTCTGTTGGTGAGGTCGGCAGGCCTACCTGGGCGACGACAAGCTTGTCAATTGTTTCCATGAGTGGAAAAAGGATCTTATCACCCCCCCCCCCTCCATTTTCCTTATGATAAGGACAAGAGCTGATGTCAACGTCGCCGGATCTTCCAACTTCGTAAACATCGCCCTCCTGATTAGGTCGTTGTAGAGCCACTGCGGGTCATTAGGATCCGCTTGTGCAGGCCAGGCCTGTACAGCGGCATCCACCATGTTATTCTCATCCGGCCAGTCTATTTCTATGGTTTTGGCTTCTTCTGGAGTTGCCATAGACTTCCTCGTTAACACTTTATGGAGGAAGACTTCCCTCTCAACCTCAGTGTTTCGAGGTTGTTCAGTCAGTACCTCCTCCATGGGTTCGGACAGCGCCAATGTGACGTCACAGCCTCGATGCACTTTTCAAGGTCGCGAAGAGAGGTGAGTGCCCTCGGCGGATGAACTCAAGCACGGCCGTGTACAACTGAAGAGAGGAAAAATGGCCTGCAACGGCTAGATATGGCGGTTTATCGCGGGGAAAGTTGGCTGTTTGCTAGTAATCTACGTATTGTACACATGCCCGACAATTTTCTTTACTTATTGGTTGTCATGCATGTGAGACGCTACTGCCACGTTTCCCTGGGCCAATGACGATTCTGATACCGTAAGGCAGAACGTTCGCGATTGGTCTGCAAACAACTTAGCAGAGTCAAACCCTTGATCATCCAATAATGAAGGAATAAACTTGTTACAGTGTTATAGAAGATACGTTGGCTCAAAAAAAAATTTCGCGATTTTGTATCATCCCTAGTAATGACCAACAACGGGGCTTATCGCTGCAGGCAACATACAGAACCATTCCCAGTTCCCGATATTGTTCGGATTCGAGGACGAACATTGCCGAGCTCACACGAGGTGCTCATCGCCGCTTTTATAGTATATTCGCGGTTTCTTCGCCTCTTTTTAAATCAATCGTTTGAAAAATAACACCACGTATGACATGTTTACTAGTTTCCTAAATAATCATGTAGCACACGTGTTTTAATGTTCTGTGAATATAACAAATACCTAATTTTTACTCACCTGAACTTTTATTTATATTTCATATATAAATTAAAGTGTTTAATTCATAATGAATATGAATTAAAACAGGGATAAAATAGGTGTGTTTGTAACGCCTAGTAATAAATATTTCCTATGCAAATTTAAACAGAGTGCGCACGAATACAGTGTGGTGTCCTCTAAGTTTGTCGGAGGACGGCTCACCTACTGCCTTATGACCTAACTTAAACTAACGGCCATGCCTTACGCGGGATTCGAAGGCAGAACCTCCCGCAGCGCAGACGGTTGGCGCACTAGCCGACTTCGCCACGGCATGTCGGTCGGCAGAGAAGGCACTAGTAACTCCAGCCGGAGTAGGCATGTACATTAGGAACTCAGGAGGTTTGTATGCTATAGGCTCTTGACGGTCAAATTAGCACTTTTGAAAGCCCGCTTAAGATCTACTTGTATGCACGTTGCGTATTCTTCCGTCTTATGTAATATCAAAGTTGACATGGGCCTCATCGCTTTATTCATGCGTCGGCCAAGTGAAACTGTGAAGTAATTAGAAATATGAATATTTTTAAATCAGCTATTTTTTACATTTGGTGCTTTAAAAAAAACGGAAAGCAAAAGAAATAATTTAAGTTATCACAAATGTTTACCTAGCACTTTTTATTCGACGTTAAGATATGGAACTACTTTCCCTCCATCGTTACCAACTTTACTGGGCGCGTGTCACTCAGGACGCCCGTTAAAATGTATGCGAACAGGAGCAGTGACTTTTTTCTAAGGTTGATTTAAAAAGGGCTCACTTTGTCGTGAACAGCCTTTTAACTGCGCAGTTGTGGCGCGCACACAGTGTTATTCGCACGGGAGGAAGGCGAAAGTGAGGTCCGGCTATTGCACAACGAGACGCCGCGCGTTTCCTGCTGAGACTGCGAGACTTTCCCCGCCAGCAGGTCGGTCGCGTGATCACCGTGATACTGTTCGCAATGCCAGCATCACCTCCCCCCTCCCTTCCTCTAAACCCCCTTCCCCTCCCCCTCCCCCCTCAACACTCAACAACACGACAAGACACGTTCCCCACACGCGCATATGCCTGTAACAGCATATTGGTAGGTTCCCTGTCACATCTCGTATGTAGTCTCTCCAATGTAAACTGAGCACTTTTGAAGGCCCTGCTAAACATCTGCGTGCCAATTTTTTCTCTTCCGCCGTTTGTAAAAATTAACATTGCCACGCGTCACATCCTTTATTCATGCTTCTTTCAAGGCAATCTGTAAAGTTATATATATGCGATTCACGCTAAAGTGAGCATTTTTCAATAACCTGCTGAAGTTTTCTTTTCGTCAGATTTCTATCTTCCTCTCACGTTTTGATATAAACATCGCCATCAGACTAATAAACACAGTGAATACATTTCACCACTCCCAAACGTTAACGTCTGGAGCTGCAATAAATGCTATTTATTCGTGGTTAATTCCTATTGAAAGGGCCTTAAAAAGTTCTCACTTTACCGTAAAAAGTCTATATATATATATATGTTTATTTATTTATTTATATATTTACAAGTCACCTAATAATTCACGTGCATTAAAATTTTAAGAACAATGAATAGAGATCTGAAAAATTCGCGAGTTCAATGACCTTACAATCTTATGTACAAATATGCCGATATCAACTGCACATTGGTTGTCTGCTGTCACAGTGGAAGGCGACGACTTTACACCGTTCTCCAGTAAGTGTCAAACACTGTGTGAACCAATGGTTAAAGTTTTATAAACGCACGTGTATTGAATTCCAGCTTGTCGCGTAATTTTAGTACTTTCAAATGTATACCTGACATTGCAAATTCAAAGTTGCGACATGGAACTACTTTCCGTTCCATCGTTGCCAACTTTAATGAATGCATGCTAATAAGAGTGCCAGTTAAAATGTTCGCAAGTCACTGCGGTGACATTTCTGTTAGGTTGTTTACAAATGTGACCGATTAACCGTGAACTTGTTTACACACAACTTGTATTTATAATGTCAGCTGCTAAGTCCACGCGTTCCTGAAAGTCAACATAGATAAACTAATGCCCAGTTCGTGGTTCGAAACTCGATCCAAGATCGGATGTAAGATTTTCACAGGAAACTGTTGCACCCTCTTCTAATATCTTTGGTTGGGAGCTTAAACTCGAATGGTGCAACCAAAGATGTTAGAAGAGGTTGCAACAGTTTTCTGTGAAAATCTTACATCCGATCTTGGATCGAGTTTCGAACCACGGTGGTGCAACTGGGCATTAGAAAGGTCAATCCCAGCTAACGGTTTTGCCAACTTCTTAGTAACTACGTATTTACACATACTGATGCATTTGATTTTTTTGGTATCCTGCGCCACAATATAAATACAGTATTTACATATATATATATAAAGTTAAGATTTGTATAGGCTACGGTATGTACGTATGTATGTTTGTTTCTTATACATTTCTACGTCGTCCGAAGGATCTAAAATTTGGTATGTATACCCTTCAGTGCCCAACTTAGAATACTGTATATGCCAGAGTGGGCTCCTGCACTCCATTTGGCCTGGTATCCCTAAAACCAGTTCGTGAAACTTTAGGACCCGTATTGAGTCCGAAACCCCTAGAACGAGGTCGTGTGTCTCTTACTGTAGTCTTATACCCAGGCAACGCCGCGGAGTAGTTCTGCTGTTAACATAAACAATCATAAGGCGTTTTAAATGGCTCTGCAGAGACACTTCACTCTGGCAAAATAGATATTTGCTCAAAAATCAGTAAAACAATTATATAGGCTTTTCGTCCCTTACGTTTTCCTTACCAGATTTCATCAAATTGTAAAGTACGATTGATATCTACAATGCCTATTTATGTCTCACGCACTGTTAGCTCTTTTGATGATACAAATTGTTATGCTCGTCATGCGAAGGCCAAAAAAAGGCTCCAAATGTTTGGGAGAGAAGAGAGGTTTTAGGCACCTGCTCCCCCTGTTTTCAACATTGATGTCGGCAAATACCGCCAGTGCCTACTCCACCCCTCGGTGGGAATTGTGGCGTTAAAACTAAGGTTTTACGTTTTAATACACCGTTTAAACAACGGATGTTCGTAAGAAAGTCCCGGCTTTAAAAGTGGGTTCATATGTTTATGGAAAACCCCACAACGAAAGAGGAAAAGGCATTCTCATGAAACGAAACGACAAATATAACTACAAAACATCCGCGAGGAAAAGAAACATTGAAATGTGAGCAGCATACAGAGAAAAAAAAATGTATCGTTATTCTCAAAGAGATGATGATAATCCCCTTCCTTTCCCGTTACGTACAAAGGTCCAGAAAAATAAAGCACGTTCGTGATTACAGAGATTCAACAAGTGACATTGTGTTTGGAATCCGTGCATGGCGTCTTTGCGTGTTACGTTCAGATAATTCCACTCGACTAGATATCTACATAATTTCTGCGTGGAAGTTATTTAAGTAAGTAACACAGTTCAAATAAATTATCTTTAATTCAAATTTTGTTACAATTTGTTTTTAAAAGTAAAAATGATAAATTGCTTAGAATTGTTCTTTTCACCTGCTGTCCTACTGGCAGGTGGCCTAGCGCAAACGACGCGGAATGAAACATAGCCATTTTTTACATGTCTATACTTCAAGTATGCTTCTCACACGACACAGCCATGAATCGTGTCGTAGAGAGTACCTACCTTTACTTTGACACGCGCTCGTTCATTGGTTTACCAACGCGAGTAGAGAGACACAGGCAGGGATAACGATCGCCTTAAGTCAACACGCATCACGTAACAATTCCGCGTGTACGTAAAATGCGGTCATCTGTAGCCCCATACTACGATGCTTCAGGGTAGCAGGTAGTCTAAAAAAATGTTGAAATAAGAGCTGTGGATTTTCAGATTGAAAAATATTAACGTTCAGATTACAAATACGTATTAGTGTGATAGTTTAGATGTAGGCAAAATTATATTGCTTAAGTTTGACATACGTGGTTTATTAAAATTACATCAACTAAATCATGGCCATAAACTGGGATGCATGTTTTTCGTGTGCTTGCGGATGAATCGCAATATAAATTGATCAGCTCGATTATGTTAGATCGTGTTCCGTGACGTACTAAGACTTGCAAACTTAGTGCTGAATATGTCGCACTTCACGCAAGCATTTTTAAAGTCAAGCATATTTGCACTTCTGAGAAACGTGATAAATAAATTCCGTAAGTCAAAACATTCTCAAATTAACGAGTCGATAGAGCAGTAAAGAATACAGAGGTGGAAAAGCCGCCTACACAGCAGTCGCAAACACTGGCCAGCGATATGGCGTCGCTGGCCAGCACCTGGCAGCCTGCTCGCTAGCCGCTAGCCCTCTCGGTAACCAATCAGACGGAGGGCCCGCCCTCGGCCTCGCGCAGCCAATCAGAACGTGGGTACGGCCATATCAACGCAAGTCATTTGGCGTCTGTATGCTTAACTATTCTGTGCGGTTTCTTCGAACTTTTAGAACCAAACTATTGAAAAATACACCACTCATTACGTGGTTGGATATTTCCTAAATACACCTGCATGTATCACACGCGTTTTATACTTGTGCTAACATAAAAGTACCTTATTTTCGGTTAAATAGAATTTTTACTTAGATTTTATCTATACATGATAATATTTGATTCATATCTATTATGAATAAAGACATGGAGGAAATAGGTGTGGTGGCATTTCCTAGTAAGAAATAGTTCTTATACAAAATGTTATTACAGTGAGTGCGCACGAATGGTGTGCGTTGGCCCTCTGGTGTAGTTTCCTAAGGTTTGTTCGGGTGAGGCGGAGGAATATCGCAGAAGTTGAACTTCAGCAGGGCTTCAGAAAAGTCGGGAATAACCGTGAATGGAGTAGTACATGTGAGCAGACGACATGGCGGAAATAAAGACGATGGAAGGCAAAGGTGAGACAACTGAGTCGCCACTGTAATGGCACGTACCACGCTGAAACCGAACATTGGCAACCATTCCTTGACATGAGCGTACATTCGACGCAACGTGATGCTGAAGCATGCTAGCCAGGGTGTCACCCGCTTACGTCAGCGCGTTCGCGCGAGTTGCGTAACACGTGAAAGGCGAAGTCGTCCGAGACTGGGAAACCAGCTCCAGTCGTGCGGGAGATGCAAATGAGATGTGCTCCAGCGTGGCTGCAGGGGTGACGCGTAAACGGGGCGACCTTGACCCTGAGCGGAGAAAGTTGTCTGTGGTGTGCCACTTCCGGTCTCGCCCCTAGGTAGAGGCTCACATCATCACTGGACCACCTCCCCCACTTCACTCGAGCGACCGCACTTTCACGTCCGCGCATTCAAGTCTCCGCGAACTGCACTTCACACAGACCGCTGCATATGCTATCTATTAGTGGTATATATACACTTTTTGAACCAAGCCTTTGAAAACTCGCCCATGTAAGACGTTTTCGGTTGTTTCCTAAATACAGCATGTATAGGCAGAGACCCGGAAATTTCGTCGATTCATCTGAGGACAAGTTAAACTTCATTCATGAGTACATATGTGTTTGGGTTTCCATTGGTTCATAGTTTGTTAGAAACGTCCCGAACGAATCTCAACCAATAACGAACGTGGAAGGAAAACAAGAATCAAATCACGTGCCACCTAGTATGGTATAAAACTGGAACAACTGATGCTCGAGAGCACAGAGGTTTATGGAGTCTAGCTTGTCGCCAAATGAATCCGCGAAATTTCCCTCTCGCTATGTATAGGGGTAGTGAGATTTAGTGACAAGATTTCGAGACAAGTTACATTTCAAAATACTGTAGGGTCGTTTACGTGCATTGATTGGCTGAATTATTTTTTGAGACTTGTTAACTGTCTGTATACGAATCACGCAGGAGCCGTGCCGACGTTACCGAATTCTTAGTGGCCCAGTCAAATATGAAAACACCGTCTCAAACAGACAGCAACCAATGGCAATAGACAAACTGCTGTTGGGTGTTTATAGTATTGAAGTCTGTCATGTACTCATACTTTTTCGCGAAAAATCACTAGCTATAATAACGTACCAATGTAAAATATCTTATATTTGGTGAAATTAAACTTTCACTTGTGTTTTCTATAAATAATAATTTTCCATTCATAATTAACATTTGGTAGACTATGCTCGAGTGTAGCTCGAGCAAAGCTAGTTTGAAAATTTCTTTATTGTTCAGCACAAAACTCTCATGGATGTGCAGTCTTTGCTCCGCTAGTGTTTAACACGACCTCACAATAACACGACAGCTCAGTTACGATATTGCTAACGATATAATTAATTTTATAGCCACTTAAAGGGGCATGATTGATTGTAAATCCTTTTATACAGTAAAGGACATTTGATTGGGTCAATATCAGCTCGGCTGTCCATTGGTTGATGACGGGCCAATGATGAACGTTGTTAAGTACAGGGTAGTGCCCGTTGTGGTATGGACCAATAGGACGAAGGTGAGTTCTAACACAGATATATATACAGAACTGTTGTTCTTGCAGTAGAGGATATAGGTGACTCGCTTCTAATAGGTATTAAGTGCCAGTAAATGTGCGCAGACCTCAATGTGTTAATATGAACAATATCAGGTGCAATAAATGTGTTGGTAATGACTGGCAAGAAATATTTCTCATGCGAAATATAATTAAAGCGAGTACGCACTGGCGCGGTGCTTTGTTCCTCCGGTGTAATTCATCTACACTCGGTTAAGATTGGTTTGCACGCGGCGGAGTAATAGCATGGAAGTAGAACATGATCGGTGCTTCAGGAAATATCGAGCTAACCGTGATTGGACTACGAATTGACGCCTGATATACAGCGAGCGACCTGCAAAACTCGCGTTATTGACATGTGGCAGAACGTTTGTTCGAGTCATGCCATTAGCCTACGATTTGTTTAGCTCGTCCCCGAATAATTATAGAGCCAATGTTACAAGTTGTACGGTGGAGTAAACGATATTCTGTAACGTCGTTAAACAAGCAGATCACTTACAGTGAAGAGCAACAGCGAATTACATCGTGCACACACTTAGCCGGGGGGGGGGGGGAGAGAGGAATTGAGCCGACTACAAAGTGTTTTGTTGCTATTCAAATTGCCGAAATTTTTGTGGTGAAAATTAATGGTTTTCGCCACGAAATACATTTTTAGTCACCATAGCAGTTAAGAGATGACAAGTAAAAAATATCGTGTTCGCCACAAAAAAAAAAAAAATTGACGACGCAGTGGGTACCAACTTAACACTATGTGACCACCACCAAATATGTTTTTTTTTGTTTTTTCAGTGCTGTGGTCTGACTTGTATAGAACACCAAAGTCGATCCTTTGTGACATGAAATAAAATGAACTTCGCACGTCCGTACTAATACGTCAGTTGGAGTGAAGATATTTGGGCGTCTCTGAACCTTGAGATCTTGACAGCCGATGACGTTGGAGTCTGCAAGGTGAACATGGCCGTTATGTTAACCCTCTGAGGAGTGTACGCGTGTATACATACTGCGCTGTGTTAATGTGGCAGTTCCTTTGCTATTGGAGACCAAACTCACTCTTTTATTGTTTTACCAATTCACTCTATTATATCGGAATCAAATCTTAGACATTTATAGTTAGTAACACTTCATTTCGTAAGAATAAAATTGTTATTTGTAATAATTTCTCAAATTAAGACGTTGGATTGTAAAGCATGTTAACTCCGTCACGCCACACATTAATAAATTGTGGTCTGTTCACAATTACTGGCACTCAAGACAAATTATAAGCGAGTCAACTATATCCATTAATGTAAGAACAGCAGTTCTGTTGGTGTCTCGATCTCACCTTCGTCCTATTGGTGCATACCACGCCGGGCACTACCCCGTACTTTACAGCGTTCACTGTTGGTTGGTCACCAGCCAATAGAAAGCCGAGCTTATTTTGACCCAATCAAATGTACTTTACCGTATAAATATGATTTACAATTAATCATGCCTAGGTAACTGCAAAATTTGCGTTATATTTCTGCAGCACACTAAACTCCAGGGTGTTATGCGTGCTACTGACGTCCCTCAATGGCTGAGAGTATTTGTGGCTCGACGGGAAAGACTCTTTTAACCAATAGAAACAGTTCAACGCCAGAGTGACCAATCACCTGTAGCACAGTTACACAGGCACATGACCTCGTATAGTAGCCATTAGCTAACGAAATCAAGAGTGGTACTCGGAAATATATAGGACAATGACGTCTAGCTTGTCCCAAAATAATAACGCGAAATATGCAGGTCTCTAATCGTGCCCCTTTGAGTGGCTATAAAAAAGAAATTCTATCGTTAGCGATATCATTGTTACTGCGATAGTGTGTTCTTGTGAGATCATGATAAACACTAGCCGAATAAAGACAGCACATCTTTGCGAGTTTTAATGTGTACTACAAAGAAATTTTCAAGTTACCTTTGCTCGAGCTACAATGTAGCATATTCTACAAAGTGTTAATTGGCACACAGTCAACGTGCGACTTCATTGGCCGACGTTCAGCCAATAATAAGCATTGCAGGTCACAGTGAGCATGCCCGGTGTAGCCAGGACCAATAGGACGATGGTATATTAAACACGCTTGCCAACACAATTGATTCTGCTGAAGTGAAAAATATAGGCAGCTCACTTCAATATTGTCCACGGTACCAGTAAATTTGTGCAGTCCTTGAAGGGTTGACAGAATCTGCCAATTCGAACACGAAGCCTGGCACTGTGCAATTTTCCCGCCAAACCGGGGGCTACAGTGGTCCAGTGATCTACGCCTCTCACGTAGGCGAACCGGGTTTCCGCATGTGGGAGTCATGCTGTACGATGCCGCTGGACAGTAGTTCTTCTCCAGTATCTCCCGTTTCCCTCGCAAAATACATTGTTTAGTCAAAGTTAAAATATTCATAAATCAGAATGAAGATAAAATAGCTTATAATTTTTAAAGCCATATTATCTTAAAATAATGTTTTACCTGGCAAGTCATTAATATTTGATGAGATGCTTTTTTAATATTGCATTTTAACACTGTGGGCCTGAGAAATTATAGAAGTCACGAGACTTCTACATACGTCAAGAGTAAATGTGCGTTTTTTTCCAGAAAGGTGCAGATATTAGTAAACATGTTTCCAAAGATTTTTAAACGAAGTTTGCATACAAATATATTCTATGGCGCCATATTTTTTTATGCGCATAGCCTATTTTTATTAATGCAGTTCCTATTCCAGCATTATCTTTGGCTTTATTTTGTGGAAAGAATAATCAGTCTTTAAGCTGTTTCAGCAAATATGTTTTTCTATAAGTGTATTTTATAATATGTATGTGTTGGTTTGGGTCCATGGAAAAGATATGTTACATGCTATAAATAAATCAAATGAAAACTTGTAGAGTAATTCATGTGTTCTTTGTTCATTGCCAGAAAGACTTTAGGTTTCGGTTCTCGGAAATATTTATTGGTGTTTTTGAAGTGAGTTAGGCGGGGGGGGGACATTTGGGGGGGGGACATGTATCGAGCGCCTTTACCACGTCCTTGGATAAGGGCGTAGTACCGTGCCACCTGAGGACACATGCGGGGGGGAGCATTGGGGGGGACATGTATCGAGCGCCTTTACCACGTCCTTGGATAAGGGCGTAGCACCGTGCCACCTGAGGACACATGCGGGGGGGAGCATTGGGGGGGGCATGTATCGAGCGCCTTTACCACGTCCTTGGATAAGGGCGTAGTACCGTGCCACCTGAGGACACATGCGGGGGGGGAGCATTTGGGGGGGGGGGACATGTATCGAGCGCCTTTACCACGTCCTTGGATAAGGGCGTAGTACCGTGCCACCTGAGGACACATGCGGGGGGGGAGCATTTGGGGGGGGACATGTATCGAGCGCCTTTACCACGTCCTTGGATAAGGGCGTAGTACCGTGCCACCTGAGGACACATGCGGGGGGGAGCATTGGGGGGGGACATGTATCGAGCGCCTTTACCACGTCCTTGGATAAGGGCGTAGTACCGTGCCACCTGAGGACACATGCGGGGGGGGGGAGCATTGGGGGGGGACATGTATCGAGCGCCTTTACCACGTCCTTGGATAAGGGCGTAGTACCGTGCCACCTGAGGACACATGCGGGGGGGGAGCATTTGGGGGGGGGGGACATGTATCGAGCGACTTTACCACGTCCTTGGATAAGGGCGTAGTACCGTGCCACCTGAGGACACATGCGGGGGGGAGCATTTGGGGGGGGGGGACATGTATCGAGCGACTTTACCACGTCCTTGGATAAGGGCGTAGTACCGTGCCACCTGAGGACACATGCGGGGGGGAGCATTGGGGGGGGCATTTATCGAGCGCCTTTACCACGTCCTTGGATAAGGGCGTAGCACCGTGCCACCTGAGGACACATGCTTGAAAAACCACTCGAGCATTCGTATACGAAGAATTCTGAGTGGTCATTTTCGTATACGAACATACGTGTAGTTGAAATGGTATGCTCCACTACCTATCGTTCGTAGACGAATTTACCATTCGAATTAATTTCGGCTGTCATTTGTTTCTCCGGTCTGACTTAATTTTCGCAGTGGCTAGCCATTCAGAAAAGTGGCTTATGTAGTTATGAAATAGGCGGTAACGTTTTTGTATCCAACATGGCAGTGGCAGAGTTTGGGTTTCGGATATTGATCTTGTTGAGTAAATAATATTTCCAACTACATTACAGATAATGACTGAGTTTTTAATGAACGAAATGTCAATTTTAATAGTAGGTCATATCTACGCCGAAGCCGAAAACGTAACTAATGATATTTCATAAACGTATTTTGTAAACATGTCTTTCTTTAAGATTTTAGGGCCTTATGCACGGACACGCCTAGAAAAGAATCACCACGCGCTAATGTGCGTAAGTCCTTTGAAAGACGCCCTGTAGACTGTATTTCCTTATCCCCTTGCTCCGTAACACACATGTCTAGAGCTAGTGATTTCTCGCGGAGAAATCTGGGAACAGGGTAGACTTGAATACTATAAGCACTAAATAGCAGCTTGTCTAATGACATTAGTTGCTGTCAGCTTGAGGAGGAGTTTTCATATTTGACCGCACCACTCAGAATTCGGCAACATCGGCACGGCTCCTACGTGATTCGTGTGCAGACAGTTAACACGTGTCAAAAAGTAATTCAGCCAATCAAGACAGGTAAATGATCCTACAGTGTTTTGAAATGTAACTTGTATTGAAATCTTTTCGCGAAATTTCACTAGCCGTATACATGCCCCACGGGGCCTCTTTTAAAGGACTCGCCCTCTATAATTACAATATTTTTAAAGGTATTTATGAGGAAAGGAAATTATTAATTACTAACAGTATAGTTATTTTAGTGCTATTAGAAAAAATTGACAAAATTTTAAAATGTGGCGCAGAAAATTTGGGTGTAAGTACGATTTTGTAAATATCACTAGAACATTTTAATTATACTTTGGTAATATGCTTACTGTTACAGAAAAATACATGTTTTTAAATTGTAGACATTCAGTAAAACCTTATATGTTTTATAAACTGATGGGCATGCATTTAAATAATTTACACTTACATACGACAACAACTAAAAATCTATATTAATGAATAAAATTTATGAAATTTAGCGCTATCTAGTTCCTGCAACGTAACTTATACTGATGTATACGAATTACGTGTTATTTTTGCGATACTAAGCTGTATGAAAAATTACAATATAATCTTATATGTACAGTTCTCAGTTCCATAAATACACTAGCTTAACAGATAAATACATTATATTAACAGCAATGAGTGAATAAGCTGCCCCACACGAATTGAAATAATTAATTACTGTAGTTCGCTCGCTCTCGGCCACACAGACAATGTTGTATACGAATGAGAACTTCAACATAGGCTCGCTGGTCTGAGGTACAACTGGCAACACATTATGGGACAGCAGCAGTCAATGTTGAGGATCGACAATACATAGGACAATGCAGTGTAGCCTAAAGGGCTAAAAACCCCACATTTTCCTGTCCGTATCTAACACTATTGTTAAGCAAGCTTATTTATAACTTAAAAATTAAATTGTCACATTATTTTCTTATTTCTATATGTACATGAAGTACAGGTTAACTGAGCGAAATATTGTAAAAAATGGAAAATTATGTTTTAGTGTAGATCTGATTTGAGGTGAACTTACTTTGTTAAAATGGAATTGTGATACTGAAAATTGTAAGATAAATGTAGATTGATAGGTTGAGAGATTTTTGTGGCTCCTAAAAGCAAGGTCTCGAGAGCCGATGAGGGTTAAACGAGATGAGAATGGAGCAGCGCCGGAATGCAAGGGCGGGGGAAACGGGAGATCTCCGAGAAAATCCGCCGACCAATGGCATCGTCTCGGCACGATTCCCAAGTGCGAAAATCCGGAATGGCCCCGGCCGGGGACTGAACTCAGTTCACCTTGGTGGGAGGCGAGCAGGCTAACCGCTCATTCACCGCAACCCTATCAATGTAGTGAAGTTATATCTAGGGCTGCCTGTTTTTCGTGAAAAGTTTCCAGGACTACTTGAATTCCGAAACATTAGCGCTCAGATCCACCTTCGTGATTGGATGGTTTTAACTGTCACTCTGTGCAGGTGTCTGCCCGCGAATTACGAACACTCAGTGCCGCAGTTACTTAATTCTTATTGGCCCAGTGAGGTAAGGAACTGTCTCCCGACAAACACAAGTAGGAAAACTGCACATATTATATAGGACAGTGGAGTCTAGCCTTCGCGTAAATCTTCTTCTCGCGATAAACCGATGGCCGTGACAAAATCCATATCTCTCGAGTAACCTCTCATGTTTGACATCTAAGTATTGTAAAATAAAATTAAAAAAATAACTAAGTGGCATTTCATGACTGGCTTGCGTACATTTAAGGCGAGTCGAATATACATAAATTAATAATAAAAGTATCAACACGCTACGTTCTTCGAAGTTATGCTAGTTCAAAAATTATTCGCTATTTTTCTAGCTTCTCTACTGTAGTTATTGTCCATTTCATATAAGTGGTATCAAATTTGACAGTTCTAGGAAAGTAGTGCCTCTGACATCTGGGTGGCTATGTATCCTTCCGCCACAGCTGAACTGTCATTGAAGGCGACTGTTTGCAAACAAACACCATGTGTCTGCCAGTATTAGTAAACAAACAACATATGACTGCCTGTTTTTGTAAACAAACTGCATGTGCCTCCTCCCAAATGACTTTTAGAAGCTGTGAAGGGCTGTTCAAACAGTTGCAGGTTGGCAACAATCCCATTTTTTTTAGTTTATAAATATTTTATGTAAATGACTAACAGCCCATGTAATAAGTCTATAAATTTATAATTTTTTTACCTTGCAAGAAATTTATAACCAGGATATACGAAAATGAAATTGTATTTTGACTGTCAAATTAATAAAATATATTTTACTATTTTTGAATACACTCTAAATATATTGACAACTAATCTTGTCACACTTACCCGAGGAAAGTTCATGTAAACATAAAAATTTCGCATGGTTTCCACAAACACCAAATACCAAGACACCCTCCCCTCCCCTAGGTATGCACAAATACCGAAATACCGCCCCCCCCCCCCCAACATTCTTTCCAAAAATAGTTTACATTCTTACATACAGTCTATTCCTATTGTTGTATTAAATGTACATAATTCAGCTTTGTGGTATTATATAACAACAAACATTGTACAGCCTGATACTTCTATGTGGTTATAATTCTCAGGATGTTAAAATATGTAGGTAACCAAAATAATATTAAAGCAAATGTTACTTAATTTCAGTAATTTTAATAACTCTCATTTAGTAACTCAAATGTTAAGTATTGCAGTTCTACATACAAAATACTTAAATTACTTTTCTCGAATACCTGCGTGTTCAGATTGTCATGCTGTGAATAAAAACTTATTTCTGATTCGTTGTTGATATTTACACTGAAGTTCAGTCGCACAACCTCCCTCCTCAAAATTGTGAATACCGCCCTAGGCTTGTTCTCTGGTTCCTAATGAAAAACTGTATTTCAGTTCAGAGATGTTACATAGCGCTCTAGAGAAGCAGATGTGACCTTCAGCAACAATATATCAAACGAACATGTTACATACATATTAAAAAGATGCTCCACCTACCCAAGATTGAAGACATCATAAAGTTCATTTTCCTTAGTGATACATTTTGGAATGTCGCAATTCCTGCTGATGCATGAGACACTTCTTTATGATGTTGGAGCTCTTTCGTTGGGTGCTTAAATTGAAAGACTTTTGTTTGATAAGCATGCTGTAATTTACTTGATATCGAAAAGTTGTCTTTCCAATGTAAATCCTGTTTATGTTAATTATTCTTCCGTTACTCTTACAATATTCTTATCAACGTATGTTAAAAAACATATGAGCGATTTTAATTTGCAAAACAAAAATGCTCAAACGCTTATGAAATACTCCAACGTTGAAACCTACATGCCATTATGTTACTTTCAAATACAACCTTTAAAAATAGGAAAAAAATGGTAAATACGCAGCTTAAAAGAAAAATAAACTAAAAACTACTGTAGTATATAACTCTTAAAAATAATAATTTTACTTTTGTATGCATTAGCGATACCAATTTGTCACCATTATGTTATGTATTACAAATTTCCCTTTTGTCCACCATCTTTGAGACTAACGTAGCCTATCAGCACCTTCTAAATAGTTAGGTTAAATGTTGAGAGCGTGGTGCCGGTCGTGCTGTAAATTCAAGTAGTCACATTGAAATGTGTCGTGATTCCGGCATGAGTGTGTGGCATTTTGAGTTGCATATTGTTTTGATGGAGCAGTGGAAAATTTGCTCGTATCGAAATAACATTTAAATTATTTAACTTCGAAAATTATAACTTTGATGAAAATACAAAACGCGATACATATGTCGCTGTTCGTATTCGTACAGATACAGCAATACATACACGCACACCCTTTGGCAGAAGTTAACCTTACACTCGGATTTACGATGTAGACAAACAAATATTGTTCACTCACTACAAAAGTGTTGAAAGTGCGGCATTTTTCAGGTCACGTGCATGTCAATAATTGTATTAACGGTTTACTAATACATTTACAAAACACGCAAACTTACTGTTGTAACCTCTTGAACAAGTGTTTTTCTATGGCAATCCTTGCAAGTTTACTTCACTAAAATCACGTTTGTTCGTTACTAGCATTAAATAATTTATATGCAAAATCATTCAGTAAGATCAACACTGTGCACGTTTCCTAATACAAACAAACTTAAACTTACATACGGAAATTATATTTGTCACTTCATTGTGAAAGGTGGTTAGGAAAATGGCGGAACGAGCAGTTTAACGACGTACCGATTAATATTACATTTCACACAACAAAACGCACTACAATGGTACCTACAACCAACCATGTTTGGAGAAAGCAAATAAAATGTTATTATCTACCGATTAAATATTCCGACAACACCAATAAGATATTCGTATAATAAACACGATGAGAAACAAAGTGCATGCACAACTGCCTTCACTGGGCTGGAAACTGGAAACATAAACATGGCTAGCCATTGGCTGGAAACGTTTACTGTTCGTATGTGTCCACATACTCTGTCATAAATGCTGAACATGTTTTTTAAGTCCCGTTACTAATAGCCAAGATAATTTAATATTCCTTTAGAAACATAATTTAATACATAAATGTTGTAAGTATAATTAAGATTTTAAACTACAACTTTTAGTTCCGAGTACTATTTTCTTCCAGAGACATCATCAAAATAGCCAACCTAAAACTCGAATCCTGCAGCAGTTCATAAGCTGATACAATACTGTAGGAGTAAGAGCATTTACTGTTTACATAGTGTGTAGGTTGGTCACGTTGTCTGTCAAATCTGAGACCACTTATATGAAATGGACAATACAATGAATAACGTGCATTGCTCCCGCAGGCGACTCTTCATCGCATGAAGCTATCGCGTTACAATAACTTAAAATTAATTGACGTGTTGTATGCACTGTTCATGTCGTGTATAGGATCATCGTCTAACGTGATAATCGTGCATGTAGCGAAATATGCTAGGAGTTGCTCTTCATGATACACACGTGCAAATACCAAAAGAGCACACGATACTTGAAATAAGGTGCTGGATCATATAGGGGCAAACACATGTCGACGACTCTTCTTTGCTATCATTCTCTGACCTACTAATTTGTTCCAGCCACCGTATAGAAGACAGCGGAAGAAATAACTTTGATTGAAACAGGGAAAAACTTCCGTAATATCGGTACTAAATTATCTTTCAGTGATAGCTGTAGTCAGTGTTTAAACAATCATCTCATTCTCGCGATATATACTATGAAAAAACGTGTAAAGTGGCACGCAGAAATCATTTTAAGATATTAATAATGTTTCTGGTATCTGACTAATTTCCCGGTCACGTGCGTATGGAGAGCAATATGAGAGATTGCAGGAAGAATGACTATTTTGAAGTCTTCCGCTAATCACGCTTCACTACTGGAACATCTGTAATAGAATCTCTTGCAGCGAAAGCCGCTAAGTGTGTCTATCTGCAGGCTACAAGCAGCCGGGCATTTCTTAAGATGAGTAAACTCTAAGTAGTATGAGAGGAATAACACAGGCTATAATGGCTGGGATGGGATATACGGCAGTGTGTCAGGTGCCTCAGCGAGTGTTCGTTCTGTGCGTCAGAATGACGTCACAGAGAACACACACTCCGGTCGTCTCAGTTCGCCGGAGAGAACGCGGAAGAGCGAGGGCACGAAATTAGATACTCGTTGCGCTCTCGTGCCCTCTAACATCCGCCATCTTAATTTACGACTGAATGTTGATTTATTTCAGGAAGATAGGAAGCTGAGTTTTGTGCAAGTAATCGTATTTAAAATAAAGTATTTTTCAAATACGTACTACTTTATTTTTATTTCTAATAGGTTTAGCCACAACAATTGCCTATTGCACACGTTAGCAGTGCGTGGTCACGGAGTAGGTGACAATACAGAAGCGAAACAGCCGCTTGTTCCGCGAACCGCAGTGGCACGCGTCATCAGCATGTAGAGACTCCGTTAGGAATTGCTAACCTCCTCGGCAGCCAGCACCCCAGCGAATACAATTCATTTTGCAATTAGACGCAAGGCCCACTCTCAGATCCTCGGGCAGCCAATCAGAGAGTGGGTACGCCCACATCAAAGTACCCGCCCTGCCACTGCGTACTTGTCTACTCTGTGAGCAGAATTGGTGTGGTGCAAAAGTGAAGAGTGGATGAAGAGATTTGGACGGCTCTTAACAGCGAGGTCTTGAGAGCCGATGAGGGTGATTGAAGCGAATATGGAGCGGTGCCGGAATAGAGGGGCGGGGTAAACGGGAGATCCCAGAGAAAACCCACCGACCAACGATCAACGGCATCGTCCGGCACGATTCCCACTTGCGAAAATCCGGCGACCCGGCTGGGGATTGAGCCCGGTTCGCCTTGGTGGGAGATGAGCGTGCAAATCGCTCAGCCACCGAGGCCCCTTACATATGCTGTGATTTTCCAAATGTTGTTTTCAAAAAGTGTGGATAAAGCGCGTATATATAGGGCGAGCAGGGGGGGGGGGGGTGGCGGGTGTAAGGACCTCTGCAATCAGGCGACGTTCACGTGTCTCGGAGTAGTGGTAATCGCTGACGGTACAGGAATCTTCCTGTGCGGGGGGGGGGGGGCGGGAGAGTAGGAAGGGAGAGAAGTCCCGGGCATACAGTTGGAGAGCTGACCGGGTGCCTGGGCAGTATCTGCTGCGATGTCCATGTGGCAAGTGTTGCTGGTGGTGTGTGTGGTGACCTGCTCGCAGGCGCAGCAGGACTCCCCGCTCTACCAGGTGGCCATGCTGGCAGGAAGGACGACGGACAACACATCCTCCGAGTGCCACAGACACCTCGCGGAGCTCAGGGTCGCCGTCGACGACCGACGTCTCTGGGCGCTCAACCGTGAGTATGCTGCACTACAAACAGATCACGGCACTATCGCCTGTAACACGTTAAGGGGGCCGCCGACTAGGCGCTAGAAATGTGTTGCAGTATGTTGGATTTTTTTTTTTTTTTTTTTTTTTACAAAACTATTTGACTTGCGCCCAATGTGCTATTTACGAAAAGAAAACAAACTTAAGGCCATTGCGTAATGTCGCTTTCAGGACACTACGCATGTTAGAACCACTATTTCCAAGCCCTCCAACATGGCTAAAAACAGCTGTCAAAATATGCTGACTTGATCTACGTGAAACGCAGTTACAATCCTGCATTGAACTTTGCATTAGACGTTCCATCAGTCAAATAATGTAGTCACCGCTTAAAGTCCCATAGAAAAAATTGTTCGACGAAAAGCTTGTGCGCTAGTTTAGTGCTTCGCGCATAGTGGCGATGCGGCACTTGATACACGTGCCAGTGTCGCCCTTAGTGTTCACTCGCCCTTGTGCCATGTCGCGTCAGGTAGGCGGCCCCTTGAAGAGTTCATGGGGCCCGGTATTTTATTTTTGTTCGCGTTCGAGGCACGACGATATGGACGACAATAACAAGCGCGGCCAGCGCGCTATCGTCCGTACGCGCAGAGCGCTCAACCGGCGCGCTGCCGTCGTTAAAGGCTGTGCACGATAAAGTGAGCACTTTTGAAAACAGCCTTAGAAAACAGTCACTGCCCCTGCATGCATATGTTTTTACGGACGTGCTGAGTGACATGCGCCCCGTAAAGTTGGTAACGATGGATGGGAAGTTGTTCCGTATCTTAATGTCGAATGAAAGTGTTAGGCAACAATTTATGATAATTTAAATTATTTATTTCGCTTTCGATGTTTTTACTGCATCGAAGTGTAAAATAATGAGCATATTTGCAAAATATTTACTTTTCTAATAATTCCACAGTTTCACTTGACCGATGCATGGATAAAGTGATGAGGCCCATGATAATGTTAATTTTACCTAAGTCGGAAGAATACACAGAGTGCATACAAGTAGATCTTAAGGAGGGCTTTCAAAAGTGCTCATTTCACCGTGAATAGCTTATACTCTTCCCTGCGGAAGAGACATAAGTTACAGTGGCACTTTGTTACACGCGATGAAAGCCCATCCATTAAACTACGACTCTGTCGATTTACTAGTCTCCTCCGCCTTAAGGAAACTGTGTAGACAAGCCCTGAAAAAGCAAATTTTTTTTTACCATTTTTGCGATATTTTTTTTTTAGAATACGCTTACTGTGGTAAAAACGAAAATGTGTGGGCTTAGATAATGTGTTTCTTTTCCTGGACAAAATGTCGTATATGTAGAATATTTATTAGCCGAGATACACGCCGACGCCCAACTAACGAATCTACAAAAATACTCCCGGACTACTAACTGTTAAAATGGCCCGCCTACCTGGAGTCGTCTTCCATACAATAAAGACGACATTGCCACGCTCATCAAGTACGCCATCGCCGCTAAGCGCGAGGCTCTGAACTGACGTGCAGTGTTGTTGGCATGCTGCGGGTAGCTGTGGGACTGTCTGAGGTGACCTTGTCATTTTATTGGTGGAGGGTCTGTCTGTATTAATGTTCACTGCATGCACCTAGAGAACTTGCATTGCGATACAGCGCTCTGAAATACCAATTGTCAGTTGTGTTGCACTGCCCCGAAATGGTGTTAGTAATATGCGCGAAGTCTGGAGAGTAACCTACAGGCATAGTCTGAAGTGTGTTTCTTTCCGTATATTAGCACTTTGGGGGCACGTTTACTAGTTTCGCAAAAATACGTGGATTGCAAACACTCTTAGATAAGTGTCAAGCGCGGAGAGTCAGGCGAACCCCTTAAGACTATATGTCGCCCTAAATGTTTTATTTCATTATGCTAAATAAAGTTATACCTATTATATAAGGACCACATAAATGTAAATATTTGTTGTCAAATGGTTATAGTTTGCAAAATATAGCACCGGAAAGTAAAAAAAAATTCGGAATATGGGAGCCCAAGTTTCTATGCTCCTAAATAACTTTGCCAACTGAATCACATGTCATGTGAGCTATATCATATACACAACATGTTAATTTTCAAAGACATTCAACAATGGGCTCTCGAGTATTGGTATCCTGAATCTCAACAAAAAAAAAAGTATTGTGTTCAAAACTAATTGTACTTCAAAACACGATTGGTGATCTGCAATTTCGTGGTTGGATGATTCTAAATGTCGCGTGCCTAAGTGTCTGCCTGCCAATCGTGAACGTTCAGTATCGGAATACTTTATTCTTATTGGCCCAGTCTAACAAGAACATATCTTCTCACGAAGACACGTGGCCAATGGGCTAAGAACGATGTGATTGTGGATATAGGAGGATACTGAAGTCTAGCATACCCATAAATATTTTCTCGAAATACACCTGTCCCTAGGTTTAGATGCTTTTGTCAACAGATGTTTAATCGTCCAAGAGAATCTAATAGTGTTTTAATCTGAACTTGTATTCACGCTGATGTTTGGCAATGCTATTGGCAAACTAGAAGCGCTGCCTACGTGATAGTACGTCGAACTGAATTAATTTCAGTTACATGGATAAGAATAGTGAAAATCTGAGAAATGGGAGTGAGGTGAGTGAAGAGATTTGGGCGGCTCTTCACAGCGAGGTCTTGAGAGCCGATGAGGGTGATTGAAGTGACTATAGAGCGGCGCCGGAATGGAGGGGGCGGGGGAAGCGAGAGATCCCCGAGGAAACCCGCCGACCAGCGGCATCGTCCAGCATGATTCCCACATGCGCAAATCCGGTGGCCCGGCTGGGGATTGGGCCCGATTCGCCTTGGCGGGAGGCGAGCGTGCTAATCGCCCAGCCACCGCGGCCCCCTTCGCGAAAAGATTTTAAGACAAGTTATATTTCTAGACACTGTCGGGTAGTTTACCTTTCTTGGTTGGCTGAATTACGTAATGACACGTGTTAACTGCCCGTAGACGAATCACACAGGAGCAGTGCCGATGTTGCCGTAGTTCTGAGTGGCCAGGTCAAATATGAAAATGACTTCTCAAGCAGACAGCAACCAATGTCAGGAGACAAAATGCTGTTTGATGATTATAGTATTGTAAAACCACTGGCTCTATATACGGAGCTTGCCGTGATATAACGACATTTCTTGGAAACATTGACCGCGTAGTATTACCTTGGCAGCCGCCACGGTGGCCGAGCGGTTAGGGCGCGCGCACACACACACGCACACACACACGTGTGTGTGTGTGTGTATATATATAATTTTGTGTGTCCATATTTAGGCTGGTGGGGGGAGGGAGATTTGGAGAGGGGGTGGGGGAGTTGAACATAGGACCTTTCTCTCCACCACCGTCGACGCCCCTAGTGGGAACACAGAGAACCAGTAAGCGACTTGCTTATAAGTTAACTTACAACTTATCTTGAGTGTCTGAGCGCGGTACAAATGTGCTATGTGTAAAGCAAACTTTGAGAATGTAAATCCCATGCTATATTCAACTCTTAAATGGGCAAATTGTCTATAATATCACTCGCTCGTTCTGATTGCGTGCACCAATCATGAATTAGTATTTGTTAAGCAATCACTGCGTTTTTGTTGTCCTGGGTAAGTTACATTCCGTAACAGCTATAAAGTTCTGCGAGTTCAAATATTTTGAAAATGTTCTGCCGACTTCGGAAATGCGTTTCGCAAGGGCGAGTTATCGTTTGGTGTTTTCTAGGTTTTCGCTCAGAAACTTCGCATTTCCCGCAGAAAAAAAAAACTTTCTTTTCCAGACTTTACTCGGCTTCAGTCATTAACACAGACTCGCCAGGGACAAGCGTATTCGTATTCGCTTGTTGTAAAAGTCCTCGAGGGAGTATGTTTTACACGTGTTTTACTTCGACAAGTTAAATAATAATTATGTTTTCATTTAATATCCCTTTGAGGGAATTGTACAGTATAGTGTGCGGCGAGAGTGTTGGTCGTCGTAACTCTGAATTGTTAGCGACAGCAACATTTCGCGAATTTGCTTCAGGACAAACTCGACTTCAAACAAATCAATGTGTATTTGTGCGCTGTTTGCAACTGGATCACAGTGTGTTAGACACGCCCAGGTGAACTCTGGACCAATAGGAGACCTGCAAGAAAACAAGCACCGTATCACGTGCCATCTGTTCTGAGTGGCTTCGCACTGCGACAGCAGCCAGTAAACGTAAAGATGAAGCACGAAAATGCATACGACTATGGAGTCTAACCTGCACGTTGGCGAGTTTTGTGTGGCTCTTACAGTCCCTGCGATATTGTATTTATCCATATTGCGCATTAGTTACATTTAAGCTGGTTTAAAGAAATGTTTTACACGGCACAGCATGATCAATAGCTTCTCAAGCTTCATCACGTTGTTAGGTTTCCGCTGTCTTTATTAATTTTTAACTAGTCGCAGTTGGCAAGAAATAAGTGGTTTTTCCTGCAGGAGACTAGTGGTTAAACTAACCACAGTAGCAAAGCAATACCAACTTCAGAAAATCTACAAAGAAATATCCTTTGTTGTGACCGTTCCGTAAAATTCAATACAAAATATATAAAGCTGGTTTATGCAAAAATTCTATAATAAATTCAAGATGTTCTTCCCATAACATCGGGGCCTTGAAAACTGATGAGGGTGAAGCGAGGAATGCAAGGGGGAGGTAAACGGGATATCCCGAGAAAACCAGCCTACCAACGGCATCGCCCAGTACGATGATTCCCACGTGCGTAAATCCAAAAGCGACGCCGCCTGGAATTTAACTCGGCTATCCTCGGTGAAGGCGAGCGCTCTAGCAACTGCACTACTACGATCCCTAAACTACATGTCATTTAGAACGCCAAATTGTCCTGATCCTACGCTGTGAAAATAATGGTCAAATTACCTGACAAGTGTAAGGTAATATTCGCAAACTTGTGTGGGAAGCATAGTTTTCCTTGCATGTAAGGTAAAATTACCGCACTGTGGGAGTAAAATTAACGGAAATGTTGTGAAAAATCCCGTACATGGCTGGGAAAATTATCTTACGACGTATGGCTCTCCTAGTCGATTTGTAAATATTTGATAATTGTACAATTTATATTTTCTACCTTAAAATTAATTTATATTGTCTAGTCATATAAACTGCCCAACATAGCTCTTTATATGTAAGATAAAATTATCGCATTCTGGAGTAAAATTCACGTACGTAGAGGTGGAAAATCCAATAAATGGATGGGAAAATTACATAACGACGCATGAATCTCTTCAGCATCGTCTCAACAGCCAAGTGGGACGACGGGCAGAAGAAACAATCCTTTAAAACATTTATATTCAATTATGCTGTAATGTTGTCATCGTGGTGTAATGGTAGCGCATCGGCCTACCGTGATAAAAGTCCTTGGTTCGCGCCCACCCACCAACAAGTGTTGAGGATTCGGTTACTTGTTGTCAGAGGATATAGGTAATAAAAGTCCATGGTTCGCGCCCACCCACCAACAAGTGTTGAGGATTCGGTTACTTGTTGTCAGAGGATATAGGTAATAAAAGTCCATGGTTCGCGCCCACCCACCAACAAGTGTTGAGGATTCGGTTACTTGTTGTCAGAGGATATAGGTAATAAAAGTCCATGGTTCGCGCCCACCCACCAACAAGTGTTGAGGATTCGGTTACTTGTTGTCAGAGGATATAGGTAATAAAAGTCCATGGTTCGCGCCCACCCACCAACAAGTGTTGAGGATTCGGTTACTTGTTGTCAGAGGATATAGGTAATTAAAAAAATTAACAATACCTATACCCCATATAATTTTAAATATTAAATTATTATACAATATAGTTAATATTACCTTACTTGTTATGTAAATTTACTCCACATTTGACAGGTAATTGTATCTTACATGTAAAGGTAATTATCTTTCCTCACATGCAAGGGAATGTTCCCTCGAATATTTTACAGTGTGAAACCAGGAGGTACCGTATTGTCGCCAGCTCCTCGCCTGGAGTTCTACTAGCATCAATCTGCGACTAAGCTAAGATGCAGTTTAGCTTTCAATTTAAGTGCACGAAACGAGGGGAATGTACACGTAATACTTTCTGCAGATAGCAGAAATGTATCGGGTGAAACACTGAACTATTCAGTACCATTACTGGGCGGCTTATCTGAAAAGGCAAATTACGTCGCTTGATAACGTAACAAGTCGTGTGTTGCCTTGTCGGTTGTTCAGAAATACAAGCTGACAGAAAAGATTTATTTCCTGTATCCGCAGCTGTCGTGGCGACTATACTGAGCGTGCGCACGTACGTAAGTCGCCATGTTGCTGGCCAGTTACGTTGTTCTGCTGGCATGAGCGCCCTAATACCATCGACCATTTCCCCACTATATCTGTGTTATTTGATCTCAAACGTTTGAGGTCATGAACTTGGACTTATTTTTATATTATTTTATTTGTAAAAATAAAACGTTTTCATAGAAATACTTTAAATTATATACGTTATTCATTGCGATAAAAATCTTCATTTTTTTTTTAAATATAAAGTAGATATTTACATAAAAAGCAATAAATGCCACTCGCTGTACATGCTTACACCCGTACTAAAATACACGGAAACATAAAAAAACCGCGTACGGAACACGTAAACAGAACGTGTATACGAACTGCGATGTATTTAACGTATTCTTCAATACGCGGAAATACAACTAACTATCTGCAAACGCAGCATGCCTACAAGAACAAAGGCGTGTCTTGAAGCCGCAGGAGGTGCCATAGATTACAAAAAATATGTATATAACACTTGCAATAAACATTTAATAACTAGTGTATCGAGTGAGAATTATGTATAAAACCTATGTAATGTAAAATTTATATTCCTAACTGGGTGGTCTTAAACTTTTTTGCAGATCTGTACATTAACCTTTTGAGAAGTATGCGCGTATTTACTCGGAGCTACCTTTATATGGAAATGTAATTGCTTTTGTCGACAAAAGACGCACTATTATAGTTTTACTATTTCACTGGACATTAATCGGAATTGAAACATACACTATATAAAATATTCACGACGGACTGAAAACGTGTTACATATGTAACGGCACAATAATGAGTTCACAGTCAACGCGCGTCTCAGTTGGAAGATGGCCAGTCAATAATACACGTTGCAGAATGCAGAGTACCAGAATCCGATGTAGCCAGGACCAATAGGAAGAAGGTAAGTGGAAGTGCAGAGACCAACACAGCTGATATTGCTGTAGAGGAGAATACAAGTAACACAAGTCCACCCTATCCTCAGTGAGAGTAAAGTTTTGCCGTCCTCAAAGGGTTAAAACTAATCTTTAGAACTTTTTATTGTGCATCAATATGTCACTTATGTCTACGCATAGGACAACATTGTTTATTCGTGTTGAAATCCTGAAAGTAAAAAAAAAAAAAATGTCATTTAGTTCTTTTAGGGGAGGAATTGAACCCTAGAACTCCACGCCCCTTCACCCCTTTTAAGTCGTTGCCTGCTGCCAAAGTCAAAGACTTTTTATTATTAGACTTGGCCGCACGGGATGCAGTCACGACATTACTCAGCGCCTTCCCCTGCCTGAAGCAATATTCTGCGCATACAAACAACTGTGGGCCAGTTGTAACAGGAGCTCGCGATCAAACGTTGTCACCGAAATAATCTGCAATATTCACCGACCTCTAGTTACCACAACTAATGGAATACTACGCTTTGTGCTCGGCGATAGTTTTTCGAGAGAAGATTTATGCTCAAACTGGACTTCCAATTCTTACGTGCAAGCTCGCAAGTTTCCTTCGGCTACTGGCTGCGTGTCTGGTAGAGAAGGCATTTCCTACTCGACTGGGCCAATCAGAATTAAGTTACGGAGACATTGAACGTCCGTGATTGGCTGGCAGTCACTTAGGACGCGAGCGGGGTTAAAAGCATCCAACCGCTATACTATTTCGGAACTAATGTGTTTTGGAGTACAACTAGTGATGGAATCTTTTCGCGACAGACAGGTAAACTCAGATCACTTGAGAGTGTATGTGGAGGTTGGTGACACGACTGTTAGTGGGAACCAGGGGCACATTGCCTTCCAAGGGCTGGGAGGTGAGAATGAAGCAGCGCCGGAATGACAGGGAGGGGAAAACAGTAGATCCCCGAGAAAACCCGCCTACCAACGACATCGTCCGGCACGATTCCCACACTGTAAAAAACAATGGGAAAAATACCTGACAAGTGTAAGTTGATATTCGCAAATTTGTGGGGAAAACATGGTTTTCCTTACAGGTAAGGTAAAATTACCGCACTCTGGAGTAAGATTCACGTATACGGTAGTGGAAAATCCCATACATGGATGGGAAAATTACCTTACGACTCGTGCAGCTCTTCAGAATTGTCAACGGTTTTAGTGGAAAAAATAGGGGGGGGGGCGCTGGTCGGGGAAGATACATTCCTTTAAGACGCTAATATTCACTTATTCTGTCACGACATCATAGTGATGAAATAGATAGCACATTGACCTATCGTGGTATAAGACCATGGTTTAAGACGCTAATATTCACTTATCCTGTCACGACATCATAGTGGTGAAATGGATAGCACATTGACCTATCGTGGTAGAAGACCATGGTTTAAGACGCTAATATTCACTTATCCTGTCACGACATCATAGTGGTGAAATGGATAGCACATTGACCTATCGTGGTAGAAGACCATGGTTTAAGACGCTAATATTCACTTATCCTGTCACGACATCATAGTGGTGAAATAGATAGCACATTGACCTATCGTGGTAGAAGACCATGGTTTAAGACGCTAATATTCACTTATCCTGTCACGACATCATAGTGGTGAAATGGATAGCACATTGACCTATCGTGGTAGAAGACCATGGTTAGAGGCCAACCATCAGCAAGAAGGGTCGAGGATTTTTGTGTTAATATTTTGGTTGCTATTCGTCAGAGGATAAATGTAATAAACGAAATTAACTAAACTAATACTCCGGGGTATGTTTTAAATAATTTTATTACACAATATATTCAAATTTTACTTACTTGTATGATATCCCCCCCCCCCTTGTCAGGTGCTTTTCCCATACGATAAGGGAATAGTACTTTACTCGTTATGTAAATTTCCTCTACATTTAAGAGGTAATTTTACCTTAAATGTAGAGGTAATAAGCTTCCCATACATGTAAGGGAATTTTATCTCAATTTTGTACAGTGCTCTTGCGAAGATCAGGGAGTGACCCGACAAGGGACTGAACGCAGTTCGCCGTGGTGGGAGGAGAGCGTGCTAACAGTTCAACCACCGCGGCACCCACTTGAGAATGTAGAGGTGAAATAGCCGGTTATTCAGCGAAATCCAACCGCACACGCCAGCAAGATTTATCGCTGTTCACATAAGAGCGCCTGGCTAGCCACTCGCCAGCCTACTGCCCGGCCAATAGGGAATGTTTCCAAGTACGCTGTAGCCAATCAGCTAGCGCGCCCGCCCACATCAAGAACCGCGTCTCTGTGTTCTTTATCTACTGTGTGGTTCGAAGACGGCACACGTATCATGTCACCGTAGAGACGAGGTGTAAGTGAGCTGCCTAAGTTCTCAACTACAGCGACAGCACATCTGCTGGTCTTTATATTTCCACTTGCCATCGTCCATTCTATTGGTCCTGGTTACAGCGGACACGCCTCTTACACTCGGTAACGTTAATTACTAGCTGGCCGTCGGCCAATGGAGTTGTCAGTTGACTGTGGCCGGACAAATGTGTCACGATAGATGTACACGTGTTGCATACAATCCATCTGGTTCATTTAAAACATTACTCACAAAGTAAAAGTTTTATTCTTATAAACTTAGATGTTGAGAAGTTGTAATTTTTAACTTAGACGCCGATAAAGTCCAGGGAAACAGTAAATCTAGAAATTTTCTAGTTAGTAAAGGTAGCCGCGAGTAAAGGCTGTTTACGATACACCTTTGAAATCAACCTTAGGAAAATGTCACTGCTATATTCTACAAATATGCTCTGTTTATAGTGAACAGCCTTTACTTGGTATATAGCTTTGTTTTCGTGCGACGAAGGGAAAGGCTGGACTTGAGCAGGGCGTCAGGGAAGTTGGACGTGTGGCAGCGGAGCGACCAGCTCGCTAGCGTGAAACTCACAGTCAGCACAGCAGTCCTCGCAAACTGCTGCGACAGCATGTGCAGTGTGCATAAGACGGTTCACGTACTTCCCTCGCAACTGTAACACGACCTTATGTAAGGCAGCTGCTTGCTCAACACTGCGCGCGCCTCGGACAATAGCGCCTCCCTCACACATTCCAGTCGCCACTCGCGCCTTCTTCCTTCGCAGACTAGCCACAGAGCAGGTAACTATACAAATGTTAAATTGTGGCATGTATGATTAACACGTAGAACACTATGCCCGAGTATAACACAGGCCACACTAACCCATTAACTTGCACAATAATTTTTCGTTTCAGGTTTTACAAAAAATTATCTATTTTTGGTGTAACAAGTTCATAATAATTCCTTACAGAACTTACTCAATCGAGTCTGTTAAAAGACTTTTGTAAGGCCACGGCAGAAAAAGCAGCAGCCAATAGCATCACCCAGGAAAAACTGCTATCCTTATTGGTGCTAGTTCCTGAGTTTGCGCAATAGAAGCCTCAATATTGAGTATTGCGAAGCACATCAAGCTTGAACGAATATACCCTGGAGGATAATGTGTTTAGGAGTTAAAAAGGAGTGAGTGAGTGAAGATATTTAGGTGGCTCTTAACAGAGAGGTCTTGAGAGCAGACGCGGGTGATTGAAGTGAATATGGGGTGGCACCGGGTTGGGGAACGGGAGATCCCTGAGAAAACCCGCCGACCAACGACCAACGGCATCGTCCGGCACGATTCCCACTTGCGAAAGTCAGGTGACCCGGTCGGGGATTGAACCCGGTTCGCCATGGTGGGAGGTGAGCGTGCTAACCGCTCAGCCACCGCGGCCCCAAGTTAAAAAGGAGATTTTCTTTATTACTGATAACGTTATTATGGATGTAGTTTTATTGTTACGTTAATGCGTGTCAGGAGAACTTTATAGTACCTACATACTTCAACACTGATTATTGTCAGAAAAAAAATTGTAATTTTATGACATCTGAAATAATATAGATTGCATCATATTCTATATAAAAATTATACTTAATGAGAGACTATAAACTCGGCACTTGATTGTCTGACAGCCAGTATTAGTAATAAACTATATTCAATTGAGTGGGCGTGTCAAACGCGGTGTGAACCAATAGGACGGCGGTAAGTGGGGAGGCAGAGACCAACAGAAATTGCCTTCCTCCAATGGAGGATATAAGTGACATGATTATAACTTACTTTGAATGCCAGTCATTGTGTACACAGTGCAAAGTGATAAGGGTATATTTACGATTAAAAATTCTGCTTTAAATTAACCCCTAAAGAGGTTTGTAATAAAATACTACGATATATTCCGCTTCTCTGGAATACATATTACGGCTTTAGTTGTAATCGTGGTCGTTATTGCACAAGGTCAGGGAGAAGCAAGTAGAAATACAGAGAGCGTCTTTATCCTGGCTAACAATATTAGCCACTGATGACACACCAATTCTATTATTGGCGGTTGCTGGCGACATTGACTAATAGAAATACGTTCATACGTCCCATTGTGTAAGACTTTTATTTTATTTTCGTGAGCCTGGAGAGGCTCCCGCGCCCTATGTTCTAGCTGTGTGCCATGCACTAGGCCTATACGCTCTTCATACAAAAACTGGGTGTAAGAGAAACACACATCACTCGGCCAAGTGAGGGTTTTGTTGTACCACGCAGGCGTTTGTGGTCTGGTCCTACCCTCCAGTTAAACTAGGGCTAGAACGGTTCACGGTCATGGTTAGGGATACCCGAATTCCGCGAAAATATTTCACACGGCCAGTTGTATTTCACAACACTTTAGCTGACATCCACTTTTTTGATTGGATGATCTAGGTGTTGCGCGTCTTAGTGGACTGAACGCGAATCACAGACGTGCAGTATCGGGATTACCTAATAATTCTGATTGGACACTCAAGTAATGAAAATGTCTTCTCACACAGACAGCAAGCAGAGGAAAACTGCCGGTATGCCCACGGGTAGGGGTAGTGAAATTTCTCGAAAATATTTTAAGACAAGTTATTTAAAAACAATGTTGGGTCGTTTGCCTATCTTGATTGGCTGGATTACTATTTGCCACGTGTTAATTGTCTGCACACGAATCACTAGAGCTAGTGATTTTTCGCGGAAAAATATAAGAACACGGTAGACTTCAATACTATAAGCACCCAGCAGCAGTTTGTCTACTGTCATTGGTTGCTGTCTGCTTGAAAAGGCGTTTTCATGTATGATCGGGCCACTGAGAATTCGGCGTCATCGGCACGGCTCCTACGTGATTCGAGTGCACACAGTCAACAGGTGCCAAAAAGTAACTCAGCCAATCAAAATAGGCAAATAACCCTATAGTGTTTTGAAGCCTAACATGTCTTGTAATTTTTTGACGAAATGTCACTACCCCTACGAATCACGTAGGAGCCTTGCCCATGTTGTCGAATCTTAAGTTGGCCGGTCAAATATGTAAACGCTTTCTCAAGTAGACAGCGACCAATGGCAATATACAAACTGCTGTTGGGTGCTTAGAGTGTTGAAGTCTACCTTGTACTCATATATTCTTTTCGCGAAAATCACTAGCTCTACCCATGGGGCATTGGAATCTAGCACGCGCGGAAATATTTTCGCGGGATTCTGGTGTCCCTAGCCATGGTTAGAGACCCGAGAAATTCGCGAGTGCAATGACCTGTAAGCTAGACTTCGCAGTCTTATATACTCTCATACAGATATCAACTGTTAAAGGTAGATTGTTGTGGTGGTAAAAAGCGGCGATTGGGCGCACAATTTATTGGATGTTTGTTATTGGCTCTTTTATCTTCAGGAGGTGTCAAACAACGCGTCGACCAATTACTAACGTAACATGAACGTACAAGTGTGTGAATCCCAACTTGTCTAGAAATGAGCCCCCGAAATTCTCGGGTCTCTAGCAATGGTAAATCAGCGAGGTCGCGCGGAGGAAACCTATGACAATAAACATGTTTGGTGGGTTCTCCACGCCAGGAAGGGAAGTATATAATTCAAGCAGTGTCAGCAAGTGTACGAAGGCCAGAGATACAGACGAGCAGGGGAAAGGGGGCTCGTAATCCCACTGTGCAAGTCTCTCGTCTCTGGGCGCTTGCTCGAGGGCGGGTGAGGTCTTCCTTCAGCACGCTCCTCCTTGCTGCTGCCATCTTGACGTAGGTGTAGTCGACCTGCTGAGTCTTGAAGTCTTGATGTGCTGCCATCTTGACGTAGGTGTAGTCGACCTGCTGAGTCTTGAAGTCTTGATGTGCTGCCACCTTGACGTAGGTGTAGTCGACCTGCTGAGTCTTGAAGTCTTGATGTGCTGCCATCTTGACGTAGGCGTAGTCGACCTGCTGAGTCTTGAAGTCTTGATGTTCGAGCGCATTGTATAAGTATTTCGCTTATTCATTCGGAGGCGAGGTAGGTTCCAAACACTTGTTCTCTTCTTCTACTGCTGTGATTGGACGATAGTTATTTAGACACGTCACGTTTAACTTTGAGCCAGTAATAAGCACGAAGCAATAGTGTGAGTGAGTAATTAACAGTCCTTTACTGAGGCCTCACTTGATCACGGCAACCAATAAGCAAACGATAATGTCTGGAGTGTATAGAGGACTGTCCAGCCTAGCTTGCTGCCAACTCAATCCGCGAAATACTCAGGGCCCTATGTATAAGCTATTAATGACTTTTCAAGATAACATGAGCATTCTTGAAATCAACTTTAGAAATAAAGTCACTGCCCTTGCCTGCGTATATTTTAAAGGGCGCACTGAGTGCCATGCGCTTAGTAAAGTTGGTAATGATGGATGAAAAGTAGTTCCATGTCTTAACCATTTGAGGTAAATTAAATTATTTCTTTCGCATTTTTTGTTTAATGTCTCAAAGTGTAAAATTGACCATACTCGTAACATATTTACTTTTCCAATAATTCTACACTTTCACCTCACCGACGCAAGAATAAAATGATAGGGTCTATGACAATATTAGTTTTACGTAAGACGAAAGAATACACAAAGTGCATGCAAGTAGATTCCAAACAGGGCTTTCAAAAGTGCTCATTTTATCGTGAACAGCCTATATAAGCAAATAGTAAATACTTACAACACCTAGAACAAAAAATAATTGTGTAAGTAACAGGGTTAAGGATTATGACGTGTAAAGCAGAAGCAATAGCGTACTTTAATACCTGCCGGTTCACTGTGCAGTGGCCTACTTTGCATATCGCGTACTGCTCGGTTTTATTCAAGGGCGCTGGTCGCAGGAAATGTATTATTTTATATTTGTTCGAAATGCCATTCAACATGTATAAGTTTCTTGTAGCTCATTTCTCCTCAAATAAAAAATATATATAGTATAATTATTTCAGTATGGCATGTCAAATTCACAAATCTGTGTTTTTGAGATGTAAAAATAATAAAAACTAACTCATCAATATTAGATTATGCGCTTTGAAATAACATACCACGAGTAATTCCACCCACATAACGAAAATTAAATAAAATGTTTTCGTGATCTTTTTTATAAACCGGAAATATACAAAAACTTAGCAAAATATTTACGGAGAGTTTCCGTAACTTGTGGGGAAATTTGTGAAATTTACGGAATTTCCGTTATTAAAAAAAACGGAGTTTCGCGGCTTTTTGTATGGGCGTACTCGTCCTCTGATTGGCTGCATAAGGCTCTGGGAGCGAGTCTGTTGTCTGATTGGCTACTGCGAGGTATAAAGTTGTCCTATTGGCCGGGTTGCCGGCTGAAAACCACTAAAGCCAGCGCTCGCTCCCAACAAACCCAGGCGATTGGAAAATAAATCTCTCTCTGGTAGTTCTTTCATCTCTACTAACAAGAGCATGTTTCCGAAACTCTGTCTCCTGTACCATTTATGTTTAATGCATGAATAATTTTTAATTCTTTCCTGTCGACTGGACCCATGACAGCGGTTATGGAAAACTTTACACTCTCCCCGTATAGAATTCTTTTTAGGAAAAAAATAATAATCTAAGTTAAGAAATAAAAAAAGATGGGAATATTTTTAAAGAAATATATAATTCAAATAATTTAAACACACAGGATTATCGCTCAAATGTTAGTCCAATGAGACGATAATTCAATTAACAAGTGCATTTATTGCAGAATAAATACTAAATCCATTACCTATCTACAGATTTACTAAATAAAATTACACATCAAATATACATAAAAAAATATTTTATTTAGTAGCATAATTGTACAACCATTGTACAACAATCTTTTAAGATCTTGATTCTTAACCCAAGAGTTGTGTGCTTTTGAGAAACCCCTCCATCGATCCAAGGACATGTCTTTCTTCCTTTTAATATTTTAATCAATCAAATATTCGTTTGGAGAACTGATTTTTTGCAGTTCATGTTCGTAAAATTCACCTTTTATTGGTTCTCCATTATAGGTTTCTAGGTACTACACTCTGGGATGTGTTTGTCTAATTAAAATAATTTTAAATATTTCATAATACCAATCAACCACAATTTTTTTTTCAAATATACCTTTCTGCTTCGAGATACGTATATATTCGTCAACTTTGAACTTTGGATTTCTTTCGTCGATGACTTTAATATTATTATAAATAGTTTTCATTAAACTATAATCCGTAACTTCTTTGGGCACCATTTTAATAGTTCTATGGTATCTGGAATTATAAAATTTAACTATTTCAGGCAAAACGTAAACCCATTTGTAAGTCCCCATCGATGTGAAATGTTTATATATTAACTGCTTAATCAATTTGTTGTAACATTCCACAACACTGGCTTTAAGCTCAGAATACGTTGTGTAGTTATTAATACCATATACAGTCATTAGCTTCCGGAAAGGTGTAGAAAAAAAATCTGTTTCTCTATTGGTTTGGAGCGAATTTGGCTTCCTTTCTTTCAAAACGATTTCCATTGCATTGGTAACCTGTTTCCCAGTTTTGTTTTTCAAAGGTATTCACCAACCATACTTTTAACAAACGTCTATTATGGTTAAAATATACTTGTATCCCTTATTGTATGTGGAAAGCAACGTCATTTCACACAAATTGGCTTGAAACAGATCGTTTAGACCACGAGCTATAACTCTTCTTCTAGGATGTCTTATACTTGCAGGAGCATGAAGCTCTTCAGAAATATTACTAAATTCTCGAAGTGATGAGAAGTTTAAATCTATCGACCAATTCATTAGGATTGTTCCAATATACATGTGAAAAACGATCTCCAACTTCATCTTTATATATTCCCCTTCCGACAATATCGGTTGTTAAATGTATTTTCGGATGGTTTTCATCTCTTGAACGAATGTTAACATTCATTCGACGAATAAGTTCTTTATATTTCTGCAAATTAGTGCCGGAATATCCATTTGGAATGTTTTTAAACAATAATTCAAACAACCCTTGACTCACATCAGTTACATAATCAAAATTTTTTATTTTATTGTCAGACAGAAACGTTATTGCCTAATCTCCCAGGAACCAGACGTTGTCATGTCGATAAACACCAAGTGTCGTATCGCGCATAGACGAAGATTGTTTTGAAGCTAAATAACAATGTGTTAAATGAGAAAGTGGTTGCTTTTTGTTCTCCTTTGTTAAAGGTTCGTCTTCGGTTTTAATTTCCAAAGCTGTTTCATTAGGCTTATTCAACACAGAATGCAATGTATTCATTCTACTCATAACATGTTTAAATATTACTTCATTTAAAACATCCCATTCCACACGAGCTCGTTTGGTTTGTAAATATTTCTCTTTCACAGCAGATATGACATTGCGTAATTCTGAAGCAGAGGCAGGCATGTTTGAATTATATTACATTAAATTCAAACTATTTATATATGAATTAAGTCGTTGCTTATCGAATTGCTGTAGTAGGTCGACTAACTATCGCTATTAGTTTGCGCTTTTTTAATCTTATCGATTTTTGCTTAAAACATCATCTAATTTAGTTACAGTTTTAGCTTTCAAATCATTAATAAAAACATTTATTCTTGTTTCCAAATCAATATTTTGTTTTCTCAAATCTGCTTGAGTAACTAAACCAAATTTTTTATTAATGAATGAATTGTTTATATATTGCATTATTTGTTCCATTCAAGTTTCAAGTTGTCTTGTAATAGTATCCCTTACCACTTCATTAATTACAGCGCTTAAATTTTCTTGCATTTCAGTAAGTTTTTTTGTAAAAACTATGTTTGTCATATCATTAAAGTCTTTACTAAATTAATTTACACGTTCTTCTGTTCTAAATTCATTACTCTGGAAATCATTACTAATATTGGTTAAAATGTCTGCAATTATACTCGTGTTTTTACAAACATTATCATTCAAATCCACTAACGTTATTAATTTCTCTTGAATAAAGTTTGATTGCAATTTAAATACGTTTAGTGTAATAGTGTTTAAGTCTTACACGTAATGTTGATTTACTGCATCACAATTCCCATCGCGAGTTTTGCTTAAACAGCTATTGTAATGATAACGTTTTATACTACTATGTCCCAACTTTGAAATACTCATTGTTCCTCGCCTGGAAGTAAAAAACTGTCAAAACCAGACCTATATCTGCTGCCTTTATATAGGGGAAGTGTTGATATAATCACTCAAAACCGCAGTTGTATTTCCAAAAGTAAAAACACATGTCTTTAAATTTTGTAAAGGTCATATTGTCTAAAACATGATCATTGTAAATATGTTGCAGATTCATGTTATCGATTTTAAACACAATTGCAATATTTGCATTATCGCACAATTAATGTTTTGATATACGTTCGTAACTTTGCGATATATAAAACAGTCATCATTTGAATGCTAACCAAAACTAAAACATTGTTGTATTTCACCCTGCAGTTCACACCAAACGTCATCAAAAATAAATACGGCATTGGGTAATGCTTCATTCGGAGGTGCTATATCTTCTTTATTTGTAAAAGTGAAATATCGTATTCCATCAATTAACGACAAAATGGTCGCTAACCGTTGATATTTCTCTTGTTGTATTGTTTTATAAAACACATATACATTTTCAAATTTAAGACCATTGGATGTTCCAACAGAGACATAATAACACAAGTTTTTCCACATGAAGAAAGACAGCTTATTTTGCATCTTATATTTGATGGTAAAAGAATACCATGTTTCTGTTCAATTATGTTTTCTTTCGTATTTAAAATCACCAGCAGATGTACATTTTGTTTTATAACATTCATTTCTGCACAGTTACACAGTATCACGTAACATACTAACATAAAACTATAAATGTAAGTCTATATATAGGTTCGTGTTCAGTTGAAAACTATGGTTCGAACTAAACGTATCAAAAAAGGATGCGGTGTATTGACTACATTGATTAATAAGTTGACATTTGAATTGCATTTACCGAAATACAATTATTGCGGACCAGGTACTAAATTTGCTAAATGTTTGTCACAGAACGATCAAGGAATAATCTCTTTGGATAGCGCTTGTAAATAACACAATATCGTTTATGATCGAACAAATGATTTGAAAGAAAGACATATAGCAAATACAATTCTAGCCATTAAAGATGAATATATAAGGAAGAATCCATCTACATTTACAGGTGAAAAGCTCGAAGCTTGGGTTGTTGATAAAGTTATGCACACAAAGGTGAAGAGAGTCATGGGCGTAAAACATAAAACTATGAGAAAAACAAAGAAAGGAGGAATCATTCCGTTTCTATTTCCAGCATTAACAGATCTTGGATCAATCCTCGGAGGGGTTTCGGCAATTAGTAGAGCAGTTAAATCAAAAGGTAAAGGAATGTATTTGAAACCTTATAAAGTTGGACAAGGACAAAAAAAACCGAAAATTTGAAGAAGAAAAAAATGCAGAAAGTCCTAAATGGTCTTCCAAAATTTGCACTTACAAACAAAAATATTAATGTATTAGTAAAGAAACTTTATATTCCCTTATTTCGAGGTGTGTGTGTGTATATGAGATATGATTTTACCAAATAAACCAAATCTTCATGAATCTATGATAGTCAATTTATATTCGATACAAAACGGAGGAACGCATTGGGTTGCATTAATTAAGGGCGTAAATCATTCAATGTATTACAACAGTTTGGGCAATTTATGTCCTCCAATTGAAATACGTAATTATTTAAAAATCATGCAGTTAAGGTTCAATTACAAAATGGAACAATTAACAATTACAATCAATTGTGGACATTTATATTTATGTTTCTCGACTATAAATAGTCTATATATAAGTAAGTGTAATAGTAAAACATAATAGTAATATGTCAATTATGTTTATATTAAGTGGAAATTCGTCGCAATTTTCGTGCAGTATCCAGCTTTGGAGTCAGATGAAGAATGATAAATATGTCTATTCGAATTCTTTACTTTCAACAGTATACCAAACACTGATATGCATAACCAATCATCTATAGGTAATATTGGTGAAAAAACTTACAAGATTGTGATACTGGTAGGATCTTAGGAGTTGGAGGACTTAAAAACATTCATTAAAGTGGCATTACTTGAAGATGTACATTTCCTATTATGTGGAAATCCAAATACATTAACTACTTCAATGTACAGTAACGTCGATATCAATTTCTCGGAAGAAAATTCAATTGCAAATATGTTAGGTTACGAATGGAGAGTATATCCAGCTAATCAATTGCATGTATCATCAAAACAGGTTAATATATTATCGGTAAATGTATTTCATATAAATGTTAATATTGTAGGCAGTTCATATTCGAATGTTATATTCTGAAGCCACATGTGCTGTGGCTTCAGAATATAAAATAATTGAAAAACCGAATACTTTGATATATCTTCCAGTAATAGTGAGTCGTGTTGATGAAATTGTTGTTACAATTGTTGATAAAGACAATAAACTTATTAATTTTAGAAATGAATAAATTACAGTCCATTCACATTTTAAAAAAGCTATATATACATTTTAATTCCATTGCACATTAGAATCATAATGGGTATTGTGTATAATAGTAAATTCTGACATATAGTAGGTGGTTCCCTTAAGAACTATGTCACTAAGGAATGTATTTCGAAGAAAGGAAGTATAAAAAGTCAGAAATTCAAGCATAAAACACTCACTTCAAATAAGTTACCCATGAAGTTAACATGGGGCAACAAATTGTATTTAAAAGAATTAGAATATACGGTTAATAGAAATGGAAGACATACTTAATGTTGAAGAACCAATCAGTTATGCAAATGCAATCACCAATATGGAAATACATGTGTATGAACCATTCCGAGCAGCTCTGTATATGTTTCCTTCGGAAGTAAGGATTTCAATACAAAATCACGATATTTACACATTACCATAGAAATCAAGTTTAAGGTTTAGAGGAAAAATTAAAAAGACAGCCGATGCAAGTAATCCAGCAACTACAAAATTGCATATTTGCTAAATAGACTGGAAATAGATCAAACACGAGCTGTTGAAATTACTTACACAATAAAGAACTCTCTCTCAGGAACTATAAACGCTATTTATATAGGGTTTCTGGTTGGGTGGAGCAATACTAGTGATTACTCACTACAAATAAACTCAGGTGGGAAATACAAAGTTGTTATACCGTTAAGTGTCTTTTTGGGCTTTGCTGAAGACTAAAACATGTCATATTAAATGCTAAACAAGAATTAGTTATTCTATTCGGCAATACACATTTGAATGGCATAAATGATACAGCTAATCACAGGAAGGTGTAACATTTGAATTAAGCAGTGTGGAATGGTTAATGCCGCATATTGAAATTAACACTTGTGAATGTGTAAAGTTTTTAAAATTTATCGAAAAAGGGAAGAATTTAGACACTGCATTCAGATCATGGGGTTTAGAGGTTTTTACAACTCTACCATTAGCTCAAAAAATAGTGTGGAGTGTGAAATAAAGTTTTTCGTCAGAAAAGCTGAGATATGTGGTCATTTGTTTTCAAAAAACTTAAAAAACTGATAGTTCAGTATTCGATAGTTATGATATGAAAAATATTAAACTGCATCTAAACAGTCAAGCTTACCCCCATGTGGATTTTATTATGAACTTTGCTAATGGCGATTCCTTATTTCCTATTATATATATATAACACCAAGTTTCAGGAAGCATAAAGTAACAAAAGCAGTTCACCGATCCTAGAACATTTAAAAGTAGAAGAGCGTTATATGTTTTTGATGTAAGCAAACAAGATGACATATTTAGAAATAAGGTGATTGATTCACAAATTGAAATTATTGCAAATACACCAATTCCGGCAAATACATAAGCTTGTGCTCTGATAAATCACGATAGATTAGCAAGTTACAGTGTAAGAGATAAGCTAGTGAAAATAATGAATTGAGTTATTAGACGATGGATCACAGCTATAACAAGATGTTTTACAATGTGCAAACATTTCAATTTGCAGAAAAAAGATTATCATTAAAGAATTAGCTATTTCGGAAATGGAAGAATACACAATTTTATTCTGCTTCAAAGCATTGTTAGACTGGAAATACCTAACTCCCAAATACTAGAAAACTAATAGATGGACTACTAACCATCACCATGGTTTAAAATGTGAGAGTAAGTGTATAGAGTATGAAAATATTGAATATATTTGCAAACATTACCTAAATAGTTGTGAAATATATGTAGGTGGAGTTGAGCAGAAATGCATTTTAGAAAGTGTGCAAACAGGTGAGTTATAGATATTCAAAAAGAATACAATTGCCCGTGTTAAAACCATTACAAAAATATATGGATCTAATTCGACATTCAAACTGAAAATTAATGCTAACTTGGGCAACAATGCCTGACAAGTGAAACAGACTATTATAATTCTCCTGCCGAATCACCTGTGAATATTATTCGAGTGATATGGCATTATTTGGAATGAGTGAAATTTAATATGAAACGTATTTAGTTGTACACAATTCACTAGTTCATATAGACGGATCAAGAGATTGAAGTGTAAATTGAATATCAGTGAGTTATTAGCTCGTTGTAGTAAACCATTCAGACTTTGTTTTGGAAAGAAATTGTTTTAACAACCATATATATCTTTAAATAAAAAATGTATACAAATTTTTGAAACAGCAAGAATTTGTATATATTTTGTCAATAAATTCATGTTTTAAAATTATTTTTTTCTTTTATTTAACCTATTCCTTTTTTTTAATTATATTTGTTTCCAATAAAAAAATATTCTCTTAACATATAGATAGAGCACAGAGAAAAGTAATTTAAATGTCGTAATAAAGAGAGAGAGAGAGATTCTTAATGTTCTAAAAAAAAGTATGTTGCATTAACAAGAAATACTATGTAAAGAATAACCAAGTGGAAAAGTTCTGGAAGGGAGCACTCTAGCCACTTTTCCATAACTAACAATATAATATACCATACTGGGTAAGCTAGTTCCGAGTCCTGGCTGGGTTAGGTATGTTTGAAACCTTGTAAACATAAATGGAATATTGAAAGATTCACTCTTAATTAAACAAATATAAATTCATTCCTACACGAGAAAAAATGTAGATATGCTCAATTTTATTGATGTTTAATTTAAATTAATAGCATGGAAAATTTCCAATTAAATGTTATTAGCTAACATATTTATACTCCCTTCGAAATTTTAAACTTATAGTATTTACCAATGTCTCCAGACATTAAAAAACCATTATGTTTAGAGATTTACAACCTTAGCAGTGTGACCGCTCCTTCTCCAGACTCGTAAAATTTCAAGTTTAAATTTAAAAAAAATTTTCAATCGTACAAACTACGAAAACCGAGATCTCAGAGGGATCCCGCCTGACTCCAACAAACCCCCGCATAACCCATTTCGGTTTCATTATACCCTAGGGAAAGTGTCTCTTTTCACAAAGCAATCTGTCGGACATTGGTCCATCCTGGTGGGGAGGGCAGATTAGGTCAACAATTTTAACTTTTAAGGATACCAAGGGCAAAAGGTCTTCCTAGCTGTTCAAGTAAAATATGTTTTCTACTTGATAAAAATTAATATTCACTTTGCAACCTCCATTTTGCAGGAAAATATACATAAATAAAACAATACACAAGATGTATATTAAAATGAACAATTATTTATGAAACAAGTTTTATTTACCCGTAAACACTGTTACCAATAAATTTTAAATGTCTTATAAAATAGCATTTTAACCATATTGAAAACATGGTCAGGCACATTACCAGAAAATTGCCATATATGGACAGTGTAAATATGATTAACAATATACAGATTAAGAAAACTGGATAATATATACTAAGATAAGATCGTAAAGCATAACACATTTCTTGACTTAGATAAGATATATTGTGGATAAAAATTATTTTATAGAAATTAGAATTTTGCAGAAATGATAGCTGAAGTCATAATATTGCGAAATGCAATAGCTCATTCTATTAAGAAGCAGTTAAATTTAAAGTTTAAAAAAAGTAAATTATATTTCCTTTAAAAGGATAAGTAATCTTAGAGAAGCAAGAAGAGGGTTAATAGCAAGCATGATTGGTTTTTATGGATTATAATACTTAGTTTCTTTTTCTATAAATTATATATCTCTTTATTGTCTATGTTTATCTCTAGTATATTGCTAATCCTTTTAATTGACTATTAATTAAACAGAATTTATTTGTTATGAAGCAGAAGTTATTTTAGTGATAAATTAAAGTTGTTCATTTCTTCGAGGATTAACCTTAGCAGAGAGGTTTGTCTCAGAGGTTTGGGGTGAGGGTTTGAAGATATTTGAAAGTCGGGGGTGTGAGAAGGGAGGGGGTTTGATGTTTGGACTTCTGACTTCTGGTTGGAGGGGAAAAATCAGACTTCTCGAGCATTCACCTGGGAATTTGAAATCTTTATGAATAGGGTTTTAGCCTCTACGTCCCCTTCCACTATTTCCAGTTGTTTGACAGTTCAGTTCGCCTTAGCATGTCGCGCTCATATGAAGATTATTTTCTTGGCTTATCTACCCAAAATTTTAACAAAGAACTTGCAGATTTTAACTGGGATTGTTTGAATGATTTATTTAACTAACCATATGCTTTGGCAAAAAATTTATTCGATTTTTGGATGACGACAAAGAAAGTGGATCTACTCTACAGCAGTTGCTCTAGTCAACACCTTCAATGTTAAGAACAGTTGCAGTGACATCTATGCTGACAAATCCTACAGTAATACCTTCATCGCCAAGAGCAGTTGCAGGCACATTCATGCTGACAAATTCTACAGTAACACTTTCAATGTCGAGAGCAAGTATATTGAAAGCTGCACTAACAAGACAACAGTAATGCCTTCGACGTCGAAGTCTACAGTGATGCTTGCAAGGTCAAGGTCTACAGCGACACCTGCGATGTCGAGGTTACAGCAATGCCAAGGTCTACAGCGATGCCTGCGACATCGAGGGCTACAGAGATGCTTACTACGTCAAGGTCCACAGCAACATCTTCGATGTCGACCTCGATTCCTTCGACATCGAGGTTTACAGCAACACCTGCGACATCAAGGTCTACAGCAATGCCTTTGGTGTCGACCTCAATGCCTTCGACATAGAGGTTTACAGCGACACCTTCGACGTCGAGATTGGAACCTCTAGATTTATCAACAGTTATCAAATAAGGTGAGGCACATATAGAAAAACCAGCAAAGTGTTTGTGTTGCACTCCACTAGATTTAACCTCAAATAGTGTGTGGGAAGACATGGCAAAAAACTATTTATATCAAGAGTTCAAAGAGTTTTTAAGAGTTCAATTTTGTGTTTTCACCTGAGTCAAATTTACTGTCTCCTGAATTACTATCACATCAGCATAAATTAACTTCCCCACCTCCTCTGGTCATACCTTCACCACAGGAAATTATTTATTCTTCTATAACATCGCCAATATCAACACCACCACCACCTGTTGTTCCTGTAAAGAAACACAAATTCAGCTTATCTCTTACATATAAATTGAAATTTTAATGAAAAAATTCAAACTTACAGCGATGAATGGTTTTAAGACGTAATATGAAGTGATGCTTTCTGATGTAACATAATTTAATAATTTTTTGTTTTACAATTGTAAGGATCTTCAGATGTCATATGGTGACAAGATTTCCAGGCTTAATATGATGTGTAGTTTTTTATAAATTTTATGATTTTCACTTGTAATAGGGTGAGAAGTTTTTACCATTTAATGATTGAAGGTATAAAGTTGGAACAATTTCTAAACAATGTTTAATGATTTTAAGTAAATTTTATTCACTTTGTTAAAAAAATTTAACTATTAATTAAAAGGTAAACAATTTACTAAAAGTTACACAAAATTCATTCAAATTCTAAAGAGTTGTTTAAAAAGTTTTAATGATTTTAAGAAAATTTCATTCACTTTGTTCAAAGTTGTAAATGATTCATTAAAATTTCTTTCAAATTCTAAAGACTTTGTTAAAAGTTTTAACAGTTTACCAAAATGTGTTCGAATTCTAAAGACTTGATAAAAAAAGTTTTGATGATTTTAAGAAAATTTCATTCATTTTGTGAAAGTTGTAAATGATTCATTAAAATGTTTAATGGTTTTCATATAATTTATTTCAAATTATAAAGACTTTGTTAAAAGTCTTCTAACTTTTAAGAAAATTTCATCCACTTTTTCAAAGTTTTAATGATTTGCTAAGAAAGTTAATGCTTTTGATGTGGAATATTTTAAGTTTTAATAAACCTTATGATTTCAATCATAAAATATTGGAGAGTTATTCAGTCATAACAGGAATAAATTGTTGTGATTATTTTTTTCAGTTTGTGACATAAGATGGTGTTTTGGTTAAACAGCTTGTATGGCTTACACATGTAAATGGTAAATATGTTTAATGATTTTCAGTCGTAACAGGAATTGTTGTGATTTTTTGCAGTTTTATGACGTAAGATGGTGTTTTAGGTTTAAAAACTCTAATGACTTACACATGTAAATGGTAACTATGTTGATAAACTATTTGTAATGAATTGTATTATTTGTGATGTATCATGAGGTATAGATTTTTTTAAGCTTATTAGGTATTTAGTAGTAAGATCTTTATAAACTTTTGCGATATTAGCATGTGTGATGTGAATATCTAGAGAACTGATTTTATGAATGGTAACTAAGGTATGTTTTTGAAAAAAAAAAAAAAAATATGAATAAAAATTTTATATGTTAAAGTGGATTGCTGTGACTTGTTATTTATTAGTTTGAAAATTCCCCATGTAAATTTATAATATCTTGTGAATGATTGGGTGTGTCTGAAGATGAAGTACTTCTATATGCCATTGTATTAAATGAAAAATATTTCTTGGTAACTTCAGACAAAGAGGTGTTGCTAAGATTTTGAGGTTTGGAACTTGAAAAGATTTTAAAGCCAGGTTATTTGTTTACTCACTTTTAAGTAATAAACATTTACAAGTTATTTGCTTACAATTTGATGAGGGGAAAAAAATAAATACTATACATTAAAACCTAACATTTCAATTAAAGAACTGTGGTAAAACAAACATACTCTGAAGAGCTGAGAAGAAATTACAAAATTTTTGAGAGAAACGAACACGTCTGAATGAATGAATTTGAAAGGAAAAGGAACAAACAATTATCTCGCGAAAACTTTGCCGGGCCGCTGGTCAACTTGAACAACCTTGGGGAATTTTACGAAAGTGAGCATCAAGTGACACAAATACCTTTTCAGGGGGCAGGTAGAAAGACCTCGTAGCGATGCACTGCAATGTTTCCTGCTATCCTGCAACTCTACAGCTGGGAGGGTCCAGCCAACTTTGAAATGAAAATATTTTTCTCACATAAAATCAGATTACTACTACTTCAGCTGAAGATTCAACATGAAGATGTTTGCTGGTAAAAACACACTCATACTTTATACAGTCAGAAAACCAAAATGAAGGCATTTTAAAAAATAAAATTCAACATATGTAAAATGGCTGCCATTTTCCTGTAAATTTGGTTAAATTTGTACTTTTTAGGAAAGTCAGTTGAAATATCATGTAATTCATCTATTTTCAGCTTCGATATCAGTCATTTAAAGCTAGATACAAACTATTTCAGTAATATCACATAGATATTTTTTTTCTAGGGATGACAATTTGTATATATATATACACACATTTCGTGGTAGATAGTAGAGTCGAAATTACATCAGGCTAGGAAAAAACCACACATGAAATACGCACTAATATTTAGAAAAACAGAATGAAGGTAAAAACTTTTCGAACAAGGTTGTTTCACGTAAATTTTTTCAATGTTTGACAAAGTTTAACTTAGGTGTTGTTTACATCTAATAATAGTGTTCTAAGTTTAACTTTTGTAAGTGGAACGATGCATGATATTCGATTACTTAAAACAATTTTAGCAAGTTAAAAAGTCTTACAATTGTGTTATTATGAACATTATTCAATGATTAGTTTAAACTTAAATAAGTTTGCTGGAAACTGGGAAAAAGTTTGCTGGAAAATGGAATAAAGTTTATTGGATTAAACTTAAAATTTTACTTAAAACAGTTTATTTTTAATTGAATTTATTGTGTGTTAAAGACATTTTGGACGTATTTCTTAGTGATGAGGAAAATAAAGTTTCATCAGCAGGACTTGTGAAATTTTTTTTTATTTCGCTGGGAATATACCAGGCTCTTGCGTCTCGAAAAATAGGAGGAAGTTTCAGTCTCCAAGTCAAAGTAACAGTTTATAGAGGGGAGCGGGACAGACAGCTATCCCAGATAATTTCAAAATCCGCTGCTGCCCTGAGGGATGGAGCCATCATGACATTTCACACAAAAGACTCACTTTGGTATTGAAGAAAACCTCCATTCCTCGCTGAGGCAACTCGTGTGTTGGAGAACAAGCGCTCTGGGCTGGAGGTGAAAGGAGGAGGGTGGGGGTTCGTGGATCGGGCATTTCTCGAGATATCCAAAAAAAATTGATTCTCTGCTGGTGTAAGGGAGGAGCTAATTCTCCTTGAATCGATAGCGAGATGCTGTGCAGCACCCTCTGTGGACAGGGCAGTCATCCGAAAATGCTTTCTGGCCTTGAGGGGGCCATGGGCAGATTTTACAGAGCACAGCATCGGAAGGGGCCAGTCCTCTGGAAACGAACTCTGCGATGGTGCAGGCAGAGGGGGTGGTTGGCGCTAAACAGGTTTTGCAGTGTTGGATCGATGCAGGGTGTGTGGACCGGAGCTTTGGAGTGGTTAAGGGGAGGAGGAACCATCGCCGAAAATGCACTCAGGGATGTTGTTGCTTCACCTTGGACAGACCAGCCCTCTGAAAACGAGCTCTGCATTGGAGGGGAGGGGACAGATCGCCGAAGACGCAGTCTGGTATAAGGGTGAGGGAAGGGTGAGGACCGATGTGAACAGTTCTTGCAGTCTGTCGCCATGTTAGTTTCACGAAAACCTTCACCCTGCATATACGTGACACTGGAACATCAGCTGTCCTAACTTCACCGGGTATGGCGAGCTTCGTGGTGCGACCAAGGGGTAGCTATGTTCCCCAATTTGTTGTGTCGTTAGCAGGCTTCGGAGAGTGATAGTCGCGATTCTCGTTTTAATATAAAATATTTTTAATTTATCGATAATAAAATAATTTTCGTGTAAACCCTGTTCCTGAGATCCATCGATGAAACTTGGTATGATTTTCAACTGTCTTTTCGGTGACTAGTGTCGTGAATTTCACAGTTATAACGGAAAAGAATTTGTAGAACATCTGTTATTTTTAATAATATATAGTATGTTTCTATAAAGTGTTGCGGGATTAAGTCATCTGAGTTCCCCTATGCTTAAAATTGAAATAATTTGTTTAAAAGTGAATTATTCCTACAATAGTGAAACTTTTGTTTAAAAAATACTTTTTCATTGTCTGTTGTATGATGAATACAGCGTTTCTCTCGTAAATTTCAACTCAGCTGCCTCTCAGTTTCCGACCGTGTTCCACATATATATATATATAAGCCAGGCTCTCGACATAAACTCGCTTCATCCATTCACAAGCCTCCGAGGTGGATGGATGTGTTTTATGGGACATCCTGGTGTGATTTCATTACATGTTTAGTCATTTTCATGTACTTGTGTTCGTTAGCAGTTTTGTATTTTCATTTGAATTTCAGAGATTTTTACCTCAGTCTATAATCAAACGTAGGTTATGTTTGCTCTCAACAAAGCTTATAAGTTGACGTAAGTGCTATATCCAAGTCAGTGCTGCAGCGATCTCCCGAGCGAATGGACATATATTAATTGTTTTCTTTTTTACACATGTTAATCAATTCATTTATTTTTATGTGTGGATTCCGTTTCAAAGTTCCTTACCAGTCTCACAGGCAGACGGATGTGTTTGAAAATATTGTCAGGTATGTGCGAGAGGCATCAAGTAATGCCCCTTTTTTTCGTGTATCTTGTGTTTAGGAAGACTGCCGTTTAATTTATAGGGACATTTTTGATTTGTTGTAGATCGTTCATTAATTAATTTTATACCGGAGACTCATGTAATTGTGATCATTTAGCACATGTTGACAGCTGATGTTATTCATGTAGTTGTGATCGTTTGAAATTTGCGATTCGATTCGTGTAATTTATTCATAGGTAGAACTCGCTGAAATTATTTCTCTTGTGTGTTAACTATATGTCTCTTTCTGTTTAATTAACAAAAAAGTGCCTATATACCGTCTGTGAGCAATATCGGCTCCAAAAATACTAAATATTACAAAAATACTCCAAAAATACCACTAATATATATATATACACCCTGTCGTCAAAATACCACACCTCAGTCGAGTGCCAGTCGTCATGCTGACAACATCTACAAAGCTGCTCCCTACCCCAAAAAAAGAATATAATAAAGTACAACGATATGTACAACTATATTTGATAGATTAATTAAATTAAATTAATTGTATCAATCACTTAAAGTTTCATACCATTTTATCCTATGAAAAAAATCAATCGGATTAAGATCGGATTACGGATTAACCCTTTGATGTCAAATCGATAATTCGATTAATAAAAGTGGCATCCTCTTTGTGTTCTGACTGGCAGCCCCTACTACTTTTGCCCATGATTTCTTTGTGTTTCTGGGTTACATCTCATTGCATATCACTGAATTCCTATTTGCACTTACTATCAGATGCCATTGAAATAAATGTATGTTTGCAGGGGGAAAATTGTATGGGGTTTAATCATTTCTGTCCATACTCAAGTTCAGAAGTCACTTTGCGGCAAATTACTTGCTCCGATTCGTAATCTCACTAAGCGAAAACCGCATTTCGTTATCTGCAATGGTTACGAATCTTTAGGGCGTGTCTACGTTAGGCGGACCACTCGTTATGTTACTATAGTGTATTTGCAGTTTCTTCACACTTTTTTAATCATACCTTTGAAAAATCACCCCTTGTATGACATGTTTGATTGTTTCCTAAATATGTCATGTATCACAAAAGTTTTATACTTCTTTCAAATTAAAAGTATCTTATTTTAAGTTAACAAGAACATTTACTTGCATTTTTCTATGAATTATAATATTTAATTTGTAACTAATATGAATAAAAATATTGAGAAAACAGGTATGTTGGTAATGCGTAGTAATAAATAGCTATTTTGCAAACTAGCATTATACTAAGTGCGCACAAATGCAGTGCATTGTCACTTTGGTAAGATTTTCTAGACACGGTGAATCTTTTTTTGGATGAGGCGGAGGAATAGTTTGAAAGTAGAACTTTAGCGAGGTTCAGAACAGTTGGAAGTAACTGTGCATGTACTATAACTACAGGAATGCTTTATTCGGTGAACACGGCCTTTATTTACGAACTTACTGACATATTTGTAGTAAGTAAAGTTGGTACCCATATATGTGAAAAATAAACGGTTCGAATATTAATCCTAAATTACTTCATAATACAGAGGTCAAACAGCCAAATATAGAGTGAACTCCCACCGCACACATTAAAAAAATATGGTGTCGCATGCCTCTACCACTGGGAACGCCTTTCGCCAATCAGCACTTTGTAACTTACCTGCCAGCTGGCAGTAAAGCCAAAAGGCAGCCTTTCGAAGCACTTAGAATATTTCGCCCCTGTATATTCATATATTCTAAGTATTAATGTTGTTTTAAATTCAGACCATTGCTGCGTCCTTGACCCAAATATGCAGCAAGACTGAGCCCCCAAAATGATCTGAGCAAATAGTAAATAAATGGCAAAATCCAACACAAAGGTTTTCTCGAGTAGGTCAGGAATATCATTAGTTTGGCTAAGTTCAGAAACATGAATTGTGAACAATGTTGATTTATTCAGTTCCATTTTCATTTCTTTCATGTGCAAAACATATATTTAATATGTATATAAATATAGTTTACACATATTCTTGGAAAAACATTGCAGTCTCAAAAATATTCTGTTACAACACATTTTCTTTGAAAACCTATGATTTCATAAATATTCTTAGTTATAAAAGAGATTCTTTGAAGAACATAGATTTAAAAAAAAATATATTCTCTTGTATTATACAAATTCTGTGGAAATACTGTCCCCTTACTGGACCTCAGGTAGATAAATGAAAATATTTTATTAAAATATCTATATGAAAATCCATGCCCACATTGATTTATTAAAAATATCATAAAAGAGCATTTTACAATAATAATGCCTTTGTAATAATTATCGACAGTATTTCCAACATGGAAAATATGTATATATATTTACTTAGTTTCGTAACAAACAATTCTCTGGCTATATAAGGCCAACCAAAAGCCAAAACAAACTTTTAACTTCACTTCTATATTCATTCACCTAATCGTCATTTTCATGGGTCTTACTTGGAACAATCTCTCTTTAAAAACCTGCATTAAAATTCCACAAGAAAGATCTTACATAATTTTTACCATCTTGTCATCCTTTGCAATTTATAAAATATAGTAATATTAAAAACCCTTAAAACTCCAAGCATAGTTTGACTTGCCTGCCATTGAATTACATACTGACCAAATACATATTTTAATTTTCTCCCCTCGTCCACTGACAAAAGCAACTATCCGCAATTGGAGAACATTAACTTTTGAGGAGAAAAATACAAATATTGGAATTGGGGATATTTACAACAGACGACTGCTCGACAGACATTCGTAAAAATCTTAATGGTCGTTAATTTCTTAGAGTGAAACCAGAATAATATCTGCAAGCAAAATTTATCTTAGAAAAGTCTTAGCCCATATTAGGGCATCTAGCCTTACGTCAGTATGATGTCATGACCTACTGTTTGAAGAACCTATTACGTGATTGAAAGTAAATTGATAAGTTACATAAATTCTGATGTATGATGCTCCCTCGAGGCCGGACGTCTGACCTCGAACCAGCAGAACGACAGTTTATATACTGATACATTTCAATTAATTTCTAGAGGTGTGAACAAATTCCAAACCCCAATGAAAAGTCGTTATTTGACTCTGAAAGTACAGGAACCAATAGGAGTAATTGTTACCATATTAGGAGCTACCATCGTTATATTTGGTAGTGGGAAATATCAGAATATAATATGCCCTTGAGGGGTATAAGTAATGTTCGGCGAATGAAAGTTCTTATCTACAAACATGTCCAAATAAGGACGACACTGCATCACACAAACGGCCGTTTGAATGGCGTGCCGACCTTCTGCGTAGATGAAGAACACACCCCCGCCATGAGGGGAGGGCGATCCCAGCGCTCGGCTCCGCCTACAGCAGGAATGGAAACTACGGGCGCCATAATGCCACTTGTTGATCCAGACGCCGTATACATGACGTCCTTCTTTAGTAAGTGCTGTGAAAAGTATATTTATACTGCAGTGCCAGGCCACAACAACGCCAGCGAGCTGCATATAGGTAGACAATATTGTAGATTGTAAGTAAAATTTTCAATTTAGTCCATTTTTTTCCACTTTCAGCAAACTTTTTGCTTGCGTATAACGGATTTCACACGTTGTCTAGTTGAACGGTTGAATAGGGGGGCAAGCCAGAGACAACAAAATCGCATAGATTTTCTTGCAGTTGTCTCAAAATTTTGATGTTTAAACTGTCGTAGTACAAAAAATTCTAAACTTAGTCTTTTTTTCTCTGTTTTATTTGCATAAGCCTAGGAAATGTAATAATATTCGCATATTCGCAATTTAAGCCACGTCAAATATACAACTGATCGTCGCACATATGTCGCAATATTCACTGAATTCGTGCGCAATGAAAAATGGAAAATGGGCAGAAAATGACGTCACCCCTTGCCAGCAATACATTACATATAGTGCAAGGACAAACATGGCATAGGTACAGGAAGAATGGATTGGGGTGAGCACGATAGGTTCGCAGTACCCACTGTCCATGTTCTGGCATTGGGTTGTTTTTACGTCAGTATCCGTATTAACACAAATGTGTATAGTATTTAAGTGGAGAGACCTGGGAGGCTCTTGTTAAACTACGAGATCTTGACGGCCGATGAGGGTGAAGCGAGGTGGAAATGTAGCAGCGCCGGAATACATGGGGTGAGGGAAAGGGAGATCCCCGAGAAAACCCGCCGACCAGCGTCATCGTCCTTCGTGCTTCCCACATGCGAAGACCCGGAAGCTACCACGCCGGGAATCGAACCCGGTTCACCTTGATGAGAGGCGAGCGCACTAGCTACTTCAATGTTTTACACGCCTCTCTGTAGTACTTGAGCCTATGGCACTGTATTTGTCAGAGGACTCTGAAATATTTTTACAACTCCTCTGATGTAGTCTTAATGTTACAAGAATCTGCTCAAGTTAATCATCACATATTAGTTTTATAAATGTGCATAGAGTAACTGATAAACAGAGGCAGTGGAATTTCGCGAAAAGATTTCAAGACAAGCTACATTTTTAAACACTGTAGGGCCATTTACCTGTCTTGATTGGCTGAATTAATTTTTGACACGTGTTAACTGTCTGCACACGAATCACTTAGGAGCCGTGCCGATATTGCAGAATTCAGAATGGTGCGGTCAAATACGAAAACACTCTCTCAAGTAGACAGCAACCAATGGTATTAGATAAACTGATCTTTAGTGCTTATAGTATTGAAGTCTACCCTGTTCTCAAATTTTTCCGCGAAAAATCACTAGCTCTACCGATAAACTAAAGATAAAAAATATTTTCATCACCGTTGAAATTGGGATTTTAATATTTATATTGGCAATGGGTGAATGCCGGGATTTACACAGACAACGAAATGCAATATATATGATTTTCACTGTTGTTTGACAACTTTGGATCTCAACGTTCGAAAAATTTCACTGCCTCTACCTGCATGAATTTTAACCTTTTTTAATTAACACAATAATTTAAAATTTGTGGTGTTTCAAACAAGAGATTTTTGATACTTGCTATACTTACTTGACAAAGACATGTTTCGTTAATATAACCAGTGAGCTGCAGATGTTGTGTTTAGTGGTCAGAGATACGGATCAGTCAATGTAGAGCAGTAGTATGGTTTAGGAATCAGTTATCCACAGGGAAGACCTGAGCCTTGCAGTTTACAATACCGATCAAATATTACCTTCTCGTGAAACATCTAGCCATTTGTCTACACTGGGAATGAAAGGGTCAATAAGCACATTGACTGGTATGCGCCCAGTACGGTTGGCAACAACGGAGATAAAGTAGTTCTATTTCGTAACGTTCAGTTAGATATGTTAGGTAATATTATTTGTGAATACTTAAATTTTATTTTTCTTTCTGTATTTTTAGTGCTTATAGTTGTAAGAATCAGCAAATTTGTAAACTGTTTGTCTTTCCAATAATTACACAGTTCCACTTGACCGACACATGAATAAAGTGACCAGGCCCATTGCAATATTGGTTTTACTATGTTGGAGGAATGGACATTGTAGTACATATAAATAGATCATGAGCAGGGCTTTCAAAATCGGTAAGTTGAGTGCGAACAACCTTGACTGCATATCTTGTGTAAGGATGTCTTATCGTGTATGGTTGCAGTGCTGGACTCGAGCGGCCAGCCAGGGCAAGGCTTCCTCTGGGGTAACGGCTACTGGCTGGGGTCGTATAGTCAGTGCCTGGCTGCAGACCACGTCATCCCGCCAAGTATCACCGCCTCCCAGTTCTACAACAGCACAGCGACGACACACAACAAGTCACCCTTCGCCGTACATTACCTCGCCGCTTTCGCCACGCACCAATCCCCGTTACAGCTTCATGTCAATGTGCCCAATGAGGTAAGTCTCCCCTCCACAATTCATAATTCCTTGCTGCAGCTGCATGTTAACCTGCCTGGATGGGTGTCTGCCCTCCCGTCCACCTGCTGACAGGTCGTGACCAGCATGTCAGAGTCTCAGATTGGGTAATGCCACAGAGGGGAATTGACGTGCCCAAGTCCTGGAAACAGGTTTTGTGTCCAACTGGCTACTACGTGCTACGAAATGTTCCCTTGCATTGTCCCTATTGGTCGCGCTGCCTGCTGGCGAGTAAGTGACCTGGCGCTGACTGACGAATGTCAGTCCGACTTATAGCTGGCCGATGACACAGTTTCGCTGATGTGTGTAGCGGAAGTTAGCGGAGTAGGCGGCTGTTCCACATCTGTATAGCCCAGTACTGCATGCCCGAGCGCTGTCTGATTGCTAAGGACATGCACTCTCTTTTGGAAAATGAGTGTATTCCAATCACTTTTGCAGTTGTATTCCTATTCGACATTGTGCAGCGGTCTATATGGGAGCTCCTGGTTGACCATAAGCCGGTAAGACACTTCTTAGTACAGTCAATAACTACATAGACGCCGAGGTGTGCGGCAGCCTACACTTGGTATGCCAGCCAGTCTATGCATTTTCTGACCGTGCAAGTATGTGAACTATGTGGTAGTCGAACCATTATCAATCAATTAACAAAAGAGATTAAAGGCGCCCTTTGACATATACAAATAAACTAACAGCGCTTTTTCGAATACACTAAGTCCTGGAAATCTAGTATCTTGTGTGAATGTAATGCCTATTTTGCAAGTGTATGTTAATCATGCGAAGACAGCATAGTTTTCAAATCTTGTATTTAATCAGTGTACATCGTATTATCTCCGTGATATGGTTTTGGTATAATAAGTAATTTTCTAAACTGGTTTTACTCTCTGAAATATTCTGTAGATAGAGAACTCAAAAATCACATTATTTCCCAGCAGCTTGTTTGCTTATTTCCCAGCATGCATTCCTTTGCATACTCCAAGCAATACAAAAGTTTGAGTGTTTAAAATCTTCTTAGTTTCCAAAACTTAACGCTAATTTGGCATGTCCCTTGTGATGCATTATTTTAGCATGATATATTTCGCCACAAAGCATAAGAAATTGATCGACAGGAATGCATCACCCTGGCGAATTATTTGTTGGCCATAATTGGCGAAAACTACTGCCTGGAGTCACCCTCTCTTGTATTTTCTATTCTATATGTCATGGAATCAAAATTTTAACCATCACGTTTAGCAATAATGTACTGTTCATTCCTTGCTCTGTCAATCGCGCGATAGCAACACACTTGGTAAACCATGTATCTGATTACCGTTTGCACTGTATATGTCTTAATGATCTGTATAGGTTTAAAAAATTCGCGAGTTCACTCGCCTGTAGGTAGGTTAGATTTAAAAGCAGGCTATACAATCATATAGATATCAACTGCGCATTGCCTACTTCCTGCCACAGTGGAGGGCGAGGAATGGACATGCATTTTGTAGCATATATACTATTGTCTCGGGTCTCCCCAGGAGGTTTAGCTAATCCTGGAATGAATTTTCGGATCTTCTATGTCTCTAGTGATATAGATTTGAAATAACATCTGCAACAGTTTTTCACTGTCAAGTACTCAATGGACTTCAGACTTTTGCATGGTGCGATGAATACAACATAAAAAGACAAATTATAAAAAGAGAGTAGATTCAGGTCTTCGATTGTTAAGATCACACGAGACTGTGGAAGAAAAAAACTGCACTTTTCCATCGTTAGTGAAACCTCTTTAATGTGTAAACCTTAAGGGATTTGAAATTTTACAATTCGTAATAATGAAGTTTTTATTAACAGGTGTCGAAAATATAAAATATTGACTCTTTGATTCAACATTTCGGATAATAAGATATTCTTATCACCAGCATGGCTTATTTTTGCTAATGGACTTCACATTACATTGCAATGCAAATTAACGCATATTTGTATGAAGCATAAAGTTAACTTTGAATTCCTATGCGATCCCAAGAGGAAAGAAGACAAGTTTTTATTATTGAGAACAGTGCATTAAAGAGGAATTTATTAATGAAATTTCACTGTAACCATATTTCTCTTTTGAAAAGTTCAGTACAGGTTGTCCTATCAATTTCGACACGCTTTGTAAGAATGCTAAACTTTTTCTTAATCAACACGATATAAGAACTGAAGAGATATTTACAGATTGGATTTTTTTTGTTAGTATTTTTCTTCACTCATAAAATTGTTGTTACAAAATACAACTCCATAGTCTGTTCACAGTAAACAGAGAAATTTTTAAAGCACTGCTTAAGGTCTGATTGTATGCATATTGTGCATGCTTCTACCGAGTGTAACAATAATAATTCCATGACTTCATCACCTAACATTCATGCGTCGGTAAAGTGAAATTGTGCAGTTATTATAAAAGTAAATATTTTACCATTTTTGCTAGTTATTAAAAGAGTTATAAAAAAGTCCCAAAATGTAAAAAAAATTGCAGGATGCCTAAATGTACAACAAACACTTTTGATTGGATATAAATAAACCTAACTACTTTCCCATCATCGTTACTTACTGCAATGGGTGCATTTCAGTCAGTGGGCCCATTAAAATACATGAAAGGAGAGGCGCCGATTTATTTCAAAAGATGATTTCAAAAATTACTGAATTAAACAATGACCATCTATCTACAAATTACAAAGTGTGTGGTGAAGATAGAGAAAGAGGGATGATACTGGAGGAGATTGGCACCGACTTGTTGTAGGACCTGGTCACCATAGGGTTGTGCGCTCCGCAGGCATGTTCGCCCCTCCAGGTGGCCGAGCTGCTGGAGGAAGTGTTCCTTTCACGGAGCCTCCAGCTCCAGCGCCTGCTCGACCTCGACCTGCAACTACAGGAAGTACGTAGCCTCGAAGACGACCCCAACGCCATCTACGATATCACCTTCATCGTCGTCGCGTGAGTCGCCATGCCTCCATGTCACTTTGCTGTTTCTTATTATGTCAGTCGCTATCCCAAAATATCACTATATTGTGTCTTCTTCTCTTTGTCCCCATTCCAACATACAATATATCTGTTTGTTCATCCCTATATCGCTGTTCTTACATACCACTTTACTGTTTCTTCTTCTCTCTATCGCCATCCCAACATAGTACTTTACGAATTCTTCTCTCTGTTGTTGTCCCTACATTCCACTTTACTGTTCCTTATTTTGCCTGTCTCTGTCCCAACATATCACTTTACTGTTCCTTATTTTGCCTGTCTCGGTCCCAACATATCACTTTACTGTTCCTTATTTTGCCTGTCTCGGTCCCAACATATCACTTTACTGTTCCTTATTTTGCCTGTCTCGGTCCCAACATATCACTTTACTGTTCGTTATTTTGCCTGTCTCGGTCCCAACATATCACTTTATACTGTTCGTTATTTTGCCTGTCTCGGTCCCAACATATCACTTTACTGTTTCTGCTTTTCTCGCTTTCTCTTCATTTTTCATACCTATTCTTTTCGTAAATCTATATAATATAATTTCTTAAATGTAATCTACATCTAATGGAGACGCTAGACGAGGACAGCTTTTCCAGGCTTTATAGACTATGTGCGCAGTAATTGTGTAGGAACTTTACTTCTTAGCAACATTTTTCTATTTCTGATAGTTTAGTTTTACATACTACATATAAAATTTGTTTTGATAGTTTTCAAGTTTAAAGTAATTATTTAAGTGTACTAGATACAGTTCTGAGTTTGGTTCAGTGTACAACACTTTTACATTATATATTTCCATACATACATACATACATATATATATGTCTATATCCTATTTTGTGATGGTTTCTGCGATCTTTTTATATTTCCTAAGTGAGAATATTTCACGAATATTGGGAACCGACAAATTTGTAACCATCTTTCGACAAGTGCACATCTAAAATATTCGTTTATCAGTTATTTAATTCGCATATTCCGTATTTTGTGTTTCTGCCAAGGAATGTTTATTGTTTTCAAACATATCCTTTATATGCAATAAAATAATAAAATAGTTTTTTTTTATTTTACGTAGTTTAATTGTTTGCAGGTTTAATAAATGAAGCTACAACAAAATATTTAACGTTTGTGTTTCAACTGGCTGGTAAAAGTTTGTTTCTAGTAAAACAAATAATACAAACCTACTTATTAATTTTAGTAACCTAGATGATATACGTACGGCCTATTAGCAACCGACAATTGCATTTGTATTGATAAAACATGATACAAATAAAATGTGGCTTGGTTCCAATTTACAAAATAAATTTCATCGGTACAAAAATTTACTCTAAAACAAATGTAATAGTAATTCTGTTTTAGATAAGGATTGATATTAAGAGCTGCATTTGGGTAAATATTAAAAATTTAATTGCTTAGTTTGGTTCTTTTTACAATACTATGTTCATTTATCAGTATGTGTTTAAACATAGCTCATACACTTGTGTCTCTTGTGTTTTTTTACGTTTAGGTAAACTTTCTTTCAGTATGTCCAAGACTTTAATATGTCTTATTTGGTGTTAATGTAGTGCTCGTATAGATGATTTATAATGTATCGGATTGGCACTAAACTACTTTTGGACCTTCCAGTCGTTTGAGCCAACGCCAATGTCTTGTGTTGAGTAGTCTAGCAAAGGTGAGCACATTCCACCCGTCCTGAGACTCCTCGAGCACCCAGCTGCCTGTCTTTCACAGCTAGGGCTCTGTCGCATTACAGCGTCATTGGACACTATCAAAACCAGTAGATTTCTGAACCATTGCCGAGTTCTACTTAATTAGGTCTAGAAGTGTATCCACAACATTTCAGAATGTTACGAGGAGAGTTTTAATATGAATATCGACTGCGACGTCTCTGTCTGCCATTTGAATAAAATTTTCTGAGCACAAATTACACTGCTAACTCGGACCACCACGTTGGATGTGGATTACCTTGGCCTTACCCCCAGTAATCTTAACTCGAAAATTAAGAATAATTTTAAAAAAATATTAAAAATTTAGGAAAAAATTACAATACTGGCCCCGCCCACCGTGTCGGATATGGGCGACCTATAAATTTACCCTAGTGACCTTGAAATCGAAAAATCAAAACAAATTCGTAAAAAATGGGTTAAGAGATGGGGTGTGGCTGTGTTGTGGACACGGCCGATTGTTTTGTGTATGTCTACATTGACGTACTCGGACGCCTTGATATTTTTTTTTACGTTCCCGGCACCGCTTCACTCGATCATATGGTGTTTTATGGGCACCACTGGATTGCTTTTGAGATGCTCTTTCCAACCGTATACGATTTCTGTATTTTGACTTGGCTTCTTGACGGGTATAGGTTGACATTGTGTTAAGTTTTTTTAATTTTTTACATTCATCATCATCATCATCATCATCATTTGTGCTCTGTCCATAGGCAGGTTTTCACATCGTAGCTCTCCAATGCACTCCTGTCTTCTGCAAACCTCATTAAGGTCCATATACTTTCCTCTTCCCTTGATGCCATCTATCAACTTATAGCTTCTCCTTCCTTTCAATCCCTTTCCGCGAACTATTCCTTCCTTAGCATATGTTAGCAAGCACTCCCATTTCAACGAGTGTCCCATCCAGTTCTTCTTCTTTTCTCTTATGACTTTCAGCAGTTTTCTCCTCTCATCAACTCTTTCCAGCACTTCTTCATTACTCACTCTTTCCACCCAGCTTATCCTCTCCATTCTCCTCCACATCCACATCTCAAATGCTTCTAACTTTTTAGTCTTCACATCTCAGTGTCCACATCTCTGCCCCATAGAATGCAACACTCCATACTAAACACTTGCCAAGCCTTTTCCCCAGTGCTTTATCTAGTTTTCCGCATAGCAATCTTCTCTTCCTATTGAATGCTTCCTTCGATACCGCAGTACGAGTGATCACCTCGTGATGACATTTCAAGTCCTCAGTTATCGTACTTCCTAGATATTTGAATGCTCTTACTTGGCTGATATTGACTTGTCCTATTTTAATATTTGCCTGTTTCCTTCCTTTACCGATTACCATACTCTTTGTTTTTGATGTATTGATTCTCATTCCATACTCCTCGCAAGTTACATTCAGATTTTTTAGCATTTTAAACTCATACAATTTCACCATAACCTCGCCACACGCTCTTTTTTTTGTACACGCAATCGATTGATCTTGACGAGAGCTGTCGATTGAAACTCACACGAGCGTCGTAGTTTCTTCTAGTCAAAAGTTATACTACGCGAAAAATGAGACACTGCGAAATGAAATCAAAATTGCGCCCTCTCCCTTCCCTAAAGGTGCTTCCCAGTCATCACTCAACGTAACATATTATTTGATCCTCTGACAATCGAGTGGTGTAATTGAATTTTGAATGTAGACTATAGATTCGGAGCTGCAATGCCAAACTGTAACCCCCGATTTTATTATCATCGAATTTTCTATATTTCCTTCCACTATGGTCGCTAATTTAAAGACGTGTTCGCGTTAAAAATAAGGCCGCCGGCCGCGACCTCAGCCAGTACGTCGACCGAATTGGCGCACGGCTTCGGGCTCCGAAGGCCGATGCCTGTCCCGGAAGCTACATAATCCTACTACTACTACTTCTACTACTACGACTTCTATTACTACTTCTACTACTACTACTTCTATTACTACTTCTACTACGAATACTACTTCTTCTACTACAACTATTACATATACTACTATATCTACTACTACTTCTACTACGACTACTAATTGTCTCATCCGAGATTTATGTTTAGGGGTAGTGAAATTTGGCGAAAAGATTTCAAGACAAGTTGCATTTCAAAACACTTTATGGTAATTTACCTGTCTTGATTGGCGGAATTACTTTTTGACACGTGTTAACTGTCTGCACACGAATCACGGAGGAACCGTGCCGATGTTGCCGAATTCTGAGTGGTGCGGTCAAATATGAAAACGCTTTCTCAATCAGACAGCAACCAATGGCATTAGACAAGCTGCTCTTTAGTGCTTATAGTATTGAAGCCTATCCTGTTCTCAGATTTCTCTATTTATGTTGGTGTGCGGCAACGACGTGAAAATAGGCGAGTGTTGTTTGAAGGCAGTGATCGTGGCTGGTGTTTGCTGTGGCAGGAGCGGCGTGGGACTGGTGGCGTTGATGGTCATCGCAGGCACTTTGTACGACACTCTTCTGTGGCAGCCGCGGAGGGCGGTCCGGTCCAGGGACACCCAGCTCACCGTACACGTCATCTCCGACAACGTCAAGGGTGAGTACTACTTCCTTGGCAGTTCACGGCCAAGTCACCACTTCTCACCTCAACATTTATACAATTTCACTGCCACATGTCATATTTTACCGGGCGCAATGTCTGACACACGTCCATTAAGGTTGCTATAGGCTGTTCGCGATGAAATGAGCACTTTCGAAAGCCCTGCATAATATCTACTTGTATGCACATTGAATATTCTTTAACCTTATGCAAAATTAACATTGCCATGGGCCCCATCATTTTATTCAAGCATTGGTCAAGTGAAACTGTGAAATTATTACAAAAGAAAATTAATTACAAATCTGCTCATGTTTTATAACTTCCATGCATTAAAAAGCAGAAAGTGAAAGAAATAATTCAAGCCATCGCAAATGGTTGCCTGACACTTTTTATTCAATGTTAATATATGGAACTACTTTTCCTCCATCGTTACCAACTTTACTGGGCGCATGTCACTCAGTTCGCCCGTTAAAATATATGCAGGTAGTGGCATTGACTTTTTCTAACGTAGATTTTAATAGTGCTCATTTTATCGTGAAAAGCCTTTAAAGATGGATCTCTTAACATACGCATTTTTTTTTTTTTTTTTTTCCTTTTATGTTTTGCAAAAGAAAAAAAAATTGTGAGAAATACTTTCAAATTCCTTTCAACATCTAGCATTTTGGAACCTATGGATAGGGATTCAGTATATCCATTACACAATAAACAGCCAACCATAAAATAATGGGTGTGTTAACTTTAACTAAAAACGTTGTCCAAGGAAAGGCAATGCCTGCATTGTTACAACCTTCTGGAGCTGTACAGCACCGACCATGACTCTACTTGTTCTGCAACATGTCAGACATGAACGAGTACTATATACTCGGGATATTGTGTTAAGTGGTTGGAGTTGAATAAACATTTTAAGGTAAACATTAGTTCATATTGAAATTATTTCATTTTCTTCCCGATCTATTCAATGCCTTTATGCGTAATAATTGGCATATTTGTAAAAGATGCACATACATTTCTAATAAATTTGCAGTTTTACGTGACCAACGCATGAATGAAGTGATCAGTCCCATGGCAATGTTAAATTTGCATATCTTGGAAGGATTTATTGCAATCCGAGAATTCTATCGTAAACATGTATTTTAAAAGTATTCATTTTGCCGTGAACAGCCTATACCTGCTCTTCAGCATTACAGAGGTGAAACACCAGCTTACTCCGCGAACTGCGAAATGGCGGCACTGGCTTCCAACATGTCGGAAAGTCGTTCCCCAATCAGCGCCTGGAAACGTTTCATATCATGTATGATTCAAGGCTTGAGTCAACCCAAATCTCTCGTAGGGGCTGCAGTGGTGTAGTGGTTAGACTACTCGCCTCCCACCTAGACGAACCGGGCTTGATTCCCTGCGGGGTCACCTCCGTACTTTCGCACGTGGGACTCGTTCCGGACGACGCAGCTGGTCGGCGAATTTCCAGCCCTTTCATCCAGCGCTGCTCCGTACTCGCTTCGTTTCGCCCTCGACGGCTCTCGAGACCTCGATATTCAAAGCCGCCCAAATTTCTCCACTCCACTCTAAAATCCTTATGACCGGGTCACACAAGCTTGCATGTTGCTTGAATTAAGCTTGAAGGTTTCCAAGGTAAGCATGTGGCAAACTGTACTAATCAAGCTCGCTACAAACTTTGCATGTGGAGGCAAGCTCGTTGACTTGCATAGCATTCTTGATACAAAATTGTTGACTGGCGTAGCAAGCTTGGTTCAAACTTCTTGACTTGCATAGCAAGTTTGATTCAGGCCTACAGGCTTGTGCCGACAAATTTTATTCAGGCTTGACTCAAGCCGATTTGCTATTGGTGTTACTAGTAAGGTGGCAACCCAGCCAGTAACGAACCATTAGAAGCACGCGGTACCCAATGAGAGACACGGCCCGTTCCCAGAGCTACGCGAAGCCAAGCAGGGAATGGGTAGGCCCACATCAAAGCAGCCGCCACGCCTCTGTACAGTTATCTACTCCATGCTGCACGTTCCAGTTCTCCAGCGGCGAGCCGTCCAACGTCTCCAGTGCTGCAACGGATCCCAGAGGTGGGAGCACTCCGAGAAAACCTCACGACCGTCACGATTCCTACATGCGGAAACGCATGGCACCAGATTGTCAGAGACGGAAAATGAGCGTGGCCTACCCACAGCGCCACCGAGTCCATTGCATCGCGTCTCCTCGTGTCAGAAGTCGAATGCCGAAACTTCTGCTACAACATCGCGGTTATCTGGACAGCGGTACATTGCTGTTGTCTATACCGCGGTACATTGTGGTTGTCTAGACCGCTGTACATTGTGGTTGTCTGGACAGCGGTACATTGTGGTTGTCTATACCGCGGTACATTGTGGTTGTCTGGACCGCGGTACATTGCGGTTGTCTATACCGCGGTACATTGCGGTTGTCTATACCGCGGTACATTGCGGTTGTCTATACCGCGGTACATTGTGGTTGTCTATACCGCGGTACATTGTGGTTGTCTGGACCGCAGTACATTGCGGTTGTCTGGACCACGGTACATTGTGGTTGTCTGGACTGCAGTACATTGAGGTTGTCTGGACCACGGTACATTGTGGTTGTCTGGACTGCAGTACATTGAGGTTGTCTGGACCAAGGTACATTGCGATTGTCTGGACCACAGTACATTGCGGTTGTCTGGACCGTGGTTCATTGCGGTGGTCTGGACTGCAGTACATTGCAGTTGCCTGGACCACGGTACATTGCGGTTTTCTGGACCGGGGTAAATTGCTTAAACGTTCCCTTTTTTGTCGTTATTTTATTCCGAGTAGCCTTGTATATGCTAACTTTTCGGGAGTTGTATTGAAGGCTGTTCGCAGTTCATTGAACATGTTTGAAAATAACCTTTGAAAAACGGCATTACCTCTAAATGTATTTAACAGCCACACAGACTAGCAACTGGCCAGTAAATTTGGTAACGTCGGAGGGGAATTAGTTCAGTGTCATAATGTTGAAGTAAAAACATCAGATAAACATTTGTGAATACTGAAATAATTTAGTCTGCTTTGTATTTTTTTTTTTTTTTTTTTTTAGTAGTGAATAAGTGTGAAAACAAGCAAATATGTACAATATTTACTTTTCTGACAATTTCAGAGTTTCACTGAACCAACACGCTCGAATATAGTCATCAGGCCCATGTCAAAGTTACTTTTACAATCAGTGTAAGCATACACTATATGCACACAAGTAGAGCCTAACCAGGGCTTTCTGGAATTCTCAGTTTATAGTGAAAAGCCTATACAAACCATTTCATTTTCATTCACAGAAACTTTTTAAGTCTCTATATTCCAGTATTTCTGAAATCCGGACTTCTACATGAAAACGGCCCTTTAAGACCTTCGTTTTCCATCAAAGTTGGTTTGAAGTAGCGCCAAATAATGAGGCTATAAAAACAGTTTTATAAACAACCTGGTTTATTTGCTTCCTTTTTTATTGTTATTTGTGCAGAAGCTATCTGTTAGTATGGAAAAACCGTCTTTCACGGTTCTGCACAGCCCAAGGCGTCCGTATCTCCCTCATTGTTCTCGAGGTAGAAAAAGTCACGAAATGTGTGTCAAGTGAATCGTGTGACATTTCTTTGTTCCAGAATATTAGGAATTAAATTTGTTTGGTTAGTTTAACTGTCATTTCTCTAAATGGCGTGGCCCTGGACGCGCGTGCAAGTGTCGCCTTTATAGCTCGCTGCTTCTTGGTCTCAAACTGGGTAAGCCATTCCAGACAAGCAGTGTCCTCAATGACACGTGGAGAGATAGCCTGCTCGTGGTAAACTGTGAAAGTCCTGCTTGAGATTTATTTGCACGCACGTTCCGAATACCTTCCGCCCTAGGCGATATTTACATTGTCGTGAGCTTCTTCACTTTATCCACGCTTCGGTCAAATGGAACTGTGGAAATATTAGAAAACTAAATGTTTTCGACATGATATGTATTTATTGGACTTATAAGCGTTAAAAATAGAAAGTAAACGATTTCATGTCGATATTCACAAATGTGTACCTAACAGATAGTATAAAAATGTGAGTTCTGACACACCTGGCTGCTGGCTGAGAACTGGAAGACTGCAATTAGCATATTACCTGACTGCAGGCTGAGGACTAGTTACCACCGAATTTCCCTTTTTTCCCCTTTTTCCCATCCGAAACGGTCGATTTCGTGTACAAGAACGTCACCTTTTCCCTTTTCCCCCCTCAAAATTCCCCGAATTTTCTTCCCGTCGCCGACAGCCATCTTGGCAGCCAGTGCCAGAAAGTATATTTGCTCAATTTCGCGCATTGTGGCTGAGGTGTGCCCTATGCGGCTGAAACGGTCGGAGCTTCTCTGAAACTCGGAGGTTTTCATTCCCAGCGGCTATCTTGGTCTTGACGACATATGTCTACCCAGGAAAATTTGCGACCGTTCTGGCAACCAGCGCCTCGTCGGCGTCGGCGGGAGGGCATCAAGGCGTCGCGAACGATCAAGTTAGGATCTCGTGGAACACTTTTATTTATAGTGTATGGTTCATCAATACAACTTTGGAAAGAAAATAATAAAAATCAAATATTTAGTGACTTCAACCACTTTATTGCGTCAGCAGACACATCTTTGATATCATCAGTAGGTCCAGGGTATGATAGCTGAGGGCATTCTAGGAGAATATTACGTTTGGTCTGCTCTCCATGACCGCAGGGACAGGATGGATGGTCTCTGAGTCTCCATTTGTGCAACATAGAATTGCAGCGGCCATGCCCAGTCCGAAGTCTATTCAAAGTACGCCACAATTTTCTATCAAGCATAAATTCGTCTTTCCTCTCTTCACCGAAGCGAACAATGGACTGCTTATGTTCGATTCTGTCCATCTTTGCTGCCTTGAAAGATCCTCATGCAGCGGGGTTCCAATAGAGTTCCTTACCTTAACATATTCCCGCAAGTTCTTTCTGCCTCTTAATGTCAAAAGGGAGGATATTAGACAAGCAGGTAGCCAGATGACAGGTGTTGAACTTACTGCGCTGCAGGTGATACGCAAGGCAGAGTTTAGCTGGACATCTACTAGATTCATGTGACTGTTGTTAATCCACACAGGGCAACAATATTCTGCAGCTGCATACACTAACGCCAAGCTGGATATACAAAGGCAACTGGCTTTCGCTCCCCACGATGATTACACCAACTTCTGAATGATGTTACTGCGGGAACTCAATTTAGCACACAGAATTTCAAGATGCGGTTTATATGACAGAGTTCTGTCAAGAACCACTCCCAAATACTTCGGCTTGTAGTTGTGCTTGAGGGGTTGACCGTCAAAGTCCACTTCCAGTTTGGCATTGGCCATTCTGTTGTTCAGATGCAAGCATGCAACTTGGGTGTGATGCTAGGTTTCAGTATCCAGTGTTTGCAAAATTTAACCAACACCTTCATGTCATTGGTCAGGGCACGGTTCAGTTGTTCGAAGCTGCTCATCTGGATGGCATATGCCACGTCGTCTGCATACATGAACTTTCTTGCTGTAGAGGGTGGTAGGTCGTGTAGTTATAGGCTAAAGAGTAGGGGGCTAAAACAATTCCTTGAGGCATTCCGTTGTTCAACCTCATCAGGCTACTACTATTATGTTCATGAAGACTTGCAGGAATCTGTTGGTTTAAGTGTTTATATAACTGTTGGTTTAAGAGTTTGTATAAAAGGACTTTTTTTTCATACTGTGTAATATGCAGTGGTTAGATCTACGAAGACTGCACCTGTTTTCAGCTTGAGTTAAAAACCTTCTTCAATGAAGTTCGTAAGAGTTAAGACTTGGTCAGTGCTACTCCTAACATTTCGAAAGCCTGTCTGTTCAGGTGTAATTATTCTGTCTATGACTGGAATTAATACGAACACTGCCAAATCCATAAGTTTGTGTGTGTGTGTGCTTATAAGCCTAGTTGGCTATAATTTCCGAACTGTTTAAGTTGTAGTTGTCAAATTCATAATATAGGCATCCACCTGACTAGGAGAAGGGCCGTGTGTTTAAATATGATCCATTTCAACTTATAAGCATAGTTGGCTGTAATTTTCAAACCATTTAAGTTATAGTTGTCAAATTCATAAAATAGGCATCAACCATGACGTGCATAAACCCCTGACAAAGAGAAGGGATGTGCGGACATATGTCGGCCGGCATGTCTCCTTGTTCTTACTCAGCTCTGTCTCTCCTGTCCCCTCAGTGCCATCACTTGGCCACACATACATTTCCCCATACACCCCCCCCCCCCTGGATCAAAGCACCTCGACCAGCGACACCCCATTCATCATCGCACTCTCTCTCTCTCAATCCCTTGTCTTCCCCCTCCATCAGCCTACATCACCCCTGACCACACCATCCTCGTGTGCTCGCCACCACCCGGACAGCGACTCGCTGCGCGCCGAAGCCCGAGCTCTTGTGTAACAAAGAGAGCAGACTCCCTTTCTGACCTTCGCACGCTCAGGACTACTATCTGCATGTGATCCAGAACCACCAATGTCAATGTCCCTGTATCCCCTGCATGACGACAGGTGAGTCAGAATGCCATATTTGGTATACAAGTACACTGCCTCCTCCAGTGGCCTGTTAGACATTATGAATACAAATTAAACTCAAACACCACGTGACTGACCGATGTCATCGGCATCCGACCATGACGACAGCCACATCACCACTGATCATCCGTGAGGGTCCATATGACGAAGCCACCCCACTGCAAGAGAACCATCTTGGCTGTCAAATGCAGTTGGCTATAAGTCCCGAACTACAGAAGATATAGTTGCCAAAAGCATAACATAGACATCGCCTAGGTTTGTTTTCCATACTAGCATGCTCCTACTACAAGTTGTCCTAGGCGAGCCCCATATTGCAGCCCCACTGACCACCAAACATACACGGACATTCAATGTGTGTACTTATTTCCAGACAGTCGGTCAGAACTACTGGCCATGCACTCGTGAGCATGTATCGAAATGTCGAAGTATGTATGTATTTATGTAATGAGATGTCACTCGCAATAAATACGCAGTTATCGATAGAGAACCGAGTCCCCTACATACAACAACGCATGCTAGAATGATAAGCTTCCTATTACGAAACTAATGATCCCCTACCTTATCTGGTGTAGCAGTGAATACTCATAGGCTACCAGCGCATCTCGTCGTCGTAGTCTTCGTCGTCGATGCAACCTCGCTCGAAGCGGAGACCACAATGACCAGTCCTGCCTTTCCGTGTATGATAGATACCGACCAAGTACTTCATCCCCGCCACCTCCCCCTTGCCATTGTACTTACCGTTATACTGTTGAAAGGAACCAATGCATGTACCCTGAACCAAACTTGAGGTATCGCAGCATCGATTCCCCATAAAGATGGATCAGTCTGTGTGCTTTCTCACGTCTTCCGTTAGAGTGGACGAAAGGAAAAAATTGCCTACCAACCTGTATGTGTGTATTGTACAAGCGTATGACATTCGACAAAAGCCATGTAATCCCATCACTAAATCAAATTGTCAGGTTGGCTGAGCGGCCTAAGGTACCTGATATAAGCTCTGGTTCCAATAAAAGGGAAGCATGGGTTGAATCCTTGCACATGACATATTAATTTTTTTTAGTTTCTGTACCCTACTCGAATAATTATGGTATCATAGGTTTGAATCCTATTGAGAGCACATGCAGACATTCGTCGGTTCCACTGCCCGTGAAGAGACTAGCATGGCAGTCATAATCTGTCTCTGACCTGCACTCATGTACCGAAGCAGGTAATAATAATAACAGGGAGGGTTCAGGGAGGTTTCACTCTGCTCTGTAATACGAACCACCCTCACACACACTCACACTGTGACAACCCGAGACACGAACCTAGTAAGGAGGTATAGCAACACACATACGCACTATTACACCAACTGTATATGTATCCTGCTCTTAGACAATGCAGAGAAGAGGTTTTACCTTAACGAGTGCAACTGTTTCAGAAGACCTGCAGGACACGAGCATATATCATCGTCGTGAACACGCTGGAAGCAATGACCTCCCTGTATTTCCGTACACAATACATTACCGATTACATGTTCGCCAGGAGACTATCGCTTATTGGAGGGAAGCAAGGCCCAACTACCATCCATGCACGGTAGATACCGACCAAGTACTGCATCTCCACCACCTCCCCATGTCAACATAATTACCAGTATACTATTGAAAGGAAACTATGCATGTACCCAACCCTGAGGTATCGCAGGATCGATTCTCATAGAGAGTGGTAACACAAGTTAACATAAAAGCCGTCCTGTCTACAACAGTGTTAACAATTACAGACAGTCAATCTCCGACCTGCACTCGCGTACCAAGCCCATCACACACACACAGCCCACGAACCGCTAATAAATTGCAGAGGAAAGGTTTATTTATACCTTAACTGGTAACAAAGCCGAAGTCGGGGGCTTGCCCCCGACTTCAGCCGCTATGGCCTTACGATTTTAAAATGTTCTAAAATAATGTTTTTTTTTTCTTTTAAGAGATAAAATTTTCTATGCTCGAAATGGTTGCCAAAGGTCTAGGTCAACATCAGGGTGACATTCAGAATTATGGTCGCCCGCCACCAGCGCCTGCCATTTTGCAAATTTCTGTTATTGTACTGGCCACCAACAAGGCTGCTGACTCTTTTCTAGCTGCCCACCACCGAAATTGTGGCCAAAGGTCTAGGTCAAGGTCATGCCCACCACTGGTCATGGTCGCCTACCACCACCACTGGCGGCTGCCTTTGTGCCACACCTGCCATTGTACAAATGGATGTCGTCATTATAGTAGCTGCCAACATCGTAGTCGGTCCTTCTGGCTGCCTGCCACTGGCAGCCGCCATTTGGCGAATGGGAGCTGGCCACCAACATGGGGACAGCATTCGTACTTCTAGCTGCCACCATGTGTGCAAATGGCCTTCGATGCTGTACTGACTGCCGGTCACCAGCCACCATGTCGCTAGACAGTGCGACTTCCCAGATTATGGAACAGAATGACATAGCAGGAAGTTCTGTTCCAAGATGGCTCCAGACATTTACAAAAACGGTCATCGCCGGAATACTGGTCACCATCATGGCCGCCCATCACCAGTTACTACTGTCCACCATTTTGCACATGTTCATCATCGGCCAACATTGTCGCCAGCCACCAGCTGCCATTTTGTTAGACAGTGTGACTTCCAAGGTTCGGCATTTAGACTTACAACTACAACATAATGACAATCGATGGTGTACTGGCTGCCACTATGGCCGCCCTTCACCGGCCTTCATTTTGCAAATAAACGGTGTCGGAGCACTCGCCACCCACCGCCAGCCACCATTCTGCTAGAAAGTGCGACTTCCAAGATGGTAGATCAGATTGACAGAGAAAGAAGTTCTGGTCCAAGATGGTGGCTGTGGTCTCAGCTACCTACACCATCGGTCGACCACCTGGCTACCTTTCAGATTCACGAGTTGATGCACCTGTGTGTGTGTACCGTGCCTCCAATTAACAGTGGTCATACACCTTTTTACACTTACTTAGAGGTAGTCATACTCTGCCATCATGGACCTACCCACACTTGTGTACTGAGACTGCACACCGAACCTTCATTGCATGTACTTAGAGGCAGTCTCTGTGTACTCGTGTACCAAGCCCATGGCCTTCCATGTCCGTAATTATACACAGATTCATACTTTACCCAAGCACCGAGCCTTCGTAGCCATACTCTGTCCTTCACCACCACCACTGAGTGTCCGGGACCCAACACCACAGTAGCGCGTTCAGGCAGGACATGCACTCGTGGTTCGTCGTGTACTGAGACTTTAACATACGTAATGAAGGGCAGTCATATGTTTTCTGTACATAGTGTACATCTGTGCTTCGATTAATACTCAGCCATCGCTTCTGTTCCGACGGTGCCAACCTCCTCCAACATAAAATGTGAGTACATCATGTATGGTATGATATTCAACCTTACCATCTTTCAAATTAGGAAGTAACACATCATCACACACATATAGTATAGCATTCAATAAGCCTTCTAATTACCTTACTTATATAGATTGTCAGGTTGGCCGAGAGGTCTAATATGCTGAATTTAAGCTCTGGCAATATGTCATTCTGACTCACCTGTCGTCATGCAGGGGACACAGGGATGTAGACATAGGTCGTTCTTGATCACATGCAGATAGTAATCCTGAGCGCACAAAGGTCAGGAAGGGTGTCTCCTCTCTCTGTTAAAAGAGTGCTCGGGGGTCGGTGTGCAGCGAGTCGCTGGCCGGGTGGTGGCGAGCACGCGAGGATGGTGTGCCAGGGGTGATGTAGGCAGATGGAAGGGGAGGGCAAGGGATTGAGTGAGAGTGCGAGGACGAATGGGGTGTCGCTGGTCAAGGTACCGAGGGTTTGCGAGCACGAGGAAGTATGTGTGTGGCCTGGTGGGGCCCCGAGGGAACAGGAGAGACAGGGGTGAGTAGGAACGAGGAGACATGCAGGCCGACAATGTCCGCACGTCTCTTCTTGTCGTCAGGGACTTATGCATGCTTTGTGATTTTTGGTAGTTGTATCTCAAATGCTTTGTAACTTACAGCCATCTATCCTGTCGTGGATGATGTCTATGTTATGAATTTGGAGACTAAAACTCAAACATTTCGGAATTTACTCACGTCTATGCTTATAAGTTGGCAAAGGGCATACTTGTCCCTGCGACCACTCTCCTAGTTGTGGCAGTTGTCTGTGTTATAAATTTGCCAACTATAACTCAAATGGTTCAGAATTTATGTCCAACTATGCTTATACTCTGACATGGGCATACTTGACCCCGCAACTCCTCTCCTAGACGTAGATGAGTGTATGTTCTGAATTTGCCAACTATAACTCAAATGGTTTGAACATTACATCCACCTATTCTTATATGCTGACCTATGGCATACTGACCCGAACTCCTCCTAGCGTGTGATGTATGTTTGAATTTGCAACTCTAACTTAAAGGTTCGAAATTATCCACATTCTTAGTGACATGGCATATAGACCCTGCCTTTCCTAGTCGTGGATGCCTATGTTATGAATTTGACAACTATAACTTAAATTGTTCGGAAATTATAGCCAACAATCCTTATAAGTGTTATGCACACTCACACAGACTTAAGGAGGTGGCAGTGGTCCACGAGAGCCGAACTTGAACATTCGCGACGCCTTGATACCCCAACGCCGCCGCCGGCAAGGTGCTGGCTACCAAAATGGTCGCCAATTGTCCTGGGTAGACATAGTTGTCCTGGGTAGACATAGGTCATCCAAACAAGATGGCCACTGGGAATGAGTAACTTCAAGTTTGAGAGAAGCTCTGACCGTTTCAGTCAAATAGGGCAAACCTTAGCCACAATGCGCGAAATTGAACAAATGCATTGTCTGCAACTGGCTGCCAGATAGTGTCAGACAGTGAAGGAAAAAAGGGAAAAGTTACGTTTTTGTACTCGAAATCGAACCTTTTGGATTGGAAAAAGGGCAGAAAATGAAATTCGGCGGTAACCATTCCTTAGTCTGCAGCCAAGTAATATGCTAATTGCAGTCCTCCAGTCCTCAGCCTGCAGCCAGATGTGCCAGAACTCCCATTTTTATACTACTCCAACACTTTGATTCGGTTTTAAGCCCCGGAACTGCCAACTTAACTGGGCGCGTGTCACTCAGTGTGAACGTTCTACATGCGCCGGTAGCTTGCCTCACATGGAGACAGGTATCTTCATCTCTGCTTCCTCCAGTCGAAGAACTCTCAACAAGCAGAGAACCCCCCCCCCCCCCCCCCCCCACAACCCTCGCCGGTCACGGATCAGTTTGTATAAATAGACAGAAATAAATGGGTTTGAGAGAGAAACTTAAAAAGTTTCTCTATATTTGGCATCAGAAATATTTTGTTTCTTTTCTAAACGTTTCCATTAATGTCACAAAATACATTACTATCTGACCAATATGGTCACCGAAGTACAAAATAGATGTAATAAAATCGTATAAAAGTTATTAACAAGTTTACAAAGAAGCCCCTCAATTTAATGCTCAATGACTCCAAAATACAATTTCAAAGCTTTAAGATTACACAACATTGTAAAACCCCGTAGGGAAAACTACATAACTTTGGCAATAGCATATTAAAGCAGTCCCACCCCCCCCCCCCCCCCCCGGCCGGTCGAAACAGAGTTTCATTCTTATAGAGCCCCTCTCTGCTACTGCGTCACGAGGCAAGAAGCCAAACCTTATATTTCTTCCGTGTCGCTCTCGCGAGTATTTCTCATTGTTCGTGAAGTGTAGAACGCGCCCCTCGGTGACGTCACGTATGAACGCATGCTCACAGAAGTTGATCAAGAAAGCAGGTTATTAATTTTTTTTAAGCCATTCCAACATAATGTTTACTGGCTTTATATTTTATTTAAAAGTGTATCTGTTTTGGTATATACTGTTATCAATTTTTTGATGATGTATATGGAATGGAATGGCTTGTTATTTTAGAAGTGTTGTTATTTTGTTTCTCAAGTGGTATATGGTTTGCGTGTTAGGGTATGAGGAAGGTACCTTTATTCTTTTATATTTTACGGGAAATTATTTGTCATGTCTTGGGGTAGTGATAATTTTTATTTGCGACTTTTGTTAGAAGGAAAAGGGGGAGTGCTAAAAGCATGGTTTATAAGGGGAGGAGGCGAGGGACGAATGTAGTTGAGTACCAGACTTAGCGCCTAGAGATATATCGCGAGCAGTAGTTCCACGTGCCCGAAGTCATCAGCAACTCCACATAGTATTTGTAGAGCAGCGATAGCAGGGCGTGGTCTTCTTCCAAACAGGTGCTTGTTATTGATGTTCAAAAGGAAGGGAGGGACATTTTTCAAAGGTTGATTTCAGAAGCGCATATGGCTGCAGTAGCATAAGACCTGGCCGCCATCACCAAACAATTCCTGCGATCTCTCAGGCACACAACCAACTTCCAGATAAGAATCTAGTTTTGATCATTTTGCTTGACAACCAACATTAATAGCCAAAAACTAGAGTCATCAAGTATAAATCTACTTCTTAATACTTTAAAGAAATCTTCCATTTCCTTTTTTGTTCCCCTAAGTAATTTTGAGAAAATATTTGCTACTACACTGATTGAGTACCTAATCAGACTTAACTTCATTACATTTAGTTATAAATGAAAACATCATATAAGTTCAGGTCGCTAAAGAAATAAGTTTCACACGAACATATTCATATCCTCGTAACACCGCAGTATCGTAAATCTCAACCAACTTTTGCCGACATTAAAATAATATCAACATACTCTTGCCTCTTATTTCTTTGTATATCTGTACTCCTGTTCATGTTCACATAAAGAGCTTTGATTGGACTCGTATATAATACGGTTACAGGTGCGATGCTCAAAAGATAAAAATTATTTATCTGTATTATTGTAGCATTTTAAATCTAGATTTACGTAAACAGAATTATTCGAAAACAGTGGCCTTAGATAGATAATATTTATAGAACTTCAGATACGTGTTTCCCTGCCATATTATGTTTTTTGGTAGTATCACACATTTTTGTTTACAAGCAGTTAAAATGATTTGTTCTGCTTACAGATCCACAAATAAAACTGGATCAACAATCGAACAAAGATCCAGCCAAGCCGACAGAAGATGACGAACCTGTCCAACACGGTGAGTATGATTATGATGTATCGTGCTATAGCAGTGTAACTTAGAGAACTAACGGTTGTTCAACTCTGCGTCTCTTGCATTGTTATCTAAATGTTTATGACCAAAACTTACCTAACAAAGTGTTCATGACGCTATTCTTCTGAGTCTAATTACTGCTGCAATCACGTTTTCACTTTGTTTATGAGACTACCCCAGGAGATTAATGTAAAATACGTGGACAAACTATTTTGACCCATTCAGACGCAGACTGCACAATCGTGTAATTTACGTAAGTGTAGGTCAAATTTTGTCTCTACTGCACACTGCGAAGCTCAGTGGCCAATGATCTTAGCTGTGGGTAAATGATTCGCAAACTGTCTTATTGATCTACGTCATGATCGGTTCATATAATTGTAGCCGAACACATAACCTGCAGCTCATTGCCTGTGACAACGAAACAAGTCTTGCCTAGACCTAAGTACAGCACGCATCATAATTACTTTTTGTTGGCAACGCCTGGAACCATAAATTAAAGAGGGTCTTAAAGGATCAAAGGCGTGCGAGGACCACCGAACTTACGACCTTGAAAATAGCACAATAATTCACAGATAGGACGCGATGAGGCAAGGCCTGATGGAGGAAGAGGGGCCGGGAATGCAGTAATGTACTGGGAGCACCCGGAGAAGGCCCACGGACCTCCGGTAACGCTTGCCGCTTCTGCTACAACTGTGCTGTCAGTCACAGAATATGTGAGAATGCAGAAGAGAAGCAACCACTTGTAGTGCGAACTCCGCCCGCACGTGGCAGGTCAGTCGTCAGCTACACGTGGGAGAGACTCCGTCACACTGAGAGAACAGCGAACAAAATACTTGTTTCTATATAGTCAAAAATATATTTAGTTGTCATGACAAAATATTTATTTTAGTAAATTAAACTTCAAAGCAATAAATTCATTAAATTTATGTAACAAGTTACACGCTTGAATTAACCAACCCTCTGTGCCAGGTCAAAAGAGATTAGACTGCCAGCAAAATATTTGGTTGAATCAACTGAATGTATTTATTTGGTCACTCATTCGAAGATACAGCTCTAGAGTTTGTAAGTTTTGTGACAATTAGGAAAGCAACAGTGTTTGTTAGAAAATTTTTTTAAATAATGTTATAAGCACCTCGATAATATAAGTTCAGCAGGAAACTCAATAGTAATGCTGTTAAACATGAAATATTTATTTGCGCACGTTGTCCAGTGTTTGGAATTTATGTATTTAAAAACATTCCGTCTTCATCAACAGCCTGCGCTTTAGCTGACGATGATAGAGGTCGTGCTCGACTGATCAAGGCTCGGATCCCGGTCGGACTTCGAAATACTTGTTTTATATCAACAGAAACGGTCTGATGTGCGTATAGCCAAACAAACACATACTTTAGTTGCGCCAAACAAATCATTCAGCGTATTCCAAATACTGCTCTCGACTACACTCGGTGCACGAGTGCCGCATGTTCCAATTACCGGAGCTCGATATCCGAGAGCCATGTCGGGGTTCTCGTATTCCAACTTGTCTCAAAGTACGCCTTCTGGCCGTACTTGTCATTAAGGGCTAGGGGAGTTTACGTTTGAGATACATGATGGGGGCTGCAACAAGAGGTAGAGTTAATGGGTAGATTGACGGGTTATTATTGTGTTAACAGAACATTACAATTACAAAAAAAAAAAGTATATATTATCAGCGGATAACTTTGCATATAATCGTGATAACCTAATGAAAACCTGAAAGCAACTGGGCTTGTCCCACCTTGCGTTGAGTTCCGGGTCTGTTGTACATGATGCGGGGTTACGGCGAACAGCAGAGCGAGCTCCTGGAGTCCTCCACTCTGGTCCACGTCACCACGGAGAAAGGACCCCCCCCCCCCCCCCCCTTGTCATCCTCCCCAACCCGTAATGCCAGATGTTAGCGTCACATGTTGCCGACTGCTTCCTGGTTGGTAGTGGGGGTTCTTGCTTACGAGTTGACTAGGGAGTTTACTGTTGGATACTTGGGCTTCCTGAGTTTGGGTAGATTGACGGGTTTTGTTAACAGAAATTACATTACAAAAGAAGTAATTTATCAGCGGATACTTGCTATCCTGGATATATGGAACCTAAACATGGGTGTCACCTTGCGTTGATCCGGTCTTTGTACATGGTGCGGGTTACGGCGAACAGTGCGAGCTCTGAGTCCTCCCTTGGTCACGTCACAGGAGAGACCCCCCCCCCCGTCTTGTCATCTCCCAACGTATGCCAGTGTTACGTCACATGTTGCCGACTGCTTCCTGGTTGGTAGTGGGGGTTCTTGCTTACCAGAGTTTGACGAGGCACGTCACATGTTGCCGACTGCTTCCTGGTTGGTAGTGGGGGTTCTTGCTTACCAGAGTTTGACGAGGCACGTCACATGTTGCCGACTGCTTCCTGGTTGGTAGTGGGGGTTCTTGCTTACCAGAGTTTGACGAGGCACGTCACATGTTGCCGACTGCTTCCTGGTTGGTAGTGGGGGTTCTTGCTTACCAGAGTTTGACGAGGCACGTCACATGTTGCCGACTGCTTCCTGGTTGGTAGTGGGGGTTCTTGCTTACCAGAGTTTGACGAGGCACGCCACATTTGCAGCAACTGCCTTCCTTGTTTGTACTTCAGTGATATGGCGGGCTCAGGAGACAAGCGTAATAGAAGGCGCGTTCACGCCAATATAACAGTCCCCCCAATACCATGAATACGAGAAGTCCCCTATCTCGCTAGGAGTGCTCGTTGTTTCTTTTATTACATTGTAATTGTACTGTGGCGTCTGGGCATCTGAATGGTTCTTCGTTTACTGACTGTAGGAATAAGGATTGGGGGTCAAGTGTCTTCAATACGGTGGGAATTTTGTGGGGAGGCGCAAAGGATATCTGCGTTAGGGAACTGTCTATTCCGTCGGTTGTGCAGGGTGGCTTTTACGAGTGGTACTGTAGTAGTGCTGGAAAGTGCAAGGTTGGGTGTAGAGCTGCACTAAGCCGTCTTGATCGCGAACACGACAGACGCTCCGCGAGCGGTTTCGCGATACCGACAGCCTGTGCTTGGACATCAATGCTAGTAATGTTATATATACTTTAAGCACAATCACACTATGGTTCAACAGGAAATGAGGGTTTCTTCCAGGAAAAACCTCAATCGAAGTTATATCGACGTATAATATGTCTTCGTTTGTTAACAAGAAAGACAATGCACTAAAGGAAAACTGCGATTATTTGCAATTTTTTTTTTCCTTAAAGCCTAGTGAATCGAGTTCGTCGCCGCTAACTACTCTAGACTAGAAATACATAAACTTGTCACCAGGGTATACAATCCGAGAGTAAATTTTCTTCACTTCGTACCGAGTAAGGTGGCGCAGTGGTAACACACTGGACTTGCATTCGGGAAGACCCGTGTTCGTTTTCCGGTCCGACCATCCTCATTTCGGTTTTCCATGGTTTTCCGATCACTCCAGGCGAATACTGGGATGGGTCCCAAACAAAGGCCATGGCCGATTCCTTCCTAATCCTTCCCATTCCCTCTTCCCTTTGCAACTTTCACCGCCTCCAATGACCTCGCTGTTGACGAGACGTTAAGCCCAATAACCTTACCTACCTACCTTCAATTCGCAAATTGAGAAGCCATCGAAATTAATTTAATGGTTTGCGAAATTTTTTTAGCTATAACTGTTCTTGCAAAAAATTTCAATTTGTGTTTACTATTCATATATAAGTTAAAAAAAAAAAAAAATTTCATTAGCTTGCTAAGATGTTGTTTGGATGGAAAACTTGAATGTTCATCATGAAAATTTTTTCGGAAATTTCCACACTAGTACAGATTTTGTAGGGTAGGCCAAGCGGTCTAAGGTGCGGTATTTAAGCTCTAGTTTCCTGAAAGAGGAGTGTGGGTTCGAATCTCACACATGGCAATTTTCAGGTATATAGTGAAACAGACCATAATATCATAAACTGCTTGTTCTGTAGTGGTAAAAGTATATAAGTATGCATCTTGTAAGCAGGATTTCACATCCCCCATTTCTAAAGGGTTCATATATGGAAGTGTTAATGCCACAACCACAGCATAATCTAGAAGTAGGTGTAAGATAAAATGAGAGCGTGATGCACCAAAAAGAACTCTCCTCCAAAATTGAAAGGTGTAGAAGTGTGAATAAGTTTGGTTATCTGATGGACAACTTCTACATTTTTGAGGATAAAAAACTATTTAAACAATGATGGTTTAATAGTGTATATTGCGAGGTATGACCACGAGGTGCGGAATATTTGTGGTGATGGAATGCAAAATGTTTATACATCTGGAAAGAGTTGACTTAGTGGGAAATTGGTTGGTTATGGAATTTGGTATAGTGTGCCTCATTTGCCTTAGCTCCCACATGCACAAACTCAGCGCAATCCGCTTTCTGCCTTTTCACTTACAAGGGACAGGGAAAGGGGAACAAACATATCAGTATTTAGAGCTTTAGTTGACAGGTTAGAGCCTCTGACCTTATCCAAAAGATAGGGTATGGTACAAACACTACGAAGAGCATACCCGACCTTAAATTTCAACTTAGTTTTAATTTATCTTTTCAAAAAAATGCACATAACTATGGTAACTTCAAGTAAAAACGATTTCCTTCAAATACACATTTCTCCCTTTGAATTCCATTAAAACACACTTTTCATTCACACGACCATTTTAGAACTGTAGGTCACACAATGACTTCAATCCAATTTCGCTCGTATAACTTCCATTTAACACACACTTTATAATTTGTTATAGTTCTGACTTTACATTTGCCGACTAAATAAAGTAAAATCCTATCCACTCGGTACCCATTTAATATTTTCCCAGGACTCTTCACCGTCTTTCACAGTTCACCAATATACAAAACATTCCTGATAACATATAATTACAATTCTTCAACTTAAATCTATACACACACATTTAGAGACTCGTCCTACTCACTTTCTGCGAGTTTTGTGTTCAAAACGACCTAGACACAAGAACTGATTTCTCCCGAGTCTTTCAGTTCCATTTGGGATTAAACTCGCACCTTCAATTTCCACAGCTGCAAAACTCCTGTCCTTTACTCCACTATATTCCACCAAGTCCTCACACCATATCATACTCTTCCAAAACTAAACGCAACATCATTTACTACTTTACACTCTCAGCTAACCCAATTTTTCCGAGAGACATGCATATGCAACACAACACAAGTTTAACTTAGTCTGGCAAAAACCCAACATCACTGAAACCCCCGAGAATTATTAAGAACCAAGTTCACTCGGCCCAAACGCTAAGTTCACGAGGCACAGAAAAGTTTATAAGTATCGATTTCACTCGGCCAAATTCTAAGCCCACAAAAGCCTCGATTTTCATCTAAGTTCAAACTAGTAACATATATACTTATCATTTCTTGAAGCGAAGTCTCGTAGTCATGGGCCAGGGTGCATCCCTCTCCTCCGGGTTCCTCCAGCTCACCGGCTGGGTCGTCTCTGCTCTCAGACCTCCCGCGCACCACAACTTATACTCGGCGTGATCCTTACCCCTCGTGTTACCCCCTCCAGAGACCATCACTTGCAGCGCTCTCTTTACTACACGAGCGCCCCCATATACGATTTAAGTACACTTTTTACCAATACACATAATAAATATACAATACTGTTGCGTCAATGCCATCCAGTCAGACTTTTAACAGCACAGTCGCTCCTAAAATGCGTTGCACTGCAAGCCCACCACACAACCAGACATTGTGGGAAGATGCGACTCCGTCGATAAGAGGTACACAGCTGTAAAAACACAAAACCAAACACATTGTCTGTTCCTCGTGACGGAAAACCATGTATCAATATAGAGATAAAATTCTGGAAACAACAAATATTTGCTTTTAACCTAGAACGATTTCTGCAATTGGTTTTTCATAACTCAAACATAACAGGAATTGTAGTGTAATGAGTTTTGGTTTATTTTAATTTTATTGTGTAGGTCCTTCGAAAAAGATTATTTTGAGAAAGATTTCTATATATACTTAATTTATATATGGCTCAGATTGTGATAACGTTTACATGGAGATTGGTGTCGGAGATCAAAGTATGTTCTGTCTATGTATTAAATCCTGCCAGAAGGCAAGTGTAATGGTCTCTAAACTTGTTAACCGATGTAGCGTGAAGACACTTGTTCTCCATGCCTTGCGAGGTGGTTGTGATGTATTGTTGGATGTGAAGGAATACTGAGGGGTCGAGGGCATGCGCCCCTGTCAGCTGCTTGTGGAACTAGACTCGCCCCATCATCCCTCTCATCATACCTTTAGCAATTCTCGGCATGTGGGGTCCGGAGAACGAGTGTGGGGAGGCTCTGCGCTCTGCAACTCTTGCAGCAGAAAATGCTAAGCTTCACGTTAGTTTGGAAGGAAGCTCGTCTAGAGTGCACATTTCTCTTGTTACAGTATTCTAACTTACCATCGGATTAACCTCTTTTTAACAGAATGTTTGATAAATAGTACATGACTTTTAAAAACTATTTAATGTTTAATTTTCAAAATTAATGGTGTTTTAACAAATGTTGCAATTATTAATTGGCATACCCTTATTTTACTTCGCCGGGGTTTCAATAAAGGGACGTGTAGTATATATATATATATATATATATATATATATATATATATATATATATATATATATATAATTACCCTTATCGGGGAAAAAGTAATGAATATCTCAGTACATATGTTTTAACTTTGGTGGTCTTCGAAGCAATAACTAATCCATAACAAAACATAGTTAAAAGACACTTACGCTCGGTGGGAAATGAATCAGGCTTTAAAATGCTGTACACGTATTTACCCTCGATGAGTCTCGAACCCACGCCTAAAAAGAGTAAGTCTTAACAATAACTTTTGAACAAGGAATATTTTTTTCTGAAATAAACATATCCTGTTTCTTATATGCGAGGCGCCCTTTTACCAGGGACCATCAGGCGTGCTGTATTTTATTATCCCTCCATCCGAGACCCCTTTCCAAGTTAATAAAATGTGTCACTTGTGCCACTCTTGCTCCTTGATCGTAGTACCCGTACGCTCCTACTACTTACACAATGAGCATACAAATAGATCTTAAGCAGGGATTTCAGAAGTGCTCAGTTTATCGTGATTAGAGTATATCTACTGTGATTGTCAGCGTGGCTTGTTACAATCGTGAGTGACGTATGCAAACTGCCACCGAGTCTTTGAAGCCCCAGAGAGAGGAGCATGAGCTATATTCTTGCTACAGTCCATTCACTGTTACTTCCAACTTTTCTGAACCCCTGCTTTATGTCTACGTTCAGGATATTCCTCCACTTCATACAAACAAAGCTGAACTAAGTTCAAGTTATTTCTAGTACAGGTTCGGAACAAAACGATATTTCTTTTGGGTAGAGCCCTGCAAAATCCACGTTATTATTTGAGGACGCCTTAAATTTTAAAAACGTTTACCATGCAATATGTTTGTCATTGGACCAACCTATGTTTGACTCGTCCTGGTTAACTCTGAGCCAATAAATGAACACTTCACAACTGTGTGCTCCAATCACGTGCAGTTCTGTGAAAAAGGGAGTGACTTCACATCTATGCAGCAGCCAACGGGAAAACGACTCCGGCCAAAGTATTTACAGTTCTTTGAAATTCAGCCTATAACAGGTAATAACGCGAATTTTGCATGTCTCTACTTATGGAAGAGTTTGGCGAAAGGAAAATTTCCACATCAAGGTGCGCTGTGCTCTAAAAGGTAACGTTCAATTAAAAGGTTAAGCTACGTGAATTATGTATAAAAGAGAAGGATTTTACTTAGTTGCGAAAAGAATATAACTGGACGCAGAGTACATGCCGGTCACATATAAGCTTCCCGTGAAACATGTATATTGTAGATAATTGTCTACACTGGGTCTGAAAGGGTTAACAATGGAGTAACTCGGGAGCTATTTGCTCTAGAAGGCTGTGATTTGTCTTGATTTAATGAGGAAAATTGCTTTGCAAAGATCGTGTGTAACGGCTGCTATAACACCTGGATGATACTCGGCGAGGTAAAGATTACATTGATGGAGCATTTTAAAAACCAATTTTTCCGGTACAAGTTTCCCATTATCTCAGGAATAGCTTCAGCTGAAACTTAAATACAATTACTTAGCTAATAACTGACCACTGTCTGTTTGCTCCAGAGTGGAGAGTAATGATTGTGCCTGCATTTTATTGTACTTTTATTATTGAGTGTGTGTTTGATAGGATGTGTCATAACAACGCGTGCACCAATTTGAAAAGTAACACACGTGAACAAGTTTTCGAATTCTATATCTTGAAATTAATCCGCGAATTCTTGAAGTCTTCACTTATTCATTGCATTATTGTGGTAACGTAAGTCTACAATGGTAGTGGCAAAAAAAAAACTTTATCATTAAAAATTTAAACTTATTGTAAATAGGTCGGCGAGCGCCCAAGGTACGAATATACGTGCTGTAGAAATTGTATCGCACTGTGTGAAAAAGTTCCAGATGAGAAGGAGACGTGAACTTCACGGGCATATCCGGCCGGGGGGGGAGAGTTTGAGGGGGCTGCGCCCCCCCCCCCCCAAATGACACACATTTTTAAAACCCTATTATTAAAATTACTTAAAACATTTATCATAAAATATGTTGTTACCAAAAATGATAGGAATCTATGTATACATATAAAATAATCGTATTGTATTACTTTCTTAGTGTAATAAAATGTGACAGTGATTAGCTTACATGTGCGAGGCATTAATGCTATATTTACAGATCTAAAATGTAAGGTATTCAAATGACACGGTGATGAAATTTACATACGACTATTGTGTTGATCTATTGAAAATTTGTGTGTACATGTGAGCGAGTTAGCATAAATAGTTTCTAGTCTCCTTTCCTTTTCTATCCTTCCACTGTGACTTGTGAACGATGTACTACTAGTGACAATACCAATAGTCACTGGCCCCCCTCCCCCCCCCCCCTTCTTCCTCTTGGATACGCCCCTGGCGAACTTGTCAGACGAAATGTATGGCTGGGACATATACAGAGGAGAGTGTTGTTTGCAGGTTGCACGGGCCGCGTGCTGCAGTGTTTCTCCGTGTACTCCAACACGGCGCTGCTCCTGGGGACACAGCTGGGCGCAGACTCCATAAGCGCCATCCACGGACTCCGCTTCCTGGGTATGATCTGGGTCATCATGGCACACACACTCTACTATGGCAGTGACTTCTTCGGTGAGTCCTTCGCCTATAGAACAGAGCAAGTAAGGAGACAAGAGCGGACATTTCTATGTTGTAACCATCTTGTTACTATAAAGTCTTTTCCAGGGGTGGTGGGTGGGTGGTAGGTGCCTGGATTAATACCAACAGCAGACATGCATTACGAAAAATAATCACCTAGTTTAATAAAACAAAAATAATACTGTTTAATTATTATTTTGTGAGAAACTCGATTAATTGAAATAGTTAATAATCACGTTGTGTTTAATGTGCAGCACAACGTCTTGTGGATACTTCTAACCGTCTTGGGATACTTTAACCAGTCTTGGGATGTTACCAGTCTTGGATACTTTAACCGTCTTGGGATGTTTCTAACCAGTCTTGGGATACTTCTAACCTGTCTTGGGATGTTTCTAACCAGTCTTGGGATACTTCTAACCTGTCTTGGGATGTTTCTAACCAGTCTTGGGATACTTCTAACCTGTCTTGGGATACTTCTAACCGTCTTGGGATCTTCTAACCAGTCTTGGGATGTTTCTAAGCGTCTTGGGATACTTCTAACCTGTCTTGGGATACTTCTAACCAGTCTTGGGATTTCTAACCAGTCTTGGGATACTTCTAACCTGTCTTGGGATACTTCTAACCAGTCTTGGGATTTCTAACCAGTCTTGGGATACTTCTAACCGTCTTGGGATACTTTAACCTGTCTTGGGATACTTCTAACCAGTCTTGGGATACTCTAACCAGTCTTGGGATACCTTTAACCAGTCTTGGGATACTTATAACCAGTCTTGGGATACTTATAACCAGTCTTCGGATATTTCTAACCAGCCTTGGGATACCTCTTACCAGTCTTGGGATACCTCTAACGAGTCTTGGGATAATTCTACTTGCAAATAAATGTTTACAGTCGATGTACTATCAGGCAAATCCCGCTCGGTTCACCAGTAAAAGTTATTCGCATTGTGTGTGGTGAGTGTCCTGTTTGGTATTCCCACGTATTTGGGATACCATACTTTCACTGCACATAGTTTTCTTTTAAAATTGATGTCGCAATGATGTTTGTTATCCTCCTATAAAAAAGGAACTGCCTGTTAATATTGAACTATGTTAACTGATTAACCGGCAACTAAATAAACAGGAATTTGCCTGCAAGCAATTGCATTTAGAGCACCCGGGCGGTGTAGCATACCTTACAATCAGATGAATACGGGAATATTTCATTCTCTTAAAATACAAATTTTTTTTCCCCCTTTTGATACATTATTGTTATACATATTTTTGCTTGTTTATTTAGCAATGTACGACTAATGTGTGTTACATATAAAACATATATATATGCGTAAAAACAATATAAAAATGCCGCAATCAATATTTTTAACATACTCAAGTAATTCTTTGTCATTCGACGATCTGCAGTGGCTTTTTTAAAGTACGATGACTGCTGCACAAGAGTTATAGACATAGAAAGATAGGTAATGGAAAGGCATATTGTTTAAATGTTTGTTTTGTATTGTATTTGATAATTACAATGTGGTATGCATATAAGTTATACATAATATAAATACTTTTGTCAGTTAGAAGTAAGGCGTGATTCGGGTAGGCTCTGTAATTCAGGTGCAATTATTCTCGGTGTTTGTTCATTATGTAAATGCTAATTATGCATGTGTGTATGAATTTGGTGTTTATGTAACATGTAGATTATGCAAGTGGGCAAATATTCGTTGCTGATTATACAAGTGTGTATGTAGCCACTGCATGATTAAATATTTCATTGTGCGATTAAATAAATGTAATTATTTATTACATGTATTCACTCACTCACATGGTAAACTTTATCACTAATATCTATGCAGGTTGTATCACACATTGATTATGCATGCGAACCAATGGCGACAAATTCCAAAATTATACTATACTTGTTTTTAATAATTTTCCTCTCTCTCTCTCTTCTATATATATGTTAACACAATCCAATATGGTGATGGGGTTATAATGGATGATATATGCAAATGGAGGTCAGTTGAGAGTGAGCTGTTTTAGGGAGAGAATGTGTAATTAGAGTCATGGTGCATGTAATCGGTGATTTTGGTAGAGAGAGCATGTAATTAGTCTCGTTATGCAAGTGCACACATAAAATGAAGGTATCTTGAACAGGAATCAAACCTAATATAGGCTATTCATGGTAAAGTGAGCAGTTTTGGAAGCCCTCGAATATGAAATAACAGTCAATAAATATATTTTATTTTAACCTTAGATGTTAACTTCCGAGTTCGGTGGAATATACACACTGTGTTTATTACTTACATGGCATTATTTATTTAGAAAGGTGGTTAAAGGATTTTAAAAACTGGCTGAAAGGATAAATGAACTAGGGCCTCAAAAGTGTCCACTTTATCGTGAACTGTCTATATCAATCCACCCATCGGTCGTCCGACCTCCCATCCTATCGGTCCTCCATCACACAAAGTCTGCCAAAAAATTGTTGAAATCTCCGATAGTTCTACAGAGGGCGGGTGGTAGTGGAAGGGGTTGGGGAGAATAGGGGTGTTTGGGAAGTGTATACTGCTCCACCCCTGAGTTGAGGTCCGGCAGTCGATGGGTCAACATGTGCGATTCCGCAAGTGCACAAGTAAAATGTAAGTACCCTGAACGGGAATCGAACGCAGTATCAATCGAATCACCGGCAATACCACAGATTCTGATGGGGTTTGGAAAAAAAAATATTAAGTACCCTGTCCGGTAATTGAACCCAGTAGCAATCCAAAAAAAAAATATTATGTGTCCTAACCGGACGTACACAGTTACATTCCACAAATAAAATAATTAAATACCTTGCCCAGGTTTCAAATTCGGAAACAATCTGCCCCCCCCCCCCGGCAATACCACAGAGCCAGAGGTTTAGGAAAAGTAATAAGACATTTTAACTGTCTTGTCTGGGAATCGAACTCATTACGGATCTGCCCACCAGTCATCAGAGCTAGCCAGTCTGGTGGCTGCCCAACCCACGACGTCCGCCAGAACAACTCCTCACATATCCAGCAGTTCATCACAGGGAGGGGGAGAGGGGGATAGATGAAAGTGCATGTGCAACTGCATTTCCCCCTCCACTCCTCAGTTGTGATCCAACACCCGACGAATCAACAAATGTCACTGCGCAATAACCAAAATTCGCGAAATTGCATTGTCCGGGAATTGAACCTGGTACTCCCAAAAATTTACAAATAAATTAAATGCCCCAGCCAGGAATCGAATTCAAAAGCAAACATTTCCAAAATTACCCTCACTGGGAATCCCAAAATAAAAAATTTTCCTAACATTGCTTTGTCCGGAAATCGAACCCGGTATTATCGAAAATAATAATACTTAATTGGCCTAACTAATAATCCAAAAACAAAATTTCCCAAAATTGCCCAATCCGGGAATCGAACTCAAAAATTAAAATTAAAATTAAATGCTCACCAGGAATTGAACCCGGCAATCCAAAGCCCAAAATTCCAAATCAAAAAAAAAAAAAATCAAGTATCCTGTCCAAGAATCTAACCCGATATTCCAAAACAAAGAATCCCCAAATCCAAAACTAAAAATAATTTTAATGCCTTATCCGGGAATCGAACGCGGTACTCCAAAAACAAACATTCCCAAATACCCAAAAAAAAAAAAAAAAAATTAAGTATTCCTCCGGGAATCGAACATAAACCAAAAATGCCCCAGGCGGAATCGAACGCAAAAATTTCCAAAATTGAACTCACCGAGAATCAAACCGGAAATATATCACACCGGAGCGTATGTGCAAAGATGCAAGTGCAGAAAACTGCAACTAGAAGTGCATATGCAAAAATTCATTTCGCATGTGCAAAAATGCACTTTCATCGGAAGTGCATTGTGGAAAGTAGGTCACGGCGTTGAAGGTAAAAGTAGTCTCATATTTTCCCATTGGTTCTACTAATGTGGATGAGGACAATGAACAACCAAGGCTCATAACTTGTTTCTTTAAGCTGTTTGCGTTTAACTGAGAAATTATGAAATAGACCTTTTAAACCTGTCACTGCCCCTACCTGCTTGGATTGTAACGGCCACATTGTACAGAGTGATGCATATGTGCCAGGCGAAGTTGGTCATGACAACCAGCAGGTAGTTACATATTTTAACGTTTAACTAAATGTGCTAGGTAAACATTTGTAAACACTCAAATTTATTTATTTGCTTTCTGTTTTTATGCATATAAGTGAAAGAATGAACTCATCTGTAAATTATTTATTTTTCTAATAGTCAGGCAGTTTCGCCCGACCGGCGCATATCAGGCCAATGGCAATAATAATGGTTAGAGATAACGGAAAATTGTGATAATATTTTGAGCCAACATATCTTCTATGTCACTCTAACTACTTTATTCTTTGGATGAACAAGGTTCTGACTCAGCTTGGTTGTTTGCAGACCAATCACGAACGCTCTGCCTTATAGTGTCAGAATCCGCATTGGTCCAGTGAGGTAGGGCAGTAGCTTCATACATGCATGACAGCCAATAAGGATAGAAAAATGTCGGACATGTGTACAGTACGCTGGATCGTAGCAAACAGTCAACTTTTTCCGCAGTATATCATCATTAGGAACAGGTGTATTTCGCGAAATGTTTTCAAGACCAGTTGTACTCTAAAAAACACTTTTGATCATCGGCACTTTCGTTGTTGGATAATTTTTAATGTCACGTGCCTCAAGTGTCTGCCTGCGAATCGTGGACGCTCAGTATTGCAGTATTGTACTCTGGTTGGTCCAGTCAAATAAGAACATGTCTTCTCACGTATACACGCTGCCAACAACCAAAAGAAGTAGTGGTTGTAGTTTTAGGACATTGAAATGTAGCATGACCGTAAATGTTTTCGCCAAATACACCTGTCCCCAACCATCATCTCTAATAATGGTAGATATTGTGGAAAATAACACAAAGTGCATACAAGTAAATTTTAAGCGGGGATTTTTAAAAGTACTCACTTTAGCATGAACAAGTTATATATAGGCTACACTTGAGGAGATGGCTGTTATTGTTGGGTGTTGTTGGTGACAGATAACAGGCCGCTGGCATTCTTCATGTCCGAGGGCTTCATGGCGCAGGTCATCAGCAATGCCGTGCTGTCCGTCGACTCTTTCTTCTTCCTCAGGTAAGACACTTTGTTTCCTCTGCTCTCATTACAGAGAAGTAGAGTTCACATGTACTTAACCCCTTAACGTACTATCCCAAGCCTGCTCGTTCAAGGGGCCACGGTGGTGTAGCGGTCAGACTACTCGCCTCCTACCTAGGGGAACCGGGTTCGATTCCCTGCGGCGCGGCCTTTCACACGCGGGAATCGTGCCAGACGATGCCACGGGCTTTCTCGAGGATCTCCTGTTCCTCCCACCCCCTCATTCCGGCGCTGCTCCACACTCACCTCGCTTCACCCTCGTAGGCTCTCAAGCCCACGATGTCTTTCCAACCAACCATGTTATGGATTTACCTTAGCGGACACAATCTTCAGATGCTTACGATCATATCATAAAATTTACTTGGTATGCAACGACCCAGGTATAAGATACTGTGACTGGAAGTGCGAGATTAACATCCGGTATTGTGACAACTGTGCTTTATGTCCACAGCGGGTTTCTACTATCCTACCTTTACTACAAGAAGACGACTAGCGAGCAGAGAAAGGGATTATCAGCAGGTTTCAAGGTCGGACTGAGCAGTGTCATGGCAATGGTCTTTCGCAGGTTCATGAGGTAAGTTCTCCCTTTCCACAAACCTCCACGGGAAGGGGCAAATTTAGCTATTTGGCGTCCTTAGGCAAAGAAAGTTCTTCAAGTTCACTGTTAAATTCAAGAGCTAGTAGTGGTGGGGGATATATATCATCTCACTAAGGAGATGACTACCTGAGGAGTGGGACTCAGTGCATTATGATCAAACCATGTGAATGTCAGTAAGCATTGGGTTTGTATGCTACATACAAAGTTCAATACCTAGTGGATAGTCTATCTAAATAAACTTAGTTTAATCTATTAACACTGCACTATGGTTCACTCACCGATAATTCACACTTTTCTGAAACCCTGCTAAAGTTCTACTTCAAGAATATTCCTCCGCCTCATGCAAACAAAGCTTAACCGAGTCTAGAAAATTACGCCAAGAGTACAACGAACTGCATTTATGCGCACTCAATGTAATATTATTGTCCATTAAAAACTATTTCTTAGTAGCCATTAGCAACACGCCTATTTCCTCTCTGTTATATATATATAATATACTGTAGTTCATAGATAAAATATTAGGAAAAATGCAATTAAACCAAAAAGAAGGTACTTAGATGTTCACCCAAGTATAAACGCTTCTGCTATATGGCGCATGTATGAAACAATCAACCACGACATATATCGAGTTGTGCCAGGCACAAATAATTTCAACAAGACGTTCGTGCAACAAGGTATATTTTATAGCTCCAAAAATAGTTACAACACAATTCATATAAAAAAGTGATACTTTTCACACTTGGAATTGTAAACCTCGGAGAATACTCTGGAGCAAAACACGTGATGAGGCATAACAAATTTTAAAAATGACTATATTCAATGTATTGACGTTTCAGAGTAATAAACATTTTATTTACTCAAAGGCAAACAACAATGTTTCATGGATTAACTCTCTTTTCAAAATGTATCAAAGTGCGTTGCGTCTAAAATACGTGATTGTGGACGGGGGCACTTAGGGTGTCCTTACGTCGAATCTCATCCACGTTGTTATTGGAATAGTTATAGGCTGCATATAGTAGGCTACATTGATGTTTTCTTTACACTTTTTAAATCAAACATTTAAAAAATCGAACCATATATTACGTGTTTGGTTGTTTTCTAATTATGTTATATATCAAAAAAGTTTTATGCTCTTTTTAAGATAGGTTGAAATTATATAAAAGTACCAAATTTTTGTTGAGAAAACTCTCTATATTTTTTGTTTAAATAGTAATATTTAATTTATAATTAATATGAAAGAGAACAGTGAGAAAATAGTTTTGTTGGTAATGCCTAGTAATAAATATGTAGTTCTTATGAGACATTATGACACTGATTGCGCACGAATGCGGTGCGTTGTCCCTTTGTCCCTAATTTTCTAGACTCGGTTAAGCTTTGTTTGCACGATGTGAAGTGATATCGAGGCAGGCAGGGCTTATGGTAAGTAACCGTGCATGGAGCGAGTGTCGTGTGACGGAGAGGGGCGACAGTTGAAGGTCGTGTTGTTGCGGCAGGTTGACTCCTGCCTACATGGCTGTGCTGGGTCTCACGACGCTCAACATGGCGTACTATGTCCGCACGGAACCTTACCGTCTGACAGAGAGACCAGACCTCGTATGCCCGCGGTACTGGTGGAGGAACATCCTCTACGTCAACAACCTCTTCAGTCGCGACCAGATGGTGAGTCTTTCCTCGGACTGCTCTTACAAACCCTTCCACACTCTCAGACTTTTCTCTTCAGCTACATTTGACAACAAAATACGGCCATCTAATTTTTCCTTCTAATTAGTTTTATCAAATAATCTTGAATGTGTTTGAAAATGGGTCACACTGTCAAATGTTTTTATTGGGCGAATCTAATTTTAAAAATTATTTAAAAATTATTTTCATATTGAGATATTGCTTTTGTTTTTCAATGCGGTCCATTACAGGAAGAAATTAAAGTAATATGGAAATTGTTTTCCGTTTCTTTACTAAATTAAAATTTCATTTATAAGATATTTTTCCTGCACAGTGAAATAAATGCCTCTGAGTTCGTAATATGATGTGCAATATTCACTTAAAATAGCATTCATGCCCAGACAGCTTCTACATAAATTAATTATCTTAATAACTTACTTCGTTTCAAGCAATTGTTCGTTATTTTAAGTTTCTTGGCGTCCATTTTTGTCGTACACGATTCTGATTGGCTGAGAGCGTCTAACATTAAATAAATTTTAGAACCGGTCAAATTTTCAAATGTTTGATGGAAACTGAAGCCATTCAACTTTCTTAGACAAAATGGCGGCGTTTATAACGTTTCGATGACGTCATGTCAGTCTAACTGTAATTGAACAAATTTATTGGAAGCAGTTTGGCGGAAAAATTTGACAGTGTGACAAGGGCATTAAAAACGACTGTAAAATTCACTGAAACACTGCCAACATTGTTAGAAAAATATTACACAATGCCAACATTGTCGCAAAACTACTGTGTTTACCTGCAGCTTTATTCCGCGCTTGAGGTCGAGAGGCGATAAGTGATTGAGTAAGTAAAGAGATTTGAGCTGCTCTCAACATCGAGGTCTTGAGAGCCGATGAGGGTGAAGCGAGGTGAGTATGGAGCAGCGCCGGAATGATGGGGCGGGGGAAACGGGGGATCCCCGAGAAAACGCCATCGTCCGCTAGGAATCGAGCCCGGTTCGCCTCAGTCGGAGGCGAGTAGTCTACCCACCACTCCACCGCGACCCCCAGGAGCGATAAGGGCCACACTGCCTCGCGTATCAAGCGCAACATAGACACTAAGCGCAAGGCTCTGAACTGACGTGCAGCGGTGACACTGTTATTTTATTGGTGGAAAGTCTGTAGAAAGGTTATATGCAGGACGCTTGAGTAGTGTGTATTCTTGTCGCAGATCAGACATTGGACGCACTTTCAATAGTTGCGCAAAAAAAACGTGAATAACTGACTGATTCTCTGCAACGCAGTTTAATCGCCGGGTAGGCGAGAGCCTTCGGCCACAAATGGAAGAAAAAACTGTATACTTTGCAGCGCTGCGGGATATTTAACTAGATTTTAATTATTTAAATATTTCGAAAACAGAATAGTAAGATCCTGTTTTAATTCAAATTTAAAATTATTTTCCATTGTGGATGCTCCGGAAAGTATATTTTGAAAAAGAAAAACGACCTGTGAACGTATGTAATAAAAAATCACCAATAATGTTGGCATGTACTTTTAGCATACCTTCCTTATGAATACACTCTTAATGCAATCATGCGAATGTCTGTTAAAATCTAATAAATTTTGAAATGAATCTCGCCAAACTCAGTACACGTAAGTACATCCAAATTCTATTATATTCTATGATATTCTACTGCGCCGTGTGCTTATTTTAGAAACGATGACCAGTTTAGTGTTTATGGTACCATTTCATATCTCAAGAACCATTTAATCAATTTTAACCAAATTTCGTATTTTGACTACATAAAAAATTTTAAGTATTTGCATAATATCTCAAAAGCTACCCATAGATCGCCGCCAAATTTTGCAGGTAACTAAAACTATGTAGGCCATGTTACCATGTACCTACAATTCAAATCGATAAAGCACTTACTTTCCAATATGAAATTTGGCAAACAAGAAATACTATGGTGTCCCATGTAAACGGATATGTTTTAAGTGGGTGTGTCACTTATTTTTAAAATGGCGACCATATGAAAATATTTGTTTTCTAGAAACCCGTGTAACCAAGCCCAACCAAACTTTGTATACGCTGTTCACAGTAAATTGAGAACTTTTGAAATCAACCTTTGAAAAATGCCACTACCTCTACCTGCGTATATTTTAACGGGCGCGCCTAGTGGCATGTGTCCAGTAAAGTTGGTAGCGAGACAGATAAAGTATTAATTGAAAGCGTTAGGTAAATATTTGTGAAAACTGAAAACATTTCTCTTGCTCTCGGTTTTTATAATGCAGCTGAGTGTGAGAATTAGCATATTTGTGAAATATTTACTTTCATAATAATTTCACAGTTTCAATTGGCCGACGCATGAATAAAGCAACCAAGCCGATGAAAATGTTAATTTTTACTTCTAACTCCTACAACTGTGAACAGTCAATGAAATGTTTTCAAAGTTTATCTTGGTAAACGTGTGCTGGCTATGGGTCTCTCGTTCTGTTGTCGTTGAATTCTCCGCGACATGTATGGTTAAGGCGTATTCTGTTCTGCTTTCAGTGTATGTCGTGGAGCTGGTACTTGTCCAACGACATGCAGTTTTTCATCTTGGGATCGATTCTACTGATTCTGTCTTCGTCGTGAGTATCAACCATGTAGTAGACACAAAGGAATTATTTACTGTAGTTTGAGATGTCTAAATAGGAGTATCCCGTTGTCGTTTCCACTGCACTCAACGTACTAACTTTGTGTTTATTCACCATTATATGTGTCTACATGTGTTCATATATAGAAAATTGTACTTCTGTATCAATTTTAGTTAAGAATATCATCGCTTTCATAAGATGTAATGCAAGCTAAAGGCTGGCTGTTCACTATAAAGTGAGCACTTTAGAAATGAACCTTAGAATAAAATCACTGCCCTGCATGCATATATTTTAATGGGCACACTGAGTGGCATTTGCCCAGTAAAGTTGGTTATGATGGCTGGAAAGTAGTTCCATATCGTAACGTCGAATAAAAAGTGTTAGGTAACCATTTGTGATAACTTAAATTATTTCTTTCACTTTCGGTTTTTTTAAACATCGAAGTTTGAAAAATGAGCATATTTGTAAAGTATTTACTTTCTTAATAATTCCACAGTTTCATTTGACCGACGGATAAATAAAGGGATGAGGTCCATAGCATTGTTAATTTTACATATGGCGGAGGAATACACAACTTGTATACAAGTAGATCTTAAGCAGGGCTTTCAAAAGTGCTCATTTTACTGTGGACAGCCTATACCACATATGCTACAGCTGGGCTCCGGAAAATTCGTATGAGATTCAACTGACAAACTTCTTAAGGTGATATGTTATGCGCAAAATCAAATGGAAAACATGCAGGGCACTTTCGACCTAAATTGAGTTAATGGAGACATCAGTCCTAGAAGATCGAGAATGTTATATATATATATATATATATATATATATATATATATATATAATATATATATATATATATATTAAAATATCTGAAACGCAGAGAAATTAAATTACGATTTTCCAAACACTGTTTTATGTTATCGGGATATTTAACCTCGAAGAAAATGTTCATTAGTACGACCCCTCGTTAGTGAAATATCAGGTGTGACCGCCCTCTTTTTGCAGACAATATTTTTTTCGGCAGGAATTATTAACGTTCGATGCTGGTTTATTGAGTAGTAAAACCTAACTAACAAAAATTCCACTGTTGTGGCAACTGCCCAGGACTCGCAGTTTCGTATGAAAGGCGCGCAAAACTTTCGGTGGCAGCGATACAGGAAGTCGCTGTCTCCAGAAACAAACAAGCGGATTCTCGACTGCAAGTTTTTCCGTGTCTAGTACATGGCGAGTCCTTTAGAAGAGGCCCCGTGGACATGTGTGTGACGGAGCGCGGGAATAAGGGAATGCAGACTAGTGTGACAACAACATATAGAGTAAGATGCTGGAAGTGTCCACCAGGCGACCTTGAGTCGGTTGAGGGAATGGCGGCGACGAGGAAAGTTGTGAGCGTGTTTCGTTGAATCGGCATAGTGTTGACGATTCAGCAGCGCATTTTTGTGGGCGTATGCACACATATGCACGCCACGGTTCTCGGAAGCAGTGTGCAGAATTGTTTCAAACCAAGTTTGCCGTGGGTAGGGTTGCAGCGCAGCCCCCTGCCAAATAAAGTCGTGCAGAAATTGGTTGCGACCTATGTCACCTCGTTCTCCAGATTTATCCGTCAGTGATTCCTTCTTGTGTGGCGCTCCAAAGGAACAGATCTACAGCGACAACCCGCACACACTCGAAGAACTCCAGGCCAACATTGTCACAGCTATCGATGACATCCCGCAGCATGTCCTCCCCCGTGCCTTTCACAACTTTTAGTGTCGTCTGCACACCTGCCTCGAGGACAATGGCGGCCACTTACAGCACCTACTCTAGGTGTCTTGTTGTCACACTTGCTCATTCCCTCACTCCGTTACACACATGTTCCACGGGGCCTCTTTTAAAGGACTCAACCTGTACATGCTGTTCACAGTGAGTGTTGGCAATGTGCCCCAGCCTCGCCTGTGCGGTGGGCACAGCTGCACGCCATACACGCATGTACGTCGTGTTGCCTACGTCCTAGGCACTGTATTGCTGCAGCAGAAGATTTGTGGGCGTTTTACATGAGAAGGGTGGGTGCTCGGCAGCCACAGAAAGAGGACCAGTTTTCGTAATTAGGTCACACTGCTCAATAAACTTGTATCAAAAGTTCGTAATTCCTGACGGTAAAAAAAGTTACCTGCAAACACAAGATTGCCAACCCTGTTATTTTCATTAGGGTGGGCGGTATTAATGAGCGTTTGCTCTAATGTTGAAGATGCATATAATATAAATAATGTGCCGCGAATTTTAGTTTAATTCCATTTAGTTTATAATATTTTGCAAGTATATATTTTAAAATTTTAGTTTTCAAGGGCTCCTGTTCCCCTCAATATTCAGTTTAGGTAAAAAAAATTTTGCTATGTATTTCCCACTTGATTTTGAATAATAAATCGCCTCGCGACTGTTGCCGCTGGAATTTCGCCTCATTCTGTGTATAGGAGATTTGTTTTTATATATGTATATATAAAACCAATTGTTATCTTGCGAATGAAAAATTTCTTGATTACTATTTAAAACATTCATATCTATTTGCCAATAATAACTTTATCTCTCACCTAAATTCATACCCATTTGCACTCTCAGATTTTAATAAATCCTTAAGTTTTTGATATATCGTTAGTATGTTTATCGTTGAAACATGCACAAAAGAGATTAAAACTGAAACAACAGTTGCAGTTGTGTGCCATTACTAAAATATACAGTCGACGGGATTTGATCGAAATAAAAATAAAAACTGAAAAAAAAAAAAAAAAAAAAAAAAAAAAAAAAAAAAGTTTCTCTAATCCTATTATTTGACACTACGGTGACTTTGCATTATGATGAATTTCAGACAGCTCTCGCACAAAAACATTAATTTTACGTCACTTTTAATTCAAAGTGGATAAACTGCTGCGTAATCTATACCTGAACAGCGATAACAGAAGGAGTTAACGCAACGCGTGCATCTAATGTCAACGTTAATCGGCCTTTAATCACGAAGTAAAAAACTACAACTTTTGCGGAATTCTGGTTTTAGCATTGTGTAATGAGCCATATCCGTTGTCATGCAGTGTAACCCATTGTGTGGAAAGTCCTTCTCTGTTTCGTACAACCACAAGTATACGTGGTCATGCCAACGTTGTATTAATTCAAAGTACTAACTTTGTAAATAAATAAAATTTGCTCACGAATAATTGATTAACTACAGTTCTAATGAATTCATGACACAATTATTTCATGATTAATTTAGTGCGTGTGATAATTTTTTTATTACGATAACTACTGTATTTTAATTTTACATATCATTCATTAGCTTTACGGAGAATTTAAGGTGTCAAAATGTTTCTTATTTGTTGGTGCGAAGTGGCAGCGTACTAAAAGGTAGTCTTGAGACGAGCTGTGGGTGTTGTGTTGCAGGCACTTCGTTTTGAGCGCAGTTCTGCTAGGAATAGTGTTGTTCACATCCTCCCTAGCCACAGGTGTCGTGTCCTACAGCTACGGCTACCTTCCCACGTAAGTACTCGAGCCTCTACCAACCCCTAGACACTGGATACGAGTAAATAGAACGCTTCATTTATTTCCGATTCGAATTTGTTTGATTGCCCAGTCAAGTACCGGCAATATAAACACGGAAAAATATTTGAATTATTTGATATAATGTAAATAAACTATTTATCGTTTTAATAATATTTTTTAACGGAATAGAAAATAACAATATAGTTAGATTGATTCAGTATTAGGGACTAAAATACAGCGATTTATATAAATCCGCATTTCTTTTTACAATGTTGGTGGTGATGTGAGAATTACACTGTCGTATGGTCGTGCATTGTCGTTGATGTGAGCTAGTTTAGTGTTTTAACAATGAAGTGGCGTTGTGCACTGACACTTGACAGCTCATAGTGGCCGTTTATTTTTTGATGTAATTCTACACATTTAAGATATGAATATTGAACACAATTTTATTTAAATGGGTCGAATTAAACTATTGAAATGTTATACAGAAAACTGTTCACGTGTAGTAGTGCCAACCCATGAACACGATTTTTTTTTGTTTTGACATTGGCACATTTGCACTGGGCAAAACAATAAGCGTTCCGTTGCTTTGTCTCGTGCGACGTTTTTGGCAACGGAATGCTGGTTGGCCGCAACTTCACTGAGCCTCCACGTAACTAGCTAGTACTTGAGAGCGCGTGCATGTGCGCATTACGTCGCCTCAATGCAACACACTTGTATGCAGCGACAGGAACATATCACGTTTTAAACCACCTGTGAGCTATACTCTATTGTATGGTCCATTCGCGCTTTCTCCCAACTTTTCTGAAGCCAAGCCACGCTTAAGTTTAGCGTCCAGGCCATTCCTCCATTTCATTAGACCAATGTCCAGCCAAGTCGCACTCGGATAACAGCACTTTGTGTTAGAACTATTTTTACTATGTATTGCCAACTTAGCCAACTTTACCTCTTTTTTTGTTCGCATTAGTTATATATATATATGATGTTATAATTTAAAACCAAACTACGTAAAAGTTTAGTCTAACCAAAAATGAGGTACTTTAATGTCAACAGGAGTGTAACAGGTTTGTGATACACGACCTATTTAGGAGACAACCAAACACAACGTACGTGACGTTATATTTCACATGTTTCATTCAAAATGTGTGAAGATATTGCGAGCGAACTTGACAACGTATCTTCGAGCCTCCGTTTTCTGCCTTTTTGCCTGTGCTATAGCCAGTTTTACCACATACCAAGTGCCAGGTATATTATTGGTCCAGATTTCACCCGGGCGTATCTAATAAACTGTGATCCAATTACAAACATAACACAAATACACATGTTTTTTGACGTCTGGCTTGCCCTAAAATGAATTCGCGAAATTTTCCACTCCCTGCTTGTATGGAGTCTATCGTACCGACAGCCAACGTTGCACAATACAGCGTCACGTAGTACGGTGTTATTGCGGGCCAACGAGAGGATTGGAAGTGGGAATGTGGTGTGGAGAGACGAGTCCTTGAGAGCCGATAAGGGAGAAGCGAGGCGAGTACGGAGTAGTGCCAGTAATACAAGGGCGGGGGAAACGGGAGATCTCCGACAAAAACCCGCCGACCAGCGCCATCGTCCGGCACGATTCCCACGTGCGAGAAATCCGGAAGTGACCCCACCGGGAATAGAACCCGGTTCAAAAGGTGGGAGGTGAGCGCCCTAACCGCTATACCACTGCGGCCCCACTGATATGTGGAAATACACAGACCACCAATAACTGGTGCACAGTAACGTGTAAGTAGACCTTTGTTATGACTTGGTTCAAATTAACCCTTTCAGTTGAAAATAAATATACTATTTTAGCCGTTGCAACAAACTAATCTTTTGTTCAGAACCATATTTATAATTAGACGACGATTTAACTTACACCGGGACCAAAAGGAATCTATATGTGCTTTATGTTACTGGCAGCAGTGGTTTACGAGGCTACGGAACAATAGTCTCAGCAGCCAATGAATTTTCTCACACGTAGGGAACATTTCTCATTGAACGATATGTTCTACTGTGTACAGTACTCGCCGTTCAAGCCACTTCATATGTAACGTCCCAGATAGAGGACACTGACTGAAAGGGTTAGTCTCAGAGATCTCTGTCAGTCTCGATGGGCGATATGCCGCGTACTGTGTGATGATACTCGTATATCTTCCCTGGTGGACCTATTTTCTCCAACAGCATGTCATCACCACAGCTATTTACTGACGACAGTGTAACTCAAGATGGCGACGTGGTAAGTTCGCACGCGAGCCATGTCCCTCACTGTCTTCACATTCCAAGTGTTTAAAAGTGTATCCTCTGTGCCCTGGCTACCGTGACGGGTAGAGGAAGTAAGTAGCTGCAGCGACTGCCTTGTGGCTCTTTAATGTGTGCTGCTCGTAGGTTGGATCGGCAGCTGCAGATGTTGGACATCCTGTACGACCCGCCATGGACGAGGGTGGGTCCCTACCTCGTGGGTATGGTCACTGGCTACATCGTCGTACGCCTAGACGGCAACCTGCGTCTCAGCAAGGTCAGTGTCTCCCTACACACACCTCTCACTTCCGGCCATTCATCTGAGTGTAGCGGGAAAATAATCGTCTCTAATGGCCGGTTGCACCAACATCTTCCACGATCCGAGATCGAATTATCCTAGTTCCGAACCAGGATCCAGTTTGATCTTGGTTCCAATGTTAAAGTGTTGCACCAACGAAATTTTATGATGCTGAATCTCTGATTCGTCGATCCTGGTTTCAAAGTGAGAGATCGAGATTAAGTATGAGACAAATTTTGCTATTGGTTCATAATATATGACGTCATGAAAGTAGGCGTATTTTTCACTATAGATAGAACTAGATGTACGATGTTATATCTGTTTTAAGTGAATTATTGTTGTACGAATTTTACTGAATAACATTTTAAAGTACGTATAATGTTCTTTTAATTTCCCAAGAAAACAATCGAACGTAGTTCTATCTGTTGGCGTATTTTCAAACTACATTTGTCGACGATGGCTGCTGATCTCGGATCGAGATTTCGAACCGCCAATTTCGGCGTTTCGAAATGAACTTCATCTCGATTTCCAGTCCAGTCCAGCTCTGAATTCGAATGGTGCAACAGTTTTCTGTGTCGATCTTAAATCCCATCTCGGATCGAGTTTCGAACCACGATGGTGCAACCGGCTATTAGCCTCCCTAACACACACACACACACACACACACTTCTGTCGAACGATTTATCTAACAGTCCAAAATGATCAGTTTACCTGACGTGAGCTCTGCATATACATTGAACGATCAATAGCTCAGTTTAGTCTGCGTGATGGTCAACACTCGCCGCATATCATACTCCTAACACAGTCGCTATTGATGCGCGGAGTCGAGTGCATATTTTTTAATCTATTGTGGCCAAATTGATGGCCAAAATGATCAATTCTTTTGGACGAAGTTACCATTATTTATCGTAACTAATAAAACTACATTATAATCGTATGCAACTGGAAATGGATTCACAATGAGTGAAGGCAATATTATAGACGCCATGTAGCTCTTCACTCGCTCAGGGCTACAGATGAACTGACGATGGATCTGAAGACGTCAACGTATACACTATTCCTCTCATCTGCCATCTAGCGGATCGGACGACAAACGTGTGGGAGTTCCGTCTGCCCATCAGTCCAACGATTGGTCGTCAGTCGATCCTCTACACGTCATATTTAACCGTTACAATCCGTCTGATAAGTCATATTGTTTAACAAAACTCGCGCCGGGGGGGGGGGGTAGAGAGCTAAGGAACCCCTTTGACCCTGAAATGTATAGTTCCATTTAAAAGCAGGAGCTTCCAACCATAGGCAGGTGAATATTTGGTTGTCAGAAACATACAACATTAGCGGCAAGGCTTTTCACGTTTTTAACTGCAGCTAAATTACATACTTTCGAATACATCTTACACGTGTTTTGCACTATAAATTGTTATTTCCATGCTAATTTTTAATAACGTGAGTTACCGTAACATAGGGTGACTTTGGCTGAAATATTGAAAAATAGTATTTACTTTTGTAATAATAAAAAATTTACATGGTTTTCTCTCGTTGCTCTCGGATAACTAAACCACAAAACAGAATAAAGCAAATCTGTTTCTAAAAGTTAAAACAGTAGCCAGGCTTACCTATAATTCGGGCAAAAGTCACCCTCAAGAGCCAAAGTCACCCCGTCCTACTTAATGCATTTCAGTATGAGAAAATAAACGTGGCTGAGGAGTACGACTCACTCCGACGTGTGTACATTACGCGACAGTATGACTCACTCCGATGTGTGTGCATTACGCGACAGTACGACTCACTCCGACGTGTGTGCATTACGCGACAGTATGACTCACTCCGATGTGTGTGCATTACGCGACAGTATGACTCACTCCGATGTGTGTACATTACGCGACAGTACGACTCACTCCGACGTGTGTGCATTACGCGACAGTACGACTCACTCCGACGTGTGTGCATTACGCGACAGTACGACTCACTCCGATGTGTGTGCATTACGCGACAGTACGACTCACTCCGACGTGTGTACATTACGCGACAGTACGACTCACTCCGATTTGTGTACATTACGCGACAGTGCGACTCACTCCGATGTGTGTGCATTACGCGACAGTCGACTTATGTGAAATAAAAATAATTCCTTTCTTACGTACATACGCTCTAAACTGGAAACGATGAGAATTTAGCCAAATCAGTGAAAACAGTTAAAATTCAGTTTACAGATAATCAGTGCCAGATAACTAATTAAAATGGTCGCTGAATTTCACTAATTTATTTGGGATTGACACTGAATGTCAAGAATTCCACTGATAGTCACTTACTCCCAGTTAACCTGCTTGATTTGCCAGTCGGGAGTAGCTTATCAACTGACTTTCAGTGAATGTTATTTCACATATTGATATCACTAATTTGGCTTAGAGTGTACTCGTCAAAGAATAGCACAGACGACTGGACCATAATATTGTATCTGGTTCAAAAGATGTCGAGACAACTAGGAAAACAAACTTTACTCCTCATCACCATCTTAATATTTCCAATACTTTGCGAAATCATTGCTTCCACAAGGTTAGACGTGAAACATGTACAGGCACCAATATATGTATTGGCTGTTACAGTTTTCTTTTCACTGTGTCTTTACTCCACTTGTCCACACAGAACTCGCCAGCTGTGCCAACAAATGTGTATTGATGGCCTCCTGCGTTCAAAGTAAGGTCATCTTCAAGTACACCAATAACATTAACTATTAAAGTGGATAGTGTATATCAGTTCATCATGTTGTCGCGTATTTTATAACTGGGCAGTTTCTTTCTGCCAGCCTGTATATTCGGAGGACATATTTTTCATCGCATTTTCATATATTACTGGTTAGAGGGATACAATTTAATATGTGGGTGCAGCAGGTTTTTATAAGTGAGCAATTATTTATCAATATGTGCCCGTATGGCGCACTGGTGCCGTGTTGAAAGTGGTAAGAACTGAATTTCGGATAATGGCACGGAACTTATTAATATACAATGAACGCATCTCCTTGGGAATAAACTATTAAACAACTTGAAAGCCAAGAAAAGATAACTCTTTTGAGCCATCCCAATTCTACATATGGAAATATTAGTGTCATAGGCCTGGCGAGATTTGTCCTTATGGGCTTTATCCCTTCTTAGAGACATGCTAATATTTTCTTTTAAAGACACAAGAGCATTAAATACATATTGGCAAAAAATTGTCAGTAATCCAAGTCGAGTTAATATTGGCTGAAAATGTTCCACATATCACGAGGATGATATGATGGCCCCGGAATATCAATCCGTAGTTAGTATGATAATGAAACAGCGCAAGGTAAACCATGATAAAATACGGCTGAGTTACTAGTCGCTTAAGTCTTCGTAGAAGGTAAATCATCCTTAACAACTTACATCATTTATTCGGGAATCCCAAGATAGCTTAGAGTCCAGTCAAAAACCCAACAATTTAATCTCACTCGTCTAAGCTGCAGTTACCTGCTTACGCAGGTGTGAACTCCTTCAAATACTTCATTAACTTTGTGAATGTTATTCTGATCCCTTCTTGGTGCCACTATGATAACATCATAAGCATAAAGTAAGGAGCTGCCATTAGTTGCAAGTAATTCGGAAGAATCATAAAAATAAAGCCCAAGTATGTAACCTTGCGGTTCTCCGTGGTCCAGCCTTAAGGCATTTGAAAACGCACTACTAATTGACACAACCGGATTTCTATCTTCAAGATAAGATTTGAGGCTATCAAAAACAACACCAACACTACCATAGCAGGTCAGCTTCTATGTGAAACATGATCAAGAGCTTTGGTAATATTGCATATAGCGTAAGAGCAACTGATTCCTTTCTCTTACAAGCATCAGTTATGCTGTCAGCTTGTGCCAGAAAGGTTGTTTAGTAATTTCATAATTGTTACAATTACCTTTATTATGTAGCCTACGTACTATAGAAATTGATCGATAATTCGACACATCTTCTGGCATGCCTTTAGTTATAAATTGGTAGAGTCCTGGCAATATTATGAACGTTGGGATAAATTCCCCGACTTAACCCATTGAGACCTAGTGTACATTACGCACATGTAGGGAATTTTTGATCTGCACTGCACACTGCAAAGTCGAATGACCAATGATCTTACCTGTGGGTAATTGATTTGCAAACCGTCTTGCTTGTCTGGATCATAATTGGTTCATATAACTGTAGTTGAACACATAACCTACAGCTCATTGGCTGTGACAACAAAACTCGTGATGTTAAATATAGCATCCATCATAAAATATTATGTTTGCAACACCTGATACAGAAAAGTAAAATGGGCCTAAAAGGGTCAAGCAAGAACAGGAGCAATTTGTAATTTCTTCCCATCTCATCATACTGGTATGTGGTTAAAAATATTCCATCAGTAGAGTCTCAATTTGTCACTGGTAAGTTATTAGCAATATTCTGAGCTATCTTCACAAAAAAATAATTGAAATCATTGGAACCAGCAGAAAACTTTTATTTAAAAGAACTGTCCGTGTCTGAGTGAAGCCTGCTGACGAATACCATTTAAGAAACGGTACGCGTCTACATACGTTTTTTAGTTCCTCCATTTCTCTCTAAACCGTGTTCTTGTGACAGTGAAAATGCCTCAGACGGGTGTTTTAACGACCATTTATTGGTATGAACACTGGGGGACAAAACATTAAAAAAGGTATAGTTACGTGCAGTAAATCTTTATTTTTATTATTACGGCGTAAGATTGTAGGATTTCCACTGAAAGTTTCGTAGAGACGCTTTATCTATGACAAGATTTCACGCCAGTTTAGTGCTTTGGGCGTAGAAGCGATGAGAGAGTTGATGTGCATGCCTCGGTCGCCCCTAGCGCTCCAACGCTTTTAGATCTCAGGCGTGCGACATTCCATCAACCAGACGAAGGGCCACCTTATCACTCCCGCCTACACGGTACTTGAACTACATCGCAATGTTCTTGAAATACACGTTCCTCCACTAAACTATTAGGCTTGCGTCCAATGTACTGATCTACGAAAGGAAATTGCACTTCAGACGAAGGCCACATTAGATACGCCATTTTAGAGTACTCTAAATGTCTGAAAATGGATTTTTAGAGCTTTGAATCTCAAAACATATACATAAGATACACACAGAAAGAAACAACGGCCCTGCACTGAACCACCCGCGATAACTTGCGACTACCTCCGACAAATTGCGACAACCTGCGACTATCCGCGACTACTTGCGACAACCTGCGACTACTTGCGACAACCTGCGACTACCCACGATTACTTGCGATTACTTGCGACAACCTGCGACTACTTGCGACAACCTGCGACTACTTGCGACAACCTGCGACTACTTGCGACAACCTGCGACTACTTGCGACAACCTGCGACTACCCACGACTACTTGCGACAACTTGCGACTACCTGCTACTACTTGCGACTACCTGTGACAACTTGCTACAACCTGCGACTACCAACGACTACTTGCGATTACTTGCGACAATCTGCGACAACTTGCGACTACCTGCGACAACTTGCTACAACCTGCGACTACCAACGACTACTTGCGATTACTTGCGACAATCTGCGACAACTTGCGACAACCTGCGACTACTTGCGACAACCTGCGACTACTTGCGACAACCTGCGACTACCCGCGACTACTTACCACTACCCGCGACTACTTGTAACTACCTGGGACATTTTTTTTCGTGACCAGCCAAGGTGGGTCACGCAATTTTCTTACCACCTCCGTACCTGTGCCCTTTCTGTGTAATACAGGGGAATGGGATGCTCCTTTTTTTCTTTTATTTCCTCATTACAGCCTTTATGGATTAGACTTTTATAAAATATTACAACTATCTACACCAAGTTGCCTGGAAGATGAGAGAGGCGTAGATTTCCTACATTCCACCCTGACTCCCCTAGCAGCTTGGAGGTCAATGTCTTGACATTCTATTCTATTGATTATATTATGCCTAGATTGTGGCTCTTAACTACTACTACTACTTAGATTATATATATTTCAATTCCAGCCATCAGTTTTGGAACTGCCAGCAGTGTGGGGGGAGGGGGAGGGGTGTGGACTCCTTTTCTACCCCCCTCTCCCCTCCTCCGGTCCTTCAGTCTGGAACCTTGCCATACCATAGCTCTTTCTCATTATACATTGCCTAAGTCTTCAGCGTCCTGATTCCTTTCCTATTCACTTGACTTCGTCATTGCTATTCCGATTTCTCATGTAGTCGGTAGTAGTCACAAGTAGTAGCAAGTAGTCGCAGGTAGTCGGTAGTAGTCACAGGTAGTCGCAAGTAGTCGCGGGTATTCGCAGGTTGTCGCAAGATATCACAGGGAGTCGCGGATAGTAGCAAGTAGTCGCGGGTTGTCGCAAGTTGTCGCAAGGTGTCCCAGGCATAACCAAGTCATGAAAAGCCTTAAAGTCCAGAACAGGATCATTATCGACCAGCAGGAGAATGCAGAAGAACTCGTAAATGCGCTGTTGCCAGAGGATAGTCTGAAAGATGAAGAAGAAATTCATCAAATGAAGAGACAGAAGATGCGTGTGTTGCCAGACACTCCTCCCACCACCGAATTCACTATAAAAGAAGTGGATAAAGTTATTAACGATTTAAAAAACAAGAAAGTTCCAGGACATGATGGAATCACGGCTGAAATAATGAGGAGAGTTTATCCTCGGATTAAAGTCGATCTGTTGCAGTTAATGAATGTCTGCCTACAGAGTGGCTGTTTTCCTAACATTTCGAAACAAAGAATATTGAGAATTCTCTATAAAGGAGGCAATAAATATCCAACATTAACTAAGTCATACTGTCCTTTAACCCTGTTGCCAATCATGGAAAGAAGTTAGAAAAACTCGTCAATATGAGATTGATAAGCTTCCTTGAAGCTACACAAGGGCTCCATGAAAAACAATATGGATTTAGAAAAGGACGAGGTACCAAGAAGGCAGTCATGAATGTGGTTGAAAAAGTGAACTCAAGCAGACAGACCTATGTATTAGGAATTTTCCTGGATATCAGTAGTGCATTCGACAATGCTTGGTGGCCAGGGGTGCTCTGGCAACTCAGAGGCAAGGATTGCCCAAGAAACATTTACAGCATTATCGTTAATTACTTTAACGAAAGGTACAGCCAGTATGAAGTAAGCATTGTGACAGTGAGGAAGAAACTCTCAGAGGGATGTTCCAAGGGATCAGTCCTTGGACCAATCCTATAGAACATTCTGTTTGATACACTTCTTCGATTGCAGCTGCCAGAGGACTGTGAGATCTTTGCATATGCAGTCGATGCGTTGTTCTTAATTCCAGCCTGGAGTTGCGCTGAAATTGAGACCAAAGCTGATGAAATATTGAAAAAGATTGAGAGCTGGGGTAGACGTGTAAAGTTGCAATTTTCAGTGGAGAAGAGCAACTTAATGTTACTTAAAGGAAGCATAAAGAGATCGCCTGTGGTCCATTTCAAAGAAAGACCATTACGTCCACAGAGCAAAGTGAAGTACCTAGATGTCATTTTGGATAGCAAACATCACTTCCAGGAACACAAAAGGTATTTGATGGATAAGACAGTGAATCTATTAACTAAAATGTGGGCAGTCTCAGCATCATCATAGGGTCTTGGATTCAGGATCATGATGACAGTGTACAAGAGTGTATTCTTAGGAATCGCCCTATGTGGAGATGGTGTATGGTATAGGAAAGCAAGACTGGTACATATTCAATAGATTATTGCTAAATACACACTGCATTACTAGCCATAACAAAGGCTTACAAGACAACATCGACTGAGGCCCTACAGGTGATCACTGGAGCAATTCCACTGGATTTGCTTGTAGAAGAACGAGGACAGCTAAAGCAAGAAACTCAAGGAAGATCTGAAACGAAGATCATGAAGAAAGAAGCCAGAAGAGTTACACTATCCCTCGGAGAAGGGCAGAGTCACTTGTAGAATTTTTCCACACAAACGGTACTGGACTGTTACAGATCATCATCTCTCAGTTACTAACTGGACATGGAAACTATAATGCAAAATTACGTGGATTTAATTTAGTTGACTATCCCTTCTGCCCAATCTGTCAGGTAGAAGATACTGCCGAACATATACTTAGGGGATGTCCAAGAATAGAATATATAAGAATTGAACTTTGTAGGAAGCTTGAAATAGAAGAAAACGAAATAGATCTTAGAAATATCATGGCAAATAGAAAAAATGCCAGGATAATGGAAGAGTTTGCAAGAAAGATAAGCAAACGTGTGGAAGAATTCGAAGAATGGATTCGAGAAAATCCACACGAATTCGTGAATGATCCTCTTCCATAGATAGATAGAGGTTTCCATTACCTGATTAAAGAAAAAAAAATGTTATACAGGAAGTGACACTGTAAACCGCTATAAAAACATTGTGGTGGGAGCGACCCCACCACACAGCTTGGGTATTCTCAATGCACATAGACTAGAACTTGTAAAGGAAACATCAGAAAAGTGACTTATGAGTTGGGTTGCCTTGCCTCCTCCCACTCGGAAAAAAAGTACAATATATACTGAAGATCAAAGTAACGAAAAAAGGACATGAGAAATCGGAATAGCAATGACGAAGTCAAGCGAATAGGAAAGGAACCAGGACGCTGAAGACTTAGGCAATGTATAAGGAGAGAGAGTAATGATATGGCAAGATTCCAGACTAAAGGACTGGACTAGGGGGGGAGGAGGGATCGAAAAGGAGTCCACGCCCCTCCCCTCTCACTGCTGGCAGTTCCAAAACTGGTGGCTGGAATTGAAATATATATAATCTAAGTAGTAGTAGGTAAGTACCACAGTCTAGGCATAATATAATCATCAATAGAATATGATGTCAAGACATTGACCTCCAAGCTGCTAGGGGAGTCAGGGTGGAAGCAGGAAAACCGAGCCACTCTCACCTTCCAGGCAACTTTGTGCAGATAGTTGTAATATTATATAAAATTGTAATCCATAAAGGCTGTAATGAGAAAATAAAGTATCAAAATTAAAGGGGAAAAAAGGAATGTCCCATACCCCTGCATTACCCAGAAAGGGAACAGGTACGGGGGTGGTGGGCTGATAATAAAATTGCGTGGCCCGCCTTGGCTGGCCACGGAAAAAACAAATATGGATTAAGTAGAGCATACCTAGAAAGCTGCCAAGTGGCTCATTATTCTCCAACTTGGGTCACAAATTTTAAAATTTCTCAAGAATTTCTTTAAAATTTAAACATAGTCTAAGTTTATCTGAAAGAATGTAGCTTTCAGTAGTAAGGGCGAGCCGATTCTGTAGCCTTTTTTATTGACCTAATTAATTCGATATCAAAGGGTTAATTAAGATTATTGAAGAGTTAGTCCAAAGGGCAATTAACTGGAAAGGGTTAAATTTAATGGAAGGGTTATATTTATTGACATGATTAAATGTATTGAAATGGATTTTTTTTCGTGATTTTGTTGTTGTACTTCTTTCTTTCTTTTTGGGAAGGAGTAGCAGGGGCTCTTTAAGATCTTGACGGTGTGGTGTCCTGCAGGCGACTGACCAGAGTGGTAGGCTGCAATGTGTTATATAGGTGTTAAGTTATATGCAAGAGTGTGCTAAGGGTCATTACTTTCATTTTTTCTAATTTTGATGTGTTTGTAGAGATATTGGTGTTAGATAGGCGATTTTTACGAATACATTTAACAATCGTTTTATAATATACACCTTTTAATATAAAACTATTTTATCGGGAAACTTTTATTTCATGTGTTAAGTCAATATTGCGGAAGTTTTTTAGGATTTTCAAATCATGTTTATCAGCTCGGTCGACGAAACTTTGGACCATTTTCTACTTGCATTTGTGTTAACAAGTGCCATGAATTTCATAGACTTTACGGAAAACATTTTTAGTATGTGCATTATTTTAAAAAAATTCACCTTTATTCATTCACGTACTTGTAGGACGAATCAAAACATTAATAGTAGCTTGGTAGGGAAATAGGTTCTCTCAATCATTAATTTCTACCCAGTTGCCTTTAAGATGCCGGCCGTGCTACACATATTCAAAGCAGATGTAACTCATATGATCCACTCATTCATGAAGTTACCTCAGAGGTGGATGGATGTGTTGTTGTGGAGCTCCTGATGCCATTTAATTACGTGCTTTTTTATTGTGTGTGTTTATAATTCAACTAGTCTAATTTATATATTAGTATGTGCATCGTAAACTTAATTTTTATCCATTTGTCACGTATATCATATTCACATCTATTTCCGAGTAGCTATAACCTTAGTTGATTGACAGTCTCCAAACATGTTACATGTATATATTGTCAGGCTCTCGATGTAAGATCGACTTAGTGCTTCATTGAGCTCGCAGCCGGACTCACGTGTTTTGGGAGAGGTACAATTGTATTATGCGTGTTAATCAACTAACATCTTTTTACATGTAGATTATGTTTCTAAAGTTCCTCCTCGCCAGTATCACAGGCAGGCGGGCATGTAAGGTATGTGCGAGAAGCCTCATATATTTAATTTTTTTGTGTTAATTTAATTTATAGGGACATTATGTTTTAAATCGTTAATTCCATACTCACGCAATTTTCATAGTCACACAGTTGTGGTCGTTCATTTTACTTCCCTCTCATGTTAATTATATTGCTAGCATACAGCTCGGGGTAGTAAAATCACGTTAACGTTAAATTCCATACTGGAGAGTAATGTAATTGTACTTATTATTATTCACGTAGTTGTTTAAAATTTGCGATTCGATGCGTGTAATTTATTCATACATAGAACACTCTGAAATCCTCTTGCGTTTAATTTCATTCGGAAACAGTCGTCGTCTATTTAATCGTTTGTCATTACTAACATGTAAATCGTATCTTTCAAAGTCGCCTATCTCCCACCACTGTCGACGAGCAATAACCCCCAATAAAGTATAAAATTTACACTTAGGCTATTCTTAGAACTCGTTTGAACACACTTAAATTATCTTGTGTGATAAAAATATATTCATAAAAATCGCCTATCTACCACCAGTATCCCTACAAAAACGTTAAAATTAGAGAAAAATAATAAAAATTACCTTGCACTCAACTTAACACCTATACAACACATTGCAACCCACCATTCTGGTCAGTCGCCTTCAGAACACCACACAGTCAATATCGTACAGAGCTCCTACTATCCCCTCCCAAAAAGAAAGAAAGAATTACAACAAAATCAAGGAATAAACTAACCCTTTCAAAACATTCAACCATTTAAATAAATTTAACATTTTCATCGAATTGAATCATTTCCATTTAATTAAACACGTTCAATCTATTTAATTTACCCGATGATAAATATTTCATATTAAATTAATTAGGTCAATCAAAAAAGTCAACTTCCCTTTGTTTTAGAATCGGCACGCTCCTACGACTGCTCCTAACAGTGTAACAATTATAAGAATCGGTCCTGTAGTTTACGACATTGCCCAAGACATATAAACAAATAAACAAACTCACTTACCTCGTTATAATATGTGTATAGATGTCAATACAATATGGGAGAAACCATACAAATTAAAAAAAAAATTCGTTAAGTAGTCTTCTGTATAATAATTAGGTTGATCTTGTCTGGTTATAAATATTAATTCCGCAGAATAGTAAGAAAAATGAAAGATTGGGCACAATCAAGAAAGAAACTAGGTAATGTGATTTGAGTGTTACAGAGTACGAGGGCGCTGTGCTGGGCTGTGGCGTCTGTATGCAACATGGCGACGTTGTTCGGGCTGTACGACCGGGACGTGACGCCCACAGCGTCCGCAGTCTACGTCGCTCTGAGCCGACCGGCCTGGGGTCTGGGTCTCTCGTGGATCATCATCGCCTGCTGCACCGGCAATGCAGGTGCTTCTACTATACACCCTATACCCTCAACACGCCACACAGTATACTAGTACACAGTGTCCGCAGTCTACGTCGCGCTGAGCCGGCCGGCCTGGGGGCTGGGTCTCTCCTGGCTCGTCATCGTCTGCTGCACCAGAAATGCAGGTGCTTCTACCATACACCCTATACCCTCACCTCACCATGCCACACAGTATACTAGTATACAGTGTCCGCAGTCTACATCGCTCTGAGCCGGCCGGCCTGGGGGCTGGGTCTCTCCTGGCTCATCAGCGTATGCTGCACTGGCAACACAGATGCTTCTGCTATGCAACCTATACCCTCACATCACCTCACCACACCACACAGTATACTAGTACACAGTGTCCGCAGTCTACGTCGCTCTGAGCCGTACGGCCTGTGGGCTGGGTCTCTCCTGGCTCGTCATCGCCTGCTGCACTGACAACGCAGATTCTTCTACAATACGCCCTATACCCTCATGTCACCTCACCATGCTCTACAGTAGATTAGTACACAGTGTCCGCAGTCTATGTCGCACTAAGCCGGCCGGCTTGGGGGCTGGGTCTCTCGTGGCTCATCATCGCCTGTTGCACTGGCAATGCAGGTGCTTCTACTATACACCCTCTACCTTCACATCACCTCACCTTGCCACACAGTAGACTAGTATCCAGTGCCCGAAGTATACGTCGCTCTGAGGCGGCCGGCCTGGGGTAGGGGTCTCTCGTGGCTCATCATCGCCTGTTGCATGGGCAATGCAGGTGCTTCTACTATACACTGTGTACCCTCACATCACCTCACCTCGCCACACAGTAGACTAGTACACACTGTCCGCAGTCTAGGTCGCTGTGAGCCAGCCGGCCGAAGGGCTGAATTTCTCCTGGTTCATCATCGCCTGCTGCACCGGCAACACAGGTGCTTCTACTATACACCCTATACCCTCACCTCATATCGCCTTATAGTAGACTAGTACACACTGTCCGCAGTCTACGCCGCTCTGAGCCTGCTGGCCTGGGGGCTGGGTCTCTCCTGTCTCATCGTCGCCTCCTGCACTGGCAATGCGTCTATTATAGATGCTCTACCCTCACCTCACCACACCACAGAGTAGACTAGTACACACTGTCCGCAGTCTACGTCGCTCTGAGCAGGCCGGCCTGGGTGCTGTGTCTCTCCTGGCTCATCATCGCCTGCTGCACCGGTAACGCAGCTGCTTCTACCATACACCCTATACCCTCACCATACCTCACCACGCCACACAGTATACTAGTACACAGTGTCCATAGTCCATGTCGCTCTGTGCCAGCCGGCCTGGGGGCTGGGTCTCTCCTGAGTCATCATCGCCTGCTGCACCGGTAACGCAGCTGCTTCTACCATACACCCTATACCCTCACCATACCTCACCACGCCACACAGTAGACTAGTACACAGTGTCCATAGTCTATATCGCTCTGTGCCAGCCGGCCTGGGGGCTGGGTCTCTACTGGCTCATCATCGCCTGCTGCACCAGCATTACAGGTGCTTCTGCTATGCACCCTATACTCTCACCTCACCTCGCCACACAGTAGACTAGTACATAGTGTCCGCAGTCTACGTCGCTCTGAACCAGCCGGTCTAGGAGCTGGGTCTCTCCTGAGTCATCATCGCCTGCTACACCGGCAACTCAGGTGCTTCTACCATACACCCTCTACCCTCACCTCACCTGATCACGCTCACAGTAGACTAGTACACAGTGGCGATGTCACGTTGTGTGGTATTGCTTTCATCATATCGAGTTTAATCGCATTCTACGGCCTGCATGCCTCCTTCAGGCTTAGGGAAAATGGATAACCATGCGTCTGTGGGCTTTCACTGCGTGTAAGCAATAGTAGTTTTCGTAAAATTTCGCGGAAAGATTTCGAGACATGTTATATTTTAAAATACTTTATGGTCATGTACCTGTATTTATTGGCTGAATTACTTTTTTATACGTATTAATTGTCTGCACACGAATCACGTAGGAGCCGTGCCGATGTTGCCGAATTCTGAGTGGTGCGGTCAAATAGGAAAAATGCTTTCTCATGTAGACAGCAACCAATGGCATTAGACAAACTGCTCTTTAGTGCTTATAGTATTGAAGCGAAAAATCACTAGTTCTAGTATTGAATAAAGATCCGCGACATTCGCGATTTCAATTACCTGTAGACTGGACTTCACAGTCTTATATAGTCTCATACAGATATCATCTGGTTATTGGTTGATTGTTGTGGTAGTAAAAGGCGGTGGTTGAGCGCACAATTTATTGCATGATTGTTGATAGCTCATTTATCTGCAGGAGGTGTTAAACAACACGTCAACCAATTATACACGTAACCTAAACGTAGATGTGTGTGGGAATTCCAACTTGTGTAGAAATAAACCCGCAGAATTCTGGGGTCTCTAGTAATGAAGTCACAAGGTTACGGATGTAATGTGCAAAGTAGAGCGCAAACGACGGGAACACGGCAGGCTAATAGAGTGTATTTCACGTAGGGGAGACGATGCTTCTGGGCCTTGTTACTTGCAATGCCTTCAGCTTCAGGTACAGAGGCGCCTTCAGCCCCTACACGCCACCAAAACTGTTCCCCCTGCCGGAAACTCATGCCCGGTTGCAACAACATCTTCCCCGATCCGAGTTCGAATGATCCTAGTTCCAAACCAGTATCCAGTTTCATCTTGGTTCCAATGTAAAAGTGTTGCTCCAACGAAATTTCATGATTCTGAATCTCCGATTAGTCGATCTTGGTTCCACAGTGAGAGATCGATTATGTATGAAACAAATTTTGCTATTGGTTCGTAATATATGACGTCATGTAAGTAGGCGTATTTTTCACTACAGATAGAACTAGATGTGCGATGTTTAATCTGTTTTAAGTGAATTATTGTTGTACGAATTTTACTGAATAATATTCAAGTGCGTAAAATGTTGTTTTACTTTCCCATGAAAACAATCGAACGTAGTTTTATCTGTTGGTGTATTTTCTAACTACATTTGTAGACGATGGCTGCTAATCTCGTATTGAGATTTCGAACCGCCAATTTCGGCGGTTTGAAATGAACTTAATCTCGATCTCCAGTCCAGCTCTGAACTCGAATGGCGCAACCAGACATCAGCCAGTATAGAACCTTTCGCAGCATGCAACAGCCGGTTAGGCGCAATTTTTGCTCCCAGAGTTTTGCTCAGCCAATCAGAAAATGGGGTACGCCCACATCAAAGGTAGTGTTACGAAATTTCGTCTCTGTGTACTTGACTACTCTGTGTCTCAGCGCTGTCACTCGATTGTGTGGAGGCGGTCATTTGCTGTCATGAATGCCTCCCACAAACACTCATCCAAGGAGTATACAAGACAGAAGTGGCAACCCAGAGGTATGACTTATTTCTGTTTATTAACATGTTTTCCCACTTCCTGGAGACTTTTGTGTACGTATGTCAAAATTTATAGAAATAATTTTCCGAATAAGTAAAGAAATATATAACAAGAGGGCGTTATCTTATTAATTTGTTTGCCGAATTAGGTTTTACGGCACTGCAAACATTTGAACACAGAGAAACTATAAATTTTCACTTCGTTATGTAGGCAGACAGCACATGAAGATACCGAGTATTTTTTTTGTTCTGGTCTACGTTTTCTGGTAAAAATTTTTATTGCGTCATTTATCCGCATGTATCTCATACCATAAATGATTATGTGAAAGAGTATTTGAAGCACTACTTTATAAACAAGTTCCGTGCAAATATACACGAGAATATACGTGGCACTAACTAACAGATGCGGGAGGAACATAATCTACGTTTACACTACCAGCCGAGCAGAAACCTCGGTTTCGCAAACCAAACCTTCCAAACTAAGGTTTCAGTCGAGTGTTTATACCTTCACACGTAACTCAGCTTTGTTGGAAACTTGTGTTTATACCTTCACACGTAACTCAGTTTTGGAAACTTGTGTTTATACCTTCACACGTAACTCAGTTTTGGAAACTTGTGTTTATAGTTATTTTATAACGGAAATCGCTGGTATTGAAATAATGAAATAGTTTTAATTTCTTTCTTTTATGTTGATACAAAAAGTAAATACATTTTACAGAAAAATCATAAATATGGCCAAAACAACTGTAAAAGTTGCATACATTGATTCCTAAAGGATCATCAGAATGTGGTATTTAGTTTTTTTTTACTACTACATATATATATATAGTCTTAGATATTTCTGTACTTGCTAAAGTATTATATAAACACTAAGCATTTACCGAAGCATTTTTAATCACTAGAACATCTTGTTTTGCACTTTAGGATGTCCCAGTAGTCAATTTCATACCATATTTGCAAGAGAAAACCGAAGTTTCAATGTTTATACCGCATACAAACTCTACTTTCACAAACCCAGCTTACCGAAACGTTGGTTTTTGCTGATTATAAACGTTCTGATAGATGTCCTAATACTATCAAAACGAAAATATGTAACCAAGCACGTATTTCTACAATATCTATAAAGAAAAATACGTAATAATTGTCTGTATATTTATGCTACCCGTAGGTAGTAAACATTCTATTTAAATATGCGACAGTTTATTTTTAACATCAAATTATAAGACAATTTAACCTGGACTTCTGTTATCTTCGGCGATAGTTCGTTTCCCCTATTCGAGTTGACAGTGCCTGCTGGTGATCTCAAGGTGTTGCCTCTGCAAAAGATAGGTCCCGCTAGTGAAAAAATTGTGGTCGACTACGCGGCACGTTATATAGACCTTGCTACTGTGTGGCGTTGCTTTGTTGCAGGCTTTGTGAACAAACTGCTGTCATTCCCCGGCTGGATTCCACTCAGCAGACTCACCTACTGTGCCTATCTGCTCAACCCTCTGCTAATGTACTCCATCTACATGAGCAGTGAGAGGCCTCTGCACATCGGCTTCCTGCCGCTGGTGAGTAACACCCCCACTACATCCCTCTGCTCTCCATACAGTACATTCACAGTTACTCCAAAACTTCTGAAGCCCCGCTGAATTTCTACCTCCAGGATATTCCTCTCCTCTGTCTCATGCAAACGAAACTTAACCAAATGTAGAAAAATTTCACCAAAGGGACAACGCGCCACATTCGCGCGCACTCACTTGTACATGTCCATTGCAGACAATTGTCAACATGTTGATGTTGCACAGGAAGATTACATTTGTCCCGTACTGTGCAACATCTTCCCTGTGGATAACTGTTTCGTACACCTTGCTTCTACTCATCGTTATGATTGGTTTATATCAGTGTCACAGAACACAAAGTTGTGGCAGCGGAACAAGTTCTTTGCCAGTTAAAGTAAGGTATGCATAGAAATATTTCTCATTTTCAACACTACAAATTATAAATTAATGTGAGAATGAAAGTGTTAATATTATTTTGATGAAAAATATTTCTACTAGGCATTAACAAAATACCTATTTTATTACTGTTTTAATTCATATAAATTATAAATGAAATGTTATTATTTATAAATAAAACATAAGTAAAAGTTGAATTTAACCAAAAGTGGGATACTTTTATGTAAACAGAAGTTAAAACGCATGTGATTTAGGAAGCTACCAAAAATCATCATACACGGGGTGATTTTTCCAAGGTTTGGTTCAAAAAGTTTGAAGAAACAGCGAACAGGCTATATTATGGCCGCCTTCCGTTATTCACAGATTTCACTGGCCGTTGGAGAGTAAGTTCTCATTTTAAAAAGGTCAAACACGCATTATCCTACACACATTCTGGGTTACACATATTTATCTCATACACATTTCCGCATTATTATTCTCCACGTAGTATACCCAATACAACACAGTGGCGCATAGTAATATGCCAAAACCCCAATTTCACAACATATTACAGTGGCGCCCTTGCATAGTGCTATAGGAACCCTAATTTTCATAGCAAGTGATAGTTCCTAATTTCTCCCGATAAACATCAAAGTGGCTTTCAACGTAGCAGATAAAGAGTTTGGTTGTTTCTCCAGTGAATTTTTCCAAATCTTACTACAATGTAATTTATCAAGTTATAAAAATTAATAAGAAAAACAATTAAATTAAGACTATACCTGAACTTAAAGAACATAATATTTATTGTTTAAATTCTTGTGGTGTTTGTAATTATGGAGTGCTTAACCTTTAAATTTAAAAAAAAAAAAACTATATTGTCAATTAATTAAGAGTTTAGGATACCTGAAGTACGAAATAAATACAATGTAATACTCTGAAAAACAAAAATAGTGATATTTGATGTTTTTTATAACATGTAGACTACTACAGAATTAACAGTTATCTTTCTGTTTCTTTTCAGTCCTCCTGCGTGTTGGGGCATATTGTGACAACATACTGCTGCGCATATGTGGTCTCCCTGTTCTTTGAGACGCCTGTCATTCTGCTAATGCGTCACTTTATAGAAAAGCCCCGTAGATGCAACGCCAGCAGGTGACCTCAGTCTATAGCACTGCAGCGCTGTAGGATATATGAAGGGATTTCACCAAATTTCTGCAAATCACTGGTGTGCTACTTGTCATTTTGAACAGATCATTTCTTCTAATGACCAAGTAAACAGTGGGTTGTAAACTTGTGATGGACAAGATGAGAAGTTTACGGTGTTTATGTATACCTATGTGTAATTTTCCCATCCAGCATTTACTGTATAAACTACTAAGTGAGCACTTCCTGACCAACAGACCTTATACATTTCCAGAGGGTCTGAAATCAATTTGCAATTAATGGGTTTTAAAAGGCCCTACCAGAATTGCTTCAAAGTTCGGCATTGTTATGCTGTTCACACACTGCATAACACGTTTTTATAAGAGCTGTAACACGTAGCATACAGTTATCGTTTACTACATAATACTTGCTTTGTATGCAGTCTTCAACTCTTTCTTAATTAGAAGCAAACATACTGTGTATTGTTTGGCGTACTCCCTGATCATCATGTCGAAAACTGTAGGTGGCATTGACATTCCCATCAGAAAATCACTTTTAATTTTCAACCCTAATGTTTTGACTCTTCTCAGCTGCCCTCTAAATACTTATGCAACCTTTTTTATATGCAGTTAGTGTCTTCAGTCATCCAAAACATTCAGTTCTAGCCATGTTAAAAGATATCTTGCCTGAAACATAAGATTTGTACGTTAGTGGTGGTTGTAACATCAAGTATTTTCCGAAATTGTTTAATGTTTCCAGCTATGTATCACATAAATAGTAGCCCACACAATATAAGTTACTTTAAACTACTGGAATGTTGCGGATCATTTAAGAAATGTTGGGCAATTTTTCTTTTATCTCTGCAACTTTGTCACCAAATAAATGCCTCTTACTTTGGTGATACACGAAATATCAGTGTTTCAGGCATTTGACTAATTGGACATATATTTATGTCTGAAGCACGCAAGCAATGGAGCAATAAGGGTGACAAATGCACTCTCCAAATACCCCAAAGCCTTCATGCACAAAGCAATCGACTGGCATGTTGGCTTTCAGTTGTGCTGCAAGAACCTTCGACACTTGAAGTGTGTAAGGTATTGTATTAGCAGATATTTCAGTGCAGCGCCATAGTCAAGTTTCACAAGTACTCACATAGAACATTACAAGACACAGTGGTTTTAAAAAAAAAACTGATTCTACCATGCTGAATGGCTTCAAGAAATCAGCAATAAGCTAAATTTCACTTTGCGTGAAAACAAAGTTTAGGGCACTTTGAAGTGTTTTGAATCGGAGCATCACTATACTGCAGCTGGTAACCGCTGAAACCACACTCATGGCACACAAACACAGACAGCATAGCAAAATTACAATTATTCTACAAATTGCTCAAAACACAGTGGACAGTGGCTTGTTTGTTTCGGGTTTCTGGCCACGACGACTTGCTGCCACCACAACAGTCTTTGAGCTGATCACTGACCTATCTGAAGCAAGTGTACCTGACATGCATCCCACGAAACAACTTTCTTCCTCATGTCAGTTTCTCAAACGTGTATAGCTAGTAGTTGCTGCAACTGAAAACAACTCAAAATGGTCACCATCAGGCCATACAAGTCAGCAACCAGCACAGCAGATGTGTTTGCTTTCCAAGCTGGTCCCGTCATTCCGGAGCATATTTTTCGAGTTCGGGGTTCATCTATAAAAATTATTTTATCAACCCTCTTTGGCTTTTACACTTAAGTACTTCCATTGGAGCTTAAAGGTGGCCTTGGTGGCCGAGCTTTTGTTTCAGACTTCATAATTTTTTTGTTGGGGCACGATATTATTTTATTAATTCCCAAAGTCTATTAGTGTCAGACTGCTAGTAGTTTAATGACACATATAGTGAACTTTGGTGAGAAATTAATAATTTGTTGCCCCCGATAATACACAACACACCCTTAAATAACTATTATGATTGATTTATATTTTATAATGTGGTTTGGAAAATCTTGTCTCCCAAATTAATAAACTTTGGGCTAATTATTTACTTTAATTATAATAACACGTTTTGAAGTGAACCTAGAAACTTAATCAAATAGTGCATTATTCTTGCAAAATCAAATTCAAGGAATACTACCATTTATTTAAAAACATTTTTTTCATTGTGTGGCTCTGTTGTTGATAAAATGTTTTAGATTTCCATGCTGTAGTAATGTACTACTCATAGTTTACATAGTATTGTGATGCTTGTCTTATCTCAAATGCATACCTTAAAATATGTTCGTTACTGAAGTAGAAGTAAACGAATAAACAGAACTCAAATCATTGCTATTTAAGAGATGTTACAAAAGTTAAAGAAATACCTTCTATATAAGTAACATTTTGAATTCAGTGGTGGTCTTGTCATTCTGGTGGGGGCTCCTATAACTTCAATGGGGGTGTGGATCCCATGTCGTCTATGTATTGCCCAAAAATGTGTCATGTGTTTGAAGGCAAACCAAATAAGATAATCCAGGCATGCACCAAAAATTGTGCTTGAGAAATATCACAGCAGTAAATGAAAGTAATTGTACTCGGATATCTTGATCAGAGTTCTGCATTGTACATGGCATACAGTGTGCACTTTACTCCATGCAACAACATGAGTATGTACACAAAAACCTTGAAGGAAACTGCATAATACAAAACGAGGATCGCACTTTGAGTCCTGAACTCCTCTTATGACTTGTAAAAACTGATACTGGTGCTTCGTAGTTGATAATGTGAAACTTTTTTTGGTACTGTAATTAGAAAAGGTTGTGTCCAGAAACATGCTCAAGTACTGCACGTTGAAAAAGAGGTAGATAAGATTTTAAAAACTGTTTTGTAAATATGCCAGCTACTGTAGTTGTAGAAATAATTTATGAAATAGATTTTTTGCTACAAATTTTAGTGGTCTTTGATTTCTTGTAACCTATCCTATTGAACTAATAAAGAAATGAACGTGAAATCAGTAGTGCGTGCTTCATTTGCTTGGTTTGGGAAAAATTCGTTACATAGCAGTGCATAAATGGTTGCACAATGGAGAACTGAATAGATGTGTGCAAAAACATATGCAATCTCAGGCTCAAACACTTTTTTGACAACCTCATCATGTCACGTCATAACAGTGGCTCCATTGATCCAACTCTGATCAAGTTTGCACCCCCATCCACTGGTGACCCTCCCCCACATCATCTCGAACAGTTCATCACATACATCCTGGTCAACATAGTAGACCCTGATCTTGCCACCCCATTACCTAACAATAGCAATACCGCCTCTTCAGAAAGAAAAGCCATCAAAAATCTTCAAAATAACCCATACATAATGATACTGCTGACCTACAACGACACAACGCTACAACAACAGTGATCCTCAACAAACCCTATTATATTCTAGAAGCAGAAAACCAACTCAAGGGCATATCCACCAACAAATATCTAGGTATAAGACATAACAACCAGATTCTGCTGCAATATCAATCAATTCCTTGTGTACCAGGACCCCCTCCGAGGCCTATCCGAGGCTTCTATTAGACTGCTTACCTCAAATAAACCCACTAAACCAGTTCTATACCTGCTTCCGAAGATACACAAGGAGCAACGGCCACTCCCAGGACATCCCATTGTCTCATAGATTGGCAGCCCCACTGAGAGAATCTTAGTCTTTATAGATACCCATTCTCAAACTTGGATACAGCAGCTTTCGTCTTTCATCAAGGACACTGGCCGCTTCCTTGAACAACTGAGACACCTGAGTTCCATTCCCCAACATGCATACGTGGTTACCATGGATGTTACATCTCTCTATACCAACATTCCCTACTCATCTGGACTGTCGGCAATATTACATCAAGCAAAGACCACCACACAGTAAATCTGCTACAGCATTCCTTGTTGAACTCACCAGCTTAACCTTCAGCAATAAGAACTTCAAATTTCAAGACACATGCTACCTTCAGGTCTAAGGCACAGCAATGGGTACATGTGTGCCCCAGTCTATGCCAATCAGTTTATGGTTCGGTTAGAAGGAAAGTTCCTCAATCACCAACCAACTCAATCGCATAACTAAATGTGTTCCATCTGCGATACCTTCAAGATATGGACTTCCACTGAATACAGCCTAATTCAATTTCTGAACAATTTAAACGCACACAGTTCACTCAAGTTCACCTGGTCATACTCCAAAACACATGCCATTGATGTGTGAGAGGTGATCCAGGGCTGGTAATGTTGGAGACTGCCCTACTTGATACCTCAGGCATGGGCAAAACTGGTACAAATTGCCCGGAGCCATAACTCGGTAGAGTTAATGATGTGGGTAGTTCGGCCGATGGCCCTGTGGGACCCTGGATGCCTCCGTCGTGATGCGATTATGAAGTGGCACTGTCACTAATAGATTACTTATACGTTTACTTATGCACCAACGAGGTTGTGGGCCGACTCGAACTGCTGAAAAGTACACTGGTGAATACTGGCTGTGCTACAAGTGGGTGTAGAGCCCTAAATGTCCTGGAGGACAATTAATAAACACTCGCTTAATCTATCAAAGATGTTTACTTCACTGGAAAGATGTATGATCATTATACAATTATGTTGTGATCTTTGTTAGGTACGTCTCTTGTATCAATTAAGTTTTGTATTTTATCCTTAGGATTTGAGCGAGGTATTTATAATGTTTTTGTACCTCGCTGTAATTTTTGAGTGAAGTATTTAATTTTTTTTTGTAGCAAAGTGATTTTTATTAGTTCGCCCTCCTCAGTATTGTTTGGTTTTTATTTTAATATTGTCATTGGCTGTTATCTTTAATCACGTAGTTGTTTCAGATATCGAAAATAAACATTAGAAGTCCATATTTCATTGTGTTAACCTTTTTTTGTACACGTCTATGACACATGAGGATTAGCGAGGGATACAAATGTTACGCCCCTTTAGGGCGTAGCAGCGCTAAAGGAAGGCTAGTATAAGGATGCACACCATTTTAAAAAATCAAGAAAGCATGGACACAAACATTCCAAAATCAATACAAATATATTGAAACCCATGTATACATTACCACTAAGAACAACTTTGCAACTTGATTTGAAAAAAAATAATATATTGCATCTGTAAATTCCGGTTGCATGCTATCAATCGATGAACTAGGAGAAGGAGAGAACACACATGCACTGGAACAAATAGAAAAATAACAATATTAATATATCCTGAGAAATCACCCAACCTGAATAAACATTTGTGAAATCCCATTGAAAAGAGGTAAAATGACTCCCTGAGTAAAGCAAGCACCATTACAACTTTAAAAGTAAAGTACGCCTGATGATTCACTAAAAAGTACAACATGGAATACTAATTTCAAGAATACCATTGGGAAGGAGCAGAAACCCTCATTACACTTGACCATTGAACATAAAGGCACGCCATAAAATATCCACTTAACTCCTTGGCACTAAAATTCTTTTGGCAAACTGTAATCCAGGAGACGATTCCTCCAGCACACCAAAAAAAAAATCCATCTCTTACAAACATTCCCATAAAATACCATATTGAAAATGCACACACTCAAAACAGTGAAGAAACACTTCCCTACAAAAATCCATATACCCAAAAATCGCTTTAAAAAACACTACTAAAAGGTAAACTCTACCCCAGAAATACAGCAACTTCTTTAATTGCAATACGTAACTTGAGTAGTACTCATACTACGTGAAAACGCGTCTAGCATGGTGAAGTCCCAAAGTACGAAGTGGTGTAGACATGGCCTATCATCGACCAGCCTGCACAACTCGATGAGGAACACTGCACACTTGCTCGAGCTGGGGACGAACATTTATACGCGAAAACGCGGCTCGGGAAGGTTAAGGAGGCGACGGGAATAGCGGAGAGGCGTATGGAAGGTGCCAGAGTGTGCGAGGCTGAACTCGTTGCCAGTAGTAGCTACCAGACAGCGCTCGGCCGCGCCAGGAGCTCCGCGCGCCTCTTCAGTATAGCTCAGCACTTGGAAGCGTTCAGACGTACGCCACCCCTATATAAGGGGGGGGGGGGGGAGAACAACAAAGTACCTTTTTCTGCAACAAAAATATTACCTCTTCAAATAGTAACCCCTTTTCAAACAGAATAGCAGTTTAATCTGGGCTCGCAAATACAGGCGTATTTGTTAACCAAGTCCATTAACGTCATGTAGTCCTGTAAACACAGAAACCCCACAATAACAGCATTTAATCGAACTCCAGAAAATTGTATGCATCACACATTTCACCAGCTGGCGGGACGAAAAGTAAATCGTTGAGGCAGGACAGTCGTACTCGTATAAAACTGCTTGAGTTTGCTGGTTGGAACACGTGTCAGACTTGAAGCAGGACTTCACAATTAATGTTTGACTTAAATTCTAAGATGATTTAATAAAACATTTTGCAACAAAAATGATCAAGGTAAACGTATAAATTATAGTTTGACTTTACAAAATGACGGCATAGATTGTACTATGAACGAGTTAATTTTGAGTTTGTCACTTCTATTGAATGTTCTTTGGAGAGTCTTTTCACTTATATTATTTAGTGCTGAGCACGACTTCTTCCTTCACCATCTTCCACATCTAGTCTACTACTCCACCTATTTGTACTCTCCTATCTAATCCGACTATATTTTATATTATGTGATTCATCATACCGCCCACTAGTGAATAAACTGTTTCTTATTTTTTGGTCGTTGTCAGGAACTATGTATTTGTGGCGACAAGTAATTATTTACGTCCCTTTTTCATGATTTGTATTTTAGGGCGGTTCGCCGTGTGGCGTAGTTACCGTGGCTATTAGGCAAGCTGTGTGTTCGCTACTACGCTAACTGCGTGAAGTGAGAGTTCCTCGCCGGGTTTCTTCAGCTTCGAAACAGGGAAGAAACTATGCACTGATTTCTAATTTGGCTTTAAACATTCAGCCAGCCTACAAGACTATGAGTGTTCGGAAAGACTCTTCAAAATAAATGTATTGATACGAAAATGGATTGATCTTGAAATTAAATTGTAATCGGGAATACAGTGTATTAAATTATTATTTTGTATTCGCATTATGATTTAAGTATGTAGGTCATAACAAAAATTTAATTCATAAGGAATAATGCGAAGAAAGGAACAATAAATGCTTCATGTGTTGATTTAATTATCGGGGGCCCCGGTAAATTTAGTTTATATATAAAGGCAAAGGGTTGTTAACCTAAACGAACAGAAGATGAGGTTCCAAAAAGTATAACAAGGAATAGTTATTATAAAAGTTACACAAAAATTATATGGAATTATGATATTAACCCATATTTAAAGGTGAAGTTGTTTATGTTAGTTAATTTTTATGTTTTAAGTAAGTAACTTCCAGCAATCGAATGGCTGTAAGATGTTATTATTGATTTGTAAACTTGCCCTTAGTTATTTTTTTTTACATAGTAAGGTTTTGATACAGTTTATGGTACTAATGCAAAATATATAAAAGAGTCCTCTGGCAAATAAGAAATAAAATGATTGAAGTTATTGTTGAGTTGGTTACAGTTGTTTTGTGTTGGACTTTTGTTGTTTATACTTTGTAGGCCTAAGTTGGCAACATGTTTCTTCTTGTACGTTCGGCATGCTGGACCATGGGGGGAATGAGGTGTGGTGGATAGGAGATGTTGTTTGCCAGAGTTAAAGGCGCCAGCCCGCGGTGCGAGCACTAAGTTACACTTAGAGACTCCTCCTCTCGCGTCGTGATGGCCTACGACCAATGGCCTGCCCCCATGTCCACATCTTAATAGTTGTTACCAGATGGAATACCTTTCCGCCAGCCGTAACTTACACTCCAATTGCCTCGTCTAGTCAAGGATGTCGCCCCCCACCCCTGATATGCCAACCCACTCCCGAAGGGTTATTTTGGCTACCCAACACCATTATTAAAGACACATGGTCGATGCAAAAAATACGAAGAAAGTTAAGTAACCGATAGGCGGTTAATCACAATAAAATCATCAGCATCTCACCAGTATTTATTATAAGTTCTTCCCCATCGGGGCACTGAAATTTACAAACCGCTGTTCTAGCCAGGCAGGCTCTTACACAGATAAAATGACAATAGGGCCTATGCACTTACGTGGTACATTACGCCTCGGTCGTGTAAAAGACGAACCGATGGTGAAAGTCCGAGTACTCCGGGCGAGCAATAAACAAAGGTTCCGATATTTTAAAGTGAATTAAACAGAATTACATGATTCTTAAAAGAACAAAGATTAAGTGCCCGGAGCACCACGACACGGTGGTACTCTCGCGAGATCTAAGACTCTACTACGTTCTCGTTTTGCGTGGAGGCCGCTCACTGGCCCATGCTCCTGCCAAAACATCGCGTGACATAATTGTACACAAGGTGAAACACAATAAATGAAACGGAATGGGTCTAAAATGCCGATGAGATGTACATATTAATAAACTCTCAACAACAAAACGTAAAAGCACATATAAAAAATATAAAGATAAATATACATTTCCGTGGCAACCTAACCTCATCATCAACACGTGCAAATCAACAATAATATCTTTAGAGTGGCTGTCCCCGGTCATGCGATTTTTGCTTGTGGAAAAACATGTGAGTTCATCTTACTTGGCATAAAAAGAGTTCAAAACTACTTTTACAATTTTATAGTGGCGCTATAATTTATTCTACCATAGCTGCCAACGATCCTGATAATAACAACAGGTTATGGGCCCAGGATGCTGGATTATGTAGTGACAGCTTTATGGCGAATAAGGTCTGTGTACGGGCATTTGATGTTTGGATGAATTTCGACGAAGGAAGAAAGGGTACACTTTTAAAATGGCGGCTGGAAGAGATCATCACATTTTGCCGATTCTTACAGAGCCAAATTATACACATTGGAGAGAATGAGTGAAAGCTGCTTTGGGGCAAAGAAGGTTATTGGAGGCTATTACTGAAGATATCCCTGACGACGAAGCTAAGTGGATTCCTAAGCAACAACATAAGAATCAAGATGCTCTGTACTTCATAAAAACTTAGGTGGATGACACATCGCTTAATGACATCAGATATTGTACAATGGCGAGAGAAGCACGGGAGCTGATAAAGGAGGTTCACTGCAATTCAAGTATTATGCACTTAGTTACAATTCTAGGAGAACTTTATGTTTATAAGAAGAGGGAAGAAGTATCAATGAGAGAATACATGCATAAAATTGAACATTGGTGTCATCAGTTGGCTGAAGGTGGCATGCCTTTAACAGACAAAACTGTTGCTACTTTTATGTTGTGGAGTTTACCCAGGGAAAAGTATGAGATTATGGTAAGAAGTTTGGAACAAAATGAAGAAGCAATTAACATAAGAAATGCCAAGAGCAAGTTACTACATGAGGAAAAACGGTTGAAAATGGAAAAGGAGAATACCGAAAGTGAGGTTAGGGTATTGGGTGCTACAAAACAACAAGCAACACAGAGGCGATAGGTAGGTAGACACACTGCAGAAGAACATAGTACTACTCTAAGAGGTGCGCAACAGCATACCAGAGGTAGTTTTCAGTGTTACAGTGGTGGAAAGACTGACTTTAAATATTACAACTGTGGTGTGTGGGGTCACGTTTCTAAACAGTGCAGCAATAACCGGGTGGACAGTCCAGTAAAGTATTTTTCATGTAGCATGCTTGGACATATTTCTGCAAACTGTGAAGAACGAAAGTCCCATGAAGCATCAAAGAAAAGTGGAGATAAGAAGAATGAAGAAGGGAATGATAATGGGACCATTATTTTGCAGAGTTGAACCGGCAATGTGGGTTTTAGATTCTGGCTCATCAGACCACATGACTCCTTTACACTCAGTGTTTGTAACATTTAAGGAACTAAGTGGAAGCGTTAGACTTGGGAAAGGTGAAGTGGCTGTAAAGTATATTGGTTCTGTACACATCAGAATGACATACGAATGTGGTGGATGGTCTCTAGGATTGAGAGATGTCTACATGTACCCGACTTGGAATATAATCTATTATGTGTGAGATGCCTTGCCGACAAAGGTATCAATACAGAATTTTATAGAAATTGTGCTACGGGTGTAGACACTGAAACGGAAGAAAGAGCAAGTGTCTTTTTCGCAAAGAAAAATGGTGGGATTTATTTACTTGAGACAATTAATGAGCTCGAATCAAGAATGTGGTGGTAGTAAAGGAACAGCAGTGGAAACAAGAAGTAATAGATGCATTCGCACTACGAGCAGTCACCGTGTGGCATGAGAGGCTTAGTCATCTACATGAGGCAGCACTCGTGAAAATTACATGGTTAACTGATCTTAGTTCAACTAAGGCAGGTGAAAGTGTTAAGTGTGAGATGTGCATCAAGGATGACGTGGGCGGACTTCCAGGGGAAGTGTTGAAGGTGACTTCACCCTGTCTCTTACTCAAGACAGGGCGAGTTGATGTGCCTGGGCGTCAAGCTCAGTCGAGCTGTTGCTTTGCTGGGGTCGTAAGCCGACGGCCAACGGAGTGTCCCTGGAGTCGCTATCTTGTGGGTGCTGTTGTCAGTGGTTCGTTGCATTTGCCAAAACTGATGCTAATAATTGTATCATATGTTACCATCGTAAGTTGCTAGATGTCGGCCCCTGGCATGCACTTAATACAAAAACACAGATCTTACTTAGCATTTATGAGTGCTGGTCCCGTAGTTGCGACACTTTACTCATAAAACACTGAAGCTACTTTGCAAGAGGGTGTAGGTCCCAAAAAGACAACACACACACACCAACTCTCTCTCTCTCTCTCTCTCTCTCTCTCTCTCTCTCTCTCTCTCTCTCTCTCTCTCTATTATATATATATATATATATATATATATAATATATATATATATATATATATATAGACACACACCACACACTCGGCTGTAGGGTGCCATACCCAAAGTTAAAACAATGAAACAAACGGAAACTGCCTTCACATGTTTTATTATTGCCTTTCATGTACAAGAACGTACTTTACACATATTCCTAAGTTGAAACGGATATGACGCTCATGTCCATCAGTAACCAAAACTGCAATTTGGCGCAAAGCCAATGAACTTAATTTACTTTACATTTTAAGAAAAATTGCAGTTGCCCCCTCTGCACTAAGAATTGAATAAAAGGTTCCTGTACATTATGCCTATTGTTAAGCTAAATGATTGCCGCCTAAAGTGGTTGTACGGAGGGTTCGCACAAAGCGTGCGACGAACGTGCTTATTGCTTACTCTAGTGGCAGTGAGAGACTGCGAGCATTGCGCCGGCCAGCCCTCAAGATGGCCGGGGCGTGCTCAGAAAGAGCTACCCTGAGCGTGACTAATACTTACATATACATTTCTCTTAATTAAATTGCATATCAAACTCTATAAATGTCATTGCATTGCTTAAACTAACATACTTGTGTATTTAAAATCCCTACATAATACATTTTTATTTCTTCGTGCAATCAGTTCTGCTCGCGAGAGCATTGCACTTTGAATCCACAGGTGTGCTGGTGTGTAAAGGAATGTCCTGCGACAACGCACATTGCTTCCCGTGAGGTGCAGTATGAGATGCACTGAGTGCTAAAAGGTGATATGTACAACTTCAATTTGTACGACTACAAAGAGGACACTGCTAACCTCACTTCCGTGCGGATGGAAATTAATACCTAGACAGGGTATACTAATCCCTAACCTAATTAGCTTGATACATGTTGAACACGCTCGATGTATCAGCCACGGGGCTCGTTGAAGCGATGCACATTTGGTGTAGCTAATTCATTGCTGCGCAGGCAAGAAAGGGACAAAGAAAGATTCTTACCCACTCCCTAGGATAGACGACACACTGAATAGGCTAGCAGGTTCACAGTGGTTTTCTACTCTAGATATGAAGAGCGAGTATTGGTATTGCGATGTGGCCGTAGAAGACAAGGAAAAAAACTGCCTTTTGTGGCCAAGAGAAAGGAACCTGGCAATTTAGGGTTATGTCCTTTGGGCTATGCAATACCCTTGCCACCTTAGAACGACTAATGGAGAAAGTTCCGCCCTTAGACATTTGTCAGGTATACCTAGACAACATTGTGGGCACAGGGAGAACATTTGAAAGCACCTGGCATACGTAGATTCTGTGTTTCAGAAAGTGACTGTGGCCAACCTGAAATTAGTTCCCAAGAAATGCCACCTTTTCCAAAAGAAAATTAATTTCTTGGGCCACGTTGTATCGACCCATAGGATTGAAAAAGACCCTGAGAAGACCAGAGCAATAAGAGGCTAGCCTTTACCAAAGGATAAAACTGAAATGCGAAGTTTCCTAGGCTCGTGTGCTTACTACCATCAATTTGTGCTCGGATTCGCCACTATCGCCAAGCCTCTGTAGGCATTGACTGAGACGAAAAGAAAATTTTATTGGACCTCAGAGTGCGAAATTGCTTTCATAGACTGACGGAAATTCTGATATCTCCCACATAACTGGACTTCCCAAGTAAAGAGGGTGAATTTATTCTGGATACTGATGCTAGTGATGTTGGAATTGGGGCTGGGTTATCTCAGATTCAGAAAGGAAAAGAGAGGCCATTCGAATACTTCAGTAAGGTACTACACAAGCCCTATGTGACACACAGGGAGCTTCTGGCAGTAGAGAAGGCGATTGCAAATTGTCACCCATATCTTTATGGCATACACTTCGTCCTAAGAACTGATCATGCTTTATTATGCTGGCTGCTAAATTTCAAGAACCCCGAAAGTCAAACAGCACGGTGGATACAGCACCTGCAAGCATATGACTTTGAAATACAACACAGGTCTGGACGCCTTAACAGCAATGCAGATGCACTCTCCAAGAGACCATGCGAACCATTCTATCGTCATTGTGAACCCCAGGAAGAAAAGGCTGGTGTATCATGGAAAGCAAGAATGACAAGAATTCAAGGCACTGTATCTTATGATGGGTCATCTAAATGGGACGAAAAGGGTATAAGAAATTATCAGCTAATGACTCCACCTTGCATCCAATATTGGAGTGGAAGTAACCAGGGTGGTGGCCGAGATGGGAGGAGATATCTAGCGTAGACGTGACAGTCAAGGCATACTGGGCACAACGGGATTCCCTTGTTCTAAAGAACTGTGTGCTTTACAGGAACTGGGAAAGTAATGATAGAAGACAAAGTTATTTACAATTGGTTCTAACAGAGTGCCGAATCCCAAGTGCTAAGAAAACTGCACAACACAGCAGCAGGTGGTCAGTTCGGTGTAAGTAAGACACTTGACAGAGTCCAAATGAGATTATATTGGCTGCATTGTCGGAGAAATGTGCCGTCTGTGTGATGCATGTACCGCGAGAAATGGTCTGAGGGTTAAGGGACGAGGTCCCCTTCAGAAGTACAATGTTGGAGCGCCATTCGAGAGGATGAAAGCAGACATTCTCTGACCAATATTAATCATTGAGAGGGTGAATAGGTACCTTCTGGTAGCCGAAGACTATTTCAAAAAGTGGCCCAAGGTCATACCGGTGCCAAACCAAGAGGCTGGCACAGTAGCTGATGCTCTTGTAAAGCACATTTTCTCCAGGTTTGGAGTGCCACTTGAGTTTCATTCTGATTAAGGACGAAATTTTGAATCAACTCTTTTCCAAGAGGTAATGCGGATTTTAGGAATGAATAAAATCCGTACCACAGCATTACAACCACAGTCGGCTGAGATAGTCGAGAGGCTTAAACACCCCAGAACAGTATCTGGCGTTCTTCATAGAACACAATCAGAAAGATTGGGACTCCAGGGTACCCTTATTTCTCCTGGCATATCGCCAGAGACAGAACTAGGTCTGCTGACCCACCCGGCACACAGAGTGAGCGCAATTATAGAGGTCAATCGACCCACAGTTAAGAAGTCCGCCAATATGATGGGAAAATTATTTTTCGAGGCTCTTACATGCTTCGACCTTCAGACCATCCAGAGAAAAATAAGGGGGGGGGGGTAGTTCTGCCGTCCCCTATTACACCTTTACCGACGAAGGATGAGCCTCCGTAGCACTGCGAGAGGGAGGGGGTGGAATAGACGTGTGCCGCTTATATGAGTTATACCAAACGACTGCGACTCATCCTAACGTGTCGATACTAAACCAGGAACCACAACCATAGAGGACTATAGGCTTGTTTCGCATGAAGGGACAGTTACAGACATGTGGTATTTCCTGATGTTCCAGACCCAACTTTCCCACTCTACTCACATAGTAATACGTAACCCGAGGAAGGGTCAAACCCAACACGTTATTCACAAGTACATAAGGAATCGCTCCCAAGCCTAGTGGGCGGGTCTAGAATGTGAAATAAGCATTGTTTCCAAGCAGCCGCTGTAACACGCCAGCCTCCCCATCACACCTTGCAGACAGTGTGTTGCCACACCAACGAAGCTTTCCGAAGAGGGCCAAGCACCGCCGAGCGCCCGATGCCATGTAGCTAGGCGTACCATACGTCCGGGATTAGCCCGGACAGTCCGGGATTCAAGCATGTGTCCAGAGAAGTGTCCGGGATTTTCGGATATCTAAGTGAAACACCAGGCGGCCGGGAATTTTCGCTCTGTTTTGATTTAGCGGTTGGCAACATTGAATGCAGCGATGCTCACTATACTGTCAAAACAAAGCAGAAGACAGTCAGACAGTCGACATTGGCAAGCGCTCGTTGACAAGTCGTCGTTTAAAGATTAAAACTTTAGTTGTATCTATTACGTGGTGAATTGTCAGTTAGTTGCTGAAAATGGGCCCAAAAAGAAAGTCTTCGTTTAATGAAAAACTTCGAAATTAGTATAAATTTCTCAAATCCTGTGAAAACAGCAGTGCTCGAGTACGGTGTCCGACATGTAGCTAGTTCTAAGTAAATGTTTGGATGTTTTTGTGCCTACCTTAAGTTAACATTTTAATTTTAAAAATAATAATTTAGAAAATAATTATGTTACTTGTAACCCAATGTATTTTAACTAAGTGGAAAAAATGATCAATAACTAAACAAAAATTATTATTTTTTTATATTATCTACTAAAAAACAATACCTTCCAAAAAATGTCCGGGATTGGAGACCAGAAATTATGGAAAGCCAACATATGGCCGAGTGCAGAGGGTAGATTCTCCCATCCCACTCGCAACAGGCAGATGTCACACCTCCCGTTCCAACCCAGACATTGGCCGGACGAGCGCACTATATAAGGTTGTGCGTGGCCGAAGACGCTAGTTATCATCTCCAGTAGCTCGTCTCATGGTTCAACAGCCGCCGCTACTTGCTGGCGAGTGGTAACTACACCTACCGACCTTCTGGTAGTGTCCCCTTTTGTAAAGTCTCATCTAGACAAACCCTGGGTAGACTGAATGCATCCGAGTTGTTTTCATAGCCCTCGAAATCAATCTTATCTTGAGTATCCTATGTGGTCACCTCCACCGTAAAGCGTAGCTTACTTCCATTCACACTTTGCTAAGTAGTGAGAGTACATGTCACCAGTATTTATTATTCGTAATAAATGCCATTTATTGCTATCTCGAGAGAAAATCTGCTATAGAGGTACAAATTATTTCCGATTACTAGGTACTCAACCCTTAAACGAAGCAAGCAGCAGACCGGGATTTTCTAACTGTACGAACCATAGTATAGGACAAAATCCCCTTCTGGAATCTGTACGTTGGAAACACTTTTAACGGCCACCCGTTCTGTGAACCACGGCGTACAGAAAGGTAGAACCACAATCATTAGTTACTAACCCAACAGAAGCATGGCAGCTGCCTCAGATTGTATCGCTGCCGGATCGCGGCCGGTGCTGGACCACATCCCAACAGTAGTAGGAAGACGGCCCACAGGGTTCACGCTGTCAACTGCTATTGGGCTTTACACTTACTTAGGATACCATCAATCCGCCCAACTAGGGGTAAGTTAAGTGTCACTTCTGCCTCTATGCTATTTGGGGAAAGGCACGGAGCTCGAAGGAAGGAGTGAAAGGTGAAGTTTCTTGCTGCTAAGTGAGTGTGTACCAGTAACCCCTCTGCACTTGGCAAAGGCACCCCACGGGAACGAGCTCAAGCAACCCATCACCTGGAGAGGCCTTCCTCTTCAGTCAACATGCCCGTTTTCTTCCCTACACAAACTAGGCTCGACATCAAATATCATCCAGCAGCTCGTGCCCTGGTCACTGGGAGTGATACCAGATTGGGCATTTCCAACACCTACTTCGGAAGCAGCGCAGCCGCCGAGTGGAGTAAGAAGTACCGTACCTCTCTGTAGGGAAACTCGTCACCCAGCACTACCAAGGAGTCTGCTGATCTCTGTTCTGCACCAGAGCCCCAGAAACAGGTGCCAGAGTACCATGGTATGTCAGCCCTACCTTAACAGGCTAAGGTTACAGTCAAGACATATTGCGGTTCCTCCCACAGCTGATTTCGTACTGAGTCTTACATCAACCCGACCAGTGTTAACATCTAGCAGAACGTCCACTTGGGGTAAATAATTTAACCAGAGCACGCCTGACCTAGTGCACACCAAATTCACATTTAGTAAGTCTAAGCGACACACGTCAATTTAAAAGTTTTTTTCGTCCAAAATTATGAATTTAATTAAATTTTCTTTGCTAACTGCTGAACACTGCTAGCTTCTTACTTTGCTATCCTGTGCACTGTATTTATGTACAAAAATGTTACACATTTTGTAGTATACAGAATTATAACTGTTATTGTGTAACACTTATCTATGTTTTGACGACGTGGTTTAGAACTGATAATGATACTTGATTATTTACTCTTGCTTCTGTTGCCTTGCGAACACACGACATTCTAATTGCACATACTAAAATTTGAAAGTTCGACAAATTACGCACATTGTAGTTTATTACATATGCACTATAAAACTCTGCACTGGAACTCAAATTATCTTCAGCCCACCACGTGTTTATGACACGGGTAATATGCGTGCTCTTACTAGTAATTGCCACATTGACCGACAATGGCACCCAGTTTACTAACAGTCAATGGCAAACAGCCTGTCACGAGTGGGGAGTAGAAACGACTTACCCCCTTTACCATCCACAAGCCAACCCCACCGAACAGAGGAACCAGATCAAGAAGTGCCTCCGTATCAGTGAGGGGAATGACCACAAACACTGGGATAAACACATCCCCACCATGCGGTTTGCCCTTCGACGCCGTACTAACGAGGCCGTCGACACCAGTCCAAGAGTCCTACTCCTGGGACAACCCTTGCGCCGACCAGGCGAAGGCAGTGGGAATGCCTGAGGACATCCGGCAAGCAGCGCTAGCACGAACCACGCATGTCCAGAGAGCTCAAAATACTTATATTTCGAGGGGGGGGGGGGGGGGGTAGATAGATATATATATATATATATGGGAACTTATGTGTTTCTCCTTCTCACCTGAAACGTATGCATCTCGGCAGGCACGACGCCCAGGCATTCACCCCGCTTAAGACTAAACTTACCTCAACTACCTAACTAGAGGTGAGAGTGTATCAGAACTAGCCAACACTCCTCGCCTCATACCTGCTACCCAAGTCGCTTTTGGTCTAGCGAGTAAAATCTGTAACTAGTGTCCAGTCAGTCTAATTGGACATGTGTCAGCTTGTATGCACTACAGTGATGAGATGATTGTATGAATGATGCGGACTCGACACTCCGAGGCCTGGCGATAGTCCTATGCTGAAAAACGGCCAAAGCCAAGAATGGCATAAAGGAAAAGTTAAGTCCCAGTGTCTGTTTAGTTACTCAATGTTACAATGTGTGGAATGTCACCGCACTTACATAATGAATATCACATAAATATGATGTGTTAAACAGTCTGTTGCAGATACCTACATGTACTCTGAAACATTGCTTATGTTTAATGCCTTTCTCGATATTGCTGGAATAGACAGTGATAGGTAAATGTGTCAGTTCCATCTCTATTCTCCTGCGAAATATACTTCCACTGCTTACTAGCGTATAACACGCCACTTTCCATGATATCACTCGCTATGGGGTATTCTCTTGTGTGTAAAAAGGGACTAAGCATAACTTAATTTCACGCTGTCTACAAAGCAAACTCGTGAACACTATAGTATCATGCGGACGATATTGACACAAGCACAAGGCAATGGAATTCCCTGCTTATTCCATTACATAGGGGCCGCGTAACACAACACTTTGGCCAGCAGGCCTGCCATGTAGTACAGATTGGAGGGGGACATAAAACTGCTGCATGAGCAGCCCACTTGTTCCTTCCAATTGCTGTTGTACCTGGCAGTCGTGGCCTCGTGGGGATGCCGTACCAGACTGCTAACTAATTTTCCCCACAAGAGTTACCTCTTGGAAAAAAAATGGTTAAAACGACCTTTTGTGTTACGCAATCCAGGTTCCCGGGAAAAGTGACTTGTTAGTTCTCTGTGACCTACACCAGCATACTCATGACTTTTCTCGTCGCCTCGGCATGCTCCAAATACAATAAATGACTGCATGGTGCAAATGGTCAGGGAGACGCATGTGAACCTTGCGTTCACATCACATATATGCATTCGTAATTTTCATGAGAAAATATGTAAGTGAAAACTCGAGTATGTTGTTGGCAACATCCCATCGCAAATCAATATCTCAAAAATATGGCACCACTCTTTCTTGTGGTTGCTCTGCTGGTCATTAATAACATGGCTGCCGCCATAAAAATTGAAATTGCTTGCTTAATATCTAATAAAACTCCTACAGTACATATTTCATACATATGTACTGTACTTCCACATTTTTAAGTTTTTCTTGTATTTCATGTTTTCTAAATACATGCTGTGTAGTCAAGTGACATCTAGGTATTATTATTTTTTGTTACAAAATACTAGTCACATGTGACATTGTGACAAAATCAACAACAGAAATTTTTGTTTGATCGACAAGGCAAAATTAAATTTTGAAGTTCTAAAAAAATTGACTATTCCTAGCATTATTTGCATAGGAATTTTGTTGGGACGACACAAAATTTTCTGTAATTATATCTAAAAGACAAAATAAAATACACAAATTTCAAATACATCTTTTATGTTAGTATTTTGGGTGTAAACAATATAATACATCAGTTACAATCTCTGTACATAATGATCATTGACTAGCATTGCATTACATTACAGTACATGACTTGTGAGTATCTAGCACAAAATCTCTCACTATCATAAAATATGAAAACTAAATTAAGCACCTTCAGTTTCAATATGTAATGAACTCTTGAAACTACATTGGATTCTCTATCCATCGTCTCTCAGGACACTTTCAATATTTGTGGACTTAGTATCTTCCATGGATGTGGGATTTCAATCCACTCAAGTTAAATACATAGAGGTTCCACTGTACTTTCTGGTGCCTATGGAGCAGACGTCAGTTGGTTCCTAATTTGTTTTCATATCACTAGATGGATAACAGTAACTGCCTCATGAGGTACTACCGTATATCACTCGTGAATACAGCTAAATGGAAGCAAAATTAGTTAGTTAACTGTACTTTATTTACACTTCTGGAATGTATTTGGCTATTTTATCTAATTTATTACTTAATGTGTGCTGTAAAAAAATTGCTAAACTATACAAACAGTTAAGATTCAAGAATGTCAGTATTTAAATACAGACAGAAAATGTACATGGAGTTTACTGCCATATATCATGCATAACATTACAGTGAAATTACATTTACACTGCAGCACAAGAAGGCTGGCAATAAATCAGCACATGTGAACATACATTCCACAACTCTGCACATAAACAACTGTTTCTTAACAGTCAACTATTTTCAGTAGACATAAATTTTACCGTCGAGAATTATTTCCTCATTTCAATGTTCATACATATGGCACACAAAATTGCTATTTGGGTAAAACACTGATATATTCCACAAAATTTATCAAGTGACTGCCTTCAAATCTAGCATAATATAACGTTTATAATGAAGTTACATTTGCATTATAAAAACTAAAAGTCTTTCAGAATTATTAATATAAAATTGTTATTACAATTTGGAACTGGTACATAAATACTAGAGAAAGAAAGGCTAATGAAACACACACACACTATAAGACATTTCTAAAGATTCTTAGGCTTCAATAACACTGCTCCATTGTATACAAAACAAAACATTTACATTTTTACAAACACGAGTGCTTTAATAACATAAATTGCAAATGAGAAATATTTACATACAAATCTAATGTGCTAAGAAACAACTAATTTTTCCACAGAAATACAAATTTGCATTTCAAAAAATATAAAAATAAAAAACTGAATAAATGTTTGCAAAACTTATGAATAAAGGTGCTAAATGCCGTAAATGCTCTTCCAGCAAAACACGTTAAATAAATTAAAATCCACACCTGTCATTAACGTTGCTGCTCAGCCAACACATATCTTGAGCTATGCAACATGCACTATTATTGCACAGCAACCTCCTGGCAGACGGCCGTCGTGCGCACACCACTGCTAAGGCAGCGCTCCATGCGACACACTGCTATGACTAGGTACAGACAGGATGTTATTATGTGGTGGGGGCAGGGTCGACGATGGCACGCAGGCTGTCACGACTGTGAGAGTCGCGAGGCAGGCCGGAGGGGGCAGAGTCCCGCCGTAGGGCCAGGGAGGAGGGAAGCTCCTTCTTGTTGGCCACCTCCTTGATAGAGCTGAGCGTCTTGTGCAGCCAGGGAGGCCACGAGTTCCTGGCCGCTTGCAGTTCCACCACTGCAGAGTGCAGCTGGTGTACCAGATCCTGTAGACACCCACACACTCAACAATTGCCTACACTATTCACGTCACTACCCATCAGGAAATATATCTACCATTTTACTGCAATAGAGTTCCCAACATATCCTGATTTGCAATTCTCCTCTCTTCCAATTCAATTTATTTTCAACAACAAAGAGAAAATTCCTATTTGAGTGACAGTAAAAGCCTATTTTTTATGCCTACTCTACAGCTCATGGTAATAGATTTCCTACAACCCTACAAAGGCTAATTCATTCAAGAGTTAACATGACACTTTTTGTTTTTTAAATTATTTTATGCTCCTTGAAAAAATTTATTTATATTTCTTATTTATTTAAAAGTTAAATGTGCCACCCAACAGTTTACACCAATTACAGGGTGACACAATCATCAACAAGACAAAGGACAATTACAAGCACAGTAACAATAACAAACACACACAATCACTTAACATTAGACAGATAAAAAACACACAAAAATTACAAAACAACTCTAAAAAACTACAACAGGATTTTAAAAATTACATAATTAGTAAATTAACTAACCATTTTCACATAAGGTACAGACAAAAAACATTTTTTAATAAAATATAAATTGTTTATCTTATATAATGTTTGTACAAATCCCTGAAAGTGATATTCCTTGCCAAAAATGGATCAAAATCAAAAAAGAACTTATAATTTTTTACACATTTACTAAATAATTTTCATAAATAAGGGAAGAAACAGTGTGTGATGTTCTGTGTGTATATATAGGTATCTTTAAACCCACATTATTATTTACAGCTGAACAAGAAGTAAAAATTAAAAGGATTTAATTAGAAATAACGCATGATTAATATTATGGCATTCTTTCAGAGTCGAAGTATCATTATTGTAATTAAATTCCACATTATTAGGATATCTGATGGCAATTCCTTATTGTATAGTTTTTTTTTAATGTTTTCTAATCTATTGGAATCGGTCAGAGTAATGGAATTCCATATGACAGAGCAATTATCTAATCTAGATATAGGGGCGTATCCTAATAATTTTAGCAAGGCATGCAACACGAAACATACTTTGGCACTTTGCTTTGCACAGAGGAATTAATATTACTAAATAACAAAGTAAAAACAAAAGGTTGCTCGAAATGTCTTTTGTTCTTTAGTAGCCTTTTCCTCTCACTCTTAGCTTTATCTGGGTTGCTTTGATCTCAAAAACTTCTCCTACGAGAGGGTCTTAACCCTCACGTAAGTTAACCCTCAAGTGTAAGTAAATTGTAAGAGATCTGTACACTATCAATCCTGAATAAAATTGAAGTATTGCAGAAATACAAAAAATATATAAATCACCACACTCAAATACCTTGACACATATCACTGAATATAATTAAACCCTAAATAAAATCATAAGTGACATTTTAAATTGACAAGATACTTCAGGGTGTAAGATGAAGAAAATAAAAAAATTTCATTCCTAGGGTATCATGTAGTATTAGTGGGCGCATTAATTTAAAAAAAAATATTGTAACCAATTTTTAAAGAAAACCATTTTCATATTCCAAATGAGAGAAAGGAAAAACATAAATGCAGGTGTCAAATAGCAAGATTCACTGGTCAAATCAAATAATTTAAAATCGAAAAGTTTAAAATTCTTTTTAACACCCAAAATTCAAAAAAACAATTCAATTCACTACTAGTAAAGCACTTAAATTAGAGCTATGGCTAAGTTACATTTATTCTTATTTACAAGAATAATTTAAAATCTGTTAAAAATATCAATATTTGTCTGTCTAAAAACATAATTAAAAATTACTTCTGAATGTTTACAAAACATAATTTACTTTTAAGTTTTATATTTTCAAGAATTATTTCCACTGTAACATTTACCCTACCATTTACAAAAACAATTTATTAAATAAACTTATTACAATGTCACATTAGCAGTCAACATTCTTCTTGCAAAACTACTGTTTAAATTTAAAATACTCATTCAAATGTAACAGCAGAACACACAAATAATTAATCACTAAAAATTGAATATAAAGATATAAACTTGCTTGCTAGCATACTGAATGCAATGTCACCTTGTGTATGCATTTGATACATTTCGCGCAAGTTTGCTGTGATGTCACACCAGCTGAACGAGGGTTGAGAATACCACAGCGCTACGCCTCGGCATTTCAGGGAACTATTATGATTGATTATCGAAACGCGCGCTGCACACGCTTCCCCTCAGCGCCTTGCCGCATATTTTTGAGTAACTATTAGCTGATGGCGTGTAACTCAGTCCCATGTGTAGCGAGGAAACCAAAATTAATTTTAATTAAAAGAAGGTTGGAAGTATATGGTTAAGGAATATGTTTGTGTTTAAGTTTAATTAAAGCATGCACTACATGCATCGCATCCATGAAGTATACGCCCCTGACTAAATAGTACTATAGGCATAAAGGGAGAATGGGGACGAGGCAGGATATGTAAGAAATTTTATTAAACCTAAATCTAAGGTTCGGCTAGTATTGCTAACTAGACTATCTACATTAACATGAAAATATAGTTTGGAGTAGAGGATGACTCCTAGATCTCTTACAAATTCCTCTTTTTTAATTGAAATATTGTTAACCTGATATTTATACAATGGTGGATTGGTTTTTCTTGTAAATGAAATACAGAGGGTCTTATTTACATTGAGTTTCAGTACTACATACACCAATTACTAATGACTAAAATATATTTTGCAGTAGTGAGCGATCAGCGCCATCCCTAATATTTTGACGCCAGCTAAAAGCCAGCAGCGCTAAGCCCATGACGACACTTACCACTCACGTGACACGTGGGAATGCATGTGCGTAAAGAGGCTCCAGTTTGAAATGTCCCATAACTTAATAATTAATTCAAGTGTAAAATTATGTCTCTCGTTTATTTTCAGGTTTTTCAAGTGTCTAAAATGTTAAAATGTATGTTCTATAATGTTGCACAATGTTTGGTTATGAATTTGAAATGTGCGCTGCGCGAAGATTAAGAACATTATGATGGCGTTCATGCCAGAATAGTAAACGACAAGACATTCAAAGAATACTGAAAATTAAAAAGAAAATTCCAAAAATGTAAATCAATATTTAAATCGCTTATGTGCCATTAATTTTAAAATAGAAAAGTTTTACTCTGCGTGCACAGCAATTCCGCTGGTGTGAACCCCGTAGGCAGCCATGGCACCCCTGCCTCTGGGCAGTCGTCCGAGGAGAGCTGGCGAGGTAAGACGCTGCCATGTACGCACTTCAAATATTTGCACTGAGTTAGATTTCCATAGTTCACTTTAGTTAACCAGTTAACCTTTGCTTTGCGTACGTTTTGCCAGACATCACCAGCATAAAGCTTTCGCTTAAATAAATCTTTTAAAGCCCTTGTGGTTTTTTAAACTTAAATCAATGGAAGGAGGAAAGATGTCAGAGAGACCACACGGACTGCGCAAATTTGAATCAAGCACCATCCACCTATGTTAGAGGCTTTTGCACTGTAATTTTTGCTTCATTGCCATGGGCAATATTAAGGGTAAATTTGTATCTATGTATTTTAAGGTTTTTGTCATGTTACATTGTTTTTACAGCCACATCACTTGCGACCACGTGGTTAACCCCCGCCAAGTACGTGTTGCGCCCTCACCGTGCTTAAAGTGTTCTTCTTGATAGTTTATTGTGTGCAATAATTTTCTCAGGGTAATATGTGTTGTTTCATAAAACGGGTTCTTGTAATTTTGTCATGCTTAATGTTTTAACTGATCCCTGGGTATCTGCACACGTGGATATTTCCACCATCAGGAGAGCTAACAACACTTGCATGTTTGAAATGCAATCAGAATAATTTTCTGAAGAGCGCCGTAATTTTGTCCAACTGGATTTCTATGAATTTCACTGGAAATATTGCCATTCCACCTGCACTACATGGCCCGCTAAGACCTTCATACAACGGCATCCGCGCCATGTAAGAATGTTTTCACGCATCTACGTGTTTATTGTGCCTGTTCATATCGTGTCCCATGTTTTCTCATCAATATTTGTGTAATTTGTACGGTGACATTATTTTCAACCTAGCCTGCTGAGTGTATAGACCGTCACCACACACCACGTGGTTGGGAGGCACATCCCGACGAGTATGCGTTAGCGATGTCAGTAATCACATGTGTTAGTGCTCATTTGTAATTCTCCGTGTCCTGTCCCCAGGAAAAATCTACATTCCATCCTAGCGGCTGTAGACCCATTTCCTTGTCGGGGCTGTGTTCTCAAACACTCCGGAGAAAATCATCCATCTAGAAGTGCACTAGAGTAATTACGAGCTGGGGTATTCACCCTACGGAATTAGCTAGACACGTCCGAAGTTAATCATTAAATAATTTTCTGGCACAATATACGCGTGGTAAAATAAAAGCAATTCTACCAGTGCACAAAAATATGTTTCTATTTAGCATCAAACCAGCCATCTCATGCCTTTTTCAGTGTTAAATGTTTAGTAATCGCCAGTGTTTTGTAAGTACGCACAGGTGAGACAGACACACAGAACCCACAGCATCCCTGAGAACCCTGAGTCTCTCAGTGCAGTGTCTGGGAAGCACCGTTGGTGCCCACCTGCAGTAAGTAAATTGTGTCGTCGTTCATCTCGCGTCTCACCCGACAGCATCAAGGTTATTATTAATTTAGGATTGCCAAAGAATTTTAGCAGATTTAATATTTGCTTTAACAACTTTCCTTAATTCGGACAAGTGCAAATAGTTAAAATCTGAGTTGAATTTTTTGGAAAGTCTATAAAAACGTTCCTTAACAAACTGATCAAGTCCTAAAAAAACCAACAGCACTGAAACAGTCTTCGAAAGACAAGTTGTCCGATTTCTAGAAACTGCTTAAAAATTACTGCTTAGAAAATGCATATTACAGTAAAGATGAATATTTTTAGTGAACATAATGTGATACACATTTTGCAGCTATGTAATATTTTTAGTATGTGTATCGTAATCAACCATTTTTTGTGTTTATCCTAGGGGTGGGAGATTCAATTTCTTAATTCCTCGATTACCTTGAATATTGCTGTAATCGACATAGTTGAGAATCTTGAGGAAGTATGAATTCATTAATATTCTATTATTTTGATTATTATAGCAAAATATAAGTTTATAGTTTAATAATTAGGCTTGTGCGAATACTGTTTCGAATAATTAAATATTCGTATACAATTTGATGCCGAATACAAATACTTTGAATATTCAATTTTTTTTTGGAAGTGTGAATGTTGATATTTAGAAACTGTAGTTTCGGACACAAAATACCATCATGTACAGTATTTATTGGAAAGGAAGATGAGGTTTTTTTGACAGAAAAGGAATATAAAAAATGAAGGGTTGTCTACAATTCGGTAATCGTCTTCAATTCAAAATTTCATTGTGATTAGCTTCTCTTTAAAAGTAAAGCAAATACATCGTATTATTCATATAATAGCATTTCTTCTTGAAGGGTTTGTCATAAATTAATGCGAATATACTCCAACCTAAATAATTTTTTCAGCACTTCACAGGTGTAGTCTCAAATTCAGGTTTAACTATTTTTTCCTCAAAAATATTTTTTTTAGGAAGGAGTAGTCTTAGATTCAGGGCTGTCTTCCTTTCGGGTAAATACAGTATTCATATTTTCAGTAGTTAAAGCATTTGCAGTCAATTTTTGTCTAGTATTTAATAACGTTTCGCATTACAAAACACTTCTTCCATGAAAAGGACTACATAAATACAATTTGCGCTTAAACGATTTTCAGTGTACATACTGTGAAATTTATTTATTATTTCAATTTAATTTATTTCAAAAAACAGTATTTGTGATGTAAGAAGAAAATTACCCACTACAGTCATTGTAAAGTAATTAAAAGTTTGTGACTTAATGGTTTTAAAAGAATTCTTAGCTATAAAATGCAAAAATAATTCAATTTTTAAGGAATAGAAAGAAATGTTGAGTATTACATTAGAATTGCAGAGGTCCTGCTCTTTTTCATTATCACTTGTTTTTATTGTTGTGCATTTTGGAATTGTACAATTTTTTTTAGAACTAAGATAATCGAAAAATAATCGATAGAATAATCGAGAAAAAGCATTAATCATCCCATTTCTAGTTTATAAAAAATTTGTGTGTATGTAAAAAAAAATTGTCAGTGCTTATTTTGTGTACTGAGGGTTATTATTGCGTACATTTGTCCAAATGTTTGTACATATAACTAATATCCCCTCACGGTGTTGGCGAGAGATTGCGAGGTAGCCGGATCTCTGAGCCACCATCTTCAGTCTTGACCAGCGGGCCATCGAGAGTACATGTGTTTCGCATTGGGGGTGCTTCCATCTTCTTTTGTATGGACACTTAGCTGCAATAATAAGTTTTATTTATTACGGAACCTTTTCTTAACTTTTGCTCCCCACGTGCTAATACTCTATCTCCATCAGACTCCCAGCCCCGGAGATTAACAGCGCTTAACAGTGCTTTTTGTGATTATTGTGTGTGAATGTATCGTGTATCTATTCTCAGCTCAATACAGTTATTCGTGTCCCTAGTTTCTGTGTTGCTTTATTGTACGTTTCGTACCTTAGGGATCTGGCCCACTCCAGAAACACACGTGCTCAATTTATGAATTGTGTAAATGTGTTAACTGAACTCTTCCTCTTAACTGCTTTTGTTACATGTACTACGAATAGACCGCCACGTGGCTGCCCTGAGAACAAGTCTCCACGTGATAACCCGTGCATAGATGAGCTGGCACCCTACGGACATCAACAACTATTTACGTAAATTTTCTGATAAGTTTCTAGTAATGAATCAGACTTTCAAATCCGGCATACTCCGCTCCTCGCTAGCAGCCAAGCCACCTTAGCATGTATATAAACTGCATATTCAACCAAACATGGTAAGATATAGGTCCAACTTGTGCAAACCCATATGTTAATTATGCTATATTGTTCATATTTTTATGCTTGACTCTTGTGTACATGTATTTTCTTTGAACATTTTAACATTTACATGGTTTAAAAAGTGTAAATACTGTATTAAAATGAGGAATTAAGTATGTTTTATTTGTCTTCAAAATAACCCATTATGGTGATACCATGTAAGTTTTGAAATCTTTGTGATGAAAAATACCAAAGCTTAAAATCTTTATGGTTAAATATCCCAAAAAATAAAAACCATACAATCTTGAATCTAGCTACGAGACTTATTAATCTGTGGTTGAACAGTTTGATTTATATTTAGGTGATGAATACTATTAACAAGTATGATTTTGCTCATGAATTTCATATTAACTGTATCAACTTGTGTGTAAACAAAGCCTTAAGGGATTAAAACCACTTTGTTATACATATTAACCATATTAAGTATTACATAAACTATTCAACACTACAAAGCATACTTCATTTCATGTGATCATAAAGCTACTTCACAGAAACAGGTTTTTCGTACTAGGCATATCATATTACACCATATTATCAGACACAGGTAACTGCCAAGGAGAGACCAAGTCATAATCACCTGGTTTTTGCACTCCGCCTCCACATGTTGCAACTTTGTTTGTGCCAACTCCAACTCCAGTTCACGGATTCTCTCCTGTGCTCGGCACATCTGGGGATCCGTGCTGCCTTTTTCGTGGGACTTCCCAAGGGATTGTGGTCCATGCTGGCAGATACAGATTCCCCCAGCAGCTGCCTGCACTGCTCGCAATCTGATACCTGCGTCTGTCGACACAACCCACATGGCAACAGGAAGCTGGGAAACTACAGCCGGAACACAAATATCTACTACACTTCAGACGAAACTAACTTTTGCTAGCCAATCCATATAACTGTGAAATATATTTATGTGCCTAGCATCTAAAACTACTTTACAAATTTTTCAATTACAATATGATTCAAAATACCTATATTTCAATTTCTGTATATAATTATTTTAGTTATAAATTAATAAACACTCATCAGACACTCAAATATTCAACAAAATCACAGATTTTTGTTTTGTTACAACTTTCTGCAACCAAATTTCTTACCAAACCAAAAATTAAATATATTTTTCATTTGGTATACCAAATATTTTCACAACCGTACTTACAGAACTGGTAGCACAGTACTTACCCTCAGTTCATTAAGGGCTGCTTTGGCCACAACTTGTTCATTGTCCAAACGCTGACAAATCTGTGGGGGAGAAAGGAAGCGGTGACAGCTGTGCATGTATCTTCATGTCATATGTCACACATTCTACACACTCAGTTCTGTACTACAAGATAAAGTTTTAAAATACACCTCTTATTTGTGCATTTGGGAGCTGCGTGCAAAATAAAGCTATTGGAAATATTACGTATGTTTCATTCATTTAATGAAAAAATGGTAAAAAATATCAGCAGCAAAAATAGACTTCTCTAATGGCAGACAATTCATCTAACTTAACACAAACATAGTTGGATGAGACAAACCACAACTAACACAGTTCCAGATGTTGAGCCCACACTTTACAACTAATTGTGAAAAGTTCTTATACAATAGTAGAAGAGGTGTTAGCAATTCTAGACACATCATATCAGCATCTGAATGTCTAGACGTGTGATGCCTCGGCAGACTCAACATTCACTACATCAGAGAGAGGTTTGGATTTGCGGGGCGCTAGGTCAGGCGCACACCTTCTGGCAGGGTTGCTGGCTACGTGGCACTGGCACACGTTTAGTGTAGAGAACTGGCCTGGAAGTATTGCAGCAGCGAACAAAGTCGGGTTCGGACAAGGTAATCTGCGCATCAGGCTGGGTGTTCTCGGCGGTATACTTGGGCGACACATACCCTCTGTGTTCCGCTCGGCCTTGGGGTTTTCTGCAGAGCATACGTGCGCTGCAGGTAGATTAAGAAACAATATTCTGATGGTGTGTTTGTGCAGGTGGGGATAAAGCAACTGTCTGGAATCAGAAATAAGCTGTTGGAACTGTTAGCGGCATATCTTGGTCCAGGTGTGTAGGTGACACACAAGTTCCTCGGAATCTCTGGAGTGACAGTCACTAGAAGATGGCGCAAAGTCTAGGCCTGTTCTTTAGGCGCGAACTGGTTGATGAAGACGACAAGGGTAGGGGTCAGATCTTGTAAATGCCCAGAGGCAGTCGGCAGGTACTTTATTTTCTCACGAATACCACTAAGGTGCGAGAAAAACATTATGAGTTAAAAACAACTCCTCACGTCCATGAGAGAAATACAGTGAATGTGTACTCTATTACATGTAGAGCCACGTGGAGCATCTGCCGAGGGAGCGGATACCCTTCTCACAGTGCTCGGCGCCTAAACGTGGTGAGCATTGTGTTTCAGGCCTCGCTATCAAAAGTACCCGGAAGTGGGTGTAGGTACTGAGTTCAAGTCTTCCCAATTCAGAGAATAACCCCTCTGACGCCTAAATGCAGTGGAGAGGGCAAGCACCACGCTGACAAACTACACTCAAGAAGCAGAGAACCTGTGTGTGGTCTCTACCGTTCTGCCTCCCGGGGTATGCAGAAAGGAAGGGTGTATCTAACGTGGATGTGGGTTCGCAATCAGTGTTTTGGCTCGAGTGAGTAACTTTCCTGGGTCACCTGGGTTTCTCTCAACGTGGTGAGGTCAACTAGGCCAGGTGCAAAGTCTACAGGAAAGGGGTACCCTCGAGTTGGATAAAACACTGTTTATTCCTTAAGGAAAATAAACATGTGGTGTCGCACTATCTCCTACGGTTAACAAGAGCTTACGGAAGATTAATCCACACTAACAGGTAGAAGTGACTTGTGTCTGAAAAAACAATGGAGGGGTAGATGAGTGCTGTGAAAACAACTACAACTTGTACTAACTCCCTAAGCAATTTATGCCCAGAAGGGGCCGCAGTGTCTAAGAGTGTAGATGACGTAGCGGTTTATGACCTTCAAGGAAGGATGAACAGGTCTACAAAGACGGTTCTGGTGCTAAGAGAATGGTGGAAACCAAGGAGTACGTTTCCCTTCTGCACTTATAAGTGCGATAAAGGTTGGAAGGTAGAGCTACGAGAGTAGCTGAGCAGACTAGTCAGTTCCGCAACAAGAATGGTCCTGGGCAAGCGTTGTGGCCTGCTATTTATACTCGCTTCAGGCTTCCTCTGTTGTCATTGGCTAGCGAGCTTGAAGACGAGGTGTGCAGGTCAGAGAGACGGGGGGTGGCAATAGCTTTATGCAGCTGTGATGTCACCGGCCGGCTTGGAAAATAAAGGAGGCAGCGAAGTATACTGGTGTAGAAATTTAGCAGCATGCAGTGGAACACGTTGCTTTCATTCCTCAGTCTCAGTGGGCCGGCAAATAATAAAATTCATAGACTGCAACATTCATTCTTGCTGACCTCAGCCTTGCGAGAACTACCACTTGGTGTCTGAGGGCAAGGGTCTCAGAACCTGGTGGAAGAGGGAATTCTGATGTGACTGTGCATCAGTGTCAGGGTATCCTCCGCTGAGAGGGCGTGATCCCTCTTGCCAGCCGAGCGGTCGAGAGGGCGTGATCCTCTGCAGCGAGCGGTCGAGAGGGCGTGATCCCTTGCCAGCCGAGCGGTCGAGAGGGCGAGCGCGAGCGAGAGGGCGAGCGCGAGCGAGAGGGCGAGCGCGAGCGAGAGGGCGAGCGCGAGCGAGAGGGCGGGCGAGAGCGCGAGCGAGAGCGCGAGGAGGGCGAGCGGAGCGAGAGGGCGAGCGCGAGCGAGAGGCGAGCGCGGAGCGGAGAGCGCGCGAGCGAGAGCGCGAGCGAGAGCGGCGAGGCGGAGAGCGGGAGGAGGCGACGAGGCGAGAGCGAGGCGAGAGCGAGGAGCGCGAGCGAGAGCGAGAGCGAGAGCGCGGGAGCGAGAGCGCGAGCGAGCGACGAGAGCGGGGAGCGAAGGAGAGGCGAGAGCGAGGCGAGAGCGCGAGCGAGAGCGCGGAGGCGAGAGCGCGAGCGAGAGCGCGAGCGAGGAGCGCGAGGCGAGAGCGGAGGCGACGAGCGCGAGAGCGCGAGAGCGGGAGCGAGCGAGGAGCGGCGAGCGAGCGAGAGCGGCGAGAGGCGAGAGGAGCGGAGGAGAGCGAGAGGCAGCGGAGCGAGGAGAGCGGGGGCGAGAGCGAGGGCGAGAGCGAGCGAGACGCGAAGCGAGCGAGCGAGAGCGAGGCGAGCGAGAGCGAGAGCGAGGAGCGAGAGAGCGAGGCGAGAGCGAGGAGCGAGAGCGGAGCGAGGAGCGGAGCGGAGCGAGGCGAGAGCGAGGAGAGCGAGAGCGAGAGCGAGAGCGGAGCGAGCGAGCGGAGAGCGAGAGCGACGAGCGAGAACGGAGAGCGAGAGCGAGAGCGAGAGGCGAGGAGGCGGAGCGAGAGCGAGAGCGGGCGAGGAGAGCAGCGAGAGCGAGAGCGAGGCGAGAGCGAGAGCGAGGAGCGGCGAGAGCGAGAGCGGAGCGAGAGGCGAGGCGAGAGCGAGCGAGCGGAGCGGAGAGCGCGAGAGGCGAGCGAGAGCGAGAGCGAGAGCGGAGAGAGCGCGAGAGGGGAGAGCGGAGGCGGAGCGAGAGCGGGAGCGAGAGCGCGAGCGAGAGCGGAGCGAGAGCGCGAGCGAGAGCGCGAGCGAGAGCGAGAGCGGGCGAGAGCGGGCGAGAGCGGGCGAGAGCGCGGAGAGCGAGGCGAGGCGAGGCAAAGCGCGGCGAGCGAGAGCGCGGAGGCGAGGGCGCGAGAGCGAGAGCGCGAGCGAGAGCGCGGTCGAGAGCGGGCGAGAGCGCAGAGCGAGAGCGAGAGCGCGGTCGAGAGCGCGGGAGCGAGAGCGCGGCGAGAGCGCGAGGCGAGGAGCGCGAGCGAGAGCGCGGTCGAGAGCGCGAGCGAGAGCGCGGTCGAGAGCGAGGGCGGAGAGCGCGGTCGAGAGCGCGGCGAGAGCGGCGCGGTCGAGAGCGCGGTCGAGAGCGCGGTCGAGAGCGCGGTCGAGAGGCGCGAGCGCGCGAGAGCGCGGGTCGAGAGCGCGGTCGAGCGCGAGCGAGAGCGCGGTCGAGAGCGCGGTCGAGCGAGCGAGAGCGGTCGGAGAGCGCGAGAGGCGGTCGAGAAAGCGAGAGCGAGAGCGGTCGAGAGGCGAGAGCGGTCGAGCGGGCGAGAGCGAGCGGGCGGGCGAGAGCGGGCGGAGCGAGCGAGCGAGCGGCGAGAGCGAGCGAGCGGGCGAGAGCGAGCGGGGGAGCGAGAGCGGGCGAGAGCGAGCGAGGCGGGGCGAGAGCGAGCGGGCGGGCGAGAGGAGCGGGCGGGCGAGGAGCGAGGGGCGAGAGCGAGCGGAGCGCGGAGAGCGAGCGCGAGAGCGAGCGGGCGGAGCGAGCGGCGCGAGAGCGAGCGAGGCGGCGAGAGCGAGCGAGCGAGAGCGGCGGGCGAGAGCGGGCGAGAGCGAGCGAGCGAGAGCGGTCGAGCGAGCGAGAGCGGGCGAGAGCGGTGCGAGAGCGAGCGAGCGCGAGCGAGAGCGGGAGAGGCGAGCAGCGGCGAGAGCGGCGAGGAGCGGGAGGCGGGCGAGAGCGAGCGAGAGCGGGTCGAGAGAGCGAGGCGAGAGAGCGGTCGAGAGGAGGAGAGAGCGAGAGCGGTCGAGGAGAGCGAGAGCGGTCGAGAGAGCGAGCGAGTCGAGAGCGAGAGCGAGAGCGGCGAGCGAGCGAGAGCGGTCGAGAGCGAGCGGGAGAGCGGTCGAGAGCGGTCGAGGCGCGAGGCGAGCGAGCGGGAGAGCGGTCGAGAGCGGTCGAGCGAGCGCGAGGCGACGAGCGAGCGAGAGCGGTCGGAGCGGAGCGAGAGCGGTCGAGAGCGGTCGAGAGCGCGAGCGCGAGAGCGAGCGAGAGCGAGCGAGCGAGAGCGAGGCGAGAGCGGTCGAGGAGCGGAGCGAGAGCAGTCGAGAGCGGCGAGAGCGGTCGAGAGCGGAGGCGGGAGAGCGAGAGCGGGAGCGAGAGCGGTCGAGAGCGGTCGAGAGCGGGCGGAGAGCGCAGAGCGAGTCGAGAGCGAGGTCGAGAGCGGTCGAGGCGGTGAGAGCGGTCGAGGCGCGAGAGCGGGGCCGAGCGCGGGCGAGGCGGTCGAGAGCGGTCGAGAGCGGTCGAGAGCGGTCGAGAGCGAGAGCGGTCGAGAGCGGGTCGAGAGCGGTCGAGAGCGGGTCGAGGCGGTCGAGAGCGGCGAGAGCGATAGCGGTAGAGATCGAGCGATCGAGAGCGAGAGAGAGCGGTCGAGAGCGGAGAGCGGTCGAGAGACGAGAGCGGTCGAGAGCGGTCGAGAGCGGCGAGAGAGCGAGAGCGAGAGCGGTCGAGAGCGAGAGCGGTCGAGAGCGAGAGCGGTCGAGAGCGAGCGAGAGGAGGCGGTCGAGACGAGAGAGCGAGGAGAGAGCGAGGAGAGCGGTAGAGAGCGAGCGAGAGCTGAGAGCGCGAGAGGCGCGTCGAGAGCGGAGAGCGGTCGAGAGAGACGAGGAGAGGCGCCGCCTAGAGAGCGAGAGCGCCTCGAAGAGAGAGCGAGAGGCGGAGCGAGAGAGAGCGAGAGTGCGAAAGAGCGCGGAGGCGCGGTTAAGGTCTCGTAGTAGTCTACACTCCAGCACCCAGGTGCTCGGAGAAGAATGCAGGAACAACTGGCGAGGACCGCCGCGCATGGTCTTTTATAGCGAGGCAGTGCGTGTAGTAGCTGCCGCGAGAGAGGGCGTGTGATGTCCATCAGGTGCGAGGCCGGAGTGGGGGTAGTACCATCTGGTCATCTCTCGGCCTTTGCGTATCCTCGGTGGCGCTCATGCATGGCCAGAGGTGGCTGATGGCTTGTATGCTCTCTGCGCGGGGGAGGGGAGGGGTGATGCGCTGCAGTATTTTGCAACCCCTTTTATCCACGTGTCCGGCCGCCCTCAAGATTGTGGCAGACCGTTACTTCCGTGTACGAAATGGAGCTGGGTTTGAATATCACATGTGTAGAAGTAGTACACTAGGGTTGTAATGAGATGAGTCGTAATTGTTTTTAGTTAATTGGTATAAGCGACATGCGTCAACTGTAATCAATGGTGAACCACAAAAGGCATTTGCAATTTATTTTGTTTGAACGATTCTTATAGTGGGGTTAATCGAGTGTTGGAATAATTATGGACATGCATCACTGCTAACACTTCGATGTGGTCAAAGAAAACCTACAAGGTAAAATTAAACAAAAAATACATAAAAGGACAGAAATTCAAGTAGTCACAGTCTAGAACTTGTCAACAGGCACACACACAAAGAAGAGGAGAATTTTTCATGAGGTCCTTTTTTGTGCGTGTGTGCATGGCTGTCACAGTACTATACTGTGAGTACTTAGGTATGTCCTTTTATTTATTTTGGTAGCCTAATGGACTACTTGCAACCATAACTTGCATATAAAATTAAATAATTCAGATTAAACATACATCGGAAAACAGAGACAGAATGCACAAGTACTCATAGTACTCATGGATGGACACATGCACGCACAAATACGAACACATGAGCATGTGTGTGCGCGTGCACACGCACGCACATGCACACACACAAAAAGTTTAACAAACACATTTTCCACATGGTAGCAAGAACATACAGGTCAGTGTATTGCTTTACGATGACCATAGCAGCCTTTTGATATTCATGTACTGTATTAGACATATTTCCTGTAGACAACACCACCTCTAACTGTTAGATGAGGGGCAGATCCGCAGCAGGGTCACCGGGGACAGGAACCCACCCAAATGCTCATGTTAACATGAATGAAACTGTCTTGTAAATGTTTTAAAACTAAAATGAAATAATATCACCATTTTTAAAAATAATGGTTTTATTTGATTAATCTAACATTGTTTTCATTATAATAGTATCCTCTCCCAATAATATAAACATAAAATCCAAGCCTACACGTGCACAATGGGAAATTAACCGTCCCCTTCTCCCTTTAAATTGAAAATCTATATCCGCTCCTTCCACTTCTTCCAGCTACACCCTTGCTGCACAACAAGTTTTTGTTCCATCCTACGAAGCAGTGTGATGGCATCAAAACTTCTCTTAATTGTTTTACCTCTTCCTTCCCCCTTCAAATGCACAGCCACAAGAACCATAATGCAGTTTGCCACCCACACCTCCACAGCCCTATGTGAATAGCAGTGGAACCTGCGGAGCATGAGCTTGGCCCTCCATGCCCACCCTGAACTCAAAAAAACCAAATACATTTCAAATGTACGGGACCTCATATGGCTGCCATATATTTATGACAAAAGATTTTTTTAAATTACATAAATTGGATAGTATACGTTAAACATTAGAACACCATATCAAGAAGCAACCAATATGATCCCTACCTGTTTGTACTCTGTGATTATGGCAGTGTTTCGATTGGTCTCGTTCTCCGCTTTCTGCACTTCTCTCTTCAGCATGTCCTTCACCTACGCACACAAATACTCCCAATTTACAACTGATGTTCATGTATCCTGCTCTGAGTGGACCATATGGCTACAACGTGGTCAGCTGCTGACTTATCAACAAGACCCTCTGTCAACTTATGTCTCAAGGTGCTGCTTTTAAATGACGGGTATTTTGTTAGTCATACAATTCAGCACGATATAAACTTCAGTTTTACTGTCTCTCTTGTGAGGCAGTTTGCACAGGTTTTTTACTGCTAGCAATTGGCATGATTTAACATGTTTTAGATTTCCTGCCTCTGCAACATGTTTAACCATTGTAGGCTGTTCATGATAAAGTGAGTAATTTTGAGGCCCAAGTTACTTTTCCCTTTCAGCCATTTTTTATCATTTAATCACATATTTAAATAAATATTGCCATGTAAGTAATAAACACATTGTGTATACTCCACACACTCTGAAGTTAACGTGTAAAGCTAAAATAAAACATATTTATTTAATATTATTCCAAATGAGAAGACTTTCAGAAGTGCTCACTTCACCTTGAACAGCTATATGTATGTTCTTTAAGGTTACAAGTAGGCCACTAGGCTACCAAAAATATATAAAAAGACAGGAATTCAAGTACTCACATTGTAGTACCTGAATTCCTGCACTTTTATATATTTCTGTATCTGTTTTCGTTTAAGTAATTTTTCCTGGGGTTTTTGCATTTTTTTGTACTAGTATTAGCTTTTCCTTACGGAATTTCAAGAGGCAAGTCTATGTGCTGCGAGTATACAAGATGTAACTGAGAACCACAGACAATTTGCTACTGTGGATACGACTGTGATAAAAGTGCACGAGCATGTCCACACATGCTCACGGGCACACACACATTAACTAATTGTCTAAATTTTCCAAAATAGTATGCCTCTTCAAAATTGAAAAAGCTCCCCAGATTTCAACAAAATTAAAATCTGAAAAAGAGTCTCAAAACCGGAACAAATTTATCATAATCTAAACCATGATTGAGTACACTCACAAATGTATTGCACTTATACAATGTACGCTGTTCGCTGTAAACATAGCACTTTTGAAAGCCCTACTTAAGTACAATTAACATTGTCACATTGGCATGCACATGATCACTTTCATTCATGTGTCTGTCAAGTGGGACTGTGAAATTTCATATTAGAAATATTTGCTGATTTTTTAACTTACACGCACTAAGAAAAAAAAAAAAAAAAAATCTGTATTTCCGAATGTTAACCTTAACACTTTAAATTCAATATAAGAATGGAACTACTTTTCCTCCATCATTACCAACTTTACTGGGTGCATGTCAGTCAGTGTTGCTTAAAATATAAGCAGGTAGGGCAGCGACATTCTCCAAACATTGAATTCAAAAGTACTACATCATCAACCACGAAAATTCTACAATAGAGGTCACTAGTCAATAAACATGACAAATTGCAAGACTTACTACATTATATGAATTCACATTACCGTGCTCTCATTTCAGAATACCGAATTATAAATGTTTCATCTGACCTGTGGGTCGAGTATGGCAAGCAAGCGAGTGGCTGTAATTGCAGGCAAATGTGGGCACACCTACCTGCAAGAGCTCATCCTCTAACCGCCTCTTCTCCTCCTCACACCTCGTCAGGGCCATCTTCAGCTGCTCCAGCTCGTTGTTGTACTGGTCCGCACTGTCCTGGGCCTCTGCAATCACCCACCATATCACAACTCACCTCTAAACATACATCACCAAGGTGTAGAGTGGAGGGGTTCACACACCAGGCCTTCATAGCTGATGAGGGTGAAGCGAGGTGACAATGGAACAGTGATGGAATGCAAGGGTGTGGGGAACGGGAGAAACCCCAGTAAACACGCTGACCAGCGGCTACATCTCGCACAATTGCTAAATGAAAAATCCAAGAATGACCGGATCTGGAATTGAATCTGGCTCACCTTAGTGAGAGTGGTGCTTTTACACACTACATCAAATGCAGCCCCTATACACTCATCACTAGGGCATTCAGTTTCCTACATGCTTGTTGCCGTAACAAATAGCACCGGTGTTGAGGTTACTGATCCATCACTCACTCACTCATAAAACTAAAATTAAATATTTTACAGCTTTATTTACAACTCGTTAAAAAAATTACAAAACGTTTTTAATTCAAAAGATATACCAAACATATGACATGTAGCAAGTATACGGTTATGCAAATATTAAATGTACTGAAATGCTAAAAATAATCACAGATTTGACGTGACACATCCCGACACTTACAAAGTGACTTGTTACCTGAACCTACAAGTATGCCTTTAGTTGCAGGGGCACCATGGACATGTCAGCCACGTTCATTTCGCCCTTATGTCAGGCATCACATCAATCCACCAGGTGTGATACAAGGCAGCCAAGCAGCCGAGCTAAGCGCCTGAACTCACATCACAGACATGCCAAGTTTCACAGCACACCGAGGGATCGCCCTAGTGAGCCCAGCTCCACCCACGGGGGCAGAGTTCGCAGCCTGCATCTCAGAGACCCCGCAGACAGGGGGATAGATGTCCGTGCCCTGCCAAAGAACAACAGTTATTCTCCAGCAGCTTGCTCCACCTACTCGTGTGCTGGAGCTCTCTGCTGTTACCAATGTATTCACAACCTACCAGAGGTTCTCCAAGAACTTCACCAATAACCCCCCAAAGAAGTCTTCAACCCTTTGGACAGCCACTAACTACCCTTTTTGGCCTCAAAGTCTTTCCTGGACAACAGCACTGACATAGTTAAGAAAAGTTGTTATTATAGCTACCTAGGTGCATCTGCTCTTATATAGTTCACACCCAGGTCTACTTCACATGGTTTTTAACATAGTCTATTTCCAGTACAGTTACTAGTTAGTTAGGAGTGAGTATGGGCCATTATATCTATTTCTCCCAGAATAAACATGTTTCCTCACAAACCTCCAAGTACTAATTCTATGGTGACACTAGCTTTTATCCTCTGTAGACGTAAGACGTCCAGCGAAAAGCAGGAGACAGCTTATTGCAACCCATCACTAAACCTGAGTAGGACAGTGGGCCCCTTAACTGGGCGCATGTACGTCATAAACACACCCAGTCGATGCGATGGCCACCCGTACTGTGCACCTGATGTGCAGTAAGGCAAAGCCACAACCAATAGCAACTCAATCCACAAGGTGGCTAGTCAACCAGTCAGGCCACTTCATTCCATCCACTGCGGTGAACTGTCACTGGAAGGAGTACACGGATTAGATCAGCGTTTGCCTTGGTTCTACACCTAGTTAGGGACCGTCATTGCCTGCTCCTCCCTGACGAGGCTAACTGTAGTATGTACCTACCTGATATGCCATACACCCAAAGAGCAGTACGAAGTGGCAAGTCTGGAAGGCTACTGCCTCCGAGGCCAACTGCAATTGTAACCCTACCCAAACTGCCCTCTGCAGTCTACCCCTGCAAGAATAAACTCAAGCCACATGCTAACTGGAGAGGGCTCATCTCCCAGTCTCTCCACACTCCTTATTTCAGCCCACCATCAAGACCGTTGGCGAGCCACCCCAGGTCGTCACTTCATTCCGCCGAGTTAGCAGCCACCCCGGGCCACCTCCAGTACAGGTAAACCAGTAGCTGTGAGCCAACCAGTATGCAGGACAGATGAAAACTCCTCAGACCTTGTGACATGCAGTCAAGCCATGCGGCCGAACTTGTATATCAGCAGAGGTCCGGTCAATAATTAATAAAGTCAAATCAGAGATATTGCCCTTGTCTCTAACCGACGTCAATCGTCAGTCACCTTACGTCAGCTTTCATCTCTGATGACAAAGTCTAAACAGAACAAATACTTTCAGGTTCAATGAATATTTCAATGTTTAATAAATATTTCTTTAATTGAATAACAATCACATTGCCCTCACTGTCCCGCTCAGGAGGCATGCCACTGCTGCGCTATTTGAGCACCAGGCAGGCGCATCCGTGGGCCCCATGTACGGGTCAACATCTTCGTTCATACGGGTAGAGGTCTTTGAACAGGGTCACGACCCGCAGTGCTGATTTTACTGAATGAATTTGCAAATAAATTATTTAATTCTAGTGACGAACTGACGTGATTTTAGTCAAGTAAACTTTCAAGGATTAATCCACTGAAAAGCACATGTTCGAGATGTTGCGAATTTTACAAACAGTAAAGTTGTGTGTTTTGTAAATAATATATTTATAAACCGTTAGTATAATTATTGGAATGCACGTGGCCTGAAAAAGCTACACTTTTCAACATAATTGAAGTGTGTGAATAATATTAATTTTTGTCTATAACGCAAATTCAATGTGTGTAAGGTTAACTTCAATCAGTGTGTATGCATGCATGCATTGCTGCATCTGTACTGAATTGAACAGCGAAGTATGTACCCACGTTTTGTTTTTTCATTGAAGTTAAGTTTTCGAAGTTACAATAATTTAAATGTTATTTCCATATGAACAAAATTTTCCACTACTCACTTATAACAATATGGAATTCAAAATGACACACAGATCTGTAAGAAAATCAAAACATTGCCATCTCACGTAAGATGTAAAACTAAAGCACCCAACCCTTCCAGTTTCCTTCTTCAAAATAAAATGAACGTAATCCCAACAAAGTTAACTTGGCAATTACAAAAATAAGGCAGGTTGAAATGCCAACATAGCAATTCTTCAAAAGAGAGAAATTTCAGCAATGTCCGCCCCAATCAAATTGAATTTGAGCATCTCTGTCAACTGCAAATTTAGGCGCTCTTATGATTGAGAAAGTAACAAGTAATAAATCACTGATGAGGTGTTGTTACTAAAAGAAACAAACCACCAAAGATCTTCAAGAAGCTAAACATCTTAGGTCTACTATTCACATGTTTTATCTTAAATGTATATATGCATTTTCATTTATATTATTTTACACTAGATATAATTTAATGTACAGAACTGAATTTAATAACATGACACTTGTAATTTTTGTAACAGTATTAATGATCTATGATAATTTCAAAATGGATGTTTTATTATTAAAGGTAAGCTCTAGAGCTAGACAATTTTAGTTGATTTACCTACACTGTAAAAAGTATGTTATAAAAAGATTTATTAGGGATTGAACCATCAACTACTTTCCCAAATATTACGCTATGTTTTAAAACAACATAAACAATACTGTAAAATAAATTTTAAATAAGAGAATCGGTATCGGGATCGGAATTGAGAAAAAATGGACTCGACCCATCTCTAGTGTTTAATTGTGTAACTTTCGTTAAATGAACTTTTTCATAATTCCACTCTTGATGTTGGCAGGAGATCTCTGGCAAGGTAGCCAAGTGTCTCAGCCACCATTCTTAGACTAGATCCTGTGGGCTTACAGGGTACAGGCATGTTGCGTCGCGGGAGCCATCAACTCTTCTTGACCAACCATTTAGCTGCAATAGTAAGTCTTTTATCTTCGGGAACCATTTTCTTGTGTTTGTTCCTCCCGCGCTCATACTCTTATCTCCGTCAGACTTGCAGCCCCGGAGATTTTACCACCATAAGTTAACCATATGTTTTAACAGTACTTTTACAGCGTCGACCTATAGCAGGCCCAAATTCCATGCCCTCTTAAGGCTAGTGTGTAAAAGTGTACTGTCTCTTTACCAATATAGCCATTCATGATCCTAGTCTCTACGTTCTTGTTTTGTACCATACCTTCGAGACCTGGCCCATTCCTGGTAACAACATGTTCCAGTGTATTGACTGTATGATGCCTGAACTTCATTTCTTTCTGTATAAAAGTATAATAGTGAGGAGATCGCCACGTGGCTGTCAACCTGCTACTGTCCTAAAAATTGGAGTCCATGTGCTCACCCGTGCATAGATGAGGTGGCACCTTCTGACACGTTCAAAATGTTTTCCAAACTTTTCAATCATAAGCCAGGGTTTATTTAAAACCTAGCACACCTCGTCCCTCACCAGTGTCCAAACCATATTAACAATATACATATTTTGTCTGTAAATCCACTTGTGTGTTAATCATATTATTATTAAAACAACAAAATAAATTTAGAACTTGATATATTGACAGAATCTACCAAATTTACTAGATTCCAAGCAGAACATTTCTTTTCTGGGAATATCTTTGAAAAACTAAGGTATGGCTTGGAAATGGTTCCATTAATTTTATGGCTAGAAAACAATGTTTAATGCAACTGTACTATTTTTACAAGCTTTAATTTTACTTGACTTGTTTCTATGTACAGTGACTGTACAGCGCTCACAGTTTGCCTCGCATAAGACTTAACGTGAAAATGGTGAGTAGTGTAGGAATGGGCCTAGGGGGGATCGATAGTCCACCTTGGGGAAATGGGCAAGCTAGATTAGCCGACCGCCTTCCCCCCCCCCCCTTAGAGTGTGGGGTTTTTGTTCCAGACAATACGGTTTGTGCTCACGTGAAAACTGTGATAAGGGTGTCCGAGATAAAAAGTTTAGTTTAGTTCAAATGTGTATTAATTATTAAAGTACGAAATGCAATTTTGTTAGGTTTAGATGTTACTATAGCAAAGAAGAATGAGCTTTATAAAAATTGTTAAAATATTATGAAGTTAATTAAAAGGATCCACAGAGGAGTGACTTCTGAAAGATATAACACGTAAATTCATTAGAAATTTATAATCAGTGTGACATAGAGATAGTAATAGTAATAAAAACAAATGCAATTAATTAATGTAACAGGATGTATATACCGATACTTTTTAAAATCATTTTAGTCTCCCATTTCGTTTTGCATCATTGTTCGGAGGGTTGCAGCCCGAAATGTAGAAGGGGACACCAATGTTTCAACTGGACATTTTAGTCTTTTTAGTCTCACTAATTATTTTTATTATTAGTATATAGGTAGCTATCTATACATTCACAGACTCGTCTGTCATTGGGATCGCAAGTGATACCAATGATGGCTGAGTCTGCGAATGTATAAATAGTTAACAATTGCTGAGACTAAAAAGTGAAAAATAAATTAACTGTAAAAAATTTTTAAAAATTAATCTTTTATTTTGACGCGTGGCATACCTGTAACTTGTACTCACATAGGTAGGGTACCAGAAAGTAGCTGTGAGAATTTTGTCGAGGAGCTGAGTCAGGCTCTCCTCTTAATGGGGTTCAGTTCTGTCGGGGTGCAGGAGATTTGCCGGTATACAGAACTGGCCTTGTGGATACTCTGCAGGGCACAAAATCTTGACTCACTTGTGCAATTCTACATTTGGCAGGGATGGCAAATGTAACGCTACCTGGGTGACGTTTCACTATGGCAGTTGTGCTCTGTGGTGCAGGCGCGGGTGGGTGTACGTGGTGCAACCTGAATTTCCTGAGGTCTGTACGATGATGTTCGGGAAAGTACAGTTGGAATCAAGTGAGCAATCACAGGTGTCCGAACTACTTCAGGTCTCTCAAGTAGTCAATGACACACTCAGGATAGGCAGCAAGTCTGAAGGGCTCCAGTGGTGAAAGATGCCATGGTACAGGAACTTCTTTTGGCTCTTGCAAGTGACGGAGAGCTTGCACCTGTTCTCTAGGTGGAAGGCTAGCTATCTGTTTCACTAGTGAGGGTTGATAATCCTGCACTTGACCTGATACAGCGAGTGTTGCACCAAGTGTTTATATTAATATAAATTGATATAAAAATATTAATTTATATTAAAGTTTATTACTATGGTTCATCCACGTCTTACAAATTCTACACATTATGTAACTTACTACTATAATTATTTTTCTTTTTTTAGAGCATTTATAAAAAAAATATTGATTTTAAAAGGTTTTTTTCACAGTTAATTTATTTTAAACAATTATTTTTAATTGTTACTCCTGTGGCCTTCATAGTATATATGTTAATAAAATAAAATAGTAGTTTTCAATTTTGGTCAAATTGTATTTAAAAGCTACATTTAAGGGTGAGTATATGAACATGTGTGTATTGTCCTTGCAGGTTTTAACCTATAAATGTCGTACACTACAATATTACCGAAACTAAATCAACAATTGCAATTTTAGGTATAAAATCATTTGTTTCACTGTAACTAGGCTAATTTTTAATATATCAACAATATTTTTTTTTTAGTTTAGAGACAGGGCTCAACAAATTCTAACACCAAAATACAACAATCTTTTACTCAAAATATACAATCAAGTATACCAGACAAAGATTACATTTACTATCAAATTTCTTACTCGTTTTTGCCTTGCGGAAGTTCTGCCCCATATGTACAAGCTGAGGCTCCTGGAGAATATGGCAAGACCTCCCAAGAAGCCACCAGGTTATCCTATCTGGCCATTTAAAATAAAGTATTACTGTCAGAAGCACAACACTCCAATGTATGGTTACCTCCGTACTTCAATACTAGACATTATCAGTGCTTCTTCGAGTGTAACAGCACACCAACGTACAAAATAGCTCTTATCTGGCTGCACGCCAGCCATGGTGTGACAAGGCCAAGTGGCGGACAGCTATCTCACACACAAGGAGTACTACTTGGCCTTAATACTGTACTTAAAGAGCAGGCAGAAACAACAGTGGCTGCTCAACTAACCTCCTCTGAGGAAATCTGCCCAGCTTTCTTTTAAATGACAACGGACACCAACGTGGGGGTGACATCACCGAGCAACGTATTTTGGAAGGAGATGGATACCAGTACTTTATCGTAAATCTCAATTTACATTTCTGCAGTTTTCAGACATTTGTCTAAATCAACTTTTAAATCATCACAGTTACCTAGGAGCTACAAAATGTAGTCTTCATAATGCATCAGCGTGGTATATTAATTTATACAACATCTATATAGAAGAATTACTATATATTACACCACTCAACTTTTCAGTACAATATTGAAGTAATGTACAAGCCAAACACATGTCATTTTCAGTGACTGATTGTGTTTAACTATCTGAGATTTCAAGAGCACTCACGAGAACTAAGTACATATGTACATGAAAAAGTCACAGGAGTATTTGAACTTCCCCACAGCAAAATGATACAAAAATTGTAAATTCCAAAATATTTTATTTTCCTAGTGTTGCATGCAATTAGCAGAAATGCTATTCACCTTACTAAGGTCACAATAATGTTTGAAAACCACTGTAGTGTTAAATTAACTGAGTAGGTAATTTTTTACTATGGCTTTGCACTCGTAAACAATTTCTCTTAGTGGACTGAAACATTTTAAAAAGGGAGTGCGGATTTTATTGCAATGAAATGAGTCTACATGTTTCCTGAGCCCAACAAACCACTACAGTGACACTTTATTACTGTAACACAAACCTAAAGGGACCATAATTTTGACACTTTGTAAAAGAAAAGTTTGTATTAATCAAACTAAATTAAAAGAAATAAAAAATAAAGCACGATTTCTATTAAATTTTTATAAAAGCACACAAATTCACATATTGCTAGGTTATGCAGGATTTTGTATCCAAGGTCAAGAAATAAGCAAGTTTGCAACATTAATTTTTTGGCATCATTTAATTAGGTACGTAGGTATATCTTTTTTTTATTCCATCTTTTATTTCCTAACTGCACAAGAACATTCAAATGCAGTGAACGGCCAATCCTCAAAATCTGAATCACTACTCCAACCAGTATTGGCCTACAGTGCTCTTTCTGAAATTTCCTCATCGACTGATGCAGCAGCTATAGGAGAAGGCATAAACGAGCGATTATCTGAAGTGCCTCTATCATCACCATTACAGAAAACTCTAGGTACAGCTACGACAACTCTGTCAAACTTAAACATGAACTACTGTCTGACGAGATACTTATAATTTTACGTTCATCAAAACATTCTTGCTTAATACTTGGTCTCCTCTCGCTCTCCCCAAAAGGCAATATCGGCTCTTATGAAAGTGACTATTTAAAAACCATTCCTTGTCAGGTGGACGGTCGTTTGATATTAACCAAATAGGTTTTTTCCAAGCTATTACATTTCCAAGTCCACTTTTCACTGGCAGACGAACTGACATTCCTTTGCATAATCTTTTTATAAAACTATCCCAATGACATTCATGCGAATATTCTTCAAATACTATAACATCATAGAATCTTTCATCGAAGTCCTGAAAAGCGAATTTGCCAACATGAGGATAAAATATTCTAGTCTGAAGAAATCTGAATTTGTACGTTTTTTAGCCAGTTGCAGGCTGTGTAGAATTTGCTTCCAATTGTGCGGGCCGTCGCACTAGTATTACCTGCAACGCCCGCTTTTAGCTCCGGGACAGACTATAATAGGTATTTTTAGAACTACTAAGTTTTCAGTATTAGAATTTTGCTGTATACGAGTGCCTCTGCTTCACATCTGTTACTTATCGCCGTCTTGATTGTTGCATTGTCGCAGCAGCATGTCGCATGTCGAGTTTGTTTGTACAAGTGTTTCCAATTAGCCTTTCCAGTCTAGTGAGCAGTTGCTTCCTTGCCCGCAGTCAACATCTTGATATTGCAAGCCTGTATTGAATCATGCAGTGACAAAATACGTCATGGATGTTTGTGGTGCACACACACGTATACGAACTGCAGAGGAGCAAACAACACCATCTTCGTAGCCTTCCTCCTCGACAAACACCAACCCAGTTCTTTGGTACTCTTTCCACGGCACCTTTCACGAAGGGGCATTACTTGATTTGATAATGCTTCTGTTCCCTGCCCATCTCTATTGTATTGCACTTGAAAGACACACGGATGGTTTCCCCCACCTTCATTTCTGGATTGAATTAACATTTCAATTGGGTATAAAGATATGGTAGATGTCTTGAGGAGCCATATTCCTTCTGAGGCGATTGATTTGCAGAGCGTCCAAAAGAAGGATACACTTTGATATATTTTTGCAGTAGAAACTTGACAAAAAAAAATGACTCAGTTTACAGAAATAAGGTCATTATGATAGGTTGGTTGCTATCAATATTTTGAGAGATTCTGCACCAATATTGACCCACCCCAATCCCTAAACATCAAAATTTGCATTTTTTTGCTTGAAGTAAGTGTTAAGTTGTCTCTAATACAAAAATGATACAATTTTTAAATAAATATAAATTATTCTTAATAAGTAGATGTTCTCTAAAAAAATGTATACTTCATAGACTTATACTTAGCCTTCCTTTTCCTCCCAAAATGTTAAAAACATCAAGAGGTGCAAGGATTTACTGAGCATCTTTACATCCACGATCAATCACCACTGGCATTAAATAAACATGATTTTTAATGTAATTAATTTGCCAGATGTCTTCCGAATAAAATAATACCACAGAAGGGTTTTTGTAACCTTCTTTGTCACCAATCCTTTACAAAAACGTTAACGATGACACGCAACGTGGGGTGACCAACGATGATGCTGTGGTAATAATAACAATACATCTATTTTTTTTTTGGTGAAATTAATGTACTATCACCTTCTCTTTCACTTAACCACTTTGCATAATAAAATATAACCCTAATTTTTTTAAAGAAAAAGAAATAAAACAATGACACAAAACTTAATGTCTACTATAAACTTAGAAAGAGACTTACATGAAATATATAAAAGCAACTTATATAAAATAAAATAAACCTTAATTGTGAACTTACACAATTAACACATACATGCATACATAAAACCATATACACACCTGACATATATCCATATACATATAATTTTATTATTTATAAAATTAAACTACAAGATTACATTGAGTAGTTCTCACGAGAATCGATAAGTCCTTTAACTTAGAATACTAAAACCCGGAAATATGGCGTGAATTGTTATTTCACGATCGGGAGCTCCGTTACAACACTTAAAATAAACGCTCTAGCCCATACTGTTAAACAAGACAAACACAATGTACAGTAATAAAAAAAAATCCAACATTTATTTTTCGGGGGATTTACCTCAAATTTTTTACTTTATTAAAATTAATTTTTTTCATGGTTCCTCAAAAATGAGTGTTACCAGAATGACGGTCACTTTAAATAGGGTCGATATTGAGAGATACTACTGTATTTCACTTCCCCGGTTTTCATGTCACTTCATTTTATTTCACTTCCTGATACTCTTCACGAGTATGTTTCTGTTGGTAAATTCCATATTAAAGGAATAAAATCACACATTCAAAGCCTTGTGGGATTAAAACCACTTCATATTTTGTATTAACCGTATTTCTTACAAAACAAACAGGTTAACATTTAGTATTAATAAGGTTTCAATGTATACTCTGTTCATGGTTAACGGAGAACATTTGAAGTCCCGGCCTGCAATCTACTACTATTATTTTGTATTCTTCAGACATACATTAAATTTACGTGGCCATGCATATCTCATTTTATTCATGTATCATATAAATCAAACGTGGAATTTTTGAAAAAGTAAATCTCTTTGAATTTGTTCTTTTATGTGGATAAAATGAGAAATGCTGACACCAGAAGCAATAAATTTATCATTACACTTTCACATTCTACATCAAGATTTTAAACTATTTTCTGCATGCTGCCAGCATGTATTATCATAGTACATATAATATCCACGGACAGTGATTTTTTTTTCAAAAGTTAATTTTTAAAATGCTCACTTTACTGTGGAAAGCTTTTACTCACCTTTCAGAGCTGCGAACTCGTGCTCATACTTCTTGAGCTTCTTGACCTTCAGACCAGTCGCAATTCTCATGAGCTGCCGAGCCACCTCCTCGCTACGACACTTCTTCGGGAGCGACACCCGGAAATACTTGAGAATACTTTCGAAGTCTAAAGTCAGCAGATCCTTCTTGCACATCTGTCACACATTGAACACATGACTGCTGGCTTCTCTGTCACAACAGGTGATCCAAATCATCCAGTGAGACTGTATACTCACTCATCCGTACGGTACATTTTATAAATCAGAAACTATACGAGTTTATTTCATTCAACTTTTCTTCCAACTGACTACACTTAGAAACAACAAAATCCAAACCACCAATCCTACATACAGTAAATAAAAGTGAAAAAATACTGAACCATCATCTGAAAATGAACACATCACTTCAATACTTTTTTATAGTTGACATGATGCCAAATATGAATTACTATAATTAACCGCAAATAGACAGCTGAGGCTCCTCACAATAAAAAGGCTAGTATGTATGTTTCTGGAAACAATAAGTAAGTAGTAACTCGCTTGGTATCCTAAACATTAAAACACTTCAAGCAATTGGGGCATGTGTGCTATAGCAAGTAAAAGATTTATTTTTCAAGACTGACGCGTGTCCGGTAAGCTAAGGCTGGATCACGGTCATGTGGCTTTGGTTGCACTTCAGCCGGTTGTGCTTACTGGCGTTTATGGTTGGATATGGTAGTTGGGCACGTAGTCTTACATGAAGGAACAAAAAGTTCTCAACGTTGCGATTGACAAGTCCCTTGGATTGGTCTGCCCTATGGCTGGTGGCATGACTAGTTACCGTAGATGGCTGGTGGGAGGTGCTAGCTGTAGCAGGCTTAGTAACGTTGTGAGTGCGAGGACTAGTTGGATATAGTTGGTTGAGTAGATCGTTCTCTGCCCGGGCTGCAGCAAGGGTCCGAGGTGTCGCAAAGAAAAACTACAGTTCCACCTGGTAGCTGCTGAGCTCCAGAAGTTGGTGTTCGAGATGCCACGGCTTTCCTCAGTCCGTTTAATTAACCCACACACAACTGGGTGGCAGGCAGGATGCATGCGAAGAGGTGATGACAAGAAAGTAGCGGGATCCCCTGCTGTAGACGTAGATTGTTCTAGTGATCTGAGCAAATCAGCACGATTTCACTTGAATCGTTGGTTAGCTGTAAGGGGAACTGAACCAGCCGCTGCTTCACTGCAAGGTAAGCAACTCTTTGCTCCTCCCTCCTTGTGCCGTGTCTTACCTTAAATGGCGTAGAGCTGGTTTGGCTACTGAGAACTGTGAATTGAGCACCACGGACACGGGTAACCTTAGAATAGACTATTACTGGGTGTGCAATCCCAACCAAGGCCAGGCCGTAGCACCTAAGCAGATACTCCCGCCATCACCCAGGTGCTCCGGTACAGGTATAACTCAAGTGTACTGTCTCTCCCTGGGTGGAAAGTGTTGCTAGTGTTCGGGGCTGGTCTACTCTACTCCTCCAGTACCTATATACTTGGCAGGAATGAAATAGCTGGCCGTCTAATAGATGTGAATTAGAACTGGAGCCACCTGAGGGGGGTCTCCAGTTGGAACTAGTTCGTAGTAATAATTTCCTGTTTCCAGTCAGTGGTACTCGACTCGAGGTTCTCCCAGCAGTTGGTTATAAGTACTCTATGAATGAGACTCGAAGTTAAAAGAGACAAAGCTAGTGTTTATTAAGAGCTTAGTAAACACGTGACGCGTGCTCTCCTACCAAGAAGACCGGTGGCTGGAAGTAAACCTACGGTAGCTAGGTGTAGGTGACCTGGTCGTAAGCTAAATTAAACTGTAGAAAATTGCTTACTACAAATCTAACTCTTATCGGGGTGCCTGTGAGAGACTAAGAAGTTAAGAGTGGTATGTCTGGCAGCTACAGAACGCTTCTGGTAGTTATTGGCGATTGGCGTCGCTGGAGCGTCTGGTCGCAGGTGCTGCAGAGCTCCTATATATCTATAGTCCCGCAGCTGCTAGGACTATAGAACCGACCCCCGCTAACAAGTCGGAAAACACCTTCGCCGGGGTGAGAAGCGGGCCGCCACCACCGGACCACAATGGCCCAGAATCCAGGGCCTGAATGAGGACCTGAACCTGCCCATAGTTACCCACATCAAAGTAGAAATAAATGGAGACCAAATCTTAGTGCTGCTTGATTCTGCTGCCACAGTGAACTTCATCAGAAGCGATGTACTCACACTCAGAACAATTAGCCAGCATGTGCCCACAAACCAAACCTGTCAGAATGGCTCAACCCAACATGACTCTACAGGTAGATGGTCGCACCACGGTACAGGTGAATATACATCGACTCGCAGCTCCCTCCGAATTTATAGTGTCATCCACCAGCCATTAGGCCTAATAGGCTGCACGTCCGTATATATCAGATACCATGTAGATAAGACTAATATAATAATTTAATAAGAGAAACTAAATTGTATAAGCAAATATAATATTAATTTAATTTCCAAGATTGGATTTTTTTCTTTATACAACCATATCCAAGCCATTCTCATAAGATTGCGACAAAGAAATCAACACTGTCTAGGAACATTAACTTAGGAGTTAAAAAAACTTAAAACCATAAAAAGTGATTTTTTTTAACCTATGGTAATGCTTTATTTTATTTTAGTTCTAATAAAATGGTTACTCTTGTTTATGCACTTGCATAAACGTTAAAACACTTTTTATATACACATGCATATAAAGATAAATGATTGTAAGCTGATTCAAAATTCTCAATAATAATATTTTCACTACAATAACACAGTAAAATTTTGGCTCAGCTAATGCATAATTTCAGTAATAAAGTGACACTTAATATGTATTGACACATATATAAACACGACTTTGCCTCTACTTCATGCATTATCACATCACCCCATGTGAAGTTTGAACCCTGAACGACTTGCTACCAAAGCCTAACAGCATGCCCCTAGACACAGGGTCATGCACGAACACGTCAGTCAAAACTGTACCGCCTTTGTGTCAGACGTCATGTCAACACCCCTCCACCCCGCCCTGTGTGATAGAAGCCAGCCAAGCAATGACACCCAAGAGCGCAGCTCCGCACCCCAGGAGGACTAACTCACCCCCACACTTCAGAATCCACGGGCACGTGGAATATATGTTAGTGCATGCCACAGAACGGCAGTTCACTCTCAGCAGCTCGCACCACCACCTCATGAACTGCAGCTCTCTACCGACCACTGCTCCCTGTGAGACATCTTCAAGACCTTCGCCAGCAACCCCCCAAGAAGTTTTCACCCCTTCAACATGCACTACCCTTCTGGTAGTGCCACCAGAGTCTCTACTGGACTACAAAATAGAGTCGGTTAGGGTAAGTTAGTATTGTAGCTACCTAGCTCCATCTGATTTTGTCTAGTTTACACCTTGGTCCCCTTCACCTCGTCTTCTCAGTCTACTTAAATTACAGTTATTTGTTAGTTAGGAGTGAGTACAGACCACCATGTCTATTCCTGACAGAATAAACATTTTTTTTTTATCGAACCTCCAAATACTGATTCTACGGTGACTGTGACTTTTGTCCCCTGTAGACATCCGCCCAAAAGGGAAAAGCAGGAGACCGCTTTGTTGCAACCCATTTGCCAAGCCTAGAGTAGGACTGCGAGCTCCCTTAACCAGGTGCACATATGTCATGAACACGCTCACTCATTAGACGGCCACCCATACTGTGCACCTGGTGTGCAGTATGGTAGAGCCCCAATCACTAGAGACTCAATCCACAAGGTGGCTAGTCAACTATCCCAGCCAATTCACTCCATCCACTGCACTGAACTGTTGCCAGCAGGAGTGATAGACTGGTTCGAGTCTGCCCAACCTTGGACCACACCCACGTTGTTAGGGTAAACCCACTGCTCTAACCACTGCGCTTAATTGTCGTCGGTTGGAGTAATCGGGTATGACTAGTTGGCACAGCCAAAGCTGACAATACAACTAGCTAGGGATCGTCGTAGTCTGCTCTTTCCTACTGGCACGGCAGACTTCAGTACCTATCTTTATGCCATACACTCATAGTAGGAGTGGTGCAAATCGGCAAGCTAGAAAGGTAGCTACTGCCTCCAAACCCAACAAGAGCTGTAACCCAGCCCATACTGCCCTCTGCAGTCTGACCTCCTGGGAACAGGCTCAAGCAGCCCGCCAACTGGACAGGCGTCACCTTCCAGTCCCTCCATGTTCCCTATTTTAGCCACCCTTGAAGACCGCTGGCGAGCCCCACCGCCTTCCGCAAAGGACTACAAGTTCCACTGGGTATAGCAAACCCATGGTTCCAGCAACCCTCCACGGGCTACCACCAGCCACGACATAACCTTCGCCGACAGCAGCAGCAACAGTGGCAGAATCGGGAGCCAACCCAGGCCACGTCCAATACAGGGAAACCTAGTGGTTGTGTGCAAACCAGTACGCAGGACAGTTAAGCCCAGAACAGACTTTGTGCTGGGCCATCAAGCCACGCACCCTACCTTATAATAATATACCGGCTGAGACCCAGTCAACAGCCAATAAGATCAGCCCAGTTAGATCGCCCGCCAGTTAGCGCCGTGTGTCTAACACACATACAAAAAACTTGCCCGACCGTGACATCATCAATCACCAGACGTCACACGTCAAGTTCAATATAGAGTCCTGAATAATAAAAGAGGCAGCACTGAAACCTAATATTTTTGAAAATGAAATTTGCCTCAAAATAACACCACAAAATCTTGTCCTCTGCCTATCATCATTAATCACACATGAAAGTAATTCTGAATTTTACATCACATTAAATTTTCCTATGACTGTTCATATACACCACACATCAAGCAACATCAATGCCCTCTTACAACATATATGCATGCCCCATCATATTAAAACTTTTATCGTTTGCATCTGCATGTCATCTTTTGATTTTCTTGATTACTGTCTTTTATGGTAACCTGTTGATTTTAACAGGATGCATAAATTTTCAAGACAATGAGTGTATATGTATGTTACGTTTCAGATAGCACGAAAGAGACTACCGTAAGTAAATTTTCTGTTAAAATTAGAATTTTTGGACATACCAAGTTTTGTTAGAATTATTGTATACTAGTAGCTGAAAATTTTATGTTACCACTTTGAAAATAACAGTCTAAATTATTTAAATGACTTACCGTATTTAACGCATAGTAAGCCGACCTTTTTTTATCATTTTGAATCTTCCAAAATCACCCCTCGGCTTAGAATCTGGACAGGCAAAATAACATACAGTTCGAACCAAGTATATATAAAACAAGCTGATGAAATGGGCAGTGTATATTTAGCAGTACCATTGCAGGCCTAGTAATAATATAATAAAGTGTTCCGTATACATAAAAACGTGCAATTTTTGTGTCACGCGCATCTCCTATAGCCTGGCTGGGTGTGACCTCTAGCAAGGTCATGGCAGGCGGCGGAAGGTAGCAACAGTCACAGAGTATACGTGACTATGGCACAGTGCCGTATCTACAATCTACCAGCCCCATTACCTATCTGCAGCTGCATTCACCTCGCAGAAATCTCATCTAAACTACCGCTGTTTAAAATGGTTTTATCATCCACGAATTTCCAACAAAATGTTAGCTACAGAGAAAACAATTTCTAAAAAAAGCACATTTTATCAGATGCTGCTGCTGTTCATCTAAACTCTTGGCACATCCGCACACCACACAGCCTTCACAAACAAAGTTTGAAAATGAGGGGGCAGGACACAGAACAGATGTAACAAAGCGGGCCCTAGAAGGGAAGACCGACTAGGTAGTTATTCCCGAAGTATGGGGGGTGGGGGGGGTCGACTTCTGTTTTACAGCCTCTGAATGTCTACATAAATAAACCATTCAAAGACTCTCTTAAAACGCTTTACACACACTGTGCTCTTTCCGAGAAGCAATAGAAAAAAATATAATACTGAGGTACTCCTGTGTCTTATATTATTAATTATTACTCATTACAATTTTTTACAGTAGTAGTGGCATTCTTACAAATTGATATTAAAATTAATAATTACTCATTATCATTACAATTTTTTTTTACAGTTGTAGTCCTTTTCTTGCAAATTGATATTACAACTAAAAAACCAGAAACCACAGCAGTGTACATCATTTGGTGTAAGGTAACATTATAAATAAATAAAATCTTAAGTGACATCATTAGATGTAATGGTTAAGTACTTTGAGATGTGATTTCATGGTGTAAACAACCTCATCTGCATTCCTTTATTCCATTTCATTACGCATCAGCTTCCCGCCGCGCTCTCGCTCAATCACCAAACTTCATTATTTCCCTTTCCCTTCTACTCCCTCATCACCCTTCTAAATCCTCATCGCTCTCTTCCCCTAGTCATCTCATTCCTTCCTCCTCCTAGTCCCGCCCAACCGTTCTGCGCACGACACTACCATCCACTCTCACACCTCCAAGCTCCCCTTGTCATTTCTCTCCCACGCTGTCTCTTCTTCTCACCTCCCCCCCCCCAACCCAAGTTTCAAAACCGGTGAGCGCTGAACAAAGCATTTTTATCCTCATGCTCCTAAATCACCCCCCCCCCCCCCCCCCTTCAACTTTTACACTTTGACAACATATCGATCCGTAACATGCAGGCATTTTGTTTGTCCTCTCCCTACATTCACGTGCTGTGGCACTTAGCTGCAACATCTTTTCACCACTTCCACCCCTTTCCTCCTCCTCCCCCTTCTCCTTCCACATCCCTATCTATTCTCGTCTGTGAATGTAAAAACTTGACACTAATAACTCACGTGCTCTCAGCTGATAGAGCGTATGGGAGACGTTGAAAAGTCTGCTTGCATTCGGCATCATGTTATTTTTTTTCCCCAGAGGGTTTAAAAGTTAGGGGTCGGCTTGCATTCGGTGTCGACTTACAATGCGGTAAGTGCAGGTTTCCTACAATAGCATCACTGGTATGCAAGAAGAGTTATACCATATTAGTAAGTGAGAACACAAAAAAATGATCATTTTAAATGAGCTTATAGACGTTTTACTTCATATAGAGCATGATGGTGCATTTGCAACTGCAAATGGGCTGCTACACCCCAATACTTATTATAATGCACTTCTACTGCACTAAATCAACATAAGTGAAGCAGATGTATTGGCACGAACCACTTTGTTAAATACATAGCCCATAACATTCCTATTCTTTGGCCCGCAGGCACTGCTCCCTTAACAACTACAGCATGAGGCTAAGAAACTACGTACCATGAGCAGGGCAAGCGCAACTTGGAAGAGAGTGTCGACTCCTTGCAAGAGGAACACATCCAGGATGTGGAACACGAAGTAGAGAGGGAAACGAGCTGTGAAAAGGGTGAGGAACCACTGCGAAGCGAACATGTGGGACTCCACCCCCTTGTCCGAGAAGTGCTGCCACAGCTGCGGTAGCTGCTCCTGTTCAAATAAGACATCAGGCATTAGGCTCACAACTACATAAAACTTCACGGCATACATTATTTTACAGAGATTTGAGCAGCAACTCTTGATGAGGTCTTGAGAACCAATGAGGGTGGATATGGAGCAACACCAGAATGCAAGGGTGGGGGAAACAGGAATTTCCAGAGAAAAACCCACCGTCTAGTGGCACAGTTGCCACAGACAAAACTCCCGGAGTAATCCCACCGGAAACTGAATCCAATTCACCTCAGTGGAAGACATGGGCTCTAGTCATTACGCCACTTTAGATTTAAGAACTTAAGTTACCACTTCCTTGTATCATCTACAAAAGCCTCCCAGACAGTAGCCACCACAGTATTTAAATTACCTCAGACGTCGTCTACTTGTAACTAAGCACATACCAATATACTGATTCCAACAGATTCCCGCACACCAAAATGGGAATGAGATGGCTGAATTTACTTGAAGTAGGAACTCAATTACATATTTCCTTGAAAAAATTTTCCCGGTTTGTACAAGACCTGCCTTTTTTTCCAAATCTTAACAATGTGTCACTCCTGTAACAGTCTTGTCATTTACACTGTAATTAAACATCCCTCCCATATGTTATCATCCACATGGTCAACTAAATTATAAGAAGCAGTAAGTATGTTGCAGTCTTGTATAGAAAATTCATTCATGGAAAAATCTGGTTGCCATGTTTTTCTGATACTTGATTCTGACTCCCTGCATTCTACCCATGTTTTAGGTAATACAAAAGTTTTACAAGAGACTATACGAGAAAATTAATTTATGGTTTAAACTGACAACAGGTATACATTACATGACAATGTAAAAGGCTACAACCTGGGGTAAACAATTTGATGTAGGTTCTCTTCTCACACACTGCTAAAATGCACTAATATTACTTATTAAATAAAAGAAAATATTAAGTAAGTGTACAAACCTCCATGAGCCTATTGAGCTGATATAACCTCATGTAAAGGTTCTCGAATCCATCCTTGTAGAGGTCCCGTAGTCCATAACTGTACATAAGCTTTACCAGGACACAGAAGGCCTGCTCTTCTGGCATCTGTAGCACAAGATATGAGCGACATTACTAACATCTAAGAAATGGCAATTTGCACCAAACTTATAAAGCTTAAAACTACATAAAAGTAGTTTTACTTGTACAACTCGGCCAAGAACAATTGCATAAATATAACTTTCACTTTGCAAATGAATACATCCAGAGAAAATAGGATCATTTATTTTGAAATATTAGTGAATCTCGTAACCTAAAAATTAGGAAAATAAATTCCTTTTCCTGCGCTGTATTTTTTACCTACACCCATTTTGTGAGTGCAGATATATATGCTTGCAGCCTGAATACTTCCGACATAACAAAAAATGAACTGGTGCACCATAGGACAACGTACTGGCCCGCCATCTTGTTTACTAGTGCTGTTTTATTCCACTTGGAGACGCCACTGTCACGATAATTGCTGTAGGTGCAGGCAATTAAAGTTAAGTCACATATCTAGAGTTTCCATTGTATATACACATGCACACATCCACAGTCTTCTAATATACAATATATATTACATACAGATACCAAACATCCCACCCATCTTGAAATGCCCCCTTTTCTAGTTCATTGAGATGGCAAGGGGTATAATTTCACTACAGGATGTCTGACAATCCCTTCTTGAATGCACACTTCCACAACCAACACCATCTACACCAGGATATACTGTCAACACTCATCCTAGATGCCACTGTCTGGAGGGTAAGTTTGAATCCCTAACAAATAACAGAAAGCCTTCTTCCAAATTGGCTTCCGGTAGCGTCCATTTTTTTCTCGATTGGAGTTGATGGAGGTACTTCATGTGTCACAGTTTCCAGAAAGACAAAGTGATCTGTTGCACCAGATTCCATGACGACAATCTGTTAATTGGGATATCAGTTAATGCCTTCATGGCAGCACCTGTGAAGCATCAAGGGTTAAGAAATAACTGGGTGTCAAGAGTGCCAGATCATTTAGTTCGTTGGACTGGGCACAACTAGGTCGAGAGTTCAAAATAGGCTCAATATGAGTCAAAACGGTATATAAAATTCCTCATACGTGAGCAGCTGCTCCCATATCACCTTAAACAGAAGGGACTTGACTGACTTTATACCCCCGCCACCCACAATACTCCAAATTGGGGTGCAGAAGGGGCGTTAAAGTGACAGGTGATAGGTTTCTCTGCCAAATGATCTACAAAAAGGTTCTGAATGCCATTATTTTCCACGAAGTCTGACAGAGCTGACAGTTGCGACTCCCCCCCCCCCCCCCCCCCCCCCCCCCCCCCCCCACCAAAAAAAAATTAGTGCCACAATCGCTGTATAGATAAGTACACATCTCCTATGGGTGACAAAGCAATGAAAGGGAGCTAAGAATGCATCCGTTGACAAATCTGACACGAGTTCCACGTGCGCCGTCTTGGTTGCCAAACAAACAAATAAGCAGACGTATGACTGGAGGATACAAGGCTTCTTTACTCTTGCCCCGGTGATGGTGATTGGACTACCATAATCTACACCAGAATGCAAGAAGGGTTTCACTTGGGAAACACTGGTAGCAGGAAGACTTGTCATGGGGGGGCAAGCAAATTTTAGTTGTGCTCTGAAGCAATTCAGACACTTGTGGATTGACTACGAATCAGGTTCCTGACACTCAATATCCAGAACTCCCTGAAGAGCACAGATCGCAGTGTGCTCGGGCCACAATGGGGGAGCTCCAAGTGCAATCAATCCACCAACAACTCTGCAGATTACAGTGCTTGTGCAGGAGCACTAGATGCTTCACCTCAAATGCAAATTCTGGCTGTTGCAGTCGCCCGCTCACCCTGAGGATGCCCTCCTTATCAACGAAAGGGCATAAATGTTGAATTGCAGGTAAGCACAGTTCACTGTTGGCCAGACGATTAAATTCTGCAGTGAAACTTGCATTCTGCGTGTTCCTGATTAAGATTGTCATGGCACTCGACAATTCCTTGGACTGTATTGGTTCAGAAATATGGAGGAGTGTCCCATCTGTGCATTGTTTGCAAACCTCACGCACCAGGCAATGATCCGACACACCTTTGTCAAACTGGAGAACCGTGGATGAAGCTCTTCGAAAGAGGATTCTTCCACTGCTGCTTGAAGAACAACTACTGTCCACTCCTCACTAAGCCCTGCTATCATTGCTAGAGACTGCGGTCATGGCTCCTCAGGTTCCTGCAACCACGATGGCCTAGGCCACCACAATGTATGTTCAAGCAACTGAGCTGGAGAGAGTCCAAGAGAGGTACAACTACGGGATTGTGCCAACGGTACACGACGCAGCAGTAAAGTCCTGTATTTTTGCAACCCTGTAAGCTACAAAGGTTTTCAATTCATGTGATCGTCCATTGATCCATGCCAAGGTCACCGAAGAATCAGACCAAGCATATACACTCATCAATTGCAGCATAGATGAGTAAGGATCAAAGAGCAAAAACAGACAGTGTGCTATGAACAATACTGCACAAAGCTCCAGGCGAGGAAGCGAAATCATCTTTAATGGGACCACCTTGCATTTTGCCATGAGAAGCGAGGTCACAATGTCACCCAAGTTGGAAACCTTTTGTAGGTATATTACTGCTGCATAACCCTTTTCCGAGCTATCAAAAAATCCATGCAATTGGTGCACTGACTGTGGATAATCTGAAATGATACAACGCTCAATTGAGAGGATTTCACAGCACTGCAACTCTTCCATTTGGTCACAATATCCGGCAGAGCTGGGTCATCCCATTCCACCTCAACCAACCAGAGTTGCTGTATCAGGTGTTTTGCAAGGAAGGTGAAGGTGACAACTACCCTAGCGAGTCAAAAATACGTGCCACGTAAGCTAATATGACTCATTTGATGAACACAGGAGATCTTAGATGCAGGTTGTGTGTGAAAATGTCTGATGCCGGATTCCACCGTAAGCACACCACCTTAAGATATGAATCTTCATCAAAATTAAATTAATCAAGTGGCTGTTGTAGATCTTCTGGGGGCAGGTCTTCCATCACTGCTGAACAGTTGCTAGTAAATTTGCGTAGCTGAAAACCACAGTTAAGGAGTAGCTATTGCAGTTCCCACCTCAGATGCACAAATGAGGTCAAGAATCTGAAGTCCTATCTTAGCCATGTACTAGCTTAAAACCTAAGAGGACACATCATTTACAACACACTGAAATTATATATCTTCCTGTGAACAGTTCCAAAGTAAGAAAATCATATTAGAAAATAACAATAATAAAAGTAGTAAACACTTACTATCATAACATGAATAATGTTATACCACATTTGCTTAGTTAGAAGTGTTATTAAAATTATTTAACTACAGTGGGGGTATTGTTTACCTTTAAGTTCAAAATAAAATCAAAGAAATTGTTATAAATAAAATATTGAGTTTGCACAAAACAAACATTAAGGTAAAATAACATAAACTTGTCGCGTGACAGTCACAGGTGGGTGACTGCCCCTGTCTCCGATTACTTACTCGACGCTAGGCGTTTCAGGGCAGTTACTCATCTTGGGGCACTGGTACCTGACCAGAGTACAGCACTGGCCTGGTAGGTTGTCAACATGGCACAAAGTCTGGCTCAGCGATATTTCACCCTGCATGGAGTGGTAGGACGGCGTGTCTGCTCGGTGGGTGACTGTACTGCCCCTGTTCCCACTAACTGCATGGCAATCGACTGAGAGGTGTAAACGTGTGTGGTGCTAGGTTTCGGCTCTGGTGTGCTGGTGGACCTTTCACCAAACAATGCCTCCTACACTATAGGGTGGTACCCTTCCGCAACTCTGGTAGGTGGCTCCAAAAGATCAACTGATGTGATGGTACGTATACGTACGGTGAGCTATCGCAGCAGTGAAGCATGCTCACGTGGACTCAGCAGTCCAAACCCCCTAGGAAGGATACGAAGCCCCTGTGGATTCTTTGAGATAGCCCTCGCCTTCTCGACCCGTCTCTCAACCCCAACTCTACGGGTGTAAGGCATTCAGCACTATCCTAAAGTCGGGAGCTGCAGGAGGTAAACGGTTGACGTGTGCGTGTCCAAGTGTGGGTGCCAATTGCTGCCGCCAACACTGCACCTCACTCTTGACTCCTCCACCAGGGGATGGAGAAGACTCGAGCTGCAAGTGTTGGTTGCAGGACCTGCACGGTTTTGTCCCACAGAGGTCGGTTCCCCAGCACCTGAGCGCAACCCTCTCGACACCACCAGTGAGCGGTGAGAGTAGTGCACCCTACCCAGCAAGTCGATCCCACCGGAAACGGTACCTAGTGTCGTGGCTCTACCGTTCACTGCACGGGGCAGAGAATGGGTGGCCTTCCAAGGATCTTCTGGTGTGCTCTACATGTATGTATGGTATGTGCAAACACAGTCTCCTGCTGACTCCGTTAATGACACAAGGAAGGAACTCTTAATGAGTGAAAGTCAAGAAATCTGGAAAGATCAGTGTTTACTGACCATAAGGAAATAAAACATAGATGGTGAAAGCATTATCTTATAAATCCACATGGGCAAGGTGAACACCCGAACGTTAACAAGGGAAGGCACCCTTTGCAAAGCTATGGGAAAGGGCAGTAGCTAGTACGTGTAGCTTAATAACCTTGAGTGGGCTCTACTCTCTGTTTGTCCGTAAGGGACCGAACGTGTCTCAGTGTGTTGCTGGTGATGCACTGGTTCTTCCTTCGGAATAAGGTCGGAGAGGATCTTTGGCTCCACGAGGAAGCGGTGAAATAATTGGAGAGGTGCGAGCCTCAGCACCAATAGCAGGATCGGTGAGAGCACAGGAGAAAAGTCAGAGGACTAGATCGTGAACTGAAGCAGAATTGATAATGCAGAGGTCAGGATGCATCTCCTTTTATACTCCTCGGTCATCTCTTCCTTCACTGGCACAGGACGTCTTCTGGAGAGGGGTAAGCAGGTGCAAGACCAGTACCTAGATCCTTGGTGCGAGCAGCGTAGTGGAGAGCGGTGGGATCTAGGCATTTTACTTGTGGCGGCATCCCGCGGCACACTGCTGTACTCACCATGGGCATCTTGCATGGTCCTAGTGGCTCATTGGGCGAAAATAATATTATTATTGGGACGTCTGTCCCGGCCCGGTAGATACAGCAATCTTGTAGGCGGCGGAGGTGGTAACTCAACCCTTTAGACAACTGCCAGGGATATTGTTGCACTGATGAGCAGCAGTTGTTTATTAATATTGTGAAAGACGTCACGCGTCAAACTTTAAATCTGTGGTGACCTCTCACCACATACCACAAAAATTATTTTAGGTATGGGCCGATACCAACGATACAGATTCACAACTGCAGATGCTGCTAATTACAGTGATGCTGAAACCAATTTTGATGAACAAAAACATAATTCTTAAGTCCCATTATTTGGAAACACCTTTTTATTATGTGAAAGTCTGATGTATCGAGTATGCTTTATAACAAAAAGTCCACTATAACGATAACTTTTATTGGCACCGTGAATTGCCCATATACTCAGTGGGAAAAAGAAGTGGGTAATAACGAATGCAGTCTGGGCTTATTTTCTCTATAACGATAGCTTAAATAGGCACACTCCGCAGTTTCCTTCAAAAACAATGCAAGAAAAAATGATTGCATAAAAAAAATTAACAAAAAGTTTTGGTTTCCATGCGTAAACTTCGTGAAACATGGCAACATTGCTGCTGCCAGCAGGCTGTGCGCAGACTTAGCAACATCACAGTGCTTGCCTGTTGTGGCCATGTGGCTGGCACCATGCTGTCCAGTCCGGCACCAGCACCGGTATTCGACTGTGTTATGTTGCGTGCTGCTTGTGCGCTCACCACTGTGTATTTGTGTAAACGCAAAGCGGAAAGTTTCAATATCGGCCAAAGCTAATAGTGAAATGCAACGTGAATATCTGTCCCTAAAATAAAATAGAATAATTTACCTACGGAATAGTGTTTTACTTAAACTTCTTTGAATCAATCATTGGAAATTACCGTGTTTTTTCATGTGAAAATATAGAATGCTGCCTATACAAGTGACTTGGGGGGGGGGGGGGGATGGGTAAACTGTAAAAACGTTTCTGGCCATAATAAAATGACATCTAAGGTCCTGCACTATATCGTCAAATATTGTGCAATTGAAACGCCGGCAAAAGTCCGGGTTAAATTCTGTTACTGTAATGTTTTTGTTAGTTGCGATTTCCCTGACTTCAAATGGAAGCATTTCTGTGGTGACAGAAAATCCGTTATTCATAGTGGTGCACACGTGATGAAACAGCTATTATTCCAGTTCCGGGTATTTACACATTTTGCCTCGCAAAGAACTTTTTTTGGGCAATTTTTACAGCATATATTTCCCCCCGCACCAGCACCGTACATTTTTATTGTCGACCAACTGCCCTTTTTCCATGTTCACGTGCATATTCCACAATCATCAATTTAAATTTTGCATAACAACTCACTCTTTCCTTTTCCACTATCACGGGACAGTGTTCCAATTGGCACTTTCTGTTAACAAAGAGCTATGTGACCTGTGTGTCTACAAAATCTATGACGTATTTTTGTAATTTGCGTTTTGACAACTTCGAAGTTGACAAATTACCAAATTGCTGCCATATAAGATTTTATTTTTTAAATAATGATAATACCCAAATAATACAGCATTGCATGCTAGGAAGTTAAACGTCATATTGTTTCAACTAAACCTTACAAAATGCCAGACACAATTTTATGAAAAATGAAACTAGAAACGAATTGGCACATGGCCTTACGTTTGTTTATCTGTGAAGCGGGAAACGCGCATGAGAGAGAGAGAGAGAGAGAGAGAGAGAGAGAGAGAAAGAGAGAGGAGAGAGAGAGAGAGAGAAAAGAGAGAAGAGAGAGAAAGAGAGAGAAAGAGAGAGAAAGAGAGAGAGAGAGAGAGAGAGAAAGAGAGAGAAAGAGAGAGAGAAGAGAGAGAAAGAGAGAGAAAAGAGAGAGAGAAAGAGAGAGAAAGAGAGAGAAGAGAGAGAAAGAGAGAGAAAGAGAGAGAAAGAGAGAGAGAGAGAGAGAGAGAAAGAGAGAAGAGAGAGAGAGAAGAGAGAGGAGAGAGAGAGAGAGAGAGAGAGAGAGAGAGAGAGAGAGAGAGAGAGAGAACGAACTGAAGCGATCAATACGGTATCGGCGGCACAGCTGTAAACCACCTCGCCTGCTGGCAAGACGTAGGGTCACGTTAGCCACGCGCGCATCATAATTCACAATTGTGCTGTTGATGAAGGATGCCTGCAAGTGCAATCGCTACACGGGAGTGTGTAGATGACAAATGTCCATTGTTCCCGTATGCGAACAAACCTCAGACTTTAGAAACAGTTCCATGTAGTCTGTACAAGCTAAAATACGGTATACATTGTATGTGGTACTACACGTAGCAATTGTTTGGTGACATTTATGAAAGTTACCATTTCATAGTACAGAATACGCATTTGTGAACATTTATGTTTTTTGATATTCAGAAAATATGTTATTGTTTTTATACTAATATTAACTTCACATACATTAGAGCAACAACCTGTCGGGCAATTTTAAGATTGCCAAATATTTTTATATTATCATACAGTATAAGACGAGTACGTATAGAAATTTTAAGGGTCTAAATTACGTAACTGCCTTACACCTGCAAATACGGCGTATACATTTGGAGAGTTGCTAGCTTTCGAAGAGGTCCTGTCATTAGTCTGACTGGCAAGTTGTTAAAGGGAACAAACATTGATTCTTATTTCATGAAAGAGTGATTGTGAGTTTTTTTTTTTTTTTTGTTTTTTTTTGGTGCTAAACTATCGCACATTTTGCTAATTAATGTTTATCTCGTCAATCAATCTGCATTTTTATAGTCACTAACAAGACAGAATTTTTTGTTAACTGTTAATAGTGTAATAAAATTTCTTCACTCAATTTTGGCAAAAAAAATGTGCCAAGTGACAGTTGTACAAAATAACTTTGCGTGTAGACGTCGCAGTCTGTCTCCGTGTTCCCGCCCAGAGCCGCCGCCGTGGCGACAGGAAATACCATGACCTTGGCCGACCTTGCGCATGGAGACAGCTACACGCATTGTGCCACCCACCCCGCTCCAAAACCTTGCATGCGTCAAATCTGTTCTCCGCTAGTGATAGAATTTTATGCCATATAAATTTAATTTTAATGAGTTACATTGTAAGTATTTCTACTTTTTTGGGTTGTGCCATTAAAGTTAATATACGACACAAATAAAAAATATGTAAATGTGAGATTTTTTTATATTTTTTATAACAAAAGTCAGCTATAGCGACATTTTTTAGTGCCGATATAAACTATCGTTACAATGGACTTTCACTGTACTTAAATTTAAGTCTTCAGTTTTGTGAACACTTTAAGCATTTTGTATTAGGTGTCTACAGCATAGAAATGTAAAACAACACCAATTTTAATAATAAATTATGAGAGTGTTTCCCTGGGCAAATGAGTGACTTAACAATTACTGACAACATTCAAAACTTCAGGAAATCTGATGTGGACTTTGATTTTAGACCTGAGAAATATCACACACAACCTCAAAATGAATGTTTGTTTAAACCAACAGCCCAAAGATATCATTAAAAAGAACTACAGTAATCAAAATTATTGAAATCAATTCACTTGAAATTGAGTGAAATTTTATTCTTAATTTCTATTAATATTTTCACCTTGTAATCTTTTGTCAGCCATGCCATTCTCAATCCCTTGGTTAAAATTACAACTTATTTATTTGAGACAATTTTTGCCAAAAATTACTTGCAGTCTTATTCAAAACCACAGCTGACAGTTTGCAATAAGAACTACACCCGTCAGAATACTGCCACGGCCTTACAATTTCCATTTACAACACCACCACCATGACACTGAATAGTGTAATAGTGTGTGTGATTCGTTTTCACTGCAGTCTGCCTACGAGTTCAGTTAATGCATAAGAAGAATAAGAATTCAGGTTGCTTTCTCATTATCGCCAACCTACGAATACAGTAAAAACTTAAGAAAATAGAACACAAAAACTCTTGCCAGATGTAATCAATACTATCGATACCACCAGTTGTTGATTATTCGCTTTGTTTTGCATTCACGTTGACGCACTCCGTCTGGGTTCAAAGGGTCTCGGTTACCCACTCGAGGCAGGAGAAGGAGGAGGATGTGTGAGACCTAGTCTCTCTCCGGCCCTAATCAGAGAGTGTTTGCATGTAGGGACAAAGTCAGCTGCCAATGTAACTACCTTGTTACGTACCAGTTTAAGGTAGATGGACCTCCCTAATCTGCTCGATGGGTCTCCCTGCGAGTTGAAGTAGCGTAGGATCACTGGGGAGTTCGACAGAGGTTATATTGTCTGACTGAGCTAGCTCAAATTGCAGTGCCCGTCGGGCCATTCTGATCCTGCTTGTGTATCCATCTCCTTTCTTATGCACCTCATCACTGAATGTAAATGTGCTAAACCAATAAATTCTTTTAATGAGCTCTTAAACACACTATTGTTTATGTAGGCATGCTCGTGACGTAGAAGTCAGCACTGAAGCCCTCCAGGGTGTCTCTTGTGCAGACACAGCTGAGGTAATGAGCGTGCTACATGACCAACTACATGTGGAGTGTTCCTGTGGGCAGACTCAGGTGTACCGGACACACCCACGTGTGCTTGGTCAGCAGTGGTTGCTAGTTTAAAAATTAGCAACAATTTGCAAGTTATTATAGCACAATTAAGTAAACAAAATATGCGAGAGGGAATTAAATAACTACCCCACCAAAAGCTAAATTTAGCATAGTATATTTATTGCTGCTCGTGAAAACAAAGGGTAATATGCGGTTATGTATAAAAGTAGATAAAATAATTTTATATTAATTATTTTACGTTACGTCACGTCAGGTGAAGGCAAACCAGAGTATTCAAAATTCCAACCAAGAAATCTCCAAAAATGCTATTCGCAATTGACAGTGAAATATTGAGGGGTGGTTTTGTCCAGAAGGGACAACGTTACGGCCTGCTACCATAAAGTGCAAGAATTGACTAGGGTAGGGGGGTGAAGAGGTTAGGACGTTGTGATACCTTTGGATCTTAACCAGGGGGTTTTCTCCGCGGGCTGTGCATTCAATGTTGGAGCAACTGGAGGAGCTGTCTTCCGGCTGCTGGAGTTAGAGAGGAGAGCCTCTACAAGATCATAAGGCTTTCTTCAGGCTGGAGAATCTTATGCAGACCCCTGGAGAGCCCTCCGGCTTTGTACAGGTCGGCGGACTGACGTAGACTGGGAAGAGCATTTTTGCTTCTCCTTACATACCCAAAATGGGAGGCTGGCTGTCACATGGGTGCAGGGATTACTAGCCTTCCAGCACAGGGGTTGGTTATTTCAGGGCAGTGGACTGTGCCCTGCATTTATCGCCCTGGCTGGAGGCTGCTGACATATTTACCACCACCTCTCAAGGCTCGGCGGCGACGTCACTGGCCGCAGGGTTCCTGCTTTCCTGTGGGGTGTCTGTTGATGCGTGCCACTTCTACATCTAATTTAATACGATTACATCTCATCGCTTAGACCACCTCTTCCATTACAGACGTGAGCAACACGTTGCCTACCCTACAGGCAACGGGCACTTACAAGCCATTCCTTCTCACCTGGAAGATATGCAACCCAGCAGGCATGGCGCCCCCGCCCTTCCCCCCGCACAAAGCCAACAAGCTGCTCAGACCTCGGACATGGTCGAGCGGCTCCAATGAGGCACGTAGCAGAATCGCTGACAGGATTCTCACGCCACCTAGGGCCAGCAGCCTACAGACACCTTTTATTAGACGCTTAACTTTAACACATTTATATTCGTCTAGAACCACCTTTTTTCTTCTTACTTGGAATCAGGTCATCTACACCTGGAACCATGGAGTTACCTTCAGCTATCCTCGACTTGGAAGGAGGTAGCACAGGTCAGGTGTTTATTGAACTTTCAATAAACACACATTGCTCTCTACCTTTCTGCTTTTATTTCCAGGGTATTTATTTGTATCCACAGTTAAAGGTAGACTACGCTGTGCACTGTCGACAGAAACCAGGAATTTTATAAAACCAAATTAAGACATACATATTAGACGGCTACCTGTTTCTTCCCAGTTACACATCAGCACTTTTAGTGTTCAGGGGGGAGAAACAGTGACGCCACAACCACTAGCAACACCTTCACACCAGGAGGCATGACAGAGTCAGGTTGCTTCTCACAATCCGCACTAGTTAGTGCATGGTGCCTGTGGCCTGTAGTTTTGCCGGGCATCCTAACACGAATGCACAACCAGTAGAGGCTTGGCGGTCTACACGGCTCCACGTCCCTAATCAGTCCGCCTAAGATGGGGGATCAGTGGGGACTCTTATCGAGCTCGAGATGGCAAGTCACTATTGGGTTACACTGTTATTCTTTCTGTCTAAGGTGCACTACGTAAGCTAGAGGACTGTTACCCTATGCCTCACGAGAGGAGGAGTGGTAGAAAACGCAGGGAACAACACCTGGCTCACACTGCTCTCAGGCCGAGGATAGCATTACCCCATCCTACGCAGGATAGACAGGTGGAACGGGACTGTGGCGCTGAACTGAGACGATAAGCAGTCGTGCCTGCTTTGGTTTTAGTAATTGACTTTCCATCATGTGTCCGCATCCATACCACATGTCACCCGGTTATCAACGGACTCCTGACTGGAACTTAAGTGCGCCTAGGCTGGGACAATCTCATCTTCTGGTCTAAAGAAGCTCGTCTGTGGAACATCCACTCCGACATCGACGGAATTCGTCCCGCCTAAAGCCATACGTACCTCGGCTACAACATCCAAGAGCAGGAGTGAGTAGGTTCCAGCCAACACCCCTCGTCTCACCCCAACTATCTACAAGCAGTTAATCTGCTTTTGGTCTAGCTGTCAAAATCCTCTACTAACGTGCCAAGTCAGTCTAATCGGGCACGTGTCACTGTTAACTATCTGATCTTTCTCTGCGTGTCTGTGACTTGGCTGGTAATACAAGCTTCAGCTTCGGGGGGTGGCGACTGCATGTTAATTTCTGGGAGGCCAGTAAAATCTCTTAAAATAATTTTTAATTATTCCTGTATCTGTAGTTGTCCAACGCATGGAACCAGCCCTATAGCCACGTGACTTGTCCCGAACCACTCTCCGTGCATGAGGATGAGGCAAAGTCAAACAGTAGAGCAGCAAGGGTCAACGTAATGTCCAATGAATGATGCACACAATCTTTGGTGAATGTATCAACAGGAAATACGGTAAAATGTAAATAATGGGAACAAATTGCCGAAAAAACAATAGTTCCAAATATATTTAGGGTTTCGGACAGAATAACAGATTGATGGATGCGGTAAAGTAATGCTTTAAGAGATGTAGCATGCAGATTTATTTAACGTTGTGTTAAATAAATTAGTGCTACTAATCGGTGAATAATAATCCGGCAGTAAGTAGGGTTGTGCAAATGTGACTTTTTTCTCACAAAATGAAAATGAAAGATTATGTTACAAACTTTCGTGAAACTGAACGAAAATAAAAAATAATATCAGTAACTCTCAGCCTTAATGAAAGTTTGATGAAATTCTTAACATTATAGCAGGTTATACATTATAACAAAATCGTTGGAAAATCAAACCAAAAATATGTAGGATATGGAGTATTTACCAAGTGGGTTTTCCTAAAATTAAATTCTCATTTTATGTAGTTATTTCAGTTACAAAATAATGAAACCAAACAAAATTATTTACAGGCAAAAATTTTCTCTGCTGCTGCAATAAATGAATATTCATTAAACACCCAAAAATTCATCGAAATCAAAAATTTCCGTTTTGTTATGACTTTCGAGAACCAAATTTCTTACGGAAACGAAAATTAAAGCTGTCATTTATCATTTTCATTTTGTTATACCGGATATTCACACAACCCTACAAATAAGGTATCAGCCAGTTAATCGATATCAGCATCGGGCTCATCCCTAATTATTTTCAAAACACCTGTCTGGAAGTTTTCACCCGTATGGACAAACAAAATGCAAAGTGTAATTTTATACTGACATTTCTTTTTTAGTTTTTACTTGAATGAAAACTTCTTGAAAAGCATATTGCAGCCTATTTCTTAAACAAATATTTTACACTTTTATCAATGTAAACTGTGTTTTCAAAATTCATCCCCTTATTTTGGTCTTAAAGCCCGACCGAAATTGCCCGGGCTCGAAAATATGAGGTAAGTACCTACCCGAGCCAGCCCAAAACAAATTCTCTGCCCGACCACTCCTAGCTGTGGGCGACCAAGCTCTCACCTTTAAGGAGTATGCCACCTTGATTGCGCAAGTGGAAGTGGTGTAAAATTCTAAGCTGTTCTGTAAATTGAGTGGTGACTCAAACAACTTGAAAGTGCTAACACCTGGTCACTTCTTGATCGGAACCCCTATGACTGCAGCACCCAGTGGAAATCTCACCACTGTTGCAGTTAATCGTCTTGGTGGCAGCTCGTGAAGCAGGCTACACAGCACTTTAGAAAGCGATGGAGGCTAGAGTATCTAAACACCTTGCAACAGCGACATAAATGGTTTCGCAATTTTCGGAATATGAAGGAAGGACAGTTGGAAGTAGTAAAGAATTACAATTTGCCTCCCAAGTGGCACATGAGCGAATTTCCGCTCCACACCCTGGGAGGGATGTTGTCCCCAGGGTCGCCGCTGTTCACACAAAAACCAGCTCCCTGAAGCGGCCAGTTGTCAAGTTGTATCCACTCCCATCTCAGTCGTGTGCTCTGTGCTCCTTGTAAACTGTATATATGTATGTAAAATGGTAACACATTCTGGTGGGTATATTAGGGAATTTGGTTCTGGTGTGTTGGCGCACTGCCATGCAAAGAAAAAATAAGGTAAATAGAGAATTAGGTTGGAGTCAGTAAAAAAAAAAAGATGGACTGTGCATGATAAACTGTCTCTCCGTGAGACATTTGGTGGCTATATCCCGTGGATGGGCTGGTTCATGAGAGTAACCAAAATCCAGTTACTGGTCCAAATTCAAGGAGTGTGTGTTAACACTGTCTCTACATCTCTACCTGTCTTTATCTCTGTAGCTCTCACTACCTCTCTTTGTATCTGTATCTATATCTTTATATCTGTATACAAACATCTATCTATACATCTCTAGATATATGTGTTTTAGTGTGTGCATATGTGTGCGTGTGTGCATGCGTGCGTGTGTGGACTGTGATCCCTGTCCAGAGGTCCTCTTTTGCAGCATGAGCAGCACTACTAGCATCTCCATAAGAAGGCAGAAATGCACCAGGGACATGGAGTGTTGACCTGGAGGTGTAATCCATGCAGATGGCAGTTACAGGTTATTTCCTAGCTTGATGGACACTGTTTTCTTCCACAGCTCCTCTACGCCAATCCATCACGAAAATATTTACCAGTGGGCATAATGGGATTAGCATTTTTATTCTGCACTCATCATGTAACATTCCCACATATGTTTTATGCATGAGAATGAGAAATATTCAAAACAATGATGATATTACACTTTGAACAAAGACTCACATGAAGTAGCAAAGTGGCGGCCAAGAAGCTGAGCCCTTGGCAGTAGCCAACCTCCGAGTCGTACACAGCGTAGGCCTTAGAAATATGGTAGAGTGAGTCCTGCCCCACACCTCCGGCCTCCTTGAAGAAGTCGTGGGCAGGAAACGTTCGATTGATATCTCGTTGGATCACGTTTTCGCAAACACTATCCTGAAAATAAGCCAATAATATGGTATCTGCAGTTACAAACACAATATTTCTGCTTTTATACTAGCAAACTAATATTCATACCTTTATGAGTTTCACTATAACACCACAACCATACAACACACTGCACAGCATAAACTTCTCAAAAATTACCTTGGTGATGAGGATACGGTAGGTGTCCATGAGCTGTGTGTCTGTGTCGCAGCCGGCCAACCTCCGCCACACCTCGCCCCTCAGCGCCTCTGGGATACCGCCCAGTACGAGCGGGATCAGCTTGCGGGGTCGCTGCTTCGTGCTGGTCCAACGCGCCAGCACCTCTGCCCATGACTCCAGCTCCCCTTCTGAGCAGTCCTTCGACACCTCCCCTGTGCCACTCAGCATTGGTTCATCCCCATCTGCAACCAGGTAATCCACCTACTCCTACCACTCAGTACTTCTGGTTCTCATACAGGGTCAGTAACTACCTTGCATGGCGTAGCTCAGTGCAAAGGGGAGTGGAATAGAGGCAGAGGCTATCAGGATAAACATCATCCATGGCCCATCAAATTGACATGTCATCTTAGGGCCAGTAGCAACTGCAATCTCTCCCTCTTGGAGCTAGCAAGCTTGGCAACTCCTAGAAAGAGGTTAATGGCTGCAATTGGGCTGTCGTGGGTAACTAATTATGTATCTCACAGGCTGACAAGGAGCTGGCTTATGTACCAGCTGTGTATTATCCCTGACTGTCATCAGAGGTCTCCACAGAAGGCCTCTGGATGAGATGTAGAGAGTTGAATGTAATCTGTCGGGAGATAGTGGTAGCATTAGAAAGATCAGTGATAAATTGACTTTTAGATCCTGTTAGCAGCAAAGTAAAAATGACCCGAGGGAGGACGAAGCAGCCAGAGATGTACCCCAGGGTAATACTCGTGAGCGAAGTTCCAATGGAAGTTCTTCTCAGAGCTCCACATATACATTTACTATATGGGTGAAAGGACCCTGACCGGCTCACTTGGCCTGGGCAGCAGAAGCCTTCCTCGCCGTCTTCCTCCCAGCACAGTGGTGTAGCAAGGAGTGAGGTGAAACCATAGTCCCACGTATTTTCTAAACAGGATGTATTGCAGACATCTGTTGTTTGGTGGATGGGGCAAGCCTCACTACAGACAGCTGGAATCATTCTGTGCAGCAAATGCTCAAAGGGCCCAAGAGAAGCGGCACTATTGCTGGTAGTCGGACACAGTTGAAGAGGACAGCAGTTCCCTAGTGTACAACTAAACCTGAAATGTTAATGGGGAAGACTTTTCCTACGTCAGAAATGGAGATGTGAGATAAGTGCTAAGGGAGCTTAAGAGTTGGAAGTTGGTAAGTACATAAGTTAATTCGCAGATAAAAATTCACATCTCCAGCTGTGTCCTGGGTGCCTGAAGGGTAGGGGAACCTATATTGCTGCTCCAAGATTATGCATGGGTAGCAAGCGGATGAGGACGACCCCTGACTAAAGAATAGTTAGATGCCTGGCACAGGCGTGTGCCAGCAAGGCGGAGCAGACTCCCTATCTCATGCTAATGTGTAGAAGGCAACAGCCACGTGGGTGGTTGGCCCATGTATCAGCGATACATGGCATAGAGCAAGGATACTTGAGTACATGTGGTAGCTAGTCTGATGTAAACTGCTAGGCTACAACTGAAAGACCCTGAAGTTAGTACAGGAAACCACCTTTGGAAAGATGTGCACCGTTGATTCAAACCCTGCTAAAGGTTAGTAAGGAGGGGAAGGAAGACAAGAGCAGCACATGGGTGTGAGATCTCTCCTGTGCAGGATGTGCCTGTGGTGTCCGGCCTACACAGAGCATCCAAGGGGACGGAACCTGCCACCACCAAACTAATGTATGCAGGTGATGTGCGGGTGGCTTGGATTCAGGCAACAGGGAGCCTACATGCCTGTAGACACATCCGCTGTAGGGGTCGTAATGGAAACACAGCACTCTGTGGCAGCGGCACAGTTCAGCTGAACGGGAGGCACGACAAAGATCAAGGCTCAATTTATAAAAACTGTGCCTGTGGCATATCAAAATAATACAAATCTGTGTTGCTGTTCCTTTAATTTGCAGTGTGGAAGCACAATTGAACACTGGTGAACAAAGCACTCTGCTAACCTGAGTAATCCTCCTCTTTAGGCGTGAGTGTGTCCAGGTCAATGGAGTTGATGCTCGGCGAACGTATCAAACTTGCAAGGTTGAGTGTCAGGTTGAGCCTGTTGCGATCCAGTTCACCTGATGTTTCTATGCTCATCACTTCATAATGGACTTCTGATAAATCATTTGATGGTATCTGGAAAAAAAAAGTAACTAATCACACGACTGGTTCTCATCAATATTTAACATATAAAATGGACACTCAATTTTTTTTAATTCTATTCATTTCTCAAAGTGAATTTGGACGTTTGCCACAAAAACTATTTCAGTGCATATATTTCAACCACTCTGTTCAAAAGCAGGATATATTAATTACATATCAAAGAGTGCTTACAGGCAGAATAGTCTGGGACTAATAATGATGATGTGTGATGCCCGGCTGTCTGGAAGAACACTACATCAACCAGTAGAGGTTTTTGTCGGATGCTAGGCCAGGCGCACCATAATCAGGCGAAGAAGTCCCAAGTTTCATAGCCCTTGCGAGGCACTGGAGCACATCCAGTGTAAAGGACTGGCCTGGTAGCTTTGTAGCAGGGTACAAAGTCAGGTTCTGGCAATGAGAATTTACACGTGCCGCTTAACCTAATAATTAACAAAGATTACAACTCATCGCCATTTGTTCCTACTTTCACTGCTACAGGAGACAGAATTTCTCACATGAATTCTCGGCCGCCTACTCTACCAGGTAACAGGAACCTATGAGCAGATTTTCATCACCTGAAGATTATACAACCCGGCAGCCCCCACCCCCTTCACCAAGCTAGAGCCAACAAGCCACCCACTACCAGAAAAGGCCGCGCGCCGCCAACGAGGCACGAAGCAGAAACACTGACCAGAGTTTTTCGACTCCCATGCCAACCAGTGCAGGAGACTCGCACTCCCACGCCGGAAGCCTACAAGCTTCACCTATATAAGACTGGACGCTGCTGGCCTCTGGCAGTTCATTCTTCACAAACTCTCTCGTGACATCCCAGAGCACTAATTTAGTGCTGGGACCTCTGGGAACTTCGAAACCAATATCCATTAAACACGTACACATATACTTAACTTCACTTTGTCTCCTCCCCCCTTTTACTAGCAAGTTTAACTTTAAATACTTTTGCATTCGTATAGAACCAATTACTCTCCTTTTTACTAGAACCAGCTCGCCTACACCTGGAACCACAGTTACCTTCATCTGTCCATGGTCTGATAGGAGGTAGCACATGTCACATGTTTATTGCATCTCCAATAAACACCCATTGTTCCCTACCCTTCTGCTTTTCATTTACAGGGTACTTCTCTGTGTGACGGTAAGGGATAGAATACGACGTGCACCGCCAACAGGAACCCAGAGTACTGACATCCACGTTAGACAGCTACCTGTTTCTTCCCAACCCCCGAGCACTAAGTCAGTGCTGGTGGGGAGAACCAGCAGCACGTCAACCACTAGAAACACCTTCATTCAGGGAGGGGCTACAAGCTCAGGTTATCTCTCACTTTGAGCATTAAATTAGCGCTGAAGTGACATTATCCTGGGAGTTGCCGCCAACCCGGTGCGAACACACAACCAGTAGAGGCTTGGTGGCCCACAAGGCTCCACGTCCCTTATCAGCCTGCGTGGGGGATCAGTGATGACTCCTACCAAGCTCGTGCTGGCAAGACTCCATTGGGCTACACATTAATTACCGTTCCTGTTTAAGTGCACTGCGTAGGTTGTCAGACCGGTGTGCCCTATGCCTTACAAGGTGAGGAGTGGCAAGAGGCGTAGAGAGCAATACCTGGCACAAGCTGCTATCAAACCATGGATAGTATTACCTCACTCTACACAGGACAGGCAGGTGGAACGGGAAAGCACTGCCCAACTTAGACGACAAGCAGTAGCGCCTGCTTCGGTACCAGTAATACTCTTTGTCACCGTGCATTCGCATTCACCCTTTGAGCCACCCAGTGATAAGAGGGTTGCTAAACCGAACAGAGACCAGATATGGCTGGGCAATACTTCTGAAGCAGTGAAGCCTACCAATGGAATCGCCGCTTCAGAGTAGACCGAGCTCGCCGCTATTGGGTGAAACCTCTTCAACCACAACACCCAAAACAACGGAATAAGTAAGCAATAGCCAGCACCCCCATTTTGTACCATAGAACCATAGTACACCACCCTGCTTTTGGTCTAGCGGAAAAATTCTCGACATACGTGTCAGTCAGACTTAACCAGCATGCATCAGAGTGTACGTTTCAAGTTGCAGGCAGCTGGTGGAATACCTGGGCGACATGTGTGTACTGTGCTATGTAGGGCAATAGGTTGTTCAGTGGAGCAGGGGCGTGCAGCAGGTATTTTGGTGTTCTGACTACGGACGTTGGTACGTGCCGATGGGGGGCAGAGCAACAAAGTCGAGTCATTAGTAGGCAATGGGGACTGTTGGTGGCTGTTCTGGCTGGCTGAGGTAATCTATGAGCCACGGGTGTACCTCACCGCTGATACAAGTCCAGGCCATGAACAGCTCCTTAGGGATTCCTGGTTTTTCAGGTAGAAGGAGGTGGTGCAGGAACTGAATCTGCTCTCACATTGCAAGCTGGTGGATGAAGGCGATAAGGGAAGGGGTCAGTTCTCGCAAAAGCCTGAAGGCAATGAGCATCTGTTTAACTTTCTCCTTTATACAACTACGTTTGGAAAAGGCACTTGGACACACACAAGACATGCTAACATCTGTGAGGTGAAATGCGGGGAATGTGATTCCTTTACGTAGTACCAAGCCACGTGGAGCGGCTGCTGGCTGTGCAGTTCCCCTATCCCAGTGCTCGACACCTAAAAGCAGTGAAAACTGTGAGTTAGGTCTAGCCGTCAACAGTCTCAACACGTGGGTGTAAAGCCCCACCGAGTCTTCCTCATTCAGGGAACATCCCTACCGGCACAAAGTGTGGTGGAAAAGATCAGCACCAAACTGACAAACTGGTCTGGAAGCAGATTACCAGTGAGTGGACTCCACAGTTCTGCCTACCTGAGTACGCAGAAAGTAGAGGTGAGAGAATGTGATTTTTTCTCACAAAACGAAAATTAAAGATATGTTATGAACTTTCGTGAAACTGAAACGAAAATGAAGAAATAATATCATTATACTCAGCCTTAATGAAAGCTTAACGAATTTCCTAACATTATAGCAGGTTATTCACTATAAGAGTTTTAATGGAAAATTGAACCACAAATATGTAAGATATGGCGTATTTACCAAAGGGGCTTTTTCCTACATTTATGTATTTATTTCAGATATAAAATAATGAAAACAAACAAAATTATTTACAGGCAGAAATTTTCTTTGCTGGTGCACTAAATGAATATTCATTAAACACCCAATAGTTCATCGAAATCGAGAATTTTCGTTTCATTAAAACTTTCGATAACCAAATTTCTTACCAAAACGAATACGAAAGCTGTAATTTTTCATTTTCGTTTTGTTATACCGAATATTTGCACAACCCTAGCAGAAAGGCTGGCCTGTTGCGAGTGAGTGTGGGTTAAGAATTAATGTGTTGGCTCGAATGGGTAGAATTTCCGGGATCACCTGCATTTCTCTCAAGGGTTGAGGTCAACTGGGATAGGTGCAGGATGAGGTCAACTGGGATAGATGCAGGATGAGGTCAACTGGGATAGGTGCAAAGTCTACAGGAACGTGATACTCATGAATTGGGTTAAACACGTTTATTCCGTGTGAAGGAAATAAACATATGGTGTCACACTACTTCCTAAGTGCCAAAGAGCTTAGGCGAAGCTATGCCTACATAAGCCAAGTAGAGGAGAAAGATCTGATCCTGAACTACAATGGACGGGATAGACTAGCGCTGTGAAAATAACTATAACTGGACCAACTCCCTATTCCATTATTGCCCAGAAGGGGACACAGTGTCTAAGCGTGTAGATGATTTGACGTTGGGGTCTCTTCGGCAAGATGCTTGGATTACTCAGCACGGCGTGAGAGGATTGATCTCGGCAAGGAGACCAAGGATTAGGAGTCCCTTCGGCACTGAAAGTGTGGTGAAGAGGGAAGGTATAGTTGTGGAGCTTGGTTGAGCAGGCTGGTCAGTTCCTAGGTGGCTTGCCCCGTGAGAAAATAAAGGCTAGTCTGATCGCAGGCTGGTCAGTTCTCCGGTAGTGAGTGTAGTGGGGAAATGAAGACTGGTCCTTAGTCGAATTCTGACTCTATATTTATACTCTACTGGGCAGCTGCCTCGGCATTCATTGGCTGGCATCTCATAGCGAAGGGTTGCCGCTGAGGGGAGGGGGGTGGCGAAAGCATACCTTCTTTGGCGTGATGTCATCGGCCGGCTGGAAAAAGAAGGAAGACAGTGACAAAACATACTGTAGGAGTCGGTGGGCAGTAAGTACTCTGTGCCTTCGGCTTCATAACTTCGGTGGGCCAGTGAATAATACAAGTTGCTGGCTGGAACATCCATTCTTACCGTGGCGAACAGTACACATTTGAAGTCACGTGGTGGTCAAAAATGACCAAATCCATTGTAATCAGATAAAATGCTATACCAAGCTGATGAGCTGAAGTGATTTAATTACCATTGTTGTCAACGTGTCGTGCAGTAACGAGATTGTTCTTAGCATCAAAAAAACTGGAGATGAGACAATTAATGTTGTGTTTTTCACTCCAAGAACTGCATTACCTTTTAAATTTCTTAAAAATCAAAAACTGCTGCAATAAAATGCCACGAGCACACTGTTGTGTTTCCTTTTGTAACTCCATCTGTCACTGGATCAGTAGGTATATAATTGTAAAAGATGTATGTCTAATGAAGCGACTAGTTTTTTTGGAAACAACAGCTTCATAAACTGCTTACGAAGCATCCAATAGCTACTAAGCTCAATCTGTAAGAACACTGCACTTGAATGAGTGTCAAGTATATTTGTGTCCACTCCACCACCTAGACAAACTTTAAATTATTCATATACTGTACAACTTGGCCGACGCCTGTAGAGGACGCCATGGAGGAGGTCATCTGTTCTTCACATCCACAGGATGGGCGAAAGAGCATTCTGAAACACGACAACTGTAAGCACTTCTGCTTGTTTCCTCTCCTGAATCCGTGCCCTAGTATGACCAGAAAAGCAACAGGATGGCCAAGATGGCGTGTGGAGTTTTGTGGGCAACAGGACCACCAGTTCTAGCCACTCCTAACAACACATGTTCATGGTACTAGCTTACAGAGATACAACTGAGCCGCCATAGCACCTACACCTCACACAGAGGTTAAGGACCAACTCCACCACTACCTGCTTTCACCACCTTAGCGACCAAGCAAAGAAAGCTGCTGTCTGCATTTCAATAAGATGGGAGTTACACCTTGCAGTGTCATTGAAAAATTTGCAGCAGTAAACATCTAGACTGGCTTGATAAAACTAAGCCACTATGACAGCTTATTGGATATGTTTAGGAAATAGCTGAAAATGTTTCAGGACACATAACATGTCATGCCTCCTCATTCTACAAAAAGGATGACTCAGGGAAGATGAATGCTACTTCCTAGGTAGCATAATGTGTGATCGGCTTAGTCTCCGTGTGCACAAGAAGATGGTAAGGACTCGTCCAACCCCATCCTGATGCCCAAAGACCTTCTAGAAAGGGACTGTCCCACTCCCCTAAATGCACATTTCTAATTTATTTCCAAAAACTAAAAGCAAAACAACTATATTATGTGCTGACAACAGTTTGATATTAATTATAACTTAAAATACATTCTCAGGAATAAAGCACCTGGCCTTGTAAACTGAAGTTGAACATCCGTATGGTGGTATACCTTGCAGGATGCATACCTCCTTAAGATGCAGCGTGAACTGCTGGATGAGGGGCCGGCGGCTGAAATACCAGAAGCGCTCATTCTGCGGAAACACCTTCACTGCCGTCTCAATCAGGAAGCGGACTGGTTCCTGGATGCCACGGATTACCAGGTCTACGGCCACTGTGATGAAGGTGCGGCTGTCCTTCGCAGACTCCAAGTTTAGGGACTCAAAAGCAGGGTCTCCAGGATCCCAGTGACCAGAAATAATGTAGCACTGCTTGTCCCCCGTACCAGAGCCCATAGACACCTGCTGGAAGGAACATATATATATGTAGCACTGCTTGTCCCCCGTACCAGAGCCGATACAGACACCTGCTGGAAGGAACATATATATATGTAGCACTGCTTGTCCCCGTACCAGAGCTCATAAACACCTGTTGGAAGGAACAGCTATATGTAGCACTGCTTGTCCCCCGTACCAGAGCCCATAGACACCTGCTGGGAGGAACAGCTATATGTAGCACTGCTTGTCCCCCATACCAGAGCTCATAGACACCTGCTGAAGAATTTACAAAAACCCACATTGTCATGAAATGAGACCCCACATAAACGAGAGTGTCCACGTAACGTAAATTTGCCTCATCACAAGGGACACAGTAAAGTAACATAGAATAAAATTGTACTTTTATTCGAAATTTGGTGCTGGTTCCCTGGTTTGCTTGCCAGAAGATTTGTTTGCCGAGGCTACATTAAAGTAACTTCCAAGTAAGCAAGCTGAAAAAATTATGTTTACAATTTCCCCGCAAACCTCATAAGTGCTCATGTAAAAGTAAGTATTTAGACCAAAACCTAAGAAATAAAATTGCTGTTTGTACTTGAGAAAATTAGAACGACACATTTAACTCAGAATCCGAGAATTTTGTGAGCACTGACAGGAAGTGAACACGTGAAACCAATGCCCATCAGCGGGCCCGTAAACACAACCTTGAATAAACCCTCGCCATTCCTTACAATGCGACTGAGTGACATTGAATTAACTAACTATGTAAACCTGCTTAAGAGCATGAGGCGAGAACTCGCTGTGAGTATGCCATAACCCGCAACCAAAAAATTCAAAACCTTCGTAAAAAAAATTCTCTGAGTGTAACCTGTGTATAACCAATATTTTTGAAAATAGTTTCAAAAGAAATTTTTTTTTTCTGAGGTCATAACCTCAAATTATTTTGTACTCCTTGTAACGCAATCTAACTTAAAACTTTTAATTCCCTTGTAAAACGTAACAACGCCACAAACCCCGTCAAAAACGCACGGCTAGGAATTTGATGTAAATAAATCACGTAGTAAATAAGACTAGTATTTTTCCTTAGAAGGAAACCCATATAACCCCATAGAAGTAAATATTAGGTGAGTTGACATTGTTTTATGTGCCCCTTGTTGTAGTATAGAAGAGTGTAAAATTAAGAATTGTGCGTAACCCAGTGCTATGTAAATTTACCACCATCAGCATGGCCAGCGTAATTCTCTTCTCAGTGCAAGTAAGGATATGCTAAGTCTACGAGAAATGCAATCTTGTCCCCAGCCAGTCAGACTGAAACCCTTATGCATAATTTTAACAAGTAAACATAACCTTGTATGTAGCAGTTGACTCACACCCCTGTGCAAAGTAGATTAAGAGTGTATCCTGCTTGTAACCTCACTAGGAGGGGCCGCAAGGAAAGTTGTAATTTACTTTAGTTTTGCGTATTAACCTCCTTGTAATGTACGCCAGTATAGAGCATCTAGCCATAATTTTGTATATTATCTCTTGGTATTGTACGCCACTGCAAGGCGTTTACAAGTAAAAACATTGATTTAATCATCCCACTATAATCACCTAGACAAGGATCAAGATTGTTTTATAGCTTATAATTGTCCACTGTATAAATTTTCATGTACGAAACGTACCCGAGCGTATCGCGTCTAGCCTGTAAGAGTGTATAATGTGTTGAGAAGATCTCTCACCACCAGTGCGCACAAACCAATTGTTTTCACGCCTTAAATGGAGTTGTGACGATATTCCACACACTCGTGCCTGAGCCCCTTAATGTAACAATAAACAGAGGCCCAAGACTACCTGAGTTCATGAACCCTCTGCCCTAGTACAGACCTCTAAAGTTTCCTGCGCACTGACCATGAAAACCTTGCTCAGAGTATAGCACTTAAGCAAGTACCTGTTCATATATAATAGTGTGTGTAAATCCCGCTATGTAAGGGAACATTATGTTACCTATTAGTACATAAGAGTGCCTTCACTTGTGATTATCGTCTAAACAAAACGTTATAACCATCCTTGATAATTTTTGTCAAAGTATTTCCTTGTACGTAACCTAGTTAGAAAGAGATTGTATTCAGTGTTCATATCTTATGAAAATGTGTTTACAGCATATATTCTGTGTGCACAAATTGTACTACACCAATTAACCCCAAGACACCAAGATAAAAATATAATTTTTGTTTTTATTGAGTGATGCCAGTGTTTTACTCCCATGGTGCAATACCCCTTTAGCTTGTAATGCCACAATGCCACAAGGGCGAGATAAATTTGTTAAGCGAAAGCATAATGCTGAGGAAATGTCTGGCAAAATGTATGCAAGCAAAGGTTAACCGGTATACTGAAAGTGCTATTGAAATCTACATCAGTGCTCAAAAGTTGTAGTGCGTACGTGACAGCGTCTTACCTCGCCAGCTCTCCTAGACAGACTGCCCAGAGGCAAGCGTCACACGGAACTACCATGGCTGCCTACGGGGTTCACATAATCGGAAGTGCTATGCACGCCGAGTAAAACTTTTATATATTGAAAATAAAAGTGGCACAAATAATTTAAATATTGTTTTACATTTTAGAATTTACTTGTTAATTTTCTGTATTATTTTAGTGTCTCTTTATGACGGCGTTCACACCGGAATATTACTGTTCTTAATCTCCATGCAACACGTACTTTGAATTCATAACCAAGTATTTTCAAATTGACAACAAACACTTCAAAACATTTTAAGACATTTCAAACCCTGAAAATAAAATAAGAAACATTTTACACTGCAAAAATAATATTCTATTAGGAAAGTTCAGATTTGAGCCTCTTTGCGCACGTGCATGTACACGTGACATGTGTGTGGTGAGTGCCATCATGGGCTCTAGCGCCGCTGGCTGTTAGCCGGCATCACATTTTGGCACTAAACCATATTATCTCATCAGTTCTATTACTTAACAGCTACATCTCGTATATTTAAAAAAAATTGAAGTGATATTTATTCCTACATTTAATGGTTACCACCGCCACACTACTTTTGGGTGGCTCTCATTACAGTATTATTGCCCTGTCACCTGAGAGACCACTATGATGTAATTATTAAACCATTCCCTTTCCACCAGAATACACCAGATTCAATTTTTGGTGGGGTCAAATCCATAGATATTTTTGCACATGGGGAAACAGCAGACATTCCATTGGTCAATGGGTTTCCTCAACGTACTCCCAATTTCCCACACCATTGCATTCCTTCAAAGTCCATCTCCAGTCCACATACATTGGCCCTAAAACCCTCAGCTGCTAAGCAGCATCCAAATCTCTATTACTCGCCTTGTTGTCAGACTCCTGGCTCAAGAGATAAGAAAAATCCCCAGGCCTGTTTCACAGAATTAATGGAAAGAAAGATTGTAAATCAACTTATCTCACACTTAATGTGTAAGAGAAGGAGGAGGCGTACTCACCATCTCGAGCAGCTGCATGTCACTGTGCCGCACGTTGCGCCCGGGACTAACGAGAACGCCGAAGCAACGCTCCACCTCCAGGTCGCGGCCGCTCTCCGATACCTGTTGCACCGTCAGGCACAGCTGCTTCTCCAGATTTACACGCAGCTTGAAGTAGCTGCGGTCCTTGGGCACTGCACTGAAGCCCCCCTACACACGTGCTCAGACCTCAACCACCCTGCATCACAGCTAACTCTTTTTCAATCCACTCTTACTAACACCATTTTTATGTACACACACAACAGAATTATTATTTTATATTTTATTTTGTATTTTGAGTGCCCTACATTCCTACCATCAACAGCAACAAGGCATTGGTACAGGAAAACTAGAGATTAAGGAAATGGGAAAAGAATCAGCCAAGGCCCATATTAAGAAACCATTTATGTGAAGTGATTTTGATAAACAATGGAAAACCAAAATCAGATGGCCAGACTGAGAATTGACTTCAAGTCCTCCCGAATGCTAGTCCAGTATTTTACCACCATGGTACCTCGCTTGGTACCACTGCAATACCTCACTCAATTATAATGAACACTGAACATACTTACTCTGCCGTCGTCCTCTTTGATCTCCATGCTGACCTCAAACACGAAGATCTCAATGTGCTCCTTGTCTGGAGGCATAGACAAGTCTGCAGATGTCACAGAGCTGATCATCGAGCGAGGAACTCTCTGGAATGCTTTGGCGAAGCACGAAGACACCTGGCCCACCTGTCAAACACAAGCCAGCACAAATCCTCAATACATGGTTATGGTATTTAATCGTTGTACATGTGCTGTGTTAAGTGAAATCCTTAATGAACTCTGTAAGCTACGAAAAGAATGTGTGTCAACAGTCAACACATACAGTTACTAGCAGAAAGTGTCCAATTGCAAATTGTCATAGGTATACAAGTTCCTGCATTATTTTAATTCTTTCATCTTATTATTTTAACTGAGAATGAAGAGAGCAGTCACTAAAAAATAAAATGAATTTGGAGAATTTACACAAAATTATAACACCTAACAAAATGTCTTACTACAATTTTATTGGAACAATTAACTCATAAATGTAAAAAAAGTTGCACATTTCTGGTGTTACTCTTTTACTGTTAGCAAGAAAAAATTGTCCTATTTATATTGTAAGAAACTTCTATGACAATCTGATTTTTTAACACAGAAAAAACTTATGCAAAATAACCAGTAGTGTTCCTACCAACCTCCCAAAAAAAATGTTAATATCCAAGTCTTGTTTTTTGACTGCACAGAATTATATTCTACACACAAAAAAGAAATCTTATTTCACTTTGGTGAAATAATTATTACCACTAATAGCAGAACAATCACAAACATCAAAATCTCAGTAAATTATTAATCTAAATACCTACCAAATCAACTGCAATTTTCCTCACGAATATAATTTCTACCACTATGACAAACTGTTTAAACTGTCAAGTACAATAGTGCAACACGCTGGCACATTCACCCTGGATTTCATCCTTTCCCCTATCATATACCCTGTAATGATGCAGGCAATAGTAATTGGTATGTTCAGGAAATATTAATTTTTTCTATACTTTTGGGGATTATTGTAATTTATTCAATGTTTGAAACTTTGTGGCAATAGTAATTTGTATTTATTTTAATGCATTTTTTCTTTTTAAAATTGATAATTTCATTTAAGTTGTTTGACAACAGCAACAATTATCATAAGGTGTTGTAACATTTTTTTTTTTTTTTGCTAGCAAGCTGCGAACACGTGGTTGGCTGTTGTGATATGGTGCAATATGAAGAGGTGTATATGTGCATACATGACAAGAATCATGCCTGTGTTGTGAGGCTTTCAGAGATGCAGTAGTGTGTATTGTGCTATTTTTAGATATGACAATACCCTGATTTGGCATTTTCTGGTAGCTCATTCAATGAAGTTTATATACTTACGGTGGACATGGCCCCTGCCAGTTCAGTCTGAGACAAAATTCTGATACAGTAACCTCCTAGTTGTTGAGCAGTGAGTTCACATTCAGTTCGCAATCAGTTAACAGTTGCAAAGTCAAGATGTAGTGCATGACAAGTGATGGTCCCTCACTGTGGCAGTGCTAGCCAACTCTTTTCTTTCAACTTATATCCAAGCACAAACTTAAAACTACTAAATTTCTTCCCTGTCTGTATGACAGTCACTTAGGGTACCAGAAGAGAATTAAGTATTTCTCTCTCGTCTTCGTAAATATCAAAGCAATGGGAGTGTTATCGATTAAGCATAATCAAGACTGATTCTACCTAGATTCTTGTCCCTGCTTTTGTTTGTTGCGGTGAAGATTTTTTCATGTTGCTGTAACAAAACTGCTCATAGCACAATAAAATCTAGTTCAAAAGCTCTTACGGCTAGGTTATTTATTTATTTTTGCGTCTTTCATATACAAACTTGAGAATTTTGATCTGAGCAAAGCCAAAAGGGCTAGTGTTCAACAAATGTCATCTGGCACATCTGTAACATTACAACCCATTTTCAACTCCCTCGCTACTGTACACAACTCATCAATCCTTTCAAACATTTACTCAGAGTCGTCAGTCTCCTTACAAACAATAACATCATAATCCCCCCTAAACTTCACCAGTCCTGTTCAGTGTTCACTGACAAGGCTCAAACTGATATCAAACAATCATTTTGACTAAATTTTTGTGCTCAAACTTTCTCCAGAGCAGGTATGAAAAAAAAAGCCAAGCAATTCCAAAACAAAACTAACTGTTGTAAAATGCTAATCAAAATGGAACGTCAAAAAACTGATAAAGGTATTTTATTCCCAGTGGTGCCCCACGTACCATATTCATTTGGAAAAACAATGGGAAAAGTGCAAGATAAAATGTAATGATACGAGTCGTGCCAGTCAACACAGTCAAACTTTAGCTCGCCTAACTCACGTCAGGTATGAACACCGAGATTTGAGTTTATAAAGGTGCCAGAGTCAATTATTATTATTATTAATCAGACAAGCCAGAAATATAGTTCAACTGGATTAATTATAGTATGCACTTTGCACTTAAGTTACCACAGCGGTACAGAAAATTAAACAGTTCAATCACAACAGCGGCACAAAAAAAATTCTCCACAGAACGAGCAGGAACGAGACAAGAATCACAGTATATAGATTATTCTGATGTCAAAAAACCTCAAATTGCAAAGCTATTTACGAAGGCGGGAGAGAAAATAAACATTCTCCCAGCACCCTGAATGAATGACCCCTCACACCAGCGGAAATAATTTAGTACATTTAGGTTATTCCAAAATATGAAAAAGAAAGATCACAGGTGCAGGCACTGCAATGTGAGCTGCAATCGCAACTCGCATGTACTCTTCAAACGTCTATCTTGGGTTCTCACTGACCAGAACTCAACTCTTCTACTCTGGAAACAGAGTGCGAAATAAGTTAATTGAAAACTGGGCTACCATGAAGGCCGTACCTACTATAAATATCTTCTCAAAGCTTCGTCGCGTGATGCTGTCGTATCTAAAAATAGTACACACACAGACCCCTTGCAATACGGATGTCTATCTCATTACATGGCCACAGTAGGATGCACTATTTTACAACAGCTAACTACGTGTCTTTAGCTTCATAGTAAAATAAAATGATGTTGCATCACCTTATGCTGATTAATGCTACTGTCAAACGACTTCAAATTAAATTATAAACTTTGAAAATTGAATATACATAAAATAAATACAAATTGCTATTATCTCAAATTCTAATCATTGAATTACTTTATCCTCAAAAGTATAGATAAAATAAATATTTCCTGCATATAACAAGCACTATTACATGCAACGTTACAACATTTCACTAGAGCAGCAAAGCAAATGATTAGGAGCAGAAAGGTGTTTTTTTTTTTTTTTTTTTTTTGTAGGTTTCAACTGATAACACATCTAGTAAACTTTAATAAAACCATGGAGTGCATATTTGAAATCATTTGATCATTATCTGCAGGATAGTGTGACGCCGGCTAACAGACAGCGGCGCTAGAGCCCATGACGGTGCTCACCACGCACGTGTCGCATGTGTCGCACGTGTGCAAGGAGGCCAATAGTCATTCTGAAGTCCCACATAAATATTATTTTTCAGTGTAAAATGTGTTATATTGCATTTGCGGGGTTTAATATGTCTTAAAATGTGTTCCAGTGTTTGTGGCTACTTTGAAAATTCTTTGGTTATAAAATCTAAAGTGCCCACGGTGCCGAGATTAAGAACCCCGATATTCCTGCATGAACGCAGACATAAAGAGAGACTAAATTAATATGAAAATCGATGAGAAAATTATAAAAACGTAAAATAATATTTAATTTGTGCCATTGCATTTTCAAAAATTAAATATTTTACTCTGCGTGCATAGCACTTCCGCTTATGTAAACCCCATAGGTGGCCATGGTAGGTATATGCGACGCTTGTATATGGACAGTCTGTCAAGGAGAGCTGGCGAGGTGAGAGACTGTCACGTACGCATACGCACTACAACTTTTGTTCATTGATTTAGGTTTCCATAGTCACATTTTCCCCAGCATTGTGCTCCGCTTTATTAATTTATTGCACCCTTGTGGCATTTCTAACTTAATCGAGGAGAAGGAGTAGAAAGATGTCAGTATAGGTCACACGAACCACGCAACTTGAATCAGGCACCATCCGTCTATGTTTATGGTGTTTCATTGTAACTTCTGCATTACTGCTACATCCAATTTTAAGGGCTTTGTTTTTATGTATATATTTGAGGGTTTTTTCATGCTTGAATATTTTACGGCAAGATTACGTATAACCACGTGGCAGACAGACGCCAAGTCTTTGTATACGTCATCGTTGCATTTGAGAGCTTATTTATGTAACATCATAAGTGCAATATTTATTTCAGGGTTCTATGTCAAATTTTGTCAAGGTTCCGTGTAATTTCACGTAAATAGTGCTTTTTGTATTTGACCGCACGGTCATGTTAATGTTTGATTTTACTGCCATCAGGCATGTTACAAGCCTGTAACCACCTCAAACGTAGAGAGAATAATTTTCTCAGCAAGAATAATATTTTGTCTGAATTTAATTTGCAGTTTCCACGCAGAAATATTACAATTTCATCTGCACCACGTGGTCTGCTACGAACTTCATCCAGCGGCATCAGTGCCATCTAAACTTGTTTTCACACGTGTGTGTTTATTGTGAATATTCATCTCGTGTCCCATCTTGTTTCATGTATCTTTTGAGAGTTTATATAATTTTGTAATTAGTGTATGGCGCAATCATTCCTTCCTAGCTGGCTCTGTGTAATGTATAGGCCATCACCACATTACCCACGTGCTGGAGGGCGAGCCCCGACGAGTTTGCGTTATGTCACGCCGAGTAATCACACGTGTTAATGTATCATCAAGGGTTTCATTTGTAATTCACAGTGTCCTGTCGTCAGGAAAATACCGTCAGTCCACCTTAACGGCTGTCTGCCCTTTTCCCTTGTAACTGCTGTGCTTTCACGCACCTCGGTGAGATCATCCATCTAGGAGTGCGCTAGATTAATTGCAGGCTGGGGAGAACCCAAGCGGAATTGGCTAGTCATGACCAAGATTATCATAATTTCATTCATTGGCACGTTGATGTGTATGCATAGTAACAATAAAAACAAGTCTACAGTGAACTTACCACTTTATTCAGTAGTGACAGTGTCCTAGACATATATTTTATTAAGAGATTTTTTAAATGATGTTTTTAAGTGATGCCTACATGTTTGTAAGTACACACGGGTGAGACAGACACACAGAACCCACAACATCCCTGTGAACCCTGAGTGTCAATAGTGCAGTGATTGGGAAACACCACTGGCGCCCAAATTATCAGCAAGTATTTGTGTCATTGTTCGTCTTGTGGCTCATCCGATGGTGTCAATTGTTACAGTCGCTTATTCTCGTGCAAGTAATGTTTCGCTGCCCTTTTCAAGTATCCCTCTCCCTTTCAACAATTGTGTCAACTTAAAATCCACTCATGGGGCCTGCGAGCGACATTACTGTGCACCTTTCCACTCACTCTGTAGCATTTTCTATTCTTTGTCTGGAAACTGCAAATGGACTGAAATAACGAACACATGGTATACAGTTATCAAAGATTTGCAGTCTGCGTGTGTTTTTTTCTGTCAAAATGCCAGAGTGGAGCAAAGATATCGCACAAGAATAAAAATTTTCACAACCAAAAAAAATATTTCAAAGGTAGGCAAATATTTATAAGCAGATCTTAAAACATCCAAAATCGGTTGAAGATAATATTTCAATTGGTAATAAAAAATTTTAAGTTGAAATTATTACATGAAACTATTTCTGACTAAACCCTTCTGCTAGTTGCAAACACGTTGTAATGATGCAGTTTATAATAATTAAATTGGGAAATTTGGTTAATTTACTTTTTTTTTTACAAGGAACTGTAATCAGTTATAAATATTTGAAGTTTTGGCCATGTTAGAATGTTTATCTGTCCTGCGTTTGCTTTTTCTGAAATCGTAGTTTCATTCAAATTTTTTTCTTCTGAAGGGACAATTGAATAGCACCCATTCATTTTTGGTTACCATTAACTAAATAGGGATTCTTAATTCTTGTGCTAAAAAGTGACAAACGTACTAAAAGTAATGATAAAAAAAGTTCATTTAAAAAATTTTTAACACTGGCTTAACATTGCTTGAAATTTATTGAGCAACAAATTATTTTGAAATCTGTCCATCCCCACAAAAAGTCAAAGGTGCCACTCAGCACAAGTACAGCAGCAATTGAGGACAATGTTAAAAGGAGAGCATGTACAAATAAACTGCTCTCAAGGGGAAATTACAGTACTCGTCAAAAGTTTAATACCACTGTGCAATATCCATAGTTACTATGCAGAACGTAAAATTTTTCCACAAGAGGGTATGTGGTTTCTCTCTCTAAACAGTTCCAATAATTTAGTATGTATTGAAAGACTTCAATGAATTAGCATATATCAAAAGACTTCAATGCTTTAGGCAATATATTACGGAAGTTATACATTTTTATATTGTGGAAGACCACTATGAAAATTCACTTCTTTTAGACATTGGATGTGAATATTGCTGTGCCAGCCTTTCCCCGGTGCAGGAATGTTAATAGCTGTTTGGCAATCTGACAAATTTGCTTTGTTCACTTGCTGCCACTAGGGCTGCTAAGTGCCCTTATGACATTTCATGTCACTAGCCATTTATTTTCCAGTTTCAGGCATGCTCTTCAATTCCTCTGTATCGGAGTCCTGACCATTAATTACTGCAATTTAATCACTGCACATACTGTCTCACAGCTTCTACCAGTACACTACTCCATCTGTACTTGATCTGTGCCCCTCCCATCTTTACTATTGCTTACTTTGGGGCAAGGATCATTCAGGGTGGCTACACAAAACATAAACTAAATTCCTTGATTTTTCCAGAATTTCCCTGTCTATCCCCTGACCTATATCAATGAAATAAAACCACATTTTTCAGAAGTTTTATCCAATTGATACCTTGTACACAAACTAATATAAATGTTTATGAACTTACACTCTTGGAGCTATACATTTAATGAGAGGAACTTTAAGAGTTGTGTAATACGTTGACATTGGGTTACTGACAATGATATAAAGGTCAGGCAAGGTTTTAGTATGTCTGTCAGAGAGACGGGCGACATGACTGGGCTGAGTATTGGCTGCTAACCGGACCCCGACCGGTATATAAGCTGAGACGCGTGGCTTGACGGCATGGCACAAAGTCTGGTGTAGACTTAACTGTCTTCCGCAACACTGGTTTACACACAGCCTCTGATTTACCCAGAATGGGGATAGCCATGGGTAGCTCCTGACTCGGCCGCTGTTGCTGCTGGAGCCCAGTCCTTGGGCTAACGTAGTGCTGCGGCTGGCGGTGCTGGTAGGAGCCCATGGAGGGCTGCTGGTCCTGCTGGGCTGGAACGACGGGTTCGAAATACCTAGTGGTACATGGAGTCGATGACCGAGTACAGCTCGCCAGTGGTCTTGTAGGGAAGCTGAAATAGGGAGCGTAGAGGGACTAGTTGTCAGGCGGCTTGAGCTTGTTTCTGGTATTGTTAGATTGCAGAGGGCAGTTGGCACTGGGTTACAGCTCAGGTTGGACTCTGAGGCAGAAGCTACCTTCATAGTTCACCACTTTGCACCGCTCCTATGGGTGTATGGCAAAAAAAAGTACTAAAGTCAGCCATGCAAAGGAAGAGCAGGCGACGAGGATCCCTAGCTAGGTATAAAGTCATTTGTGGCCGAGCCAACCAGAGTCGTACCCGATTACTCCAACTGAGTCTGGAAACAATTTCATGTTTTATGAAATATCACTTCTGTGGCACCCCATAAGGAGCTTTTCAAAGACTGGTTTCCGGTTTGAAGTACGTCACTAATATTGATGCTCCAACTCACCAGCCGGAATCCATAAAATATCATTTTCATAACGCCACCAATTGTAGGAACATCAAACATTTTTGCACAGTAGAATTAAAAGTAATCTAAACATTTTAATGTGTAAAAAAATTCCCTGACATTACCCTGTTTTCCCTGACTTTTCCCTGTTTTCCAGGTTTTCCCTGTCTGTAGCCACCCTGTCCCAAATACAACTACGGCATCCAGCTGCACAGCTATGCTGTAATGCACGCCTCCCTTTCCTGTAGCTAGCCATCTAGTTACTCAGGCACATGGAGCACAGCCCTGAGAATTGCTGAAATAATCCTAGCAAACTTAGAGACTAATGCAAGTCAGAGTACCCATTAGACTGAAGTGAGATACACGCCAATGTGGCAGGATATGGGGCCCATAAGATTAAACAATCTTGTCTTTGCAAGTATTACCACCAAACATGTTTTAAAACTTTGTCACAGTAGTACAAGAGTTAAAGTTTCAAAATATTTTATTTGTATGTTAGTTAGTATATTGATATAAATTTTAACTTTATCAATTAATTCTTTTTTTTTCGGCCAGTAAGGTTGGTAACGATAGAGGGAAAGTAGTTACTGGTCTTGAAGTTCAATTACAAGTGTCAGGCAGACATTTGTGAATGCTGAAATTATTTCTTTTGTTTCTCATTTTTAATGCATAAAAATGTAATAATGAGAAGCAAATTTGTAAACTATCCTTACTATTTCACATTTTTACTCAATCAGTGCATGAATAAGTGATGAGGGCCATGGGAATGTTAATTTTACATAAGGTGGAAGAATACACAACGTACCTACAAGTAGATCATAAGCAGTGATTTCAAAAGTGCTCAGTTTACCGTGAACAACCTACAGTAGGCAGTGAGTGGTAACAAGGAAGTTATCAAGTTAACTGTGTAAAACTGACAGAAGTGGAAAATATTGACATGTGGAAGTGCAACAGATCACCTAGAGAGATGATACACCTGTTAAATGTAGTAAAACAATAACCAAACATCAAGAGTCGGGCATTGTATTGTATATGACAAGCCACGCTGAGAACTCCTCACCGCCAAGATGGGACTACTGATACAAAACTACTGTATTTCAACACTGCAAGAGAATACGCTGTCCTCTGTTCAGAAGCTATGTCATGGTTACTACACATTTGAACAAGCAATGCACCTTGCTCAAAGTCCTGAAACCTGGACCTCAGTCCAAAGGTAAATGTACGCAATAATATTGGACTTCACTTTGCCAAACTTAAATCAGACCTCTTCATGTTATGCATAGACCCTCACAGTTTGTCTCTGGTTTGCATATTTTATTTCTGTAATTGAAATTTTCCCGCAACTGAAAAATGCACCCACACAACGGATAACTGCTAATTGCGCATGTGGCCGAGCTTTGTGAAAAAAATTCTCTTTGAGTTAGAATGATATAAACAAGGAAGGAAGAGTACAACATACTTTAAAGCTGCATGACACACTATGTTCGCTGATGTATCGAATATGCTGGAGGTCCTACTGATTGCTACGGACTACGAAAAATATTTTCTACACAGAGTGAAAACATATTTTCATCAAATTACCACATAACCTACAGTTTAAATAAATTTTTTGTCAGTTTAGCCAGTGGTCTTTATATATTATTCATTGGTACAGTATGTTTGAATACTTTATCTGCCCGTAATCACATAATTACTTAATTCTACGCTATAGAATTTAGTATGCTCATTTCTCTTCTAAATTTAAATTCCTGTATACTAAATACATGCACATTCATTAATTAATAACACAAGGAAAAACCAAAGCCAGTATTCTGTGCCCTTGTTCTGAAAATGGAAATAAGGGCTGATTCAGAAGTCACAGCAACTATTGTCTATCTCCCAAAAATGATCCAACACAGGAAATATACTGTGTACAAGTTAAAGTGTTATAACAAGCACATTGTAAATGTGACACCACATGGGGTATGGATGCAGGAATGTCCGGCACGGGCTGCTTTAATAGATTTATTCTCGTACATCCTGCATACACTAATTTGAACAGGTAAGTATAGTACGTGTACAAGCTGTTTGACATCTCTCAAAGTAATCTGTAAAGTTGTCCATGGTTTGCTGACAGCGATGAGACAGACAGGAAATACCATTGACTGCATGAGATCTGTCAATGAGCGCTATCACTTGTCAAAATGCTGTGACAATGTCTTGTTTGTTGACAAAGCGTTTAACCATGCAATGGCCACTTCACTTTGGGAATAAGATCGTAGTCACATGGACTGAGATTGGGAGATCACCAATGCTGTAAACAACATGTAACGCTACCTGCTGCACGAGATCTAGCGTTGCCATGTAAGACTCTAACTTGCCCCACAGTTCAGGACGTTTCTTTCGAAAAGCACAACGAAGATGGCACTGCATAAATTACTGTGCATTTACAGTACAGCTCTCATGAGAATAAATCAATTAAACTGTGATTTCAAGTAGCCATGTCTGTGCTCCTTGCCGTACATTCCTGCATCCATACCACATGTGGTGTCACTTTTACAACATACTTGTCATACACTTTCAGCTGTACGTAGTACATTTCCTGTGCTGGGTGATTTTCAGGAGATAGACGGCCATGATTTCTGAATCAGCCCTCGTACTTTCTAAATTATAACCCTTCAGAAATAATGCACTAAGAAATATAACGTGACATGACTTGATTCATCCAAAATCCATTCCATCAAGTCCTGATCATCTATTGAAGTTCAGAGTTTAAATGTCTGGCCAATACAATAGCTTCAAGGCAATGTTTCGCTGCCCCAAATTTTCTTTCTTCATTACCTTTTGATTAGAAGACATTTAAATCCATATAATACAAAATGTTCACTGTTATAAATGTATAAAAACTAATGGACTAAAGGCTGTCCAGTAAACAAGTGACTGAATCTAACAGCAGCTGATAACAGAATCATCACTATCCTTACGACTAATATTCGAAAATCCTAGAAAACTTGGGAATAAAATTGCAATCTTGACATTAATTTAAAGTGATGGCAGAGATAAGGGTACATAGGTGTACTTACTGCAATGTCTTCCAATCACAAATTTTGGATTCAAAAGTAGCAATACAATAACTAAGCATGCCTTTATGAATGATAGATGCATCTTTTATTAAAAACAACATGAAAGGTAACAATAATTATTAGAAAAAAATTTACATGAAAAAAAAATTATTTACATACACACAAAGGAAAGTTGTTAAAAAAAAAAAACCCTGTCCTACAAAACACTGAATCATGTTCCCAACAAAACGCATTAAATCATATCAGCATAAAATGCACACACTATTTATACATTAAATAACCAAAATAATAATAATAATAATAATAATAATAAATGGGAAAAAATTATCTCACCTGCAATTGTAAGCTTCCCAATTATAAAATATTTATGTCTTGTACCAGAATACTTGAATCTGTACAGTAACACAATATGTACTTGCTAAAATGATTGCGAAGTTACCAAAATATAAAATCGCAAACAAGAAAGTTAATATATACACCAAATGTCAATACACATGGAGGGAAAATAGTACTCAAAAGATAAAAAAATTAAGCACGCACTAAATATTCAACTGGCCAGACACCCCTACAGTAAAGTGGAGAAAAACACACGAGATGGCTCAATAGGAGCTCACAACCAGCCCCCAGACATACAGTACGGCTCGCAAGGAAGACCAACACAGCCAGTCTGTCTGTCTGTCTGTCTGTCTGTCACTGTTATCAGCGCCTGGCCATCTACCAGCGGGAGGCTTCAAGTTACCACAAAAAACACACACACATATATATATATACATTTGTGGGTCTGGCAACTCTCTCTGACAGCAGTTATCACCTCCCATTAGCATATCAGCCAGCCCCCCCACAGAGCTCACAGCTACACTACGTGGCTTGCTGCACATGGCTATCTTCACAGCATAAACAACAGTATAGGCTGTTCACTGTAAAGCGAACCCTTTTGAGACCCTGGTTACTTTTTCCTTTCAGCCCTTCTCTATCTTTTAACCAAATTTTTAAATAAATGTTACCATGTACGTAATAAACATAGTTTGTATATTCCATCGCACTCGGAAGTTAACGTCTGATGTTAAAATAAAATACTATTATTCCAAATGAGAGGGCTTTCAAGAAGCATGGATAATACTTACAGGACACTATGCAGAAAAACAAATTTACCAATAAAACTATGAAACAACAAATGATGCCAATTCAATACACACCATGGTGCACTGTAGTACAGACAGGAGGTACGCAACAACAGAGACATTCCCTTCCCCCCCTCCCCCCGCGCATTTCACAGCCAAGTGTGTATCACGAGAAAACTACGCAAATTAAGTTTAGTACATAATGTATAATATTCTAGGAATTTTGGAGGTCAATAATAATGTTAAATAACAATGCACTAAATATAGGGGAATGGGAAATTACACTGATGTGCCACTGTACAAAGATCTATGAAAAGATACTGGAAAAGACGGTAACAAAAATATGTACAGTGAATTCTCTATCTATCATCTCTCAGGGGACTGACAAAACATTTCAATACATGTGGACTTTCCATGAACGTGGTCTTGAAATGCAGACAAATAAAAAATGGGACATGTTCCATGGATGCCGGATTTCAATCCATCCAAGTTCAATATATAGACGATCCACTGTAATCACCAAAAACAAGTAGTTTATATGAAAAAAATAAGTTAAAAATAAAGAAAAATTGCTTGGAAAAATTTGCGGTGGATGAAAGAATACACAAGATGGAAAGAGCATATGACATAACATAACCAGGGATATCTACAACAAAAAAAGTTTATCTAAAAATCTTAAAATACAGCACTACATCACAATAGTCAAACCGGAATGTCTTTAGGCAAGTTGCATAAATTAGAGGTACTAGAAAGAAGAATTATACGTAAAATACTTGGTCCACTAAAAACTACAGAAATCTGACAATTAAGAAGTAATGATGAAATAAATCGCAACATAGAAAACATAACAGAAACAATACGGAAAAGGGGATCACTATTTTTTGGACATTTATATAACATGGATGGCAACAGATTAACCAAATGGATCTTGAAATATCTTTGGAACAAGAAAACAACAACAACCTGGATTCAGAAATTTAAGAAATATTTGGAAAGAAACAATATATAAGTGAAGAAGAAGCAACAAAGAGAAAAATTTTTAAGAAAAAAGTGTTAAAAATGGAAGGATTCCAAGGCAGGAAGGAAAAGAAAACAGGCTTAAAATGGTCTGAGGAGAGGAAAAAGATACATAGTGAGAAGATGAAGGAGTGCCGGAGAAAGAAGGAACAGCAATAAAGGACAAAGCATTGAAATTGGCTCGTGGTCCCTAGAAGACCCTAAGGGAAGAAGAAAGAAATTTTTGCATATTTTAAAATTTTTTTAATAACCGTATGAACTGTTATTCAGTGATAAAGCAGTAGTCCACAGCATTAGTTTATGGAGTAAATTATTTTCATCTGTACAACTGAGTATTTGATATAAATGTAACAAAACTGAAGAATTTTGTATTTGACATCAAATTATTCAAAAAATATAAAGCAAAATTTTTTAAATATTTTATTTAAGGAAAAAGTAATCACATACAAATCTTACGAATCGAACAATGTTTGGTACAATTATAAAAAAATTAATATTTTGGGGTCCAACATCCTTAACTAGTAAAGAATACACATCGATCCACGTAGAATGACGTAAGAGACTAGTCCACATAAAACAGGATTTTTCCCCACCAGCAATATACATAGCACGCACATACATGAGTGGTGTTGGTGCTATGAATGTACCAAAATATTCCCAAACTCTCGCTTTCAAAAACACTGGTGTGGTGTTAACAACTGCATACGGTGGCCGAGGACTCTCAAGAGGAGAGAGACCAGAACTACAGGTGGTGGGTGGTAATTTCTACAGCCAGCATCGCAATATGTAGGCATTGCAATGAGCCAGAGATGAACGGGGGGTAACTTCGCATGGATGGCAACTCCCCCTACGCCAAAGCTGCACAAACAGGCTACGTGAGAAAAAAGGAGTGGCAGTGGGTGGTTTTATCCAGACAGCCCTGCATGAATCTCCGGGATGTAGGCTAGCGCAAGTGGTAACAGAGCTCGGATAAGGGCAAGCCTCCTTCGCCTATCCTTCCTGTGCCAAATGCACTATTGTCTACTTACTTAGGGAAAAGCAATGGGAACTCTAAGAAGTCACAGATGCAACATTTATCAGATTTATCATTAAATGATCCAACTAATCTATCAGCTTGACTTTTATAGTGCGTTAATTAATCTTTACTCTTGTACATGTCCCACACAATTTACACACCAATGCTGTATTCTTGCAATCAGTGTGAAAACAACAAGTCTCCTAATTGGGACATGCCTTTAGGCACTCCCTCTTAAGACATTTTTGGTGGAATCTTGTACTGCACTACTACCACAATTGAATAACTTCAAACAAATCTGCTCAAAAAAGAAAGTTTGCTGCGTCAAACACTTTACGGCCAAACAAAGAGAAGGGGGGAACGAGAATAGGGGGGAGGGGGGATCGATAGTGCTTGTGGGGGAATGAATGCCTTTATGTTTAGTTTCCCCCACTCCACCTCCTTTTATGAGGGGGGGTCCCCCCCAGGCCCTGGAAGGCACATTTATCAATCAATTTTCATGAAATTTTGTATACTGGCGTATATCTTTGCCCTGCATCCAGTGATATGATTTTAGCCCCTCCCCCCACCCCTTTCATGGCTTATGATCCTAATCCTATTAAAGGAACATTTTTCGACAGATTTTCTTCAAATTTTGTTAGGTGGTATAGTTCTTTGCCCCGCATAACTTTATATGGTTCAACTCTCCCCCTTTTTCAGCTAAAGCCCCCTAGGCTCTGGAAGGCATATTTTCCAACCAATTTTCTTGGAATTTTGATTGGTGGTGTATTTCTTTGCCCAGCATTCGGATATATAGTTTAAAGCCTTACACCTAAGTCTTAAGTCATGTCTTAAGTGTTAACTCTAAAGTGTTAAGTCTTAGTTCTTAAGTGTTATGTTTTAAGTTTTCAATTTTGAACTTTACTTTTGCCATATTAGCGCATGCCGGGATGTGCGAGCGAGTGCCGATAGGCATAAGTACGTGCCAAAGTTCCCAGACGACATTTCAATTTCTACGGTTACCTGCTTCACCTATGGTGTCTCAGCCCGCCGATTCCGCAGGCCCGGCCCCTGGTATTAAGTATTCAAAAACAAAATTAACTTTAAAATACTGCGTACTGAGTCTTGGTAGAGCACAATATTTCAGAAAACTAGACCAATACTTAACTGGTCAATAAGTGTAAATTATAATTTGGATCAATTAAGGAATTAATAGAATAATGAATTGGTGTTGGTATATTTTTTCTGTATTCATTAGCATACAACTAACCAATTTACATGTCTTCAATAACAAATTATTACTGAATTCCATCTATCTACAAGAAAGTTTGATTACTGTGCACAAAAGGGGCGCCTCTCACCCAAGTAGTTTACGCATCTATCTAAATAGAAAACATTTTTTTTTGTTTGGAAATTACTATTTTCTTATCTTTGGATAAGCTTGCATCAGACTTCACATGGTTTCATTAATTTGACCTTTTACTATGCTTGTAAACCACAAAAATATTTAAAGTTAAATTGATTAAAAACCATTGATAGTACATTATCATTTACAGTATTCCTTGTTTGCAAGGAATATTTCCAGTAAATTTCTTTAGGTTACAGTAAAGTTCATAAAACGTTAAATAAGGTGTCGATCATATATTTTTAGCCGTTGATGGTGAGTGTCCACAAATCCTGTCACCACAGCCATTATGCTGCTTGTTGACCCAAAACTCTCGTTTCTGCCAAACGCAGCAAGGAACTCAGAAACACGATGGAACAGAGCATTACCGCTGATGGTGTCCCAAACGAGTGTAAGAAGAAGTTGGAAGTTACATGTAAGTTACACCATATAACTGGGAACTTGGACACACTGCAACACATTAATGCACAGAGAAAATTAGTTGATTACGCATCCTAGCCCCGAGAGAAACTACGAAGCTAACGCTGAAAAAACACTTACCCAGTTAGAGGGAAGTATGAAGTTAGTCGCCAAACATAGCGCCGCTGATTGCTGGTGCATCCATCATGAACACCACAAATAAATAGATAAAAAATTATTTCTCTCGACTATTGTACTAAACTACAATGTGGTGATTAAACTACTAGCTAGTTAAAATACCACATTAGTGGACTAAATCCCATAGTACATAGACACGGTTGGAGTGGCGAACTGGCGTGGAGTCTCAGGAGCTGGGCGGAGAGTGGCGTTGAATCCGGCGTCAATTGCGCGGATGTGTCCTAGATCGATAACTCAGTGATGAGAAAACAAACTAAGCATTAGTTAAGAGCACACCACTATATAGCACTCGGGTCATGAAAAGGCACTTTTGTGCAGTCATTAGGTGATGCTCTTCCATCAAATCTCACTCCGAAAATCCTATGTTCCAGCACGACGTTACCGCGTGGGTATGCTAGAGCTGTCGAGCTCAGATAGTGCTGTCGTGACAAAGTACGCAGCGTAGCAGCCGCACTCTGTTAACGCATGTGAGAAACTGTGCCACACGGCTCTTGTGACAGCCATCTTGCCATGGCCGGATAGGCTGGACTGGAAAAGCTGGCTTAGGAACAGCAAGCTTAACTGTCAAAGTATCAAAGGAAATTAATTTTGTAAGGACCCAACCAAATAACCTGTCATTTGTCACCAATAAAAATAAAAGTACCTAAAGTGAAACTAATTAAATGACTCCATTTTAAATTAAAGGAAATAAAACAAAAAAAAAAAAAATTTAATTGCCCTTAAAAAATTTTTCATAAGTGCCTTCATAAAACGGCACAATCTAAACCTAAATTAGATGCGCAGCATAAAAAAAAGAGAAAAGCCTCATAACTTAGAAGCATGTATCATAAATATATTATCAATTCATTACACATACAGTACAATACATTCATTACATGTATAGAAAATATCAACATATCTCGGTGAAATAACGTTTGGGTGCCCATTTAAATTCATTCTTACTACCTTTGTTATATTTATGGAGAAGTAATTTACATCCTGCCCTCCCTACTTGTAATGTCACTGATTGTAATAGCTCTTATACTGTTTATTTCCCTCACTTTCTACAGTAGGTTTTTGTCTAAGTGTTTACAGAAATTTTTAATTACACGTAATGTCTACAATTCTACAAAAATTAAATTTTGCAACTGCCTAAAAACATTGACAATGTATAACAACGCAATTTATTTTGAAGAGAAATATTAACAGCCACAACAAAGGCCTCCGCTCCCTTCCAACAGAGCCTAGTGGCCAGTTTACACAAACAGAAGGTGAAGAATGAAGGGGAGAGGGGAACAGCCTCATCCATGTTTGCTTTTCTAGCATTAGAAATAGTATTTCAGAGTACGTGCTAGGTAGAAACGAAACACCATAACATAGCCAAGTTTAAGTTATTTACGTAGCACACTTAGTCTACCTACCCTCTTTTGCCACCTTCACCTGTCTTTCGTAGGTCAGCTTCCAAAAGCTTCAGCTGGTAGGAGGTAGTGCATCACCACCATTGTTTACGTATTTCCTTCATTGGAATAAACAAGTTTTACACACTTAAGGGATCTTTCCAGTGAGACCTGACTCAGTATCCACCGCGCTTCTGGTGCGGGCTACTGAGATAGAGATACCACATTTGGTTGGCAGAGGCGGTACGTGGTTGTACACCCGAGTAGGGCCACAGCATCACATGCTCCAACTCTGCGAGGTTTGATCACCGAGTTCTCTCTCTTTTACCTCATGCCATACTCCTGTCGCAGTGGTATAAGTAAGCGGGTAAAACGGGCTGAGACACACTCTAAATACCAGTCAGAGCCTAACCCAATCCACACCGGACTTGAGTAACTTAGTCCCCGGGAGAAAGCAGAAGCCCTCCGCCGACTTGAGAGACCAAACACACCCGACTACGAGCCAGCACTCTTCACTCCGCCCACCAAGCTTGCCGGGGACACATATCCAGTCTTCGTAGCCTATCTGAGAGGCCAAGATTCCGCCCATGGCTTAGCCAACTTGTGGTTTTGGGGAACCTCATTCCCTCAGACATCACCTGCTACCACAACCAGTACCTATGAGCACTTGCGTACCAGCACACCGGAAACCGGAACTCACTCACCAGCACACTGGAAACTGGAAGACATCCCATTGTATCACGGTCCAAAACACAACCACCTCAACAGATCAAACGTCACCCAGGTATACCACTAAGAGCGGTCCCGCCAAAATACAAAGTTGAACTCGCAGTACCAGACTTCGTGCCTTGCCGAAAGGCAACCAGGATGGTACTGTACACTGGTTGCATGCCAGTACTACGCAAGGACTAGCATCTACAGTGCAAGCACTAGAATCTACCACACAAGGACTAGAGTCTACCGTGCAAGGGCTAGAGTCCAAGTTCACTCTGGCTGCGTCTGTCCTAGCACCCCCCAAAATCACTCGAAAGTGTGACGTGTCTTTCTCGTCACAGGATGTCACACGTCGCAACTGAAGGTTTTATTTTCTAAAAACAAATAGCATACACAAAATACAAAAACCCAATATAGTCAGGAGTTTGCTGTAAAGAGTCTGCAAACTGTGTTTTATTTAGACGATGATGAAAACTACTTAATCTGACATGCTTTACCTAATCAAAATCTGAACTGCAGGAAAAATGTACAAATGGTAGTTTTAAAATTATACCACACAAAATTTCACATGACCAGTTATTAAACATTAGGACGTCCTGACAAGAAGAGAATGTGTTGATTTAATTTACTGAGGAGACATTCTCAGTTATAAATCTTCCATCACAAAGGTCTAATCATTAACAAAAATTCAGTGTCTTAAAACACCATAGGTGTTTGTTGGAAAAGTATCTGTAAAACTTTAAAACTGTTCCTGTATCCTATGTGGTGTTCTGTGTTCATTACATTTTTTATATTTTGTGATATGTAACAAATACATACCAGTCAATTAGAAGTACAGAAAAGTGGAAGCTTTATTTTTTAAACTAACATTACTGGGATTATGTGCACTAAACTAATTTCAAAATGGTTCACATCACACGTGACATAATTGATTAGCGATGGTAAGTTTTTATGTCAGCAGAATAAACATACAAAGTTTCTTAAAAATTCACTCTTAGCCTATAGTTTTAAGTTATATAATAAAATTCTAATTCAAAATAATTAAAAGTTGTAAGCCAATTGTAGGCAAGTCATGTGTCGATTTCAAAGAAATATTACAAACACTTTGGTTGAACTCAAACTCAAAGTTCAAATAACTTTTTTAATTTGTTTCACACAAAATTTGAAGCTACATCATTATAATATATATTATATCTGTTAAAGTTTTAACAGATCCTTTTCCTCTGATTTGGTATTTCTAGTAAATGAACGTTGGTACAGTGTTTAAAATATGTAAACTTATCCTTGATAGAAACAAAAATGTACAAACTCAAATCCTCTCAATGCACTGACCAGGCAGTTACAATCTCTCATCACCGCAGAACAAGTATATATCCAATGAAGTCAAGATTCTCAGATGGTATTCTAAAAACATCATAGTAGCTCATAAATTTTCCCAAGACACAAAATACCATTTGACCTTCACATAAAAATCTAATACCTTAACTATCAACACAAAGCACATCAACTTTATTACTGACTTTCTAAACACTACCATAAAGATAATACAAGCAAGAGTTCTCAAAGGTCAATAATATTTCAACCTGCATGAACAGTACACACACATATACACACTGAATACATTTCATTCAGTTTTTCTACTCGGCATTCAAAAACATATACCTATTACAAATGTTCATGGTTTTGCACTTAATAGTCCTTGTACGTCTCAAAAGTGGAAATTTAAACAGGTAGATACAGTTACATAAAAAATTTTGCAGACGAAAATGTGATGAAATGAATTACAAACAGTAATGTTAAACAAGCATAACATAAAAAAACAAATTGAACTGAAACATCATACGGCAAACAAAATAATTCAAATTCTGTGTGCCCTTATCACTACTGCTACTGAGAGTCCTGGTTGGGAATTGGAATTATCTTTAAATCCATTGCTTGCATCAAAACTTAGTGTGAGTAAATCATACATGCAAAACATGTTTTCTCAACTTTTCTGTAGCTTTTTGAGCACAAATATGATTTAAATAGCAAATACAGCACTATTTCAATGTGAAGTTGTTTGTAATTTTCCAGTACGTTGCTGCCCCTTACAAACGACATAAAACAGTGTGTAATACATTGTTACTACCAAATGCCACACAGATTTCTTTGAGAATAATTTTCATTTCTGTGTTTATGGAGAGCCTCACTATGCCTACTCCTCGGAGAAGCAACATTATTGGTGTTATTCGAGTAGGTTTCATAGTAATGTTTTCTCTTAGCTCCAGCAATGCCCAGACAAGGAGCAATATAACTGGTAACAACATCTCTAAGTAGGTATCATATGAGTAGGAGGTTTGTTTCAACCCCAGCGGTGCCCAGAGAAGCGGCGCTATTGCTGGTAAACAGACGCCCAGACTGAGGTAGAGAACAGTTTCCAATGTAACTAGAGTGTGTTTGAAGGGCCATGGTTCTGAGATCAAGCGTGAGCCTGAGAGGGTGGCAGAGTAGGAGTAAACGTGAATAAAGCGATTAAAGACTAAGATTAAGATATTGTTTATAAATGTTTATTGCAGAAAAAATTGTGCCCCAGATGCATGAAGTGCAAGGTTGTCAAGAAGTTGATTACTCTTGCGGGCATGGTGGGGCGAGGGTGAAATCGGACAAGCAAATAGCTAAGTACCCAGTGCAGTTTCAGCATGGCGGTATGGACTATGGAGTCTGTATTCGTAAACTGGGGTTGTGTCTCAAGAGAGATGGGCTATTGTGCAAAGCATATACGAAGCTTGCAGGAAGAAGTACCACAGATGGCTGGACAGCATGGCGACAGCAGGAGCAGGCTGCAGCAGAAATCAAACTGCATCTGCAGCATAAATTAACTGGCTCGAGGGGCCTGTGCAAGCCCTATATATACCTGTCCGGCCAGGGACGAGTGAAGAAGGGAGAACAATAGAGGAGTGTCTGCTTCCACAGCTGCATGAGTGAGGTGCACATATGGTACCCCTGCCTGGAGAGCCATTCCAAGGGCAGGTGCGCATGCAGCAAGAGTTGCCTGTGACCACGCAGCAGCAGACCACTCGGGCCCATTTAAAGGTGAAGGCACCATTTCGGAGGCTGGCGATAGTATACCTTAGTGTGAAAAAGAGGGGAGGGGGTGCAGTTGAGGTAGAGGTTCATAAACGTTGCATATGTCACGTCAAACTGAGACTGCAAGAGGTGTACTCTTAAGGATCACATAAATTAAGTCCCATACAGAACTGTGTGTGTTTACTACTATTCAAAACTAAAAAAACAACTGTAAAAATAGATTATAAATACCTCAACTTCTGACGCATTTGCGATTAGCTAAGACTGGATCACGGTCATCGTGGCTTTAGTTGCGCTCTAGGTCAAATGCACGTGTAGGGTTTTCGGCAAAAGTCACTTCCAGCTGGATATGGCAACGGGGCCCGTGGCCTTACAGAGGGGAACAAAGTTATCAATATTCTGTTTGACTAGCCCCTAGTACTGGTAATGCATTTGGTCATTATGCAACTGGTGGGAGGTGCTGGCGATGTTAGACTTACTGACATCTTGAGGACTAGCAGTGGCTGGCTGCAGACGGTTAATGCGGATGTAGTCAGCCTGGATGGCAGCGAAGATGCTGGGCTCGACCACATGAAACTTATGATTCCACCTTGCTGCAGCTCAACTCTAAAAGGTGGCGTTAGCGATTCCCAGGCGTCCCTTGGTCTCATTCACCACACACTCGGGACGGGATGATAATCAGGGTGTGTACAAGCAGAAAGAGAGAGACAAGAGCATACACACACACTGGAGCAGTAGATCTCTCTAATAATCGGATAGCGGCGGTGCAGTCTCGCCGCCTGACATTCTACTGTAGGAGGAGCTACACCAGTCCGCTGCTTGGCAGCAAGATAAGCAATCTTTTGCTCCTCCCTCCTTGCACCGTGTCTCACCTTATATGGCATAGAGTGAAATTGCTACTGAGAACGGCAGGTCGAACACCACTGACACAAAGAGAAACCCTAGAATAGTTTCAGCCCAGCAACAGCTTAGTAGCATGAGCCCCGGTGCCTCAGAAGATCCCCCACACTAGGCGGCAGATTAGAGGCATTGGAGCTGTTGAGGTGGCCCCCACAGCTATTACTGGGTGTGTGTTTTCAGCCAAGGCCAGATCATAGCACCTGAGCAAATATCCCTGCCAGCACCTAGGTGCTCGGTGGGAATACAACTCTGGTGTACTGTCTCTCCTGGGTTGAAAAGATATTCCTAGTGGTAGGGGCTCTTCTACGATATTCCTCCAGAAACTGGGTGCTCAGTGGGAATATAATAGACGGCCGTCTAATAGTTGTGTATCGGTCTGGAGTTTCCTGAGGGGGTGTCTCCAGCCGTAGCTAGTTCGTGATAAAATACCACATCCTCGGTCGGTAGTGCAATACTCGATGTTCTCCTAGCAGCTGACTTAGACGTACTCTAGGAATGAGAACTCGCAGTTGAAACAAAGCTGTGTTTATTAAATACTTAACAACACAGTGACTCGTGCTCACTCCTACCAAGCAGATGGGTGGATGGCAGTAACCTATGTTAGCCAGGTACCAGGCTAATTGGGAATGTTAAGAAAACCTGTCGAAGATTGGAAGGAACAACTGGCGAGGTCAGACACGCACAGACTTATATAGTCAGGGTTGCAGGTGTCGCAGAGGCCGCGGGGGAGGGCGTGAGACGTCCCTCTGGAGCGAGGCCAGAGTGGGGGTAGCACCCTCTAGTAATCTCTCAGCCTTCGCATATCTTCAGTGGCACTCGGCCATGCCCTGAGGCGGCTGATGGCTTGTAGACTCTCAGCGCAGGGGAGGGGAGGACGATGCACCGCTGGCTTGCGCAACCCCTCGTATCCATGTGTCCGAATGCCCTCCAGGGTTGTGGTAGGCGCAACATCCCTGTACGGGTTGGCGCAGGGTTTAACTCTCACGTGGTTGGCAGTAGGAATAATAGGTTTGCAGTAAGATGAATCGTAATCGTAGTTAGTAATATAAGAAGCACTCGTCACTTCTAACAATGAGAGACAGATCACTAGGTCCAGACTACTTATAAAAATGATAGGGGTTATATTTGTAATCGCTTGCATTATAAAATTGAAACAGAAAAATAAACAACAAAGAAAATAAGGACTAATTAACTCGGAGGATAAAACTTTTGCGTTTCTCTTTTCACAAATTCAAACCTATTTACAATTTTCACCAGTGTGTTTGGAACAAGTCTGTGACTTATGCAACAAACTTTTGCCTTCATAACAATTCTACTTAAACCTATTTTAGTCTTAACCTAAGCTTAAGTTACATGCACCACCTGCAGCTGCCTTCCCAGTGGCCGGGAAGTAACTCAGCTCCGCAAGGCAGTAGCCTGTCTGGACTTCACATCACTCATGTCCTCCAAGCAACCGACCAAATTCTCTTCATCCTGCAGTTGACAATCCATCTATCCTTAATCAAAAAACAACCTTAGGAGGAACTGGAAACCCCACCTAGACAAAACCCACACTCCTCCCGAAACCAATCACTTTGTACTGCATCATGGCAACACGTACCCTTGTTTAGGACAAGCCGTCGTGCTCATCTCCATTCGCGCCATCTTGCGACATTACTGCCCTCTCGTGGCAAACAAGTAGTTAACATGTGCCTGAGCGCAAAAACAGCACAAGTCACATCAAGAATACCACTACGTTATAAATGTTTCCCAATTGTCATAATGTACACCACTTAAAATATGTGGGTATAAAAAAAACATCACACAAAAGTATGAGTCTGAAATCTCACATGATACACCATTATTCTTCAGGAAAAGGGTGGAATTTTGTGACTGGTCTGGTGAAGTTGCCGTGAGGTGTTCTTAACGACACGACACGCACTATTCCATCCTGCCCAGTGTGAACTTCAGAACTTCAGTCTCACATGCTGTCTTCCACTGCAGTGAAGGCAAGTTTGGCTCTTTCAGCAGCACCAGTTGGTTCACTTGAATGTTGGGCTGCGGTGACGTCCACTTGTTCCTCTGCTGGAGTGTGTGTAGATACCCATTACTTCACCGCTTCCAGATCCTCTGCTGAAACTGAGTGATTAGCTCCCACAGGTCAAGATGGTTCTGAGGAAGATCTGACAAGTCATGATCTGGCAGAGCTACCAAAGTATCACCCACTAGGAAATGCCCCGGGGTGAGAACATCATACTTTCAAGGATCCTCCGACAAAGCACATAACAGTTGAGAGTTCAGTACTGCAGATATCTGTGCAAATAGTGTTCCTAGCTCTTTGAAGGTAAGCAGCTGTGTTCCCACCACATGTTTCAGGTGTTGTTTTACACTTTTAATCGCCACCTCCCAGAGGCCACCAAAGTGGGGACTGGCAGGGGGACTGAACCGCCACTTTATCCCTGTGTGACTGGCCTCACTGACAATTTGTTGCAGGCTTTCTCCACAGAAAAGGCTTTTGTACACTTCTTTCAGGTAGTTTCTGGCACCCACCAGGTTGGTTCCATTGTCTGAGGATATCTCCGATGGAAGCCCTAGAATGGATACAAAGTGCTTCAGTGTAGTAAGGAATGCTGCTGCAGAGAGGTCGGTCACGAGCTCCAGGTGCACAGCCTTAGTCACCATGCAGACAAGCAAGCACATATAAACCTTCTGGGTGGTCTTCCTTCTTGCTTTAACTGGGGTAGCAAGGAATGGGCCCCCAAAGTCAATTCCAACATTGCAAAATGCTCTACCCTGGGTGAATCGTGAGGCAGGGCGTGTGCCCATCAGTGGGGCTGATGAAGCTGCACTCACTTTAAAACATGCGACACAGTTGTGAAGGAACTTACGAATCAAAGTGCGAGCAGAAATTATCCAGTATTCTCGACGTGTCAGGTACAGTGTGGTTGATGGACCCGTGTGCAGGTTGGTCACGTGACAATGCATTATAATCAATTCGGACAGTCTGCTTTGCTTTGGAATTGGAAGTAGAATGGGATGCTTACTTTCTTCAGTCAAAGGAGCATTATGCAGCCTGCCGCCCACCCTGAAAACACTCTTCGAGTCCAAGAATGGCACAAGGCTTTTAATGGGTTTAGAGCATGATTCTCCTTTTTCCAAGGCTCTAATCTCTTCCCTGAAGTAATCTGCCTGCAGAATCTTGACACAGTAATTACGGGCAGTGCACAGCTCTTCAGTTGTCTGCAACTTGCCAATGGAATGAGGCAGTTTTCAGAAAATTGCTCTCGCTCGTAAGATCCATGCTATGACTCTCTGTCTAGAAAAGGAAGATGATTTCTGCAACAAGCTGAAAGGGTCATCGGAGTTCTGCATCTGATTGGAGTTTGCCACCAAGACACTGGACACCACTGGTTTAACTCCGGGAAGAGAGACTCTCTCGCAAGAATGCTGCACTGGCCAGCTCTCATGAGGTTGCAACAGCCAACGTGGTCTTGAAAACCATATTGTGTTCACCAAGTGGTCTGGAAGACAGCCAAGTGAAGCAACATCAGCAGGATGGTACAATGGACTGGATCTTTGCAACTCGATTGGCGACAAAGGTTTTTAAACTGTGTGGTGACAGTTGTAACCAGGCTAGGACTACTGTGGAGTCTATCCAGACATGCAATGTCAGGTTAACAACTTTTGAATCATAGAGTCTTGCAACACATTGCCAAAGTTTACATAGCAAAACTGCTGCACACAGCTCTAACGTTGGAACAGATAGAGTCTTGAGTGGCGCCACCCTGGACTTGGCGACAAGCAGGTGCACTTCAGTGGCACCACCAGCTGTAACACAACGATCATAAATAACTGCAGCGTATGCCTTCTCACTGGCATCGCAAAAACCATGAAGCTCCACGTTATGTTCTTGGACTGGAAAGAATCTGCTCACATTAACTTCAGACAAGGATGGCAAAGAAACCTTAAAACATGTCAACACTCTCGAAGTCTCTTCTCCAACTGGCCCATCCCAACGTAGGCCTTGAGACCACAACGTCTGTAACAACATCTTAATGGATGCAACCACTGGTGCTACCTATCCACATGGGTCATAAAGACGAGCAACAGCTGAGAGTATACCATGCTTTGTCACTGGTAGGTCAGGGACAGTCACTTTGTACAAAAAGTGGTCTTGTACTGGTTCCCATCGTAGGCTTTCACTGAATCAGGACAACCAAACATACGAGATGAGTTCTCAGATTCTCAGATTCAGTGGACTGGGTCGTCCACTGAATTCCTCCAAAGGATACACTGGTACTTCCTATCAATGTGATCAACAACTATCTGTCTGAACATCTTGCATATATCCGCAGTCACAGCAACTGGAAATGCTCGGAAGCTCAAAACTATATCAAAAATTTAATTCTGTAATTTCGACCCAGGAAGCAGAAGATCATTCAGTTATTGTCCATTTGTGGTCATGCAGGATGCATCGAAAACTACCCTCACTTTTGTGGAAACATTTTCCTCCTTGACTACTGCTTGGTGAGGAATAAAGTATGCTGACTAAGCAAACTCATTTGTAAGGGATACTTGATAGCCATCATGTGCGGGTGTTAACTGTCCAATATGTGTCATGTGACCCAAGCTTTCATACTCCTCCATTAAGTCTCGGTAGTGCTGCTTCAGCTCTGGCAACTTTGCAAGTCGACATTCTAGCCCACCAAGTCTACGTACTGCTGTTGAAGATGAGTTACCCAAATTACACATGGATGAACTGAATGGAAGTCTCAGGACAAATCTCCCATCTTCACCACGTTTATGGGTACTTATGATGTGATTTTCACACTGTTGGGCCTCGCTTGACAGAAACTTCACTGATGGAACCTCTTCTACCTCCCAAAACTTCTGAAGGGCCACATCAAGAGACGCATCCACTCATACAAATAAGGAAACTGACTCACCTTTACTTGTACATGGAGCATTACCAGCAACTACCCAACCAAATGCTGTATGAAATGCATGTGGTTTTCCTTCGATCTCGCAGCCAGTCATCACGTCAGCTACTACATCTGCTGCCAGCAACATGTCAATGCAACCAGGTGAGGCGAATTAGGGATCGGCTAAGGAAATATTTTTCAGATGTGCAAGATTTTTGTAACAATTTCCACTGAAGGCAAGTTACCCGTAATGTTATGGAGAATCAACGGTCGAGTAGTTAAGATGAAACACTGGCATGTGAAGCGAGGCAACCTCACATACTACAGCCCCTCTCGAGTCTGTTCTAGTATGCCCTATGCCAGAAATGTTCACCCCTGCCTAATGTAATTTAAGTCCCAAACGTTTCACACAGCCTTCAGTTATGAATGACTGGGATGCCCTATCCAATGATGCACACACAACCTGGTATTGGCCACTACTGTCTTTAACATTGATGTGAGCAGTTTTAGCAAAACAGTAGTCGGAGGACCATCCTCCTCTGAAAGACAAGACGAGCACATTGCGACAGTGCTACTATTACCTTACTCTTGACCAGCAGAGTCTGTAGCATCTTGATTTGTCTCATCAGAACTTGTATCTCGTGACAAGTGAACCAAGGTGTGATGTGTGTGTTGGCACTGCTGACAGCGAAACTTTGAATAGCAATTTACCGCTGCATGTCCTGCTCGCAGGCAGTTAAAACATAACTTGTGGGTTAATACGCGCTCTCTTCTCTCGTTTGTTGGCTTTGAAAGAAATGTCTGGCATCTGTGTAGGGCATGAGCTGTACCACAAATTGGGCACGTCTGCTTACCTGTGTTGTCCTGAACTGAAACAAGAGTTGTCTTTGATTCTGCTTACAGGGTGGACTCTTACAGGTGTAGTGAGCAGGAGGTTGATCGTCGGCAGCAAGCTGAACATGCTCCACAGCTCTAGCCTTCCGTTCCAAAAACATGAGTAGCTTGGAATACGATGGCACATCCTCTTCGTGAGAGAGTTCAAATGCCTGCCTGAGTGGTGCATCCAACTTCTCGAGCAATATATTAGCAGCAGGAAATCCCACTGAGCCACTGGAAATTTTTGAGCCTCCAACGCACTCAAATTTTCTTCCACTACTGTAACAAACTTGGTTAATCGACCTTATTTCTTACTATCAATCTTCTGTAGATGCAAGATCTTCTAGACATGTAGTGTTGCTGCGAGTCTCAAACTTTTGAACCTCTTCTCTAATATTTTCCAAATTACTGAATAATTACTTTCGGTAACCAGTATATTGTGTACCAACTCTCTGGCCTCCCCTTGTAAAAAACCCCACAAGTAACTAATTTTCTGGACTTGGGTAAGGTCCAGAGCTTGACCAACAAATGAATTAAACAACTCTGCGAAGCCTATCCACTCAGCTCTATTGCCCCTGAATACCGGCAATGGTAGAGGTGGTAGCACTGCTGTCCGAATTCCTAACCTTTGTGAACAATCACTGTGGGTCGTGTAGTCACAAGTGTTCTTCTTCAGTTTACTATACACCTTTTTTAGTTCACGGAAAACTGTCTCTTATGTCGCAAACTGTTCCTTGCACTCATTTAACACACTCGGATCTTCTTGAGGTGGCTGGGCTCACTAGCAAAAAAAATTTGCCAGTAGTTCATCTCTCTTCAACATAACTTCTTCGAAAACCAGCTCGAAGTCTTCCATCTTTGATTCATCTTCCCTAGATGCTTCGTACAGTTCTCTACCCAAGTCAGCCTGGGCTAGCCGATAATTGAAAATTACAAATTGTAGCTCAAGTGATGCTGCAGCCGCCATTTTATTTAAAGATGTGAATAACGGTCTGTCCAAAAACATAAATTGCATTGATGCACAAAGAGCAATGTATAAACGGCAGAATAAGCATGTGTTCGTATGTGAGCGAGAAAGGTGGCTTAAAATTCCTCTGGCTGGCGGAGTTTATTGACATGTTTTTATTGACACGAGTTTGGGTGCAACGTGCTATAAACCGAACCCTACAATAACTGCCTAAACTTTCCCGTTCGCAGTCACCAAACCATTAAAAGGTGTATATTACACTTCTAGTGTAAATTTAAGTAAACAAAAATGTATGTCCCGTAAATAATCCGGCCCGGATGACCAAAAATGTTTAGCACAAGCAGTCGTTCTCATCCTCCATTCGCGCCATCTTGCATATTACTGCCCTCTCATGGCAAACAAGCAGTTAACACGTGCCTGAGCACAAAAACAGCACAAGTCACATATCTTTGTTTGTAAACAACCCTCAACCAAAAACATTGTCAAACCACACTCACGCCTGCTGAGACCAGTGTTGCCTTGGTTAGTGAACCCTGGAATGGTCGTCCCCAGTCCAGTATTGAAGCAAGAAATGGCCGCCGGTCGCCTGACAAAAAAACTTCACATTTGTCACAAGCAGAACACTGACCTCTAGGCCGACATGTTTTATGGCCTGAAGGCAGGCACACCCAACATCTTCTCGCACAGCAACTGTACTCAGTGGAGTAAGACAATGCACGGCACTTTCTTCTCTTCTGGTCTTCGTGCCTTGTGCCTTTCTTAGTTCTCACATGGATTTCTAAGTAAAACCTGCCTCCTCGCCATTCAGTAATGCTCTGACTTTGTACATTAACCCTTTACCCAAGCACTTCCTCACGAGTCATCGGAATGTGTCAACTGTCACTGGTCATATTCTTACAATCTTTCCAACTCTGCTAGCAAAATTGTTCCAGAATTGGTGCAGTTCTTTATCTGCCATTATTCATCCCATCTCGAACAATCCTTTTCGGTCCATCACTCCCCGCAACCATTCTCATATATCTTCAATCTTCAAACATTCCAAAAGCACATGCTGGAGTGTATCCTCTGCAACTATTTGGCTCAAAGGGTGATTTAGACTCTAGGGAGGCGGGCCCATTAAAGGTAGGAAGGAAAAAGGGAAGGGATAGAATTATATTAGAGTTGTTATGCTACAGATACTAAGTATTGGTATCGGCCGATACTTTGCCTTTTCTTGATGTTCTGTATCGGGTATGGTATCGGATTGATACATTAGTATAGGTTGTAGACAATGAAGTCACGTTATTACTTTCTTTAGGCACAAAAATGACCGTATTTCGGTTTGTATACGTCGCACATTAAAAGAAAAAAAAAAGAACAAATTCGGTATTTACTCTTGAATAGCACACCATTCTTTCCCAAAATAAAGGGGGAAAAAAAACTGGGGTGTGCGCTTTACTCAGAAAAAAAAAAGGGGGAGTGTTAGCCATAAATAATTGTCCAGGGATATTGAGGGAAGTGGCGGACTGTCTGTTGTCTGATCTCTCGCTCTTAAATCATTCCTCTCCCTTCTTTCTTTCTCACTCAGCAACCCTTCAATTATGTGTAGGTCGAAATCCTGCTCCAACCCTCCAACAAATGGCATCCTGTCACGCCACAAAACCAGAGTTGCCATGTGTTTACGGCCCCCCACCCTCTTGTCATAACACCCAAATGGTTGTTGGTTGATAATTCTGCCATCCCTCTTTGTTTCCATGACAAAGGCTAACGAGCCATGTTCCATATTCGTGGATTGGGGGGGAAGAAAGAATGAGGAGACCCCCCCTTTTTTTTAGATAAGGATAGTGTGACATTTTAGCATGTTTAAAAAAAGACAGCCAGTCACTGCTAAAAGGAGAAAGGAGAAAAAACGAAAAACCAAACTGGAAATGTTGAATAGTAGGAGCAGAAGGTTTACAGATTTTTTTTAATTTTGGGTTTGTGCTCCCAAGTTATTTTATTAAAGTATTTTCCAAACATAACAAAATCACCACACGTTAACGTAAAAAAAGAATAATTTGTTCCATAATTACTAATAGGGCACCACAAATTTTTTGTGCAATTTTATTTTAAAATTTTTTTTCCCTCGAACTTGTTGCAAAAATCATGGTGCTCACTATACACGGGTGCACACTATACTCAAGTAAATACGATACGTGTAGCTCAACAGCATCTTCACAAATAAAATTATTTGCCCAAAAGCATATACTTTACCATTTGTCAGCAAAAAATTGTTTGAACATCAAGCAACTTGTATTATAAGTGTTAATTTTCAGTAACTTCTTGCAGGGAAATCAGATGATTTATATTCATTTATTTCAATAACGTGTCTTTGAATAAACTGATAATATGTAAGTGCATATTTGACACCTTTTGCAGTCTAGTAATGGATAAGCACCAAGCCGAGTGCAGTGTAACTCAGGACAGAGAAAATGAGGACGTGATTTTGAATGATTAATTAATACAGACAGTGAAGATATCAATTATAATATCCTCATTTGTGTCTCAAAGTTACAAGTTTTCCTTGCAGTAAAATATGATTAATTACTTTACAAGACAGACATTTGCCATGTGTGCACGCCGCCCCCCCCCCCCCCCCCCGTAAACCAACAGACATGACACTACCCAATCCATAACATCTCCGTGCACTCTTAGCTGATAGTGTGCGCGGGGCATTTAAAATTTGACTTGCATTTGGTGTCATATTATTTGCATTTTCAGAAGATTTTGAAATTTAAGGCCATCTTGCATTTTGTGTCTGATTGCAATAAATGATATACAGTATTTTAAGACATTATCTATTTATTTTAATGAGATATCTCTGTCTGGTACAGTAGAGAAATTATTTTCTCATGTATGACTTCTATGGGCGAGCTACAACATATATATATATAAAATTTCTCTACTGTACAAGACAGAGATATCTTACATAGTATGCACGCCAGCTGCGGCTCTACAGTTACACATTGATAAGATGCCATTTAGTCCAACATGTTGCTGTGATTTTGCTTTCTCAAGTCACGTTACTATCTGTGTAATAGTAATTGCACAATGTACATTCATAAAGATTGCGATATAGCACAAATTTTCTGTCTCAAATGTTTTGTAGGGGAGAAATAATTCGGAATTTATTGTGTTTGTACGGAATTGTGGCTTAGCAATATTTACAGGAATACAAAAATTCAGAGCGTGATTAATTAATTACCCCTAATTTTTCATCAATCTTCTAACATTTTAACATAGTCAAACGCTCATAATACTTTTTTGGGCGACCATGCATTAAAATCCTATTAAGCTGTAAAACATCTAAAAAGGGTTATTTTACAGTGTTTTACTGTAAATTATATCATCAGCATGTAATAATATAAATTATAATGTTGAAATTACTAGTGTATCTCATTAAGGAATTCCTAAGAAAGATACAGTAGAAACTGGCAACTGAAATTGTTTGGCAATTGTCACACGAGCCAGGTTGGGATTACTGTTTATATAGTTAATTATCTCCAGTTTTCAGATACCGATAATACTTTACATTTAATAATAGACATTTTATTTCCCAACCTGTCCACGTAAAATGCAGTACTATAAATTAACACAAACGCAACCTCTCAAACCATGTTCAATACACAAAAAAAACTGTGTAATACAATTTTGGTATGTTTGACCATAGATTAATACGTGGTTGTAACATCACCACAGAGAAATTTAATGTAAGCGTGGGCCTGTGTTCGTGATCATAGATACACATCACAACAGTGAACACTCAGTTTTGTTGACCACACTACTGCGACAGCAGTATTGCAACTGTAGTTGTGTCTCTTTCACCAGTTGTATTGATCTATGGAGTTTAGTAGGTATTCAAAATGGCTGCCTATATTAGTTGTGTTTATGTTTACATTTTTTCTTTCATAGTTTAATACACAAAAAATACCAAAATTCATTGCGTTTAAAATTTATCATCTTAAATGGGCAAGGTTTTAAACAAATTATGTGCTTTTTAAGCGGGATAAATATGCATTATATGTATAGGTTATGTTTTGGGACTTAAATAACACAGCTTCTTAAGTGGAAACTTCTTAAACGAGTTTGACTTTACATTAATACGTTTTACAACTTGCATAGTTCAAATAATCAACGCATTAATTTACCACTCATTACATTTAAATCTAAGGAAAATTACAAAAGTGACTGCAAACATAAATAATAAACATAAAAAAAGTTGCAGTTTTCCTGCCGAAAAACCTTAACAAATATAACCTCACTTTGAAATGTAAATATTACAAGTTGCCCAAAACCCATATTTTAAAATATAAACAGTGGGACGAAACAAACAATGAAAATAAATAAAGACCTCCACCTCAGAAACCCTTCATGGTTAAGTGTATTTAATGACTACAGTTCTGTTTTCACCGAGTTGCCTCTTCACTGATTAAATGTAAGTACTGTATATATGTATGTAAAAATCATATTTGATGCTGTAAATAAGATTTAGACCTAACCCTGCAATTCAGGCCTAAACCTACATTTTAGTTTTCGGTTCATTTTTGATATACACAGTGTTTATTCAAATCCAATATATAAATTACTGTTTCAATTCATCCACAGAAAATTTTTAACTATTAAATTTAAAAATGCATTTTAATTTATGTAGGTTACAATGTTGACTATTTTTTGGTTATATTGTTTGTTGGGTTATTTTTGTCACTACAAAATACTGTCACAGACAAATTGTTGGTTTCCCACATAAGTTTTCTCAGCTATAGGCTGTTCACGGTAAAGTGAGATTTTTTAAGGCCCTCCCAAAAGGCATTAACCCATAATAAATATATTTTATTGTAGTCTCAGACATTAAATTTTGAGAGTGATGAAATGTATACACTGTGTTTATTAGTCATATTGCAATGTTTACAATAAAAAGTGGTGGACAAGTAGAAATTTATTGAAAGGAAAAATTTAGCAGGGTCTTAAAAAGTGCTCACTTTACCATGAATGGCCAATAAGAAGTTTTTGAAAGCTTTTCCCTTGAAAAAGTCAAAGTTTTACTGTAGTATAAAAGGGGAGACGGCCTGCGTCTCCACAGCAGTCTTGGTTTCTAGCTGTCGACGCTGAGATCTCAACCAGATTGAATGCAGTTCTTCCTAGCGCTCACTGCTCAGGAACTGACCCGTCTACATTAGTCTCCAGCACCCTTTACTCGGACACGACACCTCGTTAATATCGCTTAAACTACGCTTGTGATACGGTTAGGTTACGATAGTCAGGAGCTCTCCCAGCTACGTACCTCGCAAACCGTAGTTACGGACGTATCTGTAGTGGACCCATCCTTACAGTCTTTCTTAAGACTAATCCTGTCACATCCTTGCTTAGTTCACCCAGTTACGTGTCACGAGATTTACGTTGCGTCATTCTCCACGTCAATTACGTACAACAATGCAAGAGTTAGTTGCTTAGACATTCAGCATCACACACCGTCCCTTGGTTGTATGCTGGTCACCTCTACCGGCCATCCTAACTTGTATTCTAGCTTTCCGGCTGATATCCACGCCATTGACCAGGAGTTAATGTGCTATCACCACGTGTTTATTTCCTTTACTAGAATAAAATGTATGTCAGCTTTTAATTGAGTACTTTTCCTGTAGACTTAGCACCTTTCTGTAGTTACCCTCATGTAACAGGTCACGGGGAATTTAAACTCACTTGAGCCACACCAATTTTTCCACACACGCACTAGCTTTCACCACCCTTCCCGTCAACCCCTCGGGATTGAAGGAAAAGAGGGGCCACACAGGTACACTGTACTGAAAACAGCTTGTAGGTTTGGTGTTCGCTGGCCTCTTCTCCGTGGTCTTTGCCAGGAAAGTCTGCCGTCCCCTAAGTTGGGAAGACTGGAACAGGGCTACACAGCCATGTGTGTCTTCGGACAAGATAAGGCCTGACTTCCCTCATGGACCGCAGTATTTGCCAGACTTGGGAATAAGGTGTCCGTCAGTTCTCTGCCCGCGCAAGGTGCCCCACGTAAAACTGCACAAGGAGCCTGAAGACATGGTACAGTAGCAGTAGGATAAGTCAACTTCTTAATGCCCTACTCCCAGAGGAAGGGTCTCAAAGAAAAGGTGAGAAAGATCCTCAGATCATCTGGACGAACGCATGATTATCAGCCCTCCCTGGTCAAACAGATAGCTAACTTAGCACCCCAAGCTCAGGCGGAAGTGCTTTGCCATCTTCAAGACCCAGTGGAAGTAGCTGTTCCAAGAGATCTCATCAACCCTCCAGAGAAGACCCGCCCGACGGAATACCCTTGGTGGGTCGCCGAGCTCCTAAGTCAACCCAACCAGCCCCCAACGTCAGTCATCGCATACTTAGTACCAGCTATACTGTGCCCTACTCCTCCGCCTAAGCCTCACGTCTCAGTCAATCACCACACTGCATCAGCACCAGTCACACTTGCACAAACACTCACACTACTCCACAAACACAGCCGTCCAGGTATAACCAAAGCAGTGGTGGCACCTAAATGCTGTATCATGTTGCCCACACCTGATTTCATGCCCTGTCGCATAGCCACACAGCCAGTTTTGTAAAATGGGAAGGCACCTGCGCCTGGCTCAACTTCTAGCCAAAAAGAATGGGATGTCCTCTGCAAAGACAAGCTAGTGAGTATTTATTCCCGGTACGTCACATGTCAAGACTTACCATTCATGTAGACGAGTACCTAGCTCCCAGTTGTCTCCTTTAAGCGAAGGGAACGCAGATAATCCCGGGAAGTTTTCTCAAGCACTTTACAGACTACTCTTTAACCAAATACACCTAGTTTGGCTAACCTTTCCCTCTAGCGAGTGGAACGGGGATGCCGCACAGGTACACTGACTTCAGAACAGCTTGTCGAACTGATGTCCGTAAGCCTCTCTACCGCGGCCCCGCCAAGAGGCAGACATTCACGGAATCGAGAAGACTGAACCAAAGAAACACCCACGTGACTGACTAACCAGCGTGGCCCTACCCCCAGCACCCACTGCGGTCTTCGCCAGGTGCCTGAAGTAGGGTGTCCACTGCATTATCGCACGTTCGTTGCTTGACACGTAATTTGGGAGGAAGAAACAAGGAGCCTGCTTTCTATTCCTAGACGGGGGTGGTGTATTGTGTAAGTTGTCATCCCCTATTCCAAGAAACAGGACTTTCTTCTGGGTGCCAGCACGAATACTCCTCAACTTTGGTGGCATCATTAGCCAGTCTTCAGCCCAAAAAACAAGCACAGGCACTCCCGACAATTGCAGGATCCAGTGACAGCCTCCTGTCGTAGACTGCAGGGTTCCCAAAGTCCTGAAACCCATGTCTACACCTCAATGTCCTAGGAACCCGAATCCCGCCAACAGTACTACCTATTGTCGCACTGTCATTCCCAGTGGTCCGTCGCCAGGTATACAAAAGCCAGCGGTAACCGATAACTCCTAAACACCCTATAGTGTTGATAGCTGCGGACTTCTTGCCCTGCCGGCAGCCAACCCGGCCAATTCTGTACGAGATGATCCCAGCAGCCCGACAGAAACTGAACCCACCATCTACGCAGACTCCCTTTTGGCACAGTAAGTAGGAGACTACTTGTAGACTAGTGGCCTTGAGTCAAGTCATTTTTCTTGTTAATTAGAGATGGGTCGAACGTTCGAATATCTATCGAACCGAACCCGAACTTAAAGGTTATGTTCGGGTTCGCGTTCGAAATTTATGGCCACGTGAAAGATCAGTTACAAAAAGAGCTCGAGTTGGTTAAAAATATGCTAGAAAGGAACATCATTAACGAACTTTGATACAAACTTAAGTATTTACTCCTGTACAGCCCACCCTCCCCCCCACCCCCCCAAATAAAGGAAAAAACATTTCTGAGGAGCGGTAGTCTTAAATTATCCACTCCTAAATTGTCCCGTGAAGTTTAAAGGGAAGTGTAGTGGCTGAGTCTAGAGGATTGCTGGAGCAGAAGGGAAGAGGCAACACTTTTTTTTTTTGAGAAGAGTAGTCCAGTGTGTCACATTCCACAACGAAAAAAAAAAAGGACCAGCTCGGAAAAACAAAAGAACTAGCAGGCATAAAAAAGACCAGCAGTTGAAGTTTCTCTTTCAAGGACTGGCACTGCATAAAAGAAGCGAAACAAAGGAACCCACCCCAGTTGTTGACATTCTTCTTTTAATGACCATAAGGTTACAGTGACCTTACAGAATACCATAATGTTTTGGCTTTTATCCCCATGAGTTATTTAATTAAAATATTTTTCAAAAATATCAAAATCCCCCACAAATTAATTTAAAATAAAAGAATAACGTGTTACATACTTACTATATATAGTCTATTCAGACTTTCTTCGGCCTTTTGGAATTGAACCTTTGACAAATCACCCTAGGCGTATTATGTCACCCTGTTTTTCCAATAACTTGTATTCCACAACTATTTAACACTGTGATTAACTTTAGAGTACTGTATTATTGAATAAATGAAACTTTCCTTAGTATCTTATATAACTTGTAATATGTAAAGGTAACACCAGCGAGAGCAATGACATGTTGGCCGGTAAGAAATAGTTCAAATTACAATATTTAACTTCATTTTATGTATAATTTTTTGTAAGTTAAACATTGCCAACTGATATATTTGTATTGTTAGGTAGCACTGACAGAAACACATTTCATTGCTGCAGTTAAAAATATCCGTGCAAATTCCAGTGTGTAGACTGGTGTTTTTATTTCTGTCCGGAATAAAGGTTCAATAAGTGAAGCAGAGTGTGTCTCTCTCTCTCGTTCTCTCTCTCTCCTCTCGGGAAGATCGTACCACCTGTGTAGGAAAGGTATACATTTTGTTATTTCTAATTTCAGCACATCTCATACTAATTACAGTAATGATGTCTGAGATTGTAATTTACAACTGAAACTTAATTTTATTGTTTAAATACACACTATATGCTATTTAGATGCAACAATATATGTTAGATGCGATGGCATGACACAGCTCGTTGCGCGACGACACTTACAAATCCAGCAGGTTGGCAGACATGGTGTGGAAAGCGTTCCTAATATGGCGGCGGCTGGCGACATATAATGACACGGCATGTTACTCAATGAAGTATCAAGTTCGTACTCGTGTTTTTTTTAACATCCTACGGAAGTTACAATGTTGTGATAAATGTGTGTTGAGTGAAATGTGTTGTGATTGTTGCGTATGAAAGGGCGTGGTGGCTGCGTTGTAATCGTTACGCAGGCCAGGTGTGTGTGTTGATTTCAAATATGTGCAAAATTTATATGTTTTAACCATGAACTGATGTTATGACGAAATTAATTATTTACCTTCACGTTTGTTTATCACAACGTTGTACCTTTGCACTAGGTGTTTGGAAAACAGTTGTGTAACAAGCTTACGTTTCTGTGATTTGAATGTCTGCAACAATCCCAACGAAATACAAAAACCCGCCCAGATGAAATTAAATAAATAATAAAATAAACCTACAAACCAGTAAGTACCAATGCATATAAATACTAGCAGAATAAATGGTATGGTATACCTATGTGTTAGTGTGTTCACCACTATCTTTTACGTTTGTCGATGTACAATAAATTAAGCGACACGAGTTGCGTGCTTGAATTTATTGCGTCGTTTCGTGTTAATTCTTATTCCAAACACATATTAATAACAACAGGTTAAATACTACTGTTGTTTACGCCACAGTTGTAACAAACCCCATCGTGGCAAAATATTAATGTGTATTATGTGTAACCTGCTATATCGTGTGTAACAAATAGTTATAAAGCTGACCTAAATATTGTTACAGGCCTACATTGTGAACATTCATAGGAAATGGTTTCTGCAATATGACATAATTCTTTTAACAGCTGTAAACAGCAACCAACACATTTGACAGTTAAAGTAGAAATCACATGGCAGTGTTTATGTTTACATGTAGCGGAAGGATACGTAATCAATAACCAAAAGTATAAATTTGGCAGGGCTTTAGAAGTTATCGTGAATCAACTATAACAAGACCCCAGGAATTGTTGGAACAATTTTAGGGGGGAATCACTTCAAAGAAATTGACAAATAACAATGCAACACAATAAAAATAATTGAACACGTCATATGTGATATTTTTTGTAGCAGTGATGACAGCATTATATCTTGAACTCTATAGTGTGTAAGACCAGGTGCTATTCTTTATTTAAATGATTGTATACTAAATAAGTGATTTGCTTGAATTTCTGGAAAATTAAATTTTCAATTAACATTTTTTTTGTGTTGCTAATTTGTGGTTTTCACATACCATGTTTAAAACGACTAGAAAGATACATCTCTCAGTGTTGTTATAAATTATCATATCATATTGTATCTTTTTTCCAATTTAGAAAAAAATTTACCATTACATTTTGGGTTTAAACAATTAGTCATGAAATTGTGAATGTGGTTGTATTAGTGTGTGTGTGTTTTACACTTAAACGGGGGCTGAACTATGAAGGCTGTATGTATTTATGTCGTTTTCACTTCGCACCTCGTAGCCAAGTCCAGAGGTCGAGTAACCGAACTCTCATTACTTGAGTGGGCAACACTGTTAAAATGATCCACGGGACCACTGTAATCTATGTTAAGTACTTAATATGCAGATATGCATGTGTGCACACACTGATTACTGTTTAGCATCCATAATACACAGTATTTTTAAGGTGGTTCTACATATTTGTTTTTTGTTATATATACCAATTAATGGCTGAACAATGAAGACATGTGCTAGGATAAGACATTTTTTAAAGTTCGGTTAGAGTTCGACGAACTATAGCATAGTTCGGTTAGAGTTTGACAAACTATAGCATAGTTCAGTTAGAGTTCGATGAACTATAGCATAGTTCGGTTCGAGTTCAGTTCGTGTACAAATTTAAAGGTTTAGTTCAGGTTCAGTTTGATAGAGCCTTATAATTCAAAAGGTAAAGCTAGCAAATTTACGCAGATTAGCCCGTCAGGCCTTGCAAAGACAGTTAGACGCACTAAATAATCCAGTAAACACACACACTAACAGTGACATAATTATCATTGAACCACTATTTGGACCTGTGAACTCCAATTGATAACCTTCCACTATTATTTGAGGATCTGAGGCAAGACAGGGATTCCTTACTAGGCATAGACTGGCCCTGGCATAACCTTGACTATATTGACACTCCAGATCTGCAGGTGTTTTGTATAGAACCAGCCCCACTGCCTCGCCCTTGTACTGGCGTACAAGAACCCGCAGTTACTTGCATAGTTCACAGGGCCACCAGAAAGGTATTAAAAATTCGCATACCTCCCAAACTCAACACTACGCATACGCTAGTGTCAGTTACACAGGACTTCTTCCCTTTACAGAAATCAACCAGACCAGATCCCTATCGGCGTAGAATAAACTAAGAAACGTCCAATTAAATTCTGGCCGGGTTTTGCTTTGGCATACTTTGGTTGATTTCACTTATTTTACCCGTGACAACTGGCATCACGATTCTTGACGACCTTTACAGTAGGCTGGACCAGACTCCCTGGGAGGGAAACATTCATGGTCAAGCTTACCCTAGGGTTCGATTCCTCTCCTCCAATCAAGGTCTCTCCACCTCAACAGTGTCATCCGAACTGTTCCAGCGTGGGAAGAACCATGACCCAGCCAGGCAATCAAATTAGGACACTCCAAGAGAGAACCAGAGTTTTAAGCCAATATGAGGGAATCAACGCTTACCCATTTAATAGTTTCACTTCATTAAGGTAGAATCCCCAGGTAGCAGCCTTAGTAGTAAAGAAAAAGGCTCATATTTTATTTAATTAAAAAATAAAATATCTCTCTTAAAGAGAATTTCAACATCAAGAGATTAGACTAACCTTGGGTTCGACCATCCCATCTCTAGTTACAAACTTTTGGCTAGTATCTAATAATATTTTCTTTTATAAATCTCTTACTTTTATTCCAAACTCAGTCGAGTTTCTCTATCAACTTGACGCGTGCTGCTCTATTGTATTATTACAAACAACTATGACTCATCTCTTATGACGCCAGTATACCTACTACACCCAACTTAGAGTCGAACGCGGCCAACTTGTACACGGACGTTGCGGAGCGCCACAACCCTGGAGGGCACCTCCAAATACGTGGATACTAGAGTTGCGGAAGCCAACGGCCCGTCGCCCTCCCCTTCCCTGCGCTGAGAGCCTACAAGCCGTCAGCCGCCTAGGGGCACAGCCAAACGTCACCGAACATGCACGAAACCAACAGACAGACTGAGAGTAGCTACCCCCACTCCGGCCTCACGCTAGAGGGATGTCATACCTCCCCCCGCGGCCTGCCGTTGCACCTGTCCTTCGGACTATAAAAGTCAGTGCACTGCAGGGCTCATGAGTTTTTTCCTTCTGATCCTCGAGCTTGCTCCACCACTTCTTGTGCTGGGGCCTTTGACGACCTCCAAGTCTTCAGCAGCTTACCAGAGGCTGCTGCCGTTGCCATCACCAGAAGCTCTTCTGCAGCAGCAGTGACCAGAGGCTTCACTGAAACTACCACCACTTACCAGAGGCTCTTCATTGCTGACAGCCTTCTTCTACCAAAAGCTTCTTCTGCTTATATCATCAACACCCTTCGCTACTGATTCTTTCTTGATAGGCAACTACACTCCTTGCTGCTAGAGCAGTGGATCGTTTTATTTAATTGTCTCGTCTAGACATCCCGAAGTTAGTTAACCACGTTAAGTACATTCTTATTTAGCCACTGACTTCTTATACGTTCTTGATTAGCCTAGAACCAGGTCACCTACACCTGTTCAGCATAGGTTACTTCCAGCACACCGTCTTCTTAGTTACGAGGTAGCATGTGTCCCTGTATTTATTACATTCTTAATAAATACAGCTTTGTTCTTTTAGCTGAGAGTTATTTTTTAGAGAGTCATTCACCACGTCTGCTAGGAACTGTACACGTTGTGCTCTGCCGACTGAGACCGGGCAATTGAATACGAATTACATCATCAGGACTGGGGTTCGCCATCTGGAATCCACCAGCCATACACATACACCATTCAACGGCCACCTATTCTAGACCTCCAGAGATAGAATAGCAGAGCCACGACCACTAAAAACTCCTCCAACCAGGGAGAGAGAGTACGCTTGGGTTGTATTCCTACCGGAGCACCTAGGTGCTGGCTGGAGTATTTGCTCAAGTGTTACGGCCTGGCCTTGGTTGCGACCAACATCCAGTAGTAGCAGGAAGGCGGCCCATATGGCTCAACACTTCTAGTCTGCCTGCCGGTAGCGGGCGGCCTTCTGTAGCACCGAGTTCATGCCAGCAGCCAATGTGGCAGGACACTAATATAGGGATTTTTTTCACGTCAGCGGTGCACAACCTATACCATTCAGTGAAGGTCTCACATCTATGCCATTTAAGGAGAGAAGAGCAAAAGACATCTCACCTTGCTGCCAAGCAGCGGTCTGTATTGGCCCCGCTTACTTTGGGTAGACAAGCGGAATGAGACAGCACTGCTTTAGCCAAACTGTTACGAGAAGCAGACCTCTCCCGTATACAAGTATATTGGCTTCCCAACACACACATGTGAGCACCAAGAGTATCATCCCGTCCTGCACAGTCTGATATACGGGACCAAGGTACAACATGGGGTTTCCAACCCCACGTTCTGGAGCCCGGAAGCCGCAGCCTGGAATCTACGATACTGTGTTGGCCGACATGGTATCACCGACCTGCAGCCAGCGGACTGCACTGCCTGTTCCAGCTAGCAGTCATCAGCAGTACTACTGAAGACTGAAGCAAATATAAGCAAGCCAGGTAACCCAGACACCTCCCACCAGTTGAGCACCTCGATGAGTAAACCCATAGTGGGAAACAAATAAGTCAGATACTCATCTGCAAGCCACTGGTCAAACAGACTATAGAGAAGTTTGTACCAAAAACCGCCAACCCATGTGCCCTGTCAAGGTAACGGGCAGTAAACGCAAGCTAAGTCAATAAATCCCTAACGCAGAGTGCTTGGTCTAGCGCAACTGAAAGCCATGACGACCGAGCCAGCTACTTCCAAACCCATCACACGTCAAACTAAATTATAATGAGCATGCTCCTACCCTAGTTTACCATGAATGATTTACACATAAAAGTATATACATACCAAATAATATAGTTTGAAATAAATGTTTAAGTCATATTATTTCTTTAAACTACAACAAGATGCAGATTTACCTACACCAACACACAAGCTGAAACAAATCCACAAAAGTAACAAGAGATATGACACTCACCGCTTCAGGAATATCGCAACGAAACACATGGCATTGGAAGATGGCGGACTCCTGGGTGTCGCCGTGGGACCACGTGAAGGCAAAGCAGGATCCCTCGCTGGAGCCAGCCGTGCCCCGAGCGTAAAAAAGGATGCGGTGGATCTCGTAGCGTGCCATAACACTGTGGGTGTTTGCATCGTACAGTCTGTGGGCCCATGGGAAACACTGTGTCTACTGCCATCCGTACAGCCATTACAATTACATAACACTTCTAAGGAATATCGTAAGCTAACAAGACAAAACATTAAGAACGCATCACCAAAATCACAAATTTGTATGACAACCAGGCTACCTCTTAAGACACCTAAATTAATCAAAGTTATAATATTGCTGAGGTACTGTGGGGTACATGGAAAAGGAAAAGTTTAAGATGAACAGTTCAGACAACCAAGAAATTTCACTGGAGTGAATCCTTGCCACAACCAATTATCATTGTTTGTCACATAAGTTTACAACATTATTGATTGTTCATTCCCTGTGTATTTGAAAACAATTGATTTTCTGCCATTTAAAAATTGTTTAATGTGATTTTATTGATTCTGATCTATTTCAGTTGACTTTATACACTACGTAACTGTTTGTTTTGAGTTTTCCTATTACCAAAAGTATGTGTGTATTTATTGAGGACCAAGCAAATATAGGATGGACCAGAAATGCAAGCAGTTTACAATACAAGTTATCATGTTGTGCTCTTTGTAGAAGTAAATTTTATTTTTCTTGTGATGACTTTGGAAAAGTACTAAATATTATAAATACAGTTATTGACTTTCTCCTTTGCTTAAATCGAAATTAATACTTTCTTTGCACATAGCTTTATAAAACAATAAATTATTATAATGTCTTTCTAAACATAATTTTGGAGCCTTTTAACTTGGAAATGAAATGGATAAGAGTAATTGATGCATGATGCACTCCCTGACTATATTACACTCAACTTCGCCTCACCTGAGCGTGCCTTCACTTCAACCAAGGCTGGGTTAGAGCAGTACTGGAGGCTGTTCAAGTGCCTACATGTTGTGCCCCTTGCAACGGGGGGGTCTTATTACAGACATGTCAGCTCTATCTGTTTACACTCAGTTAAACGTCACATCAACCTCCCAAAGTGTGATATTGTACTATCGGCCGAAACTGCCTCCCAAGGTCACGTAGTTCTACGGTGCACCAAGGGATGACGTTAGCAGATGACTCCAGCAGACAACTTCACTAAAAAGGCAGCGCTCTCCACCCCACCGTATCACGTCTCAGAGGGACCACGGATATAATTCCGTGCACTGCCCGAAAATGCCTAGTTGCTGGCTCTCTTCAGAGCCCAACAGCTCCGGCAGCTCACTCTACCACCAATGGTGCTAGGGCTCTCTGCCGCCCTCAAAGTCTTTGTGACCTACCAGAAGCTCTTTAGCGACTTCACCAGCGACCTTCCAGATGCGCTTCACCACTGTTTCAGCAGCTGTCGAGCTCCAGCAGCCCTTGAAGATACCATCAACAATTCTTGCCTAACCTTCTGATAACTGCAACCACACTGCCCCTCCAGCAGTGTAAGCACCACTACTGCCTTCTAGTAGTGGCTCTCAATGGCCCCCTCTGGACAATGGTTAGAATTAGTTGGCGTCAGTGACTTTCATAGCTACCTAGCCAGATTGCCTTGTTCAGTTTGGGACCAGGTCTCCATCACCTGGATACGCGTAGTCTAACTTCCGTTCATCACCTGTAAATTAGGAGGTAGAAAAGGCCACCGTGCTTATTCTAGACAGAATAAACATGAGTTTCTCTTAAACCACACCGTACTAGTTTCTAGGGTGTTTGTTCCTTCCTCGGGAGACGACGACCCGCCAGAGCAAAGCAGGAGAAAGCGTACTTAAATCTCTATTTCCAAAACTAGTGTAGGACTACAGGTTCCCTTCACGGGGCGCACGTACATCGATAACACACACATTCGACAGCCACCCATACTGTACATCTGGTGTGCAGTACGATAGAGCTCGAACCACTAGTAACTCAATCCAAGAGTCTTCAGACCACTAGTCCAGTTGATCCAATCCGTCCACTGCGCTGTACTGTCGCCGGAAGGAATGACATTACTGGGTCTGGAGATCTGCCAACACTTGGACCCACATCCACTGTCGTCTGGTACCCAGAGGACATCCAACGCTCTATAACCACCGTGCCTTGAATCACCAGTAAAGGAGCACAGGGTACGACTCTGGTCTATTCAGATGCGGCTTTAGTTTTATACATAGCCGGGGAACTTTGTCACCTGTTTGCCTCTCGTGAGACTGTCCGTTGTACCTGCCTTATGCCATACACCCAACAAAATGGTACCAGGTGACATGACAGAAAACAACCTACGCTAAATGGAACTGCAACCCAGATCCAACTGTGCTGCAGTGTAATCCCACCGGAACAAGTTCACACTACCCAACAGCTTGAGAGGTCTCACCTCACAAGATCTTTCCCAGTCTCCCATCAAGACCGCCAGCTGACCCCACCCAGTAGTTACCGAAATCCGCCAGGGACGAGACGTAACACTGGGACTAGCCAACCCCTGGTTCCTGTGCAACCAGGCTGGCAGCCCTCCATGGGCCCAACACAGTTCCAGTCGCCAGCTGCCACCTCAGCAGCAAAGGAGCTATCCCAGGCCCCAGCACGCACAGTTAAACCAGTGGCAGTTTGCCAACCCATCCGCTGGACAGTTGAAACACCATTTACTGACTTTAAACCTAGCCATCAGGCCACATGCCCGACATTGAGCACCAGCCGAAGCCTAGAGCAATAGTAAGGTCAATAAGTTAAACCCACTGTGCCTCTGACCTGCACGACAAAATTTTGATTGACCACAATGACACCTTTCAGCCAAAGACCATCGTGCTTCAAGGGTTTTTGTAGCGCCCAACGCTGGGAGCAACGAAAACTCTTGAGTGATGTCCCTTGACTGTCTAGGACTATATCACAGTCAGCACTGTTTTGATTCGTGTTGGTCAGGAACACGAGAGTACATGACGTCTGTCACTAGTACTGGTGAACTGGAACACAGCCGGTGTAGAGGGCAGGGTGCCCTGTACTAAGTCAAGTGTCACTGTCACAGTGCGGTTAATTGGTTGGCACACTGATACAGGTTTACCTCGCTGGATGGTGACCCAGGGTGGCTGCTGACTCAGCTATGGCAATTGTACTAGTGACAGATGTCGTATACTCTCGTGTTCCTGACAGACACGAACCAAAACAGTGCTGAATGTGACGTAGTCCTAGGCAGTCAAGGGACATCACTCATCAAGAATAGAAATCTGGATGGTTCGCTTCACAAGAGTAAAACCGTGACATCTACCTCCAACAGATGTCTGTCTCAGTATCACAGTCATGCACTCAAAATCCATTCACCTGACGTCATCGTGCATGCCTTGTAATGCACCACTCTGTAAAACTTACACATTTCTCTGCTTTTTGATATTACTGCAGCCAAACTTTCCCACAAGAACCACTGACTAAAATTAACTGGTGAAACAGCACCTATAAATCTACTAAATAGATTCAGCAAATAAGATGAAATGTTAGAATATTTGACTTTTTTCAAATTTTTAAAATCAAAAAGTAATATTGCTTGACAATAGATGACAATTGAGTCTAGTGGTAAAAATCCTGCTTGGCGAATTAAAATATTTTTTATCAAGTTAATCATTCAACGATTAGATAAAGTTGGCATAACATTTACCTAAGCTAATTTAGTTAAGCTACTGTATTAAGAAATTTATTTTTTTCTGGCAACTGAGAAAGGCAACATGAAATAAGATAGATGTACGAGAATTTCTATGTTGGAACATTCGTCTAACTGGAGTAGAATCCTGGTAAATAATGTTACACCAAGCGATCATAAAGCAAATGACTGTTTTGAAATAATTCATATCATTATGGTACTTTGCCATAGTGTGTTTATACCAGTTCTCTGTTGGATGCCCACTCTTGTAGGATACACAACACACCAGAACTGTGTGCACACACTGTGGTGATACTTGGGTGTCCATGTAGTATCGCAAAACAGTGTGTCAAAATAATGTGTGTGTATGACAACAGAACCCCAACTTTAATTACCTATATACAGTAACGACTGTGTACAGATAAAACAAATGAAAATATTTACTTGGACGGCTAAAATATTTGAATAAGAAAATGATTTACATGTTTATATTTATTATTAATTAATATCCTTATAACCAAAATAAAATACTGTTCACTTGGGCAATGCCATGTTAACTCAAACCAAACAGGCCTACGTAGAGCATCTTGTGTTGTGTGTGTGTGTGTGTGTGTGTGTGTGTGTGCGCGCGCACGCGTGTGTATATATATGTATGTATGAACGTACAAACAATCTATGAAAATTAACAAACTAACAAAATTATACATACATTTTAGATGCTACATTACTACATTACCTGAACACACAACCAAGTAACAATTTCTCACTAAACATCCAACAAATGTGACATATAGTGCATCTCACTCTTAAATTACAGTAAAGAGTACATAGCGTGCTCTGTTGCCAGATGGCTACAGGTTACCAACAGTAAAGAAGTTACACTCTGTTGGGTGATTAAGTACATACATACAAAATACTTAACACAATTACACTCTATAATAGTGTATAAATATAAAATTGTTTGTTTAGTTACACACTGCAATCTCTACGAGTGATAGACTCTACAGAGTAGAGGAAACTTCAGTAACTTACACGACTGTGCCGTCCGAAGAACTGGGAACAGAGACAGACACTTTGATGGCCTGCTCTGACGACTGTTCGTTGAGGATAGCCATGTTCCGCTGGATCTCTCCTTCGCTCTTTGGAGCATTAATGGCAGCTGCACCCAAGTACGATACCCCTCCAAAGATTGTGCAGTCCTGGTGGACGTCTGGAACTGACCGGTGGCACTGGTCAATCTAACTAACCACTGTTGCCACCATTATCATCAACAAATTGTTGTCCTTTCAGATAATAGAATATGCAATCATGCAAAACTTTCACTATTAAATCTGTACATTTACAGGTTATTATAACCGCTCATTAAAACTAAGATGTCACTCAACAACTACCTAGCATAAATAAAGCTACACAAAAAATGTACAACACACATCTGAAAATGATATGCAGAAAAGATAAGTTTATGAGTCGTGTCTCGAGGTGGTTATTCTGTTCTGGGCACTGGGGCTTGTCTGGCATACAACACGGGCCTGGTGGGTCGGCGACTCGGAATGAAGTCAAGTTCGACAATCTTTACCCGGCGTGGTGCGGGTTTAGGTTGTGGTGCAGTAGGACGGTGTGGTGGTTCGGTACGTGGCGGTACTGCCCCTGTTCCCACTACCCAGATAGCACTCGACTGAGGTGTGGTGTGTGCGGGTGTGGTACTTGGCTGCAGTTCTGGTGAACTGGTGGACCTTTCGCTAACAGTGATTTTTGTACTATGGGATGGTATCCTTCTGCGACTTTCGTAGGAGGTTCGAACAAATCCACAGGCATAACAGTGGGCGCAGGTACAGTGAGGCATCTCAACAATGCAGTCTGTTCACGTAGATTGAGCAGTCCGAACCCGTTAGAAAGGATACGTAGCCCCTGTGAATTTTTAGAGATTGGTTCTCACCTTCTTGGCATATCTCTCAACTCCACACCTACGGGTGTAAGGCATTATGCACAAAAATCGGGGCTGCAGGAGATAGGCTGTTGACGTGTTTGTTTCCAAATGTAGGTGCATATTACTGACGCCAACATCGTCTCACTCTCGACTCCTCCTCCAGATAGAGAAGACACGAGCTGTGGGATGATGATTGCGGGAACCGCGCTGTGTTGTCCTGCAGGGGTAGGTTTCCATGCACCAGAATGTAACCCTCTTGGCACCACCAGTGAGCTATGAGAGTCGAGCACCCTGGCCAGCAAGCCAATCCCACCGGGAGCGTACCTAGTGTCGTGGCTCTACCGTTTCTCCCACTTAGTGCAAGGAATGGCTGGCCTTCCAATACTGGTGAGGTGAGTGTCCAGTAGTCACTGGTCTCCCCGGCTACAAGAAGATCCCCTCCTCTGCACCACAAAGTAAGCAGTAATGTGGGGAGCGACTGAGCCAGCAAACCAACTTCCAGTGGACTATATCCTAGTGTCGTGGCTCTACCATTCACTGCAGGGACAGAGAATGGGTGGCCTTCCAAGGATGTGCGTGTAAGTTCAGTACAGCAAAACCCAGTGTCCTGCTGAGTCCTCCAGCTCTGATATGACACTAGGAAGGAGCTCGGAGTAAAAGTCAAGAGATCTGGTAAGACAGGTGTTTAATGAACCTAAGGAAATAAAAACAGATGGCAGAGGTGCTATCTCCTAATTACACATGGGCTAGGCAGAAGGTGAAACACCCTATCTTAAAACAGGGGAAGGCACCCTATGCAAAACTACTAGGAGAGGCAGTAGCTGGTGCATGTTTACGTAGTATTAAACCTCGGAGCGAGTTCTACTCTCTTGGGTGTCTGTATGGGACCGAACGTGTCTTAGTGTGAAGCTGTCGATGCAGCTGGTTCTTCCTTTGGTAGCGTACAAGAGGATCTTCGGTCCCGCAAGGTGAGCAGTGCAGTACTAGGAGAGGTTTGAGCCTCTGCACCAATAGCTGGAGCGATGAGAGCCCAGAAGTGGCAATCGAGAACTGAAGCAGAACTGACGAACCGGAGGCCGGGATGCTTCTCCTTATATACTCCTCTACCACCCCTTCCATCACTGGCATAGGGCATCTGGAGAGGGGTTAGCAGGTGTGAGCCCGATGCCTAGATCCTTTGTGCATGCAGCGTAGTGAAGAGCGGTGGGCTCTAGGCATCTTGCATGTGGCGGCATACCGCAGCACACTGCCGTACTTGCCCCGGACCTCTTGCATGGTCTCTGTGGCTTATCGGGTGAAATAATAATAATTGGGACGTCTGTCCCGGCCCGGTAGATACAACAATCTTGTAGGCAGTGGCGGCGGTATCTCGACTCTTGTAGATAAACTGCCAGGGATGCAGTTGCACTGATGAGTAGCAGTCGTTCATTAAAATTGTAGATGTCATGCATCATTGGTTTATACTAGGTATTAAGTTGGAGGGGGGAGGGAGGGGGGGGAGGGGGGAGGGAGAGAGAGAGAGAGAGAGAAGTGAAGGGGAAACAATCTAACCTGAAGACTACATGTTGATGTACAGTAATAGGTCGTAATAGTAATAGTGATAAAATAGTAATAGGTTGAACAGGTTTTAGTTAATATTTTTGGATACCAAATCATAAAATTATATTAAGTTTCAATCACTGTTTTCTATTTGGGTCAGTTTTTGTAGTAATGTATTTTACTAACTTGGATAATAGTATTTTACTCTTTACTGTGTCTAACAGTAACTGATAACCTTTTTATTCTTTGACTTTCTCAGTGTAATTTTAAATTTTTTTTAATAAGAACCAAATCACAGAATTATATATTTATCTCAATTTACGTTATTCTTTACTCTCCTGCTGCAGATCTGATTATCTACATTAATGTGTGTTATAAAAAAACTACAATGCATGAATTTTAAAGTTTTGTGAACCACATGAATTTAAAAAAGTGTAATTCAAGGAAAACACTATTGAATTACAGTATAAATGTCACGCATTAAATACATTGTGAACATACAGAAAATGGTGGGACCTAAATAAAACTGTGTATTTAAGGGGAAAATGTAATTGAAGGGAACGTAAAATCAAGGTTCAACTGTACTTGATTTTTGTTAAATGAGTAAATACATTAAACTTCTGGGCAACTGACAGATATGAAGTATAAGTTTTGTGGTCATAGTTATATTTATACTGGGATGGTGCATTCAAGATATGTAATCTGCTGAGAAAATGGCTTAAAAAAGTGCTTGATTACATATAGCCTATCACAAGAAAATTATGGCAGCACTCCATGTACATACATACAAGAGAAGTTACTTACATTTAAGTGCTGACAAGTCTCATGACCCACAAATGAGATCAATCTTTTATCAGACAAGATTACATAACTACGTATAACACAAACACAAATAATCACATTCATGAAGACGAGAAGTGCTGTGAGTATGTAACATTTCAGTTAAATCAGAAGGTCAAAATTTACAGCTTCTCAATTTTTTATTTCCTCATCCATCATCTCCAACAAATTATACAAATATCACTTGTCCGTATTCTCAACCAAATTATGTAAATATCCCTCGTACATCTTCTCAAATAACACACACACACACATATATATTCAATTATTAATTATATAATTGAAATTTCTCTTTCCATCGACACCCACCCTTTGCTGTGGTATTATGATTTTTGTTAAAGAAAAAGTTTGACTTAGAACTTCATAATAGTTTCTGTTGTTACCTGTTCTCTGATTGGCTGTCATCTGAGCACCCTACATTTCTCGTCGAGACGAGAGCCAACCAGGATACTTCTCTTTTGTTCACGTTATTTACAACATGCAATACTTCCTACTCTCTAGGGAATAAATGAATAACAATAACAATTGGAATATTGAATATCCTATAAAAACAAATTAAATCGTAATTTACACATGACCTTTATGTCAATAAATTAATAAAATAACCAAAGATTATACTGCACTTTGTTTAAATCACATAATGAAGTTTACTTTGGAAATTATATTAAATGAAATGTGACTAAGCAAATACTCTATAACCGTAGATAAATGTAATATCTAGAACCTGAAAAACCGCAATGACTATTCTGGACACAAGAGAAGTGGTATTACAAATGAAAGCATTAAATTATATGAAATGCCCCTTTTAATAACCAGCAAAATCAATGTAAGTGACAAGAATAAGAAAAACTATTATTGTTAATTACTAAAGACATTATGCCTGAATTTGTCTACATTACATATTTTTTAAAGAGCCAGCATATTAGATGTTTTATAAAGGTGACTATGTTACCTGAGGTACAACCAGGAAATTGTGATGTCTACTGATGTTTAAAGCACTGCAATAAAACTACAGTGAAACCTTATTAAGAAATTTCTTGCTTAATAAGTTTAAATAATTTTACACCTTGTGCCTCGTGCCAACAAATTACGCAGATTGATTCAAGACTTGAAACACATGATAAATGTTCTGTACTTTCAAAATTTATTGCTACGTGGGTTGCTGAACAGCCACCAATTGTATCATCACAACTGTAGTGTGATGCCACAAGCAACATTTACTCACACTAGCCTCAGCCACAGCTGTGCCTCCCTAACTCCTTCAAAACAACAAGGGATGGTATAACTAGATGGAGATTTTTCCACATTCGCCATTGTGATGCAGTTGTTTGTCACGGAAAAACAAACAAATACGACAAGCAACCTATGGACGTGAAAATAAATATATGTCTACACCACTGGAGAATTCCAAGAGGGAATAGAGTCAACTAAAACAAGACAGCAAGCTCAATGCGGAAAACTAAATTACTATATGTGTGTACGAAAAAACTATGTACGACCGACAGCACACCGAAGATGACACACACTAAGTTATCTACTTTTACAAATAAAACAAACACAATGCAGAAACTCGCACAAGAACTAACAGTACTAGTTTTTCCACAACTGACAGATTGCGACGTTTTGGGAACTGCAATATGTTTCACTCTTCAGGCAGCAACACACAGGGTCCAAGAACACAAGTGCGGCTGACGAGGAGACCGCAAAAACATGGGTTTATACAGTTTATGGCTATCTTTCTGCCACAACCAATGATAGTCGAGCTGTCTCCTTATTGGCTGCGCAGCTAAGAGTGGTTATGATTGGCTCGTGTAGTTTTGTATGGCTTGTATTTTTATTGTTGTTTTGCCCTGCAAAGATGTTTCTATCTTAATTAGTGGGATACATACTTTTTTTTTAACTGAACACTCTCTGTTGATTGAAAATATTATTATTGCTAATAATAAAAGCTGATTCCTTGATTTGTCTTTTGATTTTGTTGGCTTCCTGAACGAGTGGAGTTGAATTTTGTTGGCTTCCTGAACGAGTGGAGTTGAATTTTCCCAAACATGTTGTAAGGGTTTGCCCTTACAGTAGTTCCAAAACACTGTTCTTGATTTGTTTATTTATTTTAATGCCAGTTTATGTTTGAAAGGAAAAATATATTTTATTTACCTTAGTTCTCTGCACTATCATACTTTTACATGGTTTGTAAAAGAAAATGAGGAAAACGGATTTATGATAATAAACTTAATTAATTATTTATATTTAAACAAGGATTGATTCAGTGATTTACAACACCTTTATAAATATTTTCATCAACAAATGGAAATTAGCATTTTGATGGTCACATATATGAACTAATTTATCATTTTCTCTGTTGTCATAATTTGTTCAACATTACTGGCTAGACGAACTCTATAACCTTAGCCAGCTTGCTAACAGGTTTATTTTTTTTATCGATGCACATTGCCGCCAAGTTCAAATCTACAATTAAACTTAAAAACTGTTTGTTGCGAGGGAATGTTACCAAGGAAAGGAGTTCAAAAGAGAGAGTGTTCTGCATAATGGAGATGAACACCTGGTTATCTACGAGGATCAACGACGAGATGATGTCAAATGGACATAGCAGTCGTATTATTCTGAAGGGAGACGAGTCAGTGAGATACCAATATCCTTTCCAGACATTAATGGCAGACCTGCAGCCATCTCCGTTTGCTGAATCATTGTCAAGTAAGGTCTCCATTCATTACCCAAGGTGTGTCCTGCCGTACAGTGTAAGTGAATGAAAAGTAACTTTCTTATCTTCGGCAATTTTTAAATTAAAAGTTGTAATAGTAATGGAACTGACCAAATCGCAATCTGTTCTTGTGAAAGCTAACAATATGTCCCAGTGGCCTGTCGAAAATTTGACTCTCAAGCTTGCTCTGCCGACAAGTCAAACCTGAAGCATAAGTAAAATACAGCATTAATTTGGACCCTATTCAAACATTATATTTATGTGATCTGGTTATACTGTGTTAACTGTGGTGATCTGTTAGGTAGAACCAAAATTTATGACTGGCAGCAGAATACTAATATTAGTAAAATAATTTAATTTTATTATAATTTAACTTAAGTGCATATGTCCTGTTGTGTTAAGTGTTGTATTATTTTATTGTTTCCCTCGCATATTCACAGTAAATGCTTCAAAGATATAGTTTCTGTTTTTCCTTATCCAAAAGAATTGCTTAAATCACTATATTTAAGTAGCAATTATAATCTTGGCGTGATGGTATTTGTGTGTTCATGTCCGTGCAAGATTTACAATGCCTGGATAATCTTTTGTGCACGTACTGAGGCATTATCACAAGACTGCAAATTGTGGAACATTCAAACAACACACCCACACTTACACATTTCAACAGTGAGTAATGAATTTACAAATTTAATAGTCTTCTAAAGACTGGCGGCCAAGGACAAAAATATTGTAAAAGAACTGATCCCGTCTGAACTCATACAGAATATAAACCTAGTTGTTATCAGTTACTACAGTACTATAATTCTAGTATTACGTTTAAAGCTAACCTGTTATTATTTACCAATAAGAAAAGTAGTCTTGTTAAAGTGTTTAGCAAGTCTAGATTTGTAAGTTTCACCCTTCTTGCAATTGTTTTTGTGTTCTATAATTAGAGTCAATCGAGCTCTGCTAGTTTCACCTATGTACATATGGCCACATTCGCACGGAAACTGATACACACAATTGTGGGTTTGTTAGTTTGCCTGTTACTCGTTTCACAATGCTGTTTGTCCATATTTTGTAGTAAAACAGACTGTTGTATGGTTTGTTTACATTGTGTTGTTTATGTTGACGCAGTTGGATGAGACACAAGACGAACGAAGACACTAATTACTTACTGGTTGATGGGCGCCAGCGGTGTTTCCTAGACACAGCACTTCGAGACTCAGGGATGCTGTGGGTTCTGTGTGTCCGTCTCACCCAAGCATCTTTACAAAGCACTTTGCGATACTAAACATTTATAAAAACACTGTAATCAGGAGTTTGCTGGGTTTCAATGCTACAGATAAACATACACTGAGAATTGTTTTTATTTTTCCACTTATTATACACTGTGCCAATACTGAGTTACACTTAACCTGGGGCATGACTAGCTAACTCCGGTGGGTGATTTCCCCCCAGTTCCTTATTTAACTAGTGCACTCCGTGATGGATGATTTCTCCGTGGTGCGTGAGAGCACAATCTCCACAGGGTAAGGGGTCTACAGCCACTGTGATGGACTGCAGATTTCACCCGGAGATGGGACACAAAGTATGAACATGAACACTAACACATGTGATTACCTACATCACTAACGCATACTCGTCGGGACGCATCTCCTAACCACGTGGTGTGTGGCGACGGTCTATACACTTAGCAGGTTAGGACGAAAACAATGTTACATTACATATTACATCCTATGCACCAGATGTAACTAATCTGATCACACTGATAATCATATATTTAATAATCCTACAGTATGATAAAACTGGGTAATATTGACATAAGTGATATCAAACATTTTGCTTCAAGTACAGTTATTAAAATGATCGTGCACCTGGAATTCCTATGCTGCAATTTACATGTTGTTAGTAGAGGCACATAGCGCCAGTAATTCTCTCTGGAGAACAGACTGCTTTGAAAAATATATACTTCCCACATACCAATCTGTAATTTCTTTAGCATTCCTTTACAGCCCTACATTAACTTTATATATCTCTGTGTGTGTGTATGTGTGTGTGTATATATATATATATATATTTTTTTTTTTCCCACACCTAAATGGTTTACAAATATATGTTCTGTAGTACACACATGCAGTTATTATAATGCGGAAGTTTTTTACGTTAGATTATTTTGCTACAAAATGAAATTTCAATGTGTAAGCTAAGCAGTAAGAAGAGGAATAAGTAAATAAACATCAGAGAACAATATTTTCTCAGAAGCTCTCCAAGTCTAATAAGAGATAGTAATAACCACAAAATAACAGAATCTACTTCTAGCACTTTAAATTTGAATGGTACTCCAATACTTGGTGCTAATTCCAGCTTTATGGAGGAGACAGTAAATAACTGTGAGAGGGTAATGTGAGATTTTATTGATGACGAAATTACGGGAAATGTTTCTGAACATATTACACAAGCAAATGACACACACAGTCAAAATGTTAATGAGGAACCAGTTTCTATGGTTGCAATAGCCCAGTTATTTGCTGACCTATCTGTGAAACTGAACGTGCACAAAGCTGATTTATTAAAGGCTGAGTAAGTTATAAAATTTGATGCACAGAAGGCAGAGTTAGCAAAGCAGAATGTAAAACTGGAAGGTTTAGGGCACCATATTTCTGGTCTAAAGAAGAATATAGGTACACAAAGTGACAGGGTCGACGAAACTAAAAACTCACTTTCTCTTTTACAAAAACACACTGCTTGGTATAGTAGATATTCAAAACACTCATACTACGTAGGTGGAGCCACTACAAGAAAGTTTTGAAAGGTTATAAATATGAGTAGACAAGCATATGTCACGCTTTCAAGAAATCACAGACAGCTTAATAGCGGTACAGACCATAGGTCGATAAAGTGCAATCGCTGGTACAAACTCTGGAAAATAGGTTACCAAGGGATTTGGAACAGACACGCACTTGTCTGGAGGGGCAGATGTGTAGCCTTGAGTGACCTGAATCACTGCCGTAGAAAATATGTACACAGCAACTTCATCTAATACAGACAGTAGTATTTTAGAAATGTTGACCATCAATTGGTTAATTCTGAAAGAGACATAGGCCAAATTGCATAAAACTACCTCAGATTGTTTGGCTTCCAAAAAAATTTTGATGACAAAAGTAAAGAGTTGCAAGCTAGACTAGTTAGGCTTAATGAGCGTTTACAAACTTCACCGTCGGCAAGTCCAAGGACGCCCACCTCAAATCGTAGTAGCGAAATACAATCAATTCCGACAGGTGAAAATGTATACAATAGAATGCCGGAAAATCCTGTTTATTTGCACAATACGCCTACACTTTGTAACCAGACACCTGCCGTGCTTCACCACTCAGCGAAGCAGTGGTCAGAAGGATTACCCACTTTTTCTGGTTGCAGTAATGAAAATCCAGTAATATACCTGAAAAAGTTAGAGGAGTATACAAAATTTTTTGGTCTGAGTGGACAAGAAATTTTGTTGTTTGAGTCTGAGATCTACCGTCTTCTTTTGGCGGGAGCTTAAAAAAGATAACATTGAAAACTTTGCACAGTTTAGTTAAAGTACTGGAATGCCTGTAGTCAAGGGAATCAGAGCGAGACTAAATTTACAAAAGTACGATCCAAAAAGAGCAAATCCTTAGAACAGCATTTTGGCTAGATGTTTGAACGAACTAGACATCTAAACTTGCATCCTGACGTTACTATCTACGTCCTATCAGCCAACAAGGGCAAGGAAACACATAGTAGACCAAATTCTCAGTCTGGCAGGGGGACTACACAAGTCCAGTTCTACTTGGGCAGTCCAACCCACGGCAACTCTACAGCCAGGTTTCATTTCCGCTCAAAATATGGTTGTACATCAGCCACAGCGACCTCCTGTACACCCATTCTACTCGATGGCAAATACGTAGTGTTCAGCAACACCAGGGCTATTTTCAGACAAACAAGGGACTAAAGCCGTTAGCCCCTGCCTTTCCGTCACCCTCTACGAATGGGATTGTGGTAGCAGAACCGCCAGGAGAAGCCTCAGTCAACCGGCCTAAGTTAAACTAACAAGGGTTAGTGACGAGCGTCTTCCAGCGCTAACCCATTTAGATCTGGTGGAGGCAACTGTAGTGAACAGTATTTGTGAACACCCCATGCCTAGTGGTAATAATGAAAATTCAGTTTTGATGGAAAGTAAGAATTACTCTCCCAGTGTAGTAACCTTACTTATAGATGAATCCCTGAGGGAATTTCTGTTATATGAAAACGAAGATGCATTTGCTAGTATGAGGATATCTCCATGTCCGGAGGTACACTTACGAGTATGTAACCTAGTCGTGCCAACACTCTTGGATAGTGGCGCAGAAGTCAGCTGTATGAGTGAGGACTTAGTCAGGGAAATTGAAACTTGGGGATAAAGTTACGTGTTTTACCCATCCCTAGACTTAAGATCGTCAGCATCACCTCAAGACTCAGCCCAGCCCAGTTGTGAACCGACAGACTGTTTTGTCAATTGAAGGTCTAGGAAAAACAATGTTAGCCAATGTACTTATCATGAAAGGCTGGTAAAAACCTTTGATTTTTGGGGACTGACTTCACATCGCAATATGGGCTAGTATTGAATTTTGGTGGTTGGTTGATTACCTCGCTGGAAAACCAAGCTATTTTGCCCATTCCTGAGAGATGCCAAACCTCTGACAGTGTGTTAAACTTGCTACGGAAAGATGTCCAAGTCCTTTGCTTGTCAACTGAACCGACTATCGTGGAAATTCCTAGCATAACAGAAGAAATTTTGAAAGTTATTACAGCAGTAGAAGCTATTACTGAATCGCTTTTTAATATGCTGATGCAACATCAAGACTCCAAGTCCGAAGTTCCTAGGCAAAACCTACTTCACAAAGTTAAAATCAAAGTTACTAACGACAGTGTTTTTCTTAAGAAATCATATCCTATTCCGGTTAAATATTTGCCAGAAGCCAAAGACTATCTGAAACTAATATTCAATTGGAATGTCATTAGCAGTGAGGCTAGTCCTGATGCAAATCCTGTACTATGCACGAGTACGAAAGACTGCACCGTTAAGACTGTGCTTAGATGCACATAACATCAATAGAATAACTGTTAAGATAGAGAATGTCCAGAACAAACAAGAGACATGTTACGTCTGTACCAGGGGGTAAGGTACTTAATGACGCTGGAGATAACCTGTGCGTACTGACAGGTACCTCTTTCACATAACATAACATTGTTATTGTTATTGTTCCAGTCCTCAGCTGATCACCATCACAGGAATTATGATATAGAAATCTAAATGTTTGAGTATTTAGGCTCAGCTTCGTGGAGTCTTAGGGAATAAGGCCCACTATCTGCCTACCAGGTGACTGATTACCCCATGGGTAATGTAATGTTGTTCTCTCAATGATATTAATTGTGCCATGTCAAAGAAATAGACATGCCAGTGCAATCTTCCAATCATTGCCCGCACGGGTCCTTACCCACAGTGATCAGTTGCCAAGGAAAACCCCTGACATGGGCTCAGAGGTCACCCCATGCTACTCCTTCCTTTTCATGACACTTATGGGTTTTCCCAAGGCCCGGTTTACTGGGAAAGATGTGCGCCAAATCCTGCGCATAAGACTGGCCCACATACTCTCCGTCTCACCAAGCCTCATGTCCCTTACCATTATGTCTTTGGGTCCTTCACTAAGGTTCAGACTTTTGGGTCCAACGGTCTGACCATAAAGGAGTCAACCGGCCCGCCTCCCATCAGAATCGTTCACATGTGCCACGACCGCACTCTTCTAGGAGGCAGATACCCCTTTTAACTATAAAGCTTGGTATAGGGAACACCACAGGTAGCCCACGTTTGCTGACTCGAAAGAGTCACCCACCGGTACCACAATGAGGTGTGGGTCCCAAAGTCAGCAGAGGCTATAGTCTTGCGCATAACTGACTCTTACAGCAATCATGTTGCATATGGGCTCCAATTCTAGGGCTTGACTGTAGCCCGACATCTCATTGTACATATTCTCTCTCTAAAGGGCGGAATGCTGTTTCACCTCAGCATAGCGAAGTACTATCCCTTAGTCTCGTCATTCCCACCGGGCACGAGCCCCATACATGATACCTCGCCTGACGCCCTTTAAAGGCCAGTTTGCATTGTGCTATTCCAGCATACATGCCAACAGAGAAGACTCAGTCATTCCACCTGTCAAGACTGGATCACTGGACATAGTCACATGATGCCTCCTGGCATATCATGGACAGTCTTACATCCATTACAGGCTGGTTTCTCCACCAGACCAAGACCTTCCAGAAGACGGAACGGCAGCCGCCGTCCCTTCTCCCTTCCAGTACCTTCCACCAGAGAGGAAGCTCCTACCACCTTAAAGTGATCAGAGCTCCGACAGGGTGCTGGGACACCTTACATCCCCACAGGTCTGTCCTCCGGTTTTCAGCGTCTGACGCTGAGAGTCTTAGTTACTCCCGCTGTACCTCTTGCACAGCAATCCAAGAAGTATACAGCATTTCTGTTCCGGAATTATCAGTATGTATTCACAGGCATCACGTTCGGCTTGTGTAATGCTGTAGGAGAGTTTACCACCTTTGTTTGGATACCACCTTCGAAGAATAATGTCGAACTTTTGCTAGAGCTTACGTAGATAATATTTTGGTCACCTCCACCAACTTTGAAGAAAACGTATAGCATGTGCATATTGTTTTTGAAAACTACAGAGAGCGGGTATGACAGTAAAAAATTGTAAATCCCTCTTTTGTCTGTCTGAGCTGCCGTTCCTTGATCATATGTTAATGAGCAAAGGGATACACACAGTCCCTGAGAAGTTGCAAACAATAACGCAATTTCCAGTACCTCAAAATTTATGTCAGTTAAGACCATTTTTAGGGGTCCTCGGGTTTTACAGGAACTAGTCAGACAAAATCTCAAACTGCTGTACCCCTATTTTTACAGTTGAAGAAAGGTGTAAACTGGAGCTGGTCTGACAAACACCAGCAAGCTTTTCTAAAATTTAAAGAGATTTTCTTGACAGACAATGTTATTTACCACCCTATACAAGGTAAAAAGTTCTTCTTGTACAGACGCATTGGTGAACGCATTGGGTGTAAAACTGGCACAAGCGGATGAGGATGGTACTGAGAAGACGATAGTGATGGCTAGCAGCAAACTTAATAATGCAGAATGGAACTATACAGTCACTGAGCGGGAAGCCTTGGCCATAGTGTAGGCACTTCAAAAGTTCCGAGACATTTTACTTGGTAAGAAAATAAAACTTTTTACTGATCACCTAGCTTTAACATACTTAAAGACTGGAAGGGTCTTCAGCGATTGCCTAACCAGATGACTACTTTATAACTAGACCCTATATGACATTGAAATTCAGTATATTCGAAGTACAAACAACGATGTCGCTGATTATCTCAGCAGAATCCTAGACGCTGAACCAGATTTGGTACGCCTGCTGAAGAAATTGAAGGAATTTGTGGTAGCGCACATTAATATGTCAGTTGTCAAGTCTAGTAAACATCTCAGAGAAATTCTCAACCTCTAGCTAAATTACAGGAGCAAGACTCATTTTGCCAGATAATTAAGAGTAAATTGAAGAGTTTACTACTCGAGATAGGTTTCCACAGATTTTACTGCCTATTAGAGGAAGGAATACTGTTGTATAGGAATGACAAAGTGAGCAGTTTCGGAACAGAATGGAAACCAGTAATTCCTGAGAGTATAAAATTTTCTGTTGCTACTGAGGTACATACCACTCTAGAACATATTGGCACAAAAAAACTATACGCCAGTCTTAAGCGCCTAGTCTATTGGCCTAACATGCTGAATACAGTTCGTGAGAGAACAACCACCTGCGGCCCTTGTCAGAAGACTAAACCGCAGACAGAGAATTCGCAAAGTAAAATGCAGCCTATTTTGCCTCAAGAGCCATTATCCCTAGTCTCCATGGATATATTTGGGCTCCTACCTAGGTCCAAGGCCGAGGTGAAATATGTGTTTGTTGTTTTAGATTTATTTTCAAAGTTCATTAAGTTATACTCCGTAGTTCAAGGGAACGCCAGAATCTTGTTTCAAAAACTAAAGTGTTACATTGCTGAAGTAGGTAAACCGGAGTGCATTTTGTCGGATAAAGGGATCAATTCACTAGCAATCTGTGGCGTGAGGGTTTGAAACAGCTCAACATTGTTCCTACAACCAGTAACCCAACAAGTAATCTAGTGGAACGTAGAATGAAAACAATTGGCACAATGCTACGCATCCACAGTTTTAATTGCCAACAAAACTGGAGAGACACAATTAGCCTGGTAAAATTTTGTAATTAATCATACTGTTCACATAACTACAGGCCAGGCTCCGATTGAAGACCTCATGAGGCAGCGCATGGGAAGTTTGATTGAAGGGTTAGACGTTCTCCCAAAACTTGACGTACACAAAGTAAAGAATGATCCCAAGAGCATTAGAGAAGAACTAGTGGATTTGGTAAGAAAATGCAGAGTTGGAAACGATGTTGTTAATTACGTAAACAAAGCCAGTTTAAAATCAACGATCTTGTACTATGTAGGACGTGTCCCACCAGCAGCTACAGGCCAGGCTCCGATTGAAGACCTCATGAGGCAGCGCATGGGAAGTTTGATTGAAGGGTTAGACGTTCTCCCAAAACTTGACGTACACAAAGTAAAGAATGATCCCAAGAGGATTAGAGAAGAACTAGTGGATTTGGTAAGAAAATGCAGAGTTGGAAACGATGTTGTTAATTACGTAAACAAAGCCAGTTTAAAATCAACGATCTTGTACTATGTAGGACGTGTCCCACCAGCAGCTACTGGGGAGTTGGTCACACAAGCTATTTCCGACATTCGAAGGCCCGTACAGAATAACTAACGTCCTACGTATTAAATGCTATGAACTAGCTGACTTGAGCGGAACACCTGTAGGCAAATATAATATAATGCAGTTGAAGCCCTACAACACCCCAAGATCACACATGCAAATGGAAGTCAGCAACAGTTAGGCTTTAAAGCTACTTTAACAGTAACATATTTGTCGTAGACTTAACTGATGAGAGTGTATGCTAATGAGCATCTCAGAGGCTGCGATGTGATAGTAGAGCCTACCAGGAGACAGTCGCTTTGGGCCTTGAGTATTATATACACAGCAAAAGTCATGTTGTTTAATGATCTGGTGTTCTTATATTTATTGTATATTTAAGTGTCATGTATAATGTTTACGCAGTGCAAGTACGTTTGCTCACCTAACCTGAGTTTTAAGGAGCCTATTCGCTACACCGCCCTGATAATATCCAGTCGCCAAGAAAATAACTAATTCTGTCGGAGTCGACAATGTATTTATACCGTTGTAGCACACAAGCGAAGTGGTGATACCAATGGGAAGAGAAGGGAAATAAAAACTTTGTGTAATATGTTACAGTACGCCATGGAAATATTTACACAGCACTCACTGGTTCAATTAAATGCAAGTCACGAGGCCTAACCGCTGCAGAAATAACACGTTATAATAAAACACACACAGTTGCATGCACACACCTACAGTTCTAACCGTGATTGTGTCAGTTGATTTTGGTACTCACCATTCTAATGTTATAAATCCCAACAGGAACAGGTAGGGGAAATTTTATTTCTTTTACTTTTGGGGAAATTGTTAAGCAGACAAATCTTCTTGCATATTCTTCTCTACATTTTTCACTTTGTGCATACAATAAGTTTTCCCTGTTATTGTAATATATTGAAGTGAATTTTTGTATTGCTACGTATATATGCTGTTGTTTTATATTGTCCCTGTAAATAACTGTTTCTGCAATGTGAATACTGAAATTAAGATACTATGAGAGCTGCGAAAAATTTAATTGAAACTAAGTGATTTTAAAGGGATAGGATCGTCGCATAGAGTTTGAGAAAACAATTTTCCTCAGCAACCGTCACTTCCCTTATATGATGTTGGATTCTTCTGAATATGAACTTTCAGACGTTAACAACTTAGGACAATGTACCAAAAATAATAATTTCAATGTTTAAAATTTGTTCTCTGAATGATTTAGTAACGAGACACAAAAGTGAGTTACACTATGTGTCAGAACCTATGTCATCGTTTCAAGAACTTTAAAGTGAGTTTGAAAGCAAAGTGAACTAGAATAAGTACCTGAAACTAAGTGTTCAAAAGCTGTTCCTAACTACAAACACTGTTAAACTTAGAGATGCCTGCATACACAATGGTTGTTTACACCATGGTCTCCTTGTAATACGTACAGCTCCACACAAGAGTGAAATGATTTTTAAAAACTGTTTTCAACACCAACCATTGAGCACAAATGTGTGTGTGTGTGTGTGTGTGTGGTTACCAGTGTTATCACCGAAGTCATATCCCGGAGTTATTCGACGGAAAATCTCAAGCAAATGGTACCGCAAACGTGAAAACCGGCACGTAAGTTTGCTATATACTAATGGGCGATGACTCACCACCACTGCTGTTCACACGAGTTTGTCTCTCTCCGAAGGAATGCTGGGATTGCCTGTTATACCAACCAAAACCTGAATGCTAGAAAAATTTCCCGCTGCTACGCATGATTTTACCAGTGTCATTCTTGTTTTCTTTGCAGCCAGGCTCTCATATCTTTAACTTATGTTGATTGTCATCGTGTTATTTTGTGTATTTGTAGGTATATTATGGTAATGTGTTATGAAATGTCTTAACTATACACAGTACATAATTGATACTATGTCATTATTTGATGGGGTAAATGTTACGGCCACTACGAGTATTTGTTGTAATATTAACGTCAATATTGCACACTATTTTAGGTCTGCTGTCAGGTTTTTAACACACAAATTGTAATGGTCACCACACTTACTTTTCAGATGTTGCACAAATCTTTCCATTGTTATTGAAAATTATGTCACATCTAGAGAGGCGTTTGGTAGTAAAACAAATTGTCATATGGTTCGTTTCAATTGCTTTCGGTGTTGTGTACATATAAAGAGTTATTATTTTAATTCAATCTAATACTGAGCCCCTCCACAAAGGTTTAATCATAATATTTACATTGGCATACTATTTTGTTTTATTTTCATCATTTGAACTATGCAAAATTTCCGTAACTTATGCTTTAGTATTTAATTTCATATTTTTATTAATATTTCTAGCAATAGTGAGCTGGATCATAAATTTTATTGGCTACACATGTTTTAGAAAGTATCGTGCATTTTTCTCTTAGTGTTTCACTTGGTTATATGTATTCCTTATGGCCAAAGAAGCAGCAGTAATCTAAGATTATCTAATCTGATTACGTCATAGGACGTGACATCTTTTGGGAAATTCCTCAGAAGAACCTAAGCATCGTGATATGGGCCACGGTTACGCACTCTGTGAGGTAGATGTTGTGAAAATACTTATTGCACAATTAAAATGAATTTGATTCTACTCACCAGCATCATCTTCATACTTCATGCTATCCGTCTTTTCAACATCCTGGGAGGGTGTCTCAGCATGCTTTCCCACGTCCACCTCGTAGAACTGGCTCTGTCCGACCTTCTTGATTGTCTGTGTGACAGGCACGCTCTTGAGGGGTGCAAGAGGGTGGTCCATCCTCACCAGGCTGCTGCAGTCCTCATTCAGGACTTCCTTCAGGGTCTTCTGCAGGTCGTCCAGGTTGCCGTTGTTGGCGATATTCAGCAGGGGCTGCTCGCAGATGCCTGGCAGGCCGCCCCTGCTCACCGAACTCCCGTTCACAAACTCGTACTCCTCGCTGGTGGCCACTGAGTCGCTCGATTTCACGCTCACACTATCCTCCATCACTAACTGCACAACAACACATACCTTACTGAAAACACCTTTAATTAAGAGCTAAGGATCTAAAGTTATTGAACACCACTTCTTGCTAAATACAGTCATTTGGGGTAACTTGTAGCTTTGGACCACACATTTTCGTTTGAAATTGAGACCCTACAGCCCGTACCTTCACGTTTAAACTTCCTAATATTAACAGTTTTATTTATAAATAACACAAAAACGTATGCAGAACCTTCGGGACTTCATCTGACATACTTGATCAATTTTACCCACATGACTGCAATAAAAAAAAATACTAGCCTGTAACTTCACAGAAATTCCTATTTACATTGCTCCATTATCATTGTATATTAATAGACAATCTTTAGGATTATTTGCAACGCTAGTGACCGTCGTGCAAGAGATTTTCTTTGCTTCCTACACGACGCTGTGGTATACTCTTTGCTCAGCTCAGATCTCCTCCTCTTCCCTCCCTTGTTTTACCATCCGTTAGTGCGTCAATTTTTTTAATACTTTTCTGATAGTTTATTTAAGCCCCGGCAGTGCTGGGCTCTTCCTATTCTACACCCTGCAGTTGCCTGATCGTGTCTTCCTCCTGGATCAACAAGCCGCAATGTGGTTCATTTTGAATTAGACTTGTTACCTGTGCCGAGCATTAGGGCATAATTAATGGTGAGTTGTGGACAACATTTTGTGTGTTTGTTGGACTCTTTTTAAATGTTTTAATGTTTTGTGTGGCATAGCTGCGTTCATCTTGGGTGAGCAGTAATGCTAGTTTTAAGAAACTGAGGCTTTACCGGGCTTAAATTGCTGCCCTCCTGTCGAGTTTGTTATGAAGTGAAATCTAGTCAAGTTTTTTTCTAATAATGGTTTCAATCGTGATTTAAATATTGGTATATAGTAATTTTACATTTATAGTTTTAGAAAGTTGTTATATCTATTTAGTATAACTAATCAAATTTTTGTGATCAATTCATCAGGTTTGTGTGAACAAGAGGGAATTTTTATTGTAATGCTTTTGCATAATTTAATGTAATGAAAAAAATTGTTATAAATTTTTTTTGGTGCAGATTATTAACGGCTGAACAACACATTCAAACAAATTTGTTTACATCTGAGAAAATGTGTGATGCCTGGTGTTGTAAACAAATACAAATGAGTATAAACACACTGAAGTATAAAACACACTGAAGTATTTACCACGGTAGCTAATCAACAGTTACAATGCAAATGTGTCAATATATTTTGTAATGTGCGATTATGGTGCCTCTTCAGTTTTACTGTGTACATATTTGTGGATTATCACTGCAGATGCAAGTTCAAGCAAGTGCTTTGGTGTAATTATTAAGAACCACAGATTTTCCAAAACCAGGGAAATAATACTTGCAAATGTTGTATATGGTCATTCATTGCTAATCACACTTACACCAGGCACAGAACTTCTTGGCCACTGAAGGTTAGCCATCTGCTGCGCTCCTCCCACTAGCGCAGTGTTACAGCGACCACAGTAAGTCAAGCGAGCTACATAAGCTTTAGTGTGCATTATTTTATTACCTATCAATAAACTTTGATATACATTTAAAACACATTAACAGTTTGATAGGAGCATGTGATATCGCAGAATGTACAGTGCGACAGATGTGTAAGACAGGAGACAGTATTGCATCTATGCCAAAAGAAATATTTGTCACACAAAAAAATTAACATTTTGGGGAAACGGGTTACAGATTTGGAAAGTTTAACATAGACTGTGTTCGGAAAAAGTGTTAGAATTTTATGATAAAGGGGGGAATTCCTACAAAAAATTATTATTACTATGCATGAAAAAATAGGTTATGCAGCATCAACAAATTGTATGGTAAAAGTGTGTGTTTTTGTTATAAGAAATCAAACGACAGGTGAAAGTCCCTAACTGAAAGGAACTGCATTACTTCCGTGGGGACAGAGATGAAGAACTTAAGCTGCCATTACAAACTGCAGCACAAATATGATTCAAAATTCTTTATTCTATATGCAACTACAGACACCTGAAAATTATTACATTTTTATTAATAATATTATAAACGAGAAAGTTTGTACGTTCGTTTGTTTGTTACTCAATCACGTCGTAACTGCTCGATGGATTTGGATGAAATTTGGTAGAGGGGTAGATTATATTCTGGATTAGCACAGGGTACTTTTCATCCCAGAAAAACTAACAGTTTCTTAGGGAATATATCAAATATGCTTTTCCCATTGGTATCGAGTGCCCAAAATTTACATATTTTCGCTGAGAATAACAAATCATGCAATATAGTGTATAGAGATGTATTAGAGTAATAAAGAAGAACAATTAAGACAGAGCACTTTGTCATTATAAATAAGGTTTGATTTTTGCATGCAGGTGAAGCCACGGGTAACAGTTAGTATTAATACACATTGCTGATCTGTAAATCTAAGTGTCAGAACACTTTCGCTACAAATGCAAAAAATTTGCAACTCTTCTACTCAAGCATTTTCATAATTTATATATCATAAATATAGTATACCACATATGTGCATAATCAATTTCTCTGTCTGCCATTTTCAAATGTTCCTTTTTATGTGGAGAATTGAAATGTATAGTACGAAAGTCAGATTTCATGACACGCACATTTTGATGGGACGAGCGCTTGATGAATGTGTCAACAGGCTTGGTACTACTCGCAGATAGGCTAACACAGAGTGGCCAAGAAGTTCTGTGCCGGGCATAATAGGAATTTCATGGGTGCATCATGTAACTTGCAGTATATACCAAGAAATGTGATAGTGAGGAGGACTATGAATATTGGAGAATTTTTCAGTAAAATATATTTCTATTGGGTTGCTGAACCGTGTTAAAGTCGAAAACGCCTCTGGAAACCAAACCTTAATTCTCAATACGTGAATCACAGGGTATGTTTATGCAGACACGCTAAGGATATACATCTATAAACCACTGTAATCAAGCAGTGTCTGAAAATCATTTAATTCTGTTCAAATTTTTCAAAGCTTACCTTCATGATATGCACGAGATGATTGTACTGCATAACATATAAGTCGTAGAACAGATACGTTAATTGAATCACAGCAAGACTTGTTACTTCAGTGTTGAATAAGTTTCCTCCATGCATTGTACTGTTTCACCTGGCCAAGGTACGCCTAAGAGGAAGGATGTTATTTGTACTTCTTGTCTTTGATTTTGCGATGGCATGGGAGGAGACCCCGTTTCATCGCTCACCTTTTGAGCTAGGGCTCCGTGATGGAGAAGTTTTCATGTCCACCTGCATTACTTACGCCATAGGCTGTTCACGGTAAAAATGCTTTTGAAAGCCCTGCTTAAGAGCTACTTGTATACATAAGGTGTGTTCTTCTGCCTTATGTAAAACTAACACTGCCATGAGCCTCATCACTTTATTCATGTGTCGGTCAAGTGAAACTGTGAAATTATTATAAAAGTAAATATTGTACAAATATGCTCATTTTCACAGATGTATTTAAAAAAAAAAAAAAAAAACAGAAAGAGAGAGAAATAATGTAAGTTATCACAAATGGTTACATAATACTTTTAATTCGGCGTAAAGATATGGAACTATTTTCCCCTCCATCATTGCCAACATTACTGGGCACATATCACTCATTGTGCCCGTTAAAATACATGCATGTAAGGGCAGTGAAATTTTTCTAAGGTTAATTTCAAAAGTGTTCACTTTGTCATGAACAGCCTTTAGTTAGCTGTATGCGGAGAGGTGCATCCAGTTGTATTAGGTCAGCAGCAGGCATATTTGGAAGAGGCCTGGCTGTTAATATAGTTTTTGGAGCGACCTGAAGATGCAGCCTGGTTCTACGATGGTCGGACGTAAGCTAAGCTATTTGGCGTCCTTTGATTTAGGAAGGTGCGTCTAGCTAAATTGAATTTGAAGTGTTTTGGTCTGAACTGTAATTGTGATTTTGAGAGCAGCAATAATATTTGAGAAATTCTAAAGAACTGAGAGTCAATAACTATTGAATTTAAGTGGACACAGTTCGTTAAACGCAGTGGCCGTATTCAAGAAGTCGCTGTGCTCTATCTCTGCTAAAGAGCTAGTTGTGTTGCTACAGAAACTATAACCGAGGATTCTGAATTTAATTTGATGCAAACATTAAAACTCACATAATTGATCTATTGCAGATTCGAGATGTGGTTAAAAGTTACTGTAGCCAGATACCAATGCTAGTAATATTTCTATTTATTTCACTTGAATGGGATCAGCGTTTGTAAATATTCTAAGTGCTAATATCTTGATAATTGACATACACTTAATCTGAGAGTATGCATTTTCTGATCTCAAATGAAACTCATTTTCTTCTTATAAAACCAACAAACTGAAAAGTTTGTGTACCAGTGATTCTAGTAGAGGGTACATAGTTATCTTGATTTATTTATTTGCAGTGTAGTGTTCTGTTCTTAGGTCTTGTCAAGGGATTTCTCATACAAAACGTACGTGATCTATGAGTAGTTCTGTCTTATGTTTTTCACAGTGTATTGATCTTACAATATAGTTCTTCTGGTAAGAGCATTTCAATGGCTTGTGTGTAACCAGAATACTGAGAGGCTAATTTATTTCAGTAATTTCTACTCAATGTAAGCTAAAATTATGACAATTTTCCATTTTTACCACGCCCTGCATTCCAGCGAGGAATTCCTTTAGTAGCATGGAGTCGTCTACTTCCCCTCTGCCTCCCGGCGCCTAGCAGTCTGAGAAGCCCTGCCGTCCTTGGCTACTACATACACAACATGTACAAAACAAATATTTATTTTATTAAACTTCTATAGGGATTGTAAGTCAACCTCTACAACCAAGTAATTTTTACCTATTTCACGTGACAGTTGTATGCTGGTAGTGTGATGAGTGCAGCGTGCAGTGTAGCGTATGAATGTTATCATGTGAAGGCTTTTGCTTTACGAGTGCTACACGTATTTCGTTGCAATTATTTCCATTTGACATGTCAAATATTATTGTGCGAAAATACTAGTGTTTCTTTGCAATTTAATACGATGTGTTCATGGAGTTGTGTGTCCTGTTCATGAGTTATCAGCAATATATCAACCAGAAGCTATATTTGCTACTTACATGGGTGAGCATAGTAATTTATAGTAGAGTTTTAGTGTGGAAAGTGAGTGTAGTAAACTGCACTGAATAGAATTGCATGTTAGTGAGGGAATTGAAGGACTTATGCCTAGCAGTGTCAAATAAAGAAACGCTAACCAAATTGTACCTAACTTCACGATAGGTTGAATTTTTCACTGTGATCCTGTATAAATGACATTCAAGTGTATTCCCCTCGCACTGACAAAAATACTATTAAAGTATAGCCAACCATCATTCACCGAGCCACGGTCCCGGCGCTAGCAAAGGAGTAAATCCCCACAACGGTGATTCAAGGCATGCCCGCTTTATTTTGAAGGTATCAAACGTGAAGCATTCATGCATCCGCGAAGCTTGGAGTAGCCATAAAAACCAAAATAGTGAAGTTACAAGAAGTTAGGTCATCTTTCTGCATTTGGCGCAGCAAACAGAATTTGTTTACATACATAAATTATAAATAATTTTAGTTTTTTTTTACTCCATGATTTCCCATATCTTCATAGCCCACTCCACTATCACATTTGGTAGTACATACGGCGAATTTCGTGATTCCCTTATCAAATTCGTGTTCTGTGTGATTAGTAGTATTGACCTATACAATTTTCAGAGGTATTATTATTTTTAAAAAGAAAAAACAGCGATTCTTAACAATTACCTCGAATTCTGTACACAGGCCAGTAAAAAACTTTCATTTACTAATGACCAATTATTTTACACACAACATCGCACTTGTTGTAGTGGAATGATATTATATATTTTTAAAGTTTGTTTTGTCTGCCACGCATTACTTGTTTACGTTGTGTAATGTCAATATTGATGGATAATTTTATATATATATATATATCTTTTATTTTTATGGTAAAAATATCAACTAAAACCCAGAAGTTAAATTATATTTTTATATAGCCTCTCGTCAGTAAAACGGTAAATATAAATTTTATCCATATTTTGATAAAAATTATGATATTTATTATTATATGAATTTCATTCAACTGAACTCTCTAATATATTCTATGATAAACAAGTTAATGCGAGGTGATCTCTTTGTATTACTTTGAATTACCTGATGTAGGTATTCTGACTCCACTACTAGAATTTTCCGCATTGTGACGTCAGGGAAGAGAGGTCACTATAATTTCCGCATGTCTGAGCGCGTGGCTGTGTGAACCCCGTATCGAGGACTCTCCCCGGAACCAGCATGAAGCGCGGACCGTCATAAGTTTAGCTTGCAATATCGTTTAAGATTTGTTCTGTCAGCCATCATACAGGGTATCTCAGCATGCGGGAGAGTTGAATAGTACTCGGTTCACCACAAGCAGGTACGGAAGAGGCCTGATGGTGAATATTTAAAATTTTATTAGTACACTCAAGACGACCTCTGCCACACCGACAGAAACTGATAAGGCCTACTTCATCTGGCGAACACACAATTGCAAGCTCAATTAGAATCCGAGTTCAGAGGCCTATGACTTTTGTTCGAGTTTCACTAACTAAATTGAGTGAACCAGAAATTTTGTACTGTGGAAATTTTCTTTTCGATGATGCAAGTTTTACTACCATTCAAAATCTCATTAAAATTAATTAAATGGAGAACTTTAATTTAATCCCAGAGGCCAATAGTAACCTCGTGCTCTACCACAAACTCTTGTCAAGCCCAGCAATTTGTCTAAGAGAGTGCAAAAAAAATGCTCTAGTTGCTCGAGTCAGTTCCATGGACACATTCATGTAACTAGCTATTTTAATAGCAATGTCTCGAGAGGTGATTAATGATTATCTAGGGTAGATAAATCTAATTCTGAGCATATATTCCGCAAAGTTAATTGCATATGGATCAGCATCTTCTATAAATGCTAATGTGTGTGCACTATTCTGAGTATGATGCATGTCTAATAAATGCTGATATTATATATATAATATATATATATATCCAGAATACCTCTAATACATAAGCCTGGCTAGCCCAACGTAGGGCCTATTACATCTTGTAAATAGCTCCATAAAAACAGATCACACACAAAAGAACAAAGGGAAGCGAGTGGCTGAGTACTTGCCCATTTACCAGTTGGTAGAAGGTGCGCCCTTGGCACTTGATCCACTCAGACTCCAAGAAGCACATTGGCACTGGTGTGTAATTAGTTTCATGGAGGCAGTGGCTGGCATTTTTTGTTTTACGACGTTTTCCAACCCCTCCCTTCATAAAATAGTTAAATATACTAAGGTGACAGCAATGAGACCCAGCCTGACATCCACCCGCGAAACAGGAAACACACTAGGGTACTGAGGGATGGTCACAGTTCCTTTCATACACAATTACCTTCTCCTCACCGAAGTGGTGGTGCACGCACGGCGGGTTGACATTACATACAGCCGACCCCAAATAGATGCGTGGAAAAAAAAAAGGGCCGTAACTGTAGCCACGACTAAGTTTTCTTTTCATACTTATACAGATATCCTAATAAACCCGAGAATTTAAAGCTGTACCTACAGTCAAAATGGACTGTATGAAAAATTCCACCGTTCACACATAAATACTTGGGTACTAAATCTCTTAGGCACTACCGTTATCATGAACACAAACAACAAGTACGAACATTTAAACTCTCGAAGTCTGCGCCGCTTAAAAACAAACAAGTACCTCCAGTCATTCGATGTTTGACTTTTCACACATAATTTCAACAATTCACACACCACATGTCAAAGATAAACTCATACTGACCAACTGACAATCTACGAAACCACAGTGGACAAAACAAAGCTGAGTTCCTGAATAATTAATAAAAACTTTATTTTGTTCGTATCATCGGAACCCCATTTATTTTTATTTTGTAAGAGCCCCATAGAAAAAATATATTCATAAATACATTATTGTACTAAGAGCAGACGGATAATTTTTCTATGCCAAATAAAATGCAATTATGAAACAGAATTTTCAACTAGAAATAATCAAAATTCTTCCAGTAGGCATATTTTCGTGGATAAATTGGTAACAGGCTGATCATCAGCGTTCACAACGAAATAATCATATCGCGAAAAAGCTTTTTTTTAACACAGACGGTGAACCTCAGAGGGAGGGAACTTCAAAACTGCGCAATCACTATAATTGTGTCAGAAATAGACATCTACTAAATGATAAGAAGACGCACTCTGTCTGTCTGTCCCTTTATATCAAACGAACACATCCAATAGTTTCAACAAAAGTAACCAAACACTATGTTACTACAATTAATTTAGACTGTGTGGCCATATATAATTTCTAACACTGACAAACTACAGCACGACCAGAAAATATTAGCACTGCATTACACGGCAAACAACCAAACCCTAACTGCCCATATTTACTGTGTAATGGCACAAAAGAATAGTGAATTGCCCGAAAAGAGAAGAGGAGAAAATGCTGAGTACTGTCATACTCGTCAGAGTACAGTTACAGTGCGGGAGGATGGAGGAAATGCCGGCCTTCGGGCCGTAAAACCTGCCCATTATATTATATAATAGGACGATCTCTGTCTGTCTGTCTATCCTTCTCTGATACTTCTAATACCAAGTTGCATCATCGTGGTTCGAAATCGATCCTAGATTGGATGAAAGATATTCACAGAAAATTGTTGCACCCTCTTCTAACATCTTTGGTTGCACCATCCGAGTTCAAACATCCAACCAAAGATGCAAGAAGAAGGTGCAACGTTTTTCTGCGAAAATCTAACATCCGATCTAGCATCGATTTCAAACACGGTGGTGCAACTGGGCATAAATCCCTTGAACCTGAACACAAGTTCTTCAAATTTTGCAGAGCGAATCCTCAGACTAAAATAAAGGTCAAGTTCGAATGTCAGCAAGATCAGATTATGCAATCATGACTTTTGACTCTGAAACTAATTTTTAAATTACTTTATCCTATGATAAGTTTTGTATTATTAGATAGAGATTATTGCATAGACACATAAAGGTAATGGAAAAAACAGTTTTATTTATTTGAAATGTCTTGCTTCAATGTCAAGTTAAGTGGGGCCACAGTGGCTCAGTGGATAGAGCGATTCCAGGAGGGGCCTTGGTGGCAAAGTTGTTAGAACTATGTTAGTGGAGCCACAGTGGCCCAGTGGAAAGAGAAAAATCAAATGGGGTAGAAGTCGCTTCAATGTTGAGTTCATTTCACCTCATATATCTATGCAAATATGTTTTTTTCAGTCTTTGTATGATTACCAATATTTTTAACATGGTACCTGTTCTAGTCCCATGACAATCAATAAAAGTCACGGGCTGGGTCCCCTAATAGAATGGACGTGTTAATATAACAAGACTAACAAGTACTTCTCACCTGAAAATAACACAATGACACATTGCGCCTCCAGAGGTGCTGCTGGTGTGTTCATGTCCTGCCTGAGAGCAGGTGGGGAACAGGAACTGATGATGTGCCCAGCGCCATATTCGGTGTAGAGAAGGATTGTTGATAGGGGTCGTACGGCCGACGGCCTACGGCGACTATGGATACGTGGTTAATATGAAGGGGAGCTGAGTGTATTTGTCCGTTATATTACTTAAAGGTAAAATATTGCCTGTGGGCGAAGCTGTTGACCACTTCGAAAACTATATTACCATTGAATTAACCCTGCTTTAGAGAGGCAGGCCACGTAAATGCAAAACTCACTTAAATACACTTGTAAATTTTAAAGCTGTGCAGTACCCAATGAACTCAGGAGAGTTAAATGCAAAAAACACGTCTAATTCTGGTATGACTGTTTTATTACCATAAAGGTAAGATGGAATTTTACTGCACTTGCTAATGCGTACCTTAGTTATGCATACCTGGCACTTTGGACCAGCCGGTGGTCACTACTGCTGGAAAATAAGGTGTAGGCCTTAGATTGTAATTACATGAATTTCGTAACTAAGGGCGAAGCTACAGCCTGTTTTCTATAGAATGTTATCGACTCTCTATGCTGGAGTAGGCGGATTCCCTAGTGAGTTGTGGTGTAATCACCTCTAACTATGCCTAAAAATGCACCCATTAATTAATATGGCTAGGGAACCTCTCATCACTTCACACTTCCTGTGAGAATCTGATTCCCTATCTTTCGAAACTACTGGGAGCCACGTCGCACTCCGGATTCGGCCTAGCGGCCTGTGCGTATCGTGCACATGGGAAAGTTGTGGAAATAAGTGGCGCCACTTATCCCAGTGTTCCCTCCAATGGCTATTGTGTCTAACGATCGTGACTTAACAGGATGCACTCCTTTAGGTCACATATCCATTCATCATTAGAGTTACCTCTTGTGAAGAATGTTAAATATCATGACCGGCAGCCACGACTTACAGGGCGGCAAGAAAAGGGTAATGCCATTCTTGTCGACCTGCACTGATCGAGACCGCGACCTAATGTCGATCGGTCGAATGTTGCTGTGTGGTAAATTCGTCTGTGATGGCACAAACGGGCACAAGGGATACGTGGACGTCAGGAACACATCAATGTCATTATTCAACTTGTGTAGCTGCTACTGGCAGATACCAGTATGCCAGAAAGACTGGGAAAAGACTGCTATTACAGCCCTAGACAGTCGATGATGTCAATTCTGGGCCATGCCTTTTGTTTTAAAATGAGCACCGGCAACATTTCAAAGCACAATGGTAAGAGAAATGGATGGTTTGGTAGGTCAATTTACATTTGCCTACTTAGGCGATGTGGTAATCTGGTCTGCGACATGGTATGGACAGCTGAATCATTTGTCATTAGTGCTGGAAAGACTTGAGACCAACGGTATAACGTGTGCCGTGAATAAATGTAATTTGGGAAAAATCGACCTATAATTCCTTGGTCAAGTGGTTAGCGAAGCAGGCAATAGTCCAATCCCCGAACAGCTGGGGCTGATTGATTGTCAATAAGCACCATGAAAACTTAAACAAATGAAAAAATTATTTGGCCTAGTAAACTGGTTGCGCGAAAACATAGAACATTTTGCCATTATCACCTCACCTCTCATGAACCTGCTGTCCCCACATAAATGGCACATGTGGGGTAGAGTGAAGGAACAGGCGTTTCAGAATATCAAAGAAAAGTTATGATCATGCTCACACTAGCAAGGTATGACCCAGCATGCCACTTATACCAACACAAGCCAGGAGGGGCTGGGGACCGTCCTTTACCAGTATAGTTACATGGGAGAAAAGCGTGTAATAGATTTTGCAAGTGCAAAACTCGGCAGCGCCAAGCGCAGATATGATGTAAAAGAGCGAGAATACCTTCAGTAATCTGGGCAGTGAGGAAGTATCGGCCGTATGTAGAGTACAGATGTTTCACTTTAAAAACACACAATCGCTGTCTGGTTATGCTGAATAACATGCAAGAGGATCATAGCAAGCTAACTCGGTGGGCACTGCTATTGCAAGCTTATGACTTCATTATCGAGTATGTACAAGGGAAAGAAAATGAGCTCGCTGACATGCTGTCACGGATACTTAATGCAACAATCACGGTAACTGATGAGTAGAGGAAGAATTGCCACCTGTTACGCAGGAACCACTCACTGAAGCAAATTAAACAAAGTAAACATTGTGGAAGGGGACATGCTTGTGTCAGAACTGTACAAGGAAATAGTAGTGGCGCAAGAAATCTGTTCATTTGCTCAGGAACGAAGGAAAAATGCGAGAGGGAACATGTCAATGTATGGCGAGTTATGGAGAGACGTGTGGAGAACTGTTTGCTCCGTGATAAAACAACATGGAGGCTCAATTCACCCGCGGGACGTAGGGACAAGATTTTAACACATTGCATGGGAACGAAGTACAGAGGTGTAATAAATGTAATTTATTCCAAATACACAGGACAGATGGCAACCAACAGCAGCAGCCGAGTAAGCCACAAAAACCATTCGAAACAGTAGTTTTGGACTTGATGGTCCCATATCCCAAATTAACTGCGGACAAGCCATTTATTTGATTGGTAACGTACAGCTTCTCATGGTGGGTCGAAGCATGCCCGATAAGCAGTACAAGAATAGGACAGATCACGAAACACATGCCGAGTGAATTATTTCCTAGCTGGTGAGCCCCTGTCAGCGCCCAAGTTAAGAACCCTAAAGAGAAAACAGCCAAGGAAATTTCCTTTTGGGAAAAACGTCCCAACTGAGGGACTCTAAACCTAGTGCCAAGGTGCCCCAGAGGAGAAAGAGGAAAGAAAAATTATTCTCCGCACAAATGCAAATCTTGATGTTGTAAATAAATACATTTTATCAAACATGGCAACCAGCCCAAAATAAATCTACTCACCACCTTGCTGCTGAGTCGGGCACTCCCATGTAAAACCAACATTATAGCATGGCACAAATAAAATCATTATTTGTTTAGTTATCGAGTGATACTTCAACTCCCATAATAAAATTTAAAAAAAAAGGGGACGATTCCAAATAAAATATAAAATATGTTAATCTTTAAAAAAGGTTTATTTTTTCTTTGTCATTTTCACTCACCAGTTGAGTACAAATATCCAACAATAAGAAATAACAATACTAGTTTCATCCAGTAAGAGAATTTTTACATTAATAACAGTGTTTTTCCTATTTCGTTTACATTCATTGTATTTTTTTTAATAGATTTTTTTTTCCTGCAAATTCCACAGAGTAAAGTTAGCCACAGAAAAAGGAAGGTGAACGAAATTTAGTTTTACGAATCACTCAAGGTTAATTGATTGTTAACAAATAAGTTAACACACAAATAAAATATTACCTTTTGGAAGCAGTCTTGTTCGATATTTTAAGCATTAAATTTTATGTTTATATAACCGAAATTGACTAAAATTAACAAATGTATTATTATATGTTGTGTAGAACATGCACACAGCAAGCACAATAAATTTAAACCATAAGTGCCATGCTTAAAGTTTTAGTCTTCACATCATGCACAAGGAGCAAGCAGAAAATTTGAAAAATCTGGCAGGGAGGTTTTGGGGGAAATATCGGTGTGGGCAGTGACACACACAACTCGACAATATAAACACATGTCTAAGAAAAATACCACAAGGGGCAGGCAGGTGAGTTTCAGCTACACATGGGCTCAGTTACATTTCCCTGGGGTAGTCTTGAATATCATAACTTTCGTTAAAAAAACTAAAAGGGGAAAGACAATAAAAGTTACAAAGGTACCACTTACCAAGGCAGCAGTGGTCAAATCCTACATACTATACATGGTGAAAATCTTCAACAGTTAATTTATTTGCACTCACAATATGGTGGAAAAGGGATAAAGGAAAAAAGAGTACAAAATTACGATGTGCATTGTGTTCGTGTAGCTTGGATAAAGTTACAAAAGTCATGATATGGATTATCAATAAATATAGAAACGACCACACACGAGAGTAAGATGTAATACGAAATTCACACGACAATGATTTTAGAATCAACAAATTACGAAGGAAATAAAAAAAATGACATTAAAAAGTTGACAAGAAACAAGAATTACAGAAATACAATGAACCATAACTGTAACAAAAATAAAACTTAACAACAGTTTTTTGTTAAGTCCCTTACGCAATTGGAAACTTTAACATTTGACTTTATGTTTGCTTTCCGACATGTTGTTTCTTATGGAGATTGTTACAATTGAACTGTCAAAGTCAAACACTCTTGACTTTACGATTTCGAAAAGTTTCAATTTAAAATCAAAGTCAAGTAGACATTTGCCGATAATCTTACAGAAGATATGTGGAAAGGGCGTTGTTTTATTATACTGCGATTTTAATTCTGTATATTAAACAAAGATCGTCTTAAATAAAATAAATGACAAACAAATGCAATAAGAAGAAATATATATGAATTAACTTATTTAAATAAATTAAACAAATGAGTTTTTTGTTTTGAAATAAAACTTTAATGTACAATTTAAGCCTATTAAAAAAAAAAAAAAGTACATAAATTACATTCCTGGATACTATTATAATTTTTTACATAACAAGATAGACATTTTTACGGAGCAAGCAGAAACTATTTTCAATTGTCTGAGCTCTGACTTTACAATTGTATTGTGTATTGGTGGCTTCGTCACAGAAAAGAAAAACCAGCAGCAAACAAAATACCATATAAGTTTTAGACATCACTGAATATTATCAATATAATAATAACATTTTGTGTCATCGCCGTTTGAGGCATTTACAAATCAATGAGAAATAAACAAGATTAATAGGTTTACAAACTTATAATTTGCACAGAATTAAGAGAAATAAAGGAATTAGAAATTAGTTTCAGCCATTTAAAAATTACCATTAAACAAAAGTAGTGTCCCGAACAGTAACAAGGAAGCAAAATAAAAACAGACTTTACAAGACACGCTTAAATCGCTAGAAATGCTATTTAAGAAGGAAACATTAGTAGAAAGAGGGAACATGCCATAGTATGGAAAAACACTCTACTACTCAAAGCGGAGCTAACCTCATAATGGTGAACTATCAAGAGAAACACACATAAAAAGGAAAAGTTGATCTCATATTGCACTTAAGTTAACCAAAATACCAAAACAATAAAAAAACAGGGAGCCTTCTCACCGAAAAAAAACTAAATTCGGTACACACTTTGTGATGTTGTAAAAAAAAGTATCATCTCAAAATGTGAGCAAATAAACAATCACACTAACCCAATACTAGAAATTAGCCAGACAGGCAAAGAAAATTTCCCAAAGGTAAAAAAATCTATCAACCTCACCCCACCCAAAATTTTATATACATAATGTATACCTAACTTCAAGGTGTGCAACATCTTACATACTAAAATCCAGTTTGCATTTAAGTTTATTTTTATACATTTTATCCCATAAAAGAAAATGAGTAAAAGGGGAAAACAGCATATTCAACACTATTTAAAGTGTCTCAAAAACAGGACAACAGAGACAAGTCTACTATCAATCCAATAGATTAAGCAGAAAGTGAGGGAAGGGTCAATACCACATCTCTTTCAGGTAAGTCAGTAGAGGAGCTATGTGGTTGAGGAGAAGTGTTCTGGGCCCATAACCCAGAGGTCCATGGATAGAAAGAAAACTCTGCTACCGCATAATTTTGACCTACCTCTCAGCGCCCAGGTTAAGAGCCCTAAATAGAATACAGCCGAGGAAATTTCCTTTTGGGAAAAACGCGCCAACTGAGGTACACTCAACATAGTTCCAAGGTGCCCCAGAGGAGAACAAGGAAGGAAAAGTAATTCTCTTCTCAAATGCAACTCTTTGGTGTTGTAAATAAATAAGTTATATGATGTATTGGCACATTTTATATTTTTTTACGATGTTGATACTCTTATAATACTGACTTAATTAATTACATATATTGCCTAAATATTACTTTTTTTTTTTGACGAATTTGTTCTCCAGATAAAGGTTAAAGAATGTTATTTATTTATTCATTTATATATTACAACTATAATTATTAGAGTCTTAAAAAATTGTTTTATTCATCACAAGTTGGCTTGTTAAATAATAAATAACAAATAGACTTGATAATATTGTAGTTTGACCTTGTATGGTTTCAGAATGCAAATATTGTCATTTCTTTGATCTTGTAATAATTAAAAGTTTTGGTATTCGTTTTAGAAGTGTTTCAGTATTCTTTAAATAATCGATTGTATATATGAAATACCAAGTTAAGAGCATACATTATTCGATATACATGCGACTTGCACACGTCGTTGCTTTCTTATACATTTTTAACAAGCTTGTAGTCAGCTACGATTTATTTTATCTTATTATAGAATACATCTTTTGATGTAATTGTGATTTTCACCGCAGTTTAGGTAAGTTTGTTTGCTGTGATTTTTGCTTTATCCTCTTCATGTTAGTTTTTGTGTTTTAACATAGTTCTCCTTTTTTATATCATTAGCTGGTCCACTAGTTTCGGGGAACCTGCTCGTGTACTACTACTAATATTATTCTAACTTTATATTGCCTGTGGGATGTGATATTTCTTGGCAACATCCTTCCTCATATATTTTCCTTCCCTTCTGAATTCTGCCAGCTTCTGTTCGTCAAAAATCAAGTAATTCATTTTCATTATTTTGTGCATGATGGATTGTGCTGCTCACAATGCTAGTCCGTTAGACTAAACAAAAAGAAAAACATACATATAAACATTGTTTTTGGCACCAAAATATTCAAATTTCCATTTCTATATGATAAATAGAAATGTACCCAAAAATTATTTATTTGCTTGAATGTGCCCACGAGGCACACAATTTGAAGTGATTTGTTGTTTGAATACACATACCAGAATTTATTTAATATTTGAAAAGAGTTGACATAATTATGTTTTCTCCTTATCATTTTCCTAAGATCCCCTATGTATAAAGTATAAACAATTTTGTTATCAACAAAACACGTAAATAATATAATATTAAATGATTTCCAATGTGGCTCATTATGGAAACAAAACAACTGAATATTTAAATTTAGTCAATACAGCAAAATTCTAATTTTGATAATAAGTGTTTAGTTTGAACTAAAAGCTTCATTACATTATTCACTTATGTAAAATCGGAGCATACAAACCAAAGATTTTGTTTTATCACCATTTCTAATCCAACTACACACAGAAGTTTCGATCCACTATTCTTGCTGTGTGTCTTCCTGGTGATGGAATGAAAGGCCATGTGGGTGTGTAATTTTTCACTTCATGAGGCTGACACATAACAAGTGGTAGCACAGCTGGTGGTTTCTGATGCGTATTGGATGTTTTTACTGTGCATGCTTATTGTATGTGTCGTCCTTGGGACTGGGACATGCATGGTGTTACAAACAGTGATTTTTTTTAAACCTAGGTTAAGGTTAAGCGTGCGTCTTTATTATTTATATGTTTTTGGTGTATTTGTTTTGTGTGTAATTCTGGCAGTCATGTCATTTACTATAGTACATTAACTGCTTATAAAAGATGAGTGTATCATCAGAGATGTACTAGTCCCCGATAATACCACAGCTGCATATAGCAATGCATTACATCTGCATTAAATAATAATGTTCCTATTACATTAGATAATTTAGCAGACTTGAATCCTGAACAGGAATACAAAACCTGTACATCACAAAACATCGCTCTACAAGAGATTTATGATAACCTCAGTGAAGATGATGCTGGTTCATATCTCAAGGAAAAGGTTCCTCCTGCACATCTTAAACGACGTGCACAAGAGCCAAATGGCCTTGTTTTCTGAGCAATTGTCTGAGGCTCAATTACAATCACTTCAAAGCATAGTAAATCAAACCCAGTCACTTTTTGAGGCTGTTACTAATCAGGAGTCACTCTCCACCATGCTTCCTTCAGAAGTAGATGTTCCCACCACCTCCGTCACCACTATCGCCCAAAAGCTAGCTAGTGCATATTTCACCTCACCTTCACTACAGGCAACTGACACCACCCAATCCATTCCTGTTAATTGAATTGGCAACCTTACCATCTCCACCATAACATCAACCACTATTCCATCCAATGTCATCCACAACACCACACCCCTCCAAACTTCATATTCCTTTTATCCCACCACAGTTTCCAGTACCCACATGCACCCCACGTATTCAGCATCTTGTTCATACTCTTCTGTTTTTGGCAAAATCACTCATCATCTCGAAAACATGTTACGTCATTTCCCTGCCACTGATGGCCTGAGTGTGCCGAAATTTTTAGACTTTTTAAAAGCTATTGTCAATCTACACCAAAGTAAGATTGTGCCAGAAGCACAACTTCTTGAAGTTATTTTTCCTTTCGCACAAGGACCTCTCAGTGAAAGAACAAGTCTGGCCATGTCACAACATTTGTCAGCTGGTGCATACCATGCCGATATTTTAGATTTTTTATCCCCTCCAAGTTGCATGTTCAGTTGCAACTGAGGATGTTTAACAGATTACAGGAACCTGATGAGGCACTTTCTGTTTTTATAAGCAATGTTAAAGAGGGAGCAATTATTCTATGCTTGAATTTACCAGAATTAGAAGTTGTTGTCACTATTTTAGAGGCACTAGAGCCCCAAATCGTTCGCATTTACTTTTATTCCCAAAGCCAACACATTTTTTGAGTTGGATAGGGCCTGTATTCACTCTCAAAACATAATATATGCAGATCAAAAGAGCCAGTATATTTTCAGGACATATAGGTCAGTACGTGGTTATGATGGTAAAAAAGGGTAAGATTCTTCCACCAATTCTGTTACTGAGAATACTCGTAAGAAAGAGCAGTCACAGAAACAGAAGGATGACCCAACCCTTCAAACTCTGACTCTTCTGCTACAGAAATCTCATTAGGTATTGCAAAAGGCCAGGCCACACTGTTAACCAGTGTCATAAACAAAAAAAAAAATAATTATGCGAGGAAAACAAGTGAGTGGCTCTCCTCGCATTTCAGGCAAGTTTGCCAATTCTCTATACAATGTCCACTTGTTCAACCATGCCAAACTACGTCAAAACTTTCAAAACCTATTTGGTCCTTATGCCCAAGTAAAATAGAAAAAAATTAAAGTATGCCATTTAAATTTCCCAAATATCGTGGGTAGACAGAGGTTAGAAGACCTCGTGTTGAAATAAAACTAGCAACTTTGTTGGAGCGCTTGTGGATTCTGGATCTGCTCATACTATCATTTCAGGTCGAGCCTTTTGAAAAATTTGAAGGAATTAAAATTAACAAAATTGTTGAGCCTGCATATGTTCAGTATTATACTGCTTCCAGGCAGGCCTTGCCAATGTCTTGTTGTACTACACTTAAACTGAAAATTAATCATTTTACTTGGTTTCACAAATTCATAGTTTCTAAACAACTGGGTTTAGACTTCATTTTAAGCGCTGAATTTATTGCTGCCAGAGGCTTAATTTTAGACATACAAGATGGAAATATTTTTTTAAAGCAATTCCAATAAGGTTAAAGCAGAGTCGAATCAAGTTGCGGATTCCTTCGAGCACCTTAATCAGTAGCAGTGCACTGCAATTGCAAATCTGTGTAAAAATTTCCCCAAAGTACATACTACTGAGTTAGACCTTACAAATTAGCTTGATTACAAAATTAAGTTACTTAACAAAGATAAAGTCTAGTGTCATCAATATAAATTAGCACCTCCTCAAATAGAAAATTTAAGAATTCAGGTTAAAGATTTATTGTAGAAAGCAGTAATTGAGCAGTCGACTTCACAGTATGCAAGGCCAGACTTTTTGGTTCCAAAACCGAATGGGAAACATCGTATGGTTGTGGACTATCGTATACTTAATAAAAACACATAAATTGAATCTGTATCTCTTCCTAATCTCCACTCGGGTTTAAATTGGTTTAGAAAGGCAACTTTTTTTTTACCACTATTGATCTAACTGCTGTGTACCATCAAATTCCTTTGACAGAATATTCCAAACCAATTACTAGCTTTTGTGTTCCTTGGTACTTATATCAGTTTACCCATGTGCCATTTTGCTTGGCTACGGGTGCCCAAGTACTTACAATACTTTTATAATTGATATTTCATGATGTTAAATTCAAATTTGTGTATAATTATCTGGATGATCTTGTCATTTACTCAGACAGTTTTGAACAACATTTAGAACATTTAAAGGATGTTCTCTCTCGTTTAGAAAAAGCTGGTCTCACCATTATCACTTCTAAGGTTAGGTTTGTTGTCCAAGAGATTTCATTTTTAGGAAACAGAATCTTCTCTAGTGGAATTTCCATTTACCCTGATAGGACTAAGTCCATTAAAGATTTTCCCCCACCACGTGATGTAAAAGAAATTACCAGATTCAGTGGTATGATACAATTTTTTGGTAAATTTATTCCCAATTTCGCTGAAAACACCTCTTAATCATCTCAGAAAGAAATATGTCAAATTTGAATAGGGTGAGGAACAACAATAGGCCTTTGACACTCTTAAAAATGACATCATACATCATCCTGTCTTGTGCATGCCAGTTTTTAGTATGGCGTTTGTCTTACAGACACTTTTAGTTCACTCACTCTTCAAGACAAGAAATCATCTACCATATATGAGCTTGAATGCTTAGCTGATATTTTTGCTATTGACAAGTTTTGACAATATCTTGAACATGCTGAATTTCTTCTGGAAACAGATAACCAGGCTCTGTCGTGGCTTTTGGCACATCCACAATAGCTAAGAAAAATTGGTAGATGGGCTGTAAAAATTTCTTCTTTGAAATCCAGAGTACAGCTTATTAAAGGTACTCTAAACGTTGTTGATGGTGCATTGTCACATATGTATGATGGCACTATCGTTGAACCTGAAACTCTTCCACATTGTAATGTTTTGTCTAGTCTTCCCATTAGCCTTTACTGATATTAAAGAACATCAAGAAAATAATAGCGACTTGAGTCAAATAATTACGGATTTAAAATCAGGTGTTGAAAATAAACCTTACTTTCTTTCAAAAGGGCTCCTTTGTTGTAGATCTCGTGTCAAAGGAAAGCACATTGTGGTGCCTGATCACATAAAAAACATGAATTTTGAATATTAATATTCATCTCCTCTTGGAGATCGTCTAGGAACTCTTAAAACTATACAGGCCATTCGACAGCATTTAATTTATAAGGGAATGAATGCTGAAATTTCTGAAAGAATTAAGTGTTGTAAAATTTGCGCCCTCAGCAAGCCAGCACAGATTACACCTTTAGGTTTCCTCTCTTCTGATGTAGCTGAGAAACGTATGGACAAAATGTTAATTGATTATGTTTGTCTCTTTCTTAGAAGTAAATTAGGAAATGATGCATTGTTAGTATGTGTTGATTCTTTCACCAAAATTGTGTGGTTGATTCCAATTAAAAAAGTTGACGTTATATCTACCATTCGTGTTCTTCAAACATACATTTTTCAAAATTTTGGTACGCCACTTTACTTTATCACCATACAATCCTCCTCCTTAGTATGCGGAGCATTTCATTCGAAACCTTCGATCTGCTCTCATTGCCTTTAATGCGATGGATCAGACAAATTGGGATAAAGATCTTTCTTAGCTTCAAATGGCTTTCAATTTTCCCTAACATGAATTTCATAAAAATACTCCATTTAATCTCATGTTTACTTTTGCACCAAATAATCCTTTAGCATACTTGTGGCATCTAAATGGCTTGTTGCCAAACTATCCTAAGGATATTCGTGAGGTATGGGCATCAGCCCTCAAAAATTTGAAGTGTGCACATTTTAAAAGCCATGCAAAGTATAATAAAGGTCGCTTAGATAATCCTTTTCGGGCACGTGACCTTGTTTTGCGCAAAGCACATCCTGTCAGCAGGGCAGTTGATAAAATAATGGCAAAACGTTCATATTGTTGGTCGGGCTCATGACATATCCGACGTTTTCTAATGCCAGTAACTGCCATCTTAGCTGATCCAAGTTCAGGAGCATTTATTAAAAGAGCACATATCTCACATCTAAAGAAAGTTCATGTACATAAATAAATAAATGTTTTTTTTTCTTGCACTATTTATGAGCTGCAGACCCTAACTGTGCACTTTCATAATATTTAACATAGCAACTGCTGTTCTTAACTTGATCCTGACTACGTCTTGTTCGTGGACAGATTACCCATTGAAACAAGTTATTTTTAGGATCCATTTCTCTGTGCGCGTAAACTCTTCAATAAAAACCTGCTGTACTAATTGAAGTTGTTACAGGTAACATTTTAAGTAGTCTTGTTTATTGTGTCATTTCATTTGAACTGTCGCAACAGTGTCTTGTAATGTTTTGTCTTGTATTACATATGTATATGTGTCTATATATGTACATATTTTCTAATGAAACTTTTGTGGTTCAATGTTCCGTTTTGGGTATTTTGCAATGGGTTGTGTGTGAACTAGATAGGTTCTTAATTAATCTCTTGTGTATATTTGAATATTGAGCTAAGTGTCATCTAAGAATCATTTCAGTTTTAGTGTTTAGGTAGTTTCTCTTTTGAGTGCATTGCGTAAGAAAATTTCTGCCTCTTCCAATTATGTATTTGTAGTGCCAGCATAGCCAATTATTGCCACCTTACTCTTTAAGGGGTGACCTTCTTTTGTTTTCAGTTCCCCTGGGTTTTGCACCATATTGTTCCTGGGAATTTTGTTGATGCTATACAGTGGGTTGTACGTTTCTTCGGTGATGGTAAATCTCCTCAATTCTGGTGTCATTTTTGAGAACTTTGAAGACATAAACTATTCTGACAATTTATTTTCTGTAGTGTTGAATTTAAATTTGAAAGAACTGGACGAAGAGTGTGTAGAATTGGAACTGATTTTGAACACAGTGTTGAATGTGCACCGGGTATTTCAGTCAGATAATGCGTCCTTTGATCAAAGCTTTAATTTTGCATTACTTCAGCTAGAAGACCACCTGAAAGTTTTCAAAACTGAAGTGCTTACCTTGACGTCCTTACTCCCTCGGTCACGCCCAAAAAAGAGGAGTGTTGGATTTTGGTGTAAAATTTTGAAGACTGTTTTATGAACATTGGGCAATGACGATTTGAAATTCGGGAAAAAAAACGGTTAATTTCTATTTAGGATAACAAGACAAAATTCTCATCGATGTGGCCAATCCAAAAGTTAGCCACTCATTATTTGGAAAACATAAAAATTATGAATTGTGGTACAGGATCTTGATACTTGGTTTTAGGTTGGATTTGACGACTATATTGTTAAGAGTAACCGAAGCATTGTCTAGTGCTAGGTTAGAACTTTTTGACCTTAAACATGCTATCCAAGCCACTGTTCATTGACAGCTAAGTTCTACTTTGTTGAATTCCAAAGACTTTATTTCTATTCTCAATCAAATACAAAGATTAATTGCACTTCCACTTCATATGATAGCACCTGTTACTTTTGAGAATCCTTTTTCATACTATGGTTTCTGTACTGTTCAGGCCATTACATATAAAGTCTCTCTGAATGTTGTAGTGAATTTGCCACTGGCTAATAAAGAAGTATTTCAAAGTTACCGAGTTTATATATCTCCTATACTGGTACCAAACATAAAGAGTTATTTGTTATTTAAAGTATCTGATTTCCTAATTGTAAGTCTAGACAGAAAACGTGTTGCCCCCATTTCTGTGAATCTTTTGTCTATGTGTAAGACCTATGGGTTAACTATTTGTCCCTCTGACTTCCCATTCTTTGATGCCCATGTGGATAGTCGTAAATTTAATTTTTTTCTTGTAAACTGCATTTCGACATTTGTGAGAAATCTGTAGTGTCCCTTGCCTACCATTTTTAAGAAAAACTCATTCCCTGTGGCATTATGCAACCAAATTTCCTATTGCCGCCACTTTCTTGTGTAGAACCATTGTAGACTCTGGCATGTAACCACGTGACCCATTCCCCTTAGTATGTTTGCGCGCCGCACCAGTTTCCATAACGTAGTGTGTGTGTGGACTCTACGGGCGCAAGTGCAGTGCAGCATGGCAAGGAATTACACAAGTGCAGAGTAGAGTGGGCGCGACCATGAGTGCATTGTGCAGGAACACGAAAATAGACCCTGTGAAATTTCTTTTATTTAGATTTTGCATAAAAATTGCAAGGTAAGTTTATGCAAGGGTATGTGGAGATGAAAGACACATGAGATTCCACGTGTCATCATCCACACAGTGCAATGTTTTGGTATAATGAATCATAGTTACAGGACTAATTTTAGAAGCAATAAGTAATAACCAGCATGCAGGGTATGTGTCCGATTTGGAAATGTTGTGTGCAAGGAAGTAGTGCAGGGGGAATGCCAGACCGCCAAGCCGGCCGGTACGCCACACAGAGAAAGTGAGAAGTCGTTCGTCTTTGGGAGGGGTGTGCCACATCATGTCGGGGCTCATGTTTTACACGCTCTGTCGATCATCACCACACTGGACTAATAATTTCACAACAATAGTTATTTTAGCATACTGGAACCTTTTTCGTACTTCAGTTGCCCGAGACACCACCACCCCTCGCACCGACCCAGTGTTTGCATCCCCTGGGTAGGCTTAAATTATACTTAAGTTATTCCATGTGTCCACGTGTATTTTGGACAGCATTACCCTAGCTGACGGGTCTTAAGCAGCACCAAATCTAAGCTTTTCCCGATGGGAATGTAATAATGTGACTAAATAAATTATATGTAAAATAAATGTGACTGAGTTACCACATGTGGTTTATTTCCTGTTCGCCACAAGGGATTTAATGTATGGGCCTTCCCCCGCCAATTTTCTCAAAGTGTAACTTATTGTGCAAGTATGATTTAAATGGTCACAAGTCGGTGTAATAAGTTACAGTGCTTCGTATGGGCATGTGGGGAGCCCAGATATCCCACAATGCAACACGTAAGGGAGTTATTCAGACAGTAATAATTTTTATTCTACGAGAAGAAAACAACTGGAGTTGGAGGATTTGCTGTGGTTATCGGCTGAATGACCATGAGGAACGAGTCCACAGCTGCTCTTCCATTTCATGATATTGTCAACCCGACAATATTTGGAGCCCTGAGTAATTATCTCCAACGAGATTCCAAATCTATAGTCACTGCTTCTCACCTAGCCAATATCCTTATTGCCCCATACCTTGGGGCTAGTTGCCAGCCTCCTGCACATGAGACAAACGTCAATTTCCTTGCCCGAACGTGTGGCAGATATCTGCAGCGTTCCGACACCTTTACTAACATCAAATGTCGCCCAAATTTGGTGCAAATCCTCATCTTAAAATCTGAGCAATTTTTCCTACAATTTTCCAGCATCGAAACATTTATTACAAATTTTTCCAAAAATGTTTCCGCAAGTTTCCCCAATTTACCCACAACAAGGCGAAATTGTCGTCAACCAGGCGCCCAGCAAGACACGTGGCAGCATCGTGATGCCCTCTAGACACTTTCAACAAAGCCAGGGAGGATGCACGTGGACAGTGCGGAAAGTGTTCCAAAACAGCCTAGTGCCACCATTACTTCAACACAAGGGGGTAGTGGCGAGAAGTGGCTAGAAGCTACCACAGAAGGACAGTGATGTGGCATGACAGCAGTGGGACAAAGGACAGGGCGAGTCGAGAGTGCCCCTCTGCCTGCGTCGTTCTGTTTTGCGAGGTGGGAGATGGAGAAATGAGAAGAGGGAGGAACAACTGGCCGCTCCTTTCCCACACTCTCCACCGCATTCCGAGCAGAAAAGATGAGAGCTCGCCATCTGTTGACTCTTGCCCGAGCAGTGCAGGAATCCCACCCAACTCCGATGCTTCCATGTTATGCAACCGCACTACTGTGATAACAAGTACCGGTCTTCCGCATACAGCGCCTCTGCTCATGTGTTCTGTGCTCATGTGGTAGTGTTGTCAGACCACCATGGTTGGCCAGATATAGTACGGTGCATCGGTACCGTTTTTCCACCAGTGCCTGCATCGAAAACCACTGGATGTGGTAGACAGATATGAAATGGGTTCCCGATTTTGCAAGTGCGATCGAAAGACCTGCCCGGCAAGTAACCGCTTCGCGAGCAACCATGGAGAAGAGCAAGTGATGCAACATATTGTCAGTATCAACAAAATCCAAAATTCCCCCAGTTACTTTTGCGTGGAAGATTGTTATGCACAGAATCGGGAACCACACCTATCACGTATGCATGGTGTCATATGCATGTGTACCAAAAATGCATGATTCCCACGGTGTTACACACTGCAACTGGATAGCGGTTCATTTGCGACGAGTGTTTGGACAGTTGGAACGACTGTGATCACAAACATTTCAACAGACTACTCACGAGCAATGAGCTCGGTGATTCAGTGTGACAAACAGAATACAGCACAGGAAACAAAATGCAAGGTATGGGAGAGCACTGCGATTTCATCATCACGGTAAACATGGTTTGTCACATCGAGAGTGAAGGAACAGACAAAAAGGACCACAAGCTGGGGAAGTATACTGCAAGGTCAAAGATGTCTGCAACCACATGTCACATGCAGGCAGGGCCCTGTGACAGCTGTCCATCATCCGACACAGCATGGCCAGTGCTCGCAACCATTGCCAACACTATCCGTGTTACTTCTACCACTCCCTCCCACCTATGACACCTTACCTACAGCAATTTTCTGCCTACCAACCAACACCAATATTTCCACAACAAAATCTCAGCATATTTCCCAAGTCGTTTCTGGTACCTACACCACTCACATCTTTTCCCGCGACCAGCTACAGGGTAGACAAAGCTCCTAGCTGGCCAAAAGAGCTAGAACAGGACAGGAAACCGAAGAGCAATCACCGCATATCATTGCAATTAAGACTTTCATCATGCAAGTATGGATGGAGCTCATTGTATATATCACACGAGTAAGAATGGACTTCGCTGTATATATCATTGCAAGTAAGAAGGAGTCCTCTGTTTATATCGCTGCAAGTACGAAGGAGTTCGCTGTATATATCACTGCAAGTAAGGAGGCATCCTCTGTATATATCACTGCAAGTAATAACGGTGTGCAATGTATATATCACTGCAAGTAAGAAGGAGTCCGCTGTATATATCACTGCAAGTAAGAAGGAATTTCGCTGTATATATTACTGCAAGTAAAAAGGAAATCGCTGTATATATCACTTCAAGTAAGAAGTGAGTTCGCTGTATATCACTGTAAATAAGAAGGGAGTTCGCTGTATATATCACTGCAAGTAAGAAGGGAGTCGCTGTATATATCACTGCAAGTAAGAAGGGAATTCATTTAGCTATATCAAACCTTACTTGACAAATCACACTTGAGTAATGAGGAATAAAAATAAATAAAAGCATATACTTAACCATAACACATAAGGCACCCTAACCTGATCTTGGTGCCTTATGTTTCTTTGGTGCACGACCCTGCATGTGCTGGGATTCATCTACATTTATTTGCACTTTATTAATTTAATGTTCACAACACAATGACACCACACTTACAATAGAAAACAAATTAAAAAGAACACTTATTATTTTTGGCCTTATTTTGGAACGTTGGTACGTTTGTGTTATGTTAAGGTACTGTGACCAATGGCTTGAAGTCGGCATAACACAAAATACTATCTGTCCAGTATTGGTACTGCTTAGTACTGTCCTCTTTACAAAATATATACAAGTAATAAAATAAAATAATTACAAGTAACTAAATGGGCACTAAAAATTACATACGAATATTCCATGTGTGTGGTGTTTTACCACGTGGCTGCATGTTTTTTTTTTGTTTTGGTGTATTGCACACATCAATATGATTAATTAAATAAAACACAGAACACAATATAAACCCTACAAGACCTGTCAAATTAAATAATAATACATAAGCACTTTATCGCGCAGGCGTTTACAGTATACCAGTGGCGATGCATGATGTTGGTCTCCCCAATAAAGTGTGAGGGGGTTCTGGTGGTACTCCCACAGGATAATTTGAATTCCAAGGTGCAAAATGGTGCCATTTAAATTATTTTTTTTCGTATGTAAATATAAACTTCACTGCTTGTAAAAATATTAACATTTTTAACATAAAATTTGTCCGAGTGGAAAATTAAATAAAAACAATTCAATTCGTGCTGCACATGCGAACTTGCCCAAGCATCGATCTATTTGCTGTAAACTGCAAGACACCAACTGCCTGCTGCTAGGCCAGCTTCGGCTTTGTCCGCTTCAGTTCGGCGAAGAAAGCACTACCATTGTAGCTTCGATCACAGGTTAACTCAGCCATATATCCTGCCCCTCCCCAGGCAGTCTTTCTACTCTGTCGAACCTCCGACGGCTAGGAAACCATTGCGACTGCCTACCTGCTGAAAGCATTACTTACAACATTTACAAACATCTCGGTTTTGCTAGTCAGCAAGTTGCTTTCTTATAATGTACAGAATTGTTTCCATAGTAGAATGTGTACCATATGAGTGAATAGTTACCTTAATATATTCTAAATATAAATTAGAATTTAATATTTATTTTAAATGTAACATTGTCATGAAACTGTCTGGTCAATCACTGCTAGTCTTGCTTGCCCTAATGAGACACCAGTGTACGATACATGCATATGGAACACGTGGTCGCGCAGACGTCAATCTAGTGCACACGGTGATGCGTGATTCAGACTACGTGGTCACGTGACAACAAACATTTTTTATCACTAAAAATGGCCTTAAAATTATGTTAACATTTTTAAGCCTTATTAACACTTAAAGAAAATAAAACTATTAAAAACAAACAGTATAGGGCCATGGAAACAGATGTAAACAAACTACATACACACTTCCTACAGCACACCTATTTAATCAAACTGAACTGCTTACATATCACACTGGCTGTACATGGTGGGGGTGATGGTGCTCAGCTGGCTTGGCAGGTTGCTCCTCTAGACATGGTGAACGTTCTAGGTCTGGAATACGTGGCACACATCATAGTCCACAACATGAGACATAATAGTATTAGTAATTTTACCTCCAAAAGTCTCTGTATCATAATGATTTGTAGCAAGCCTTTGCGTTACAATTTAACAAACAACAAGCAATAATACTACAGTAATTATAGCATCCGAGGGGCAGAGTGCATCATTAACATAAGATTTCGTCCGGGTGTATGGCCTGAAGCTTTGTTTTGTTTTATTGCATCCTAATATCTTTTTTCATTACATTGCTGTACAAATATATTGGTCAAGTCAAATTTCAGTAAACAAAGTTTATACACTGGACATAGTAAACACACACTATATATATATATATATATATATATATATATATATATATATATATATATATATATATATATATATATATATATATTCAGACTTTACATAAATTTACCACATCTTTTCCTCATAACAAATAAACACACTGCATCATTTCTGTCGGCCTTCTGTGTTGGGAAAACTTTCCTTAAAAATTATCTCGCCCAGAATTTTTTTGCTACTTTTTCCGGTAAAATCTCCTAGCAGCAGTGGTTCCAATACATTTGATACAAACTTAATATTTATGTTCAGTATTTTTATTATGTAAAATAGTGTTCCTAAGATCATTTCTTAAATGCCTTGTATTCCGGAAAATACAATCTGTCACTTGTTCAACCATTTAATAACTAAGTTAATTTGCTATTAATAAAACCTTTTTGCGATTTCTTCAAACCTGCCAGTCATTCGGCTCTAAATTGCTATTCATTAAAAGGAAAATTAAGTTATCTTTTGAAAGTTAAATAATTTTAATTCAATAAATTTTTGTTGGTGTTTTTGTTCCTTAAATTTATATTATATAAAAAAAATCGTTAATATTAATCTTTATTCTATGACTACGTTTTGTTTTTTTCATATCCCTTTGAAATTTTTATGTATTGTTATTCAGTTGGGATTTTCATGAAATTCCTTTTTTATTATCGACAGTTGGTTTTTGTCAACAATTTTGTCCACTTCTTTGGTCCACATCATTCCTCTTCACTTCGCGGCCGTGGCCTGTTGGCAACATGGCATCTCAAAATCAGTGGTTGACCAAGGCAGAAGACTTTGCCGATCAGGTAAGTGTTTGCGTTTCTATAATTGTCCTCTTTCTTTGCAAGTGCTTGGTAACGGCTGTAATATTTTAAGCCTATGTTGAACTTTTACATGGTTCGGTAAGTTATGCAATGCGTTTTCAAATGTTCTACTTTAACCTACTTAACGAGTCCAGATAATGTTTATGTAAATGTTTTGTTGTCTTTTGAAAGACTTGCAGTGTTGATATGTTCTTATGTTGCAGGTCCTGAGGCACAGTAAACATGTTCTGCCGACGGTGGCTAGGTTGTGCCTTATCTCGACATTCCTGGAAGACGGTATACGAATGTGGGTCCAGTGGTCGGAGCAGGCGGAGTACATGGACATGTCGTGGGGCTGCGGAAAGTTCATGGCCAATATGTTCGTTATCGTCAACTTGTTCGGTCAGTTGGGAGGATGCGTCATGGTGTTGGGCCGATTTCGTGTTCCAATAGCCTGTGGCATATTGTTCTTCATTGTTGTTCTGCAGGTGGGTCCTGTTGTTTTCAGTGGTACCTACAACCGTTTAATCGTGTGTGGTGTTTTACTTGGAATCCCGTTTGTTAATTCTTAAAAATAGGGGCTTTTCTGAAAAAAAAAAAATCTTGTTAAGTGGTATAATTCCACTCTACTAATTACACAGAACACGAATTTATAAGGGACATCGACATTTGAACCTTAGAAACCCCAAAAAAGAACCAAATGTCTACTAAATTGACAATATTACCAATACAAGCTATAAATATGATAGTGGGGAGGGCTATGAAGATCAGGGAAATTTGAGGGGTTAAAAAAATACCAAATAAGTTATTATAAACTTGTACCCCTCAATTTCGCTGATCTTCATAGCCCTCCGCAATATCGTGTTTGTAGCTTGTATCGGTAATGTTGATTGACAATTTAGGTCATGTTCAGTTCAATTTTTCTGCAATTATTGTTTTCATGAGAACAATATTCCAGTCATTACAAATAGTAAAAAAATATATTAAATTGTAGAACACACACATTATTTCTCAGTGCAAATAGGCTCACATGACAATAATTTGTGGGGAAACGTCAAACTTCGCTGATGTGTGATGCTTTGCATTACCACCTAAAAAAAAATTGCGGGGCACCTTGAATCACTGTTTTGGCGATTTAGTACCGTGCTGGCTCTGGGACTCTGGCTCTGTGCATAATGTTTGGCTACGCTTGTACAGTATTTTTGCAATTTAACATTTTTTCGTCAATAAAATAATATTATGTACATGTGTTTCACTTGTTTTACCTCACAATTTTTCTGATCTTCATAACCCTCCCCCTATCGCTTTTGGGGTTTCTATTGGTCAAACGTTGATGCCCATAAAAAATTTGTGTTCTGTGTAATTAGTAGAGTAAAACTATACCACTTTCGAACATTTTTTTCCCCCAACAATTAAATTAATTTATTCAATACTCACCAAATCACTCGCAACTCATACACATTCCACAACTTTGATCTATTTGACCACACTACACAGACATGCTTATCACTGCACATATGTTATAATGTACCTTTTCCCTTGCTATGATATCATAAAAACACTCGTAATTTCACACAGTTGTTACATTTAACACGTCAAGAAATAGGACTTGCATTAAAATAGACTTTTAACCATTAATCGGAAGCCTCAGACGGGACGGGCGCATACCAGCATCCGGCAGTTTCCCACAATCCATCTGTCAACCAACATTGTGGTATATGCGCACACGCACTGTATTGATAATAACATAGCTGTATATACGCATGTGCAGTGTAGTGAAAATAACATGCCGACGTACATCGCCTCCAAAGATAACACATCTCTGAATGATGCTCTGTGTCATCTACGATATCTATATGTTTTATCCTCTCGTCAATATAGACCAGGTAATCCTTGACTAATTCACCGGAATTACATAACGTTTTGACACTGCTCCATACCTGTTTTAGCTCCCTATCACATTTTATTTATTTTTTACAGAAAACTACTTGAAGCCCCTCCAAAATTCTTAGTAATTTAGATTACTAATAATCCAGGTATTTTTCTGGTTTTTGAGAAAGCCCTTATTCTTAAGAATTATCATTTAACGTGTACGTTCATTCTTTTAAAGACACACAAAAGTCAGTGAATTTCAAGTACATTTCAATTTATTTTAATTAAAGTATTGGAAAGGAACCTTAAATGTAAGTGATTATTATATGAGTAAATTGCAGCTTTATTCAGTTTACTATAACCAGTAGCCAACTCCCTCGCATGATATGAAGAATATAAAATATTTTAAACATTGATTATATGGAGGCCTTGCATAAAATTAATTCACTCCCAATTAATATCTTGTAAATTAAAATTTGTGGACTGGAAGATCTTGCTCCACGTCTCTGGTTAAATGTGACTTAAAGTATGTGTCAACCTAACTTCAACCTTTAAATAAATTTCCAAAAAAAACAAGTTACAGGATAAATTTGCAATAAAAAAAAAAAACAAATGATTCCCTTTCCGCTGCGTCATCTAGGCTGGCGACTTTGGACTGGCGTTTGAGGCCTCTTCTGTACGTGCACGTATCTCCAGCGTGCCCTAGCATTGCGATGGAGCAGTTTACTATTAATTATCTAGTTTTAACAGCAGCACCCTAAACTAGCGACTGCTCTAGTTCATGGCCGTACAAGAGTCCTTCTGTAAGCATAAGGCCTACAAAAATAAGCTGGAAAATAATAGATAATAAAAATTAAGACACACTTACATAATAAAATGATCAAATTATATGTAAATCCTCTTAGGCCAGTGTGACAAAATTAATCATAAATCTGAATGTACCTAGTTACAACTAGCAAAGAGAAATCAAAAAGTTTAAATGTATCTTCAAGTAATAAATTTAAAGAAAATACTTATTAAAATATTACCAGACTGTTATTTAAAAACAAACTGGAATCTCATGGTTTCCCAGAAAAACAAACATATACTGAAAGCTGTATTCATGTTCTGTAGTACCTCCTGCTACACTTGTTTTAACGTTTAATGGAACGTTTGTGTGATTACGTTCTTTTAACGTTAGATAAAAGCCTGAATATATAATATGTGTATGAGAGTGAATGAGTATTTGTATTAAACAGAAGTCTACGCCTTTCTCTTTGCAGATAGATGATGTTCATTTGTTTTGTGTTGTATATGGGATACATTTTACATGTTATTGTTACAACTTATTTATTCTGATATATTTTAAGTTTTTTGTACCTTGTAAGATTATTACATTGTTTTAATGTGTTAATGTGATCTACCTTATATTTTAATGACTATTTTTTTTTTTGATGCAGCCAAACTGGTTGTAACCGGCCAAAGACCAAACAATAAATAAATGCCAACAAATTCACAGCACCAATCAGAATTTACATATTAACCTTTCTAACGGAAAGAAACACACAAGAGACAAAACAGAAGAAAATTCATACAATTGGTATGAATTAAGATGCTGAAACCTTCGTACTTCCAACTTTACACGGACACAATATTTTAAGGCTAGGAAAATTATTTTATTGAAACTAAAATTTAAATAACTGACATGGTTGAAATTGCGGTGAAAATTAAAACGGATTTGGATTGAAAGTAAGCCAAGAAAGGAAGGATACTTTTCAATTACATTACCTATCACCTCTTTTTTCCAAGCCAAATTAAATTAATATTACGTCTCAGGATATTAAAATTCTTATAAAGTTCTTGCTCATACAAAATTTCAATTTAAATGTTTAGAAATGTATAGCACCACAGCCAGCGTGCATGAATCTTTACTGGATATTCCCACACATCCGGAATGTCCTCAGTAGATGATTTTCATAATTTCAATAGTATAAAGTTTTGCTCTTGTCCAAAATAATAACTTGAAGTTTTAACCGGAAGTTCATGATGGTTTTTCACACATGAATCTACACGAGATGAAGTGGAATTGGCATCGTCTTTCAATAAAGAACTCGACGGCTAATTAGGGCGTTTCGGGGTTCTTCTTTCTGCCCACGACCAGTTGATAGGCTGTGAGGAGCCTCTCGTCATCTCTTCGAACTTGAGTGAGCAGCCATGACAAAATTTATTAATAAATACAGGACCAAATTATGGACTGCCTGACATGATGGCTACTTTGAGAGTCCCAAGGTTCACGCAAAATCCTAATAACTTGGATAAAATCTAAAATAAGTGCATTGTAGTTTATATATTAAATGCTATGTTTACTGAAAATATTGTTTTAAAGTTTGTTTTGAATTTTCTTGTAATATTTATATTTGAGACAATTAATTTTATCATTCCAAGTAATAATTTTCATTTGTATTAATGTAATACTAATAGTAATTGTAAAAGACACATCCATTTCCTAGGTATAAGATTTTCAATAATTTTAACCTTAAAATTTAAATTTGGTTTTTCAAAGACATTTTTATGTTGTATTTTGTTTTTAATTATTTTTCAGTTTTATTTTCTTGTGTTTTTTTTTCTTGCTATTTCTCTGTTTTTCAGGAAGTTAGTTCTGGTTATAGTATTAGTCCGATGCGTAGTTGCCGGAAATAGGGCTTCTGGTGGTACTGTTGAGTAAGGTGTCTGTCATTTCAATTCGCAATTGAATCTTGTCAATTCTTGGCGTCAGCACAATTTAGATGTTATTAGTGTGGTCCCAGAAGTATAGTAGAACCCCCTTTTTTTTTTTTTTTAAGGAATGAAAACAGGAATATGTAATAAGTGGGAAGTGATAAGGACAACTGTTATCTTGTAAAAGGACAACGTTAATGAAGATTTATTTAGAGTACATACATACATGCGACTAAGTAAGAAGTAACAAAATCCAATTGATTATAAATCGTGTGTTTTTTATGACACCTGGGTTCTTCTTTTTCATTCAATGAAAAATGTTTGGTTGACACTTGTTTCGTTCTTTGGTAGGGAAATAGTTACATGGGCCATTCATTACGTGTTGATCAATCAGTTTAATTCATTTTAATTGATTAGCCTTGTTTGATGTGTTTTTCATTTATATTATTTCATATTTGTGGCGTGTGACGTGCTTTTTTTTTCTCTCCTGTAACCTCAGTTTTAATGTTTTGTATTTATTTCATTTGCTGTGCTTGAATATTTGTTTCTCCCGTATCTAATTAGTCGTGAGTGCTCGTTCCTCCACAGACATTCGAACTGAACAGACGTGTACCTCGCTCCTGACCTCAATTCAGATCGACGCTCTCCAAACAAATTACAAAGACACTTAGTTCACTCTTGCACCTACCTCACAAATTACAAAGACACTTATTTCACTCTTGCACCTACCTCACATCTTATATACCCAATACACTACACCTCTCCGCTCAGTCGGCTGCCGAACGTCAGAGAGTAAACATCGCTCCTCAATTACACATACCATCCCCAAAATACAAAAATAAAAAAAAACCCCCAAAATTTTGGAAAATTTGCCGAAACCGGATTGAGATATGCAAATTAATTGTGTTAGGATTAACCAGTTAATCGGATTAGCCATCAAGTGAAATAAGGAATTTCTATTTTTAGTTGACTTGTGGAGATTTTAAGACTATATGGTGTTCACGGTAAAGTGAGCACTTTTGAGGTCCTAGTTGCTTTTTTCTTTGATCCATTTTTTATTCTTTAACCACCTTTTTAATTTAGTATTGCACTGTAAGTAATAAACACAGTGTGTATATTCCACTGCACACAAAATTCAACATCTGGGTCTGAAATAAAATATACTTACTAAGTATTATTCCAAATGAGAGGGCTTTCAAAAGTGCTCACTTTACTGTGAATAGCTTATAGTGTTTCTTTTTCATGGAGTAGTGATGTTTCGGGAAATGTGACTTTTAAAGACAGTTTTAACCTGTAACACTTTCTAAATTTTCTTATAATTTTGAACCTCCTGTAAGCAGCACTACAATTTTTCTTAATTCAGTTTTTCATCAACTTAAATTTCAAAAGAATGTTGGTAATTTGAAGACATTAGACTCATTCAGTTTTGGTAGAGAGTTGGCGCCATCATTTTTCACTCGATATAGTTTTATTTAATAAAGCTGAGAAAAATCCATTGTCTTTTTTACGTGCAAGTGTTACTGTCTTTATTGTGTCGTTTGTCTACAAACTAAGGAAAAGTCACCCACACACTGACCATATCCAAACTCAGTAAAGCTTAAAATCTCTCACACAGAAAAATCCAAACAGAAGTTGAATATATATATTTACGACTCATATCAATCAGTTATTATTTTTGTTTACTATTTACGCCAGTTCATTATTATTATTATATTATTACCACTAGTTTTCACCATCACTACCACATTATGTGTTTACTTACAGCAGTGCTTTAGAAAATACAGATAACAAGATCTGGCATATAAATTTTATTATTTAGTGTCAGGTCATGTTATATGTATAGACACAAACGTGAAAAATTAGGGGTGGTTGTCCTGACGTTAAAATACTGACGAAAACAAACTGGAAATTACCAAAACATGTGTTTCAAAACTAAAAGAATATTGACTCCATAAAACCTAAGTGAAGCAAAATTTCAATTTTTAAAATTTCTAAAGTCCACACGAACGGAGTCGAGGGCATTGCAATAATTTCCATATATAAAAGTTTAAAACACATTTGTAAATTCTATGTGATTAATATTTAAAACTTTAAAATTAATTTTTTTATTTTGATTATAGAAATTATGTATAAATTTCGATTGACACTATTCAGGCCTTATTTCGATTGACACTATTCAGGCCTTAGTTAAATTGACACTATTCATGCCTTATTTCATGACACTATTCAGGCCTTATTTCATTGACACTGTTCAGGCCTTAGTTCAATTGACACTATTCATGCCTTATTTCAATTGACACTATTCAGGCCTTATTTCAATTGACACTATTCAGCCTTATTTCAATTGACACTGTTCAGGCCTTAGTTCAATTGACACTATTCATGCCTTAGTTCAATTGACACTATTCAGGCTTTATTTTGATTGACACTATTCAGGCCTTATTTCAATTGACACTATTCATGCCTTATTTAAATTGACACAATTCAGGCCTTATTTCAATTGACACTGTTCAGGCCTTAGTTCAATTGACACTATTCATGCCTTATTTCAATTGACACTATTCAGGCCTTATTTCAATTGACACTATTCAGGCCTTATTTCAATTGACACTGTTCAGGCCTTAGTTCAATTGACACTATTCATGCCTTAGTTCAATTGACACTATTCAGGCTTTATTTTGATTGACACTATTCAGGCCTTATTTCAATTGACACTATTCATGCCTTATTTAAATTGACACAATTCAGGCCTTATTTCAATTGACACTGTTCAGGCCTTAGTTCAATTGACACTATTCATGCCTTATTTCAATTGACACTATTCAGGCCTTATTTCAATTGACACTATTCAGGCCTTATTTCAATTGACACTATTCAGGCCTTATTTTGATTGACACTATTCAGGCCTTATTTCAATTGACACTATTCAGGCCTTATTTCAATTGACACTATTCAGGCCTAGTTCAATGACACTATTCAGGCCTTATTTCAATTGACACTATTCATGCCTTAGTTCAATTGACACTATCCAGGCCTTATTTCAATTGACACTATTCATGCCTTATTTCAATTGACACTATTCATGCCTTAGTTCAATTGACACTATCCAGGCCTTATTTCAATTGACACTATTCAGGCCTTATTTCAATTGACACTATTCAGGCATTATTTCAATTGACACTATTCAGGCCTTAGTTCAATTGACACTATTCAGGCCTTATTTCAATTTCTACTTTAAAAGTAAGTAAACAAATTCTGAAGTCCATGCGAATGAAGTTGTGGTAACAGCTAGTATATAATATTGCAAGCTATTGTGTTCCAATGCACTATGTTAGTTTTGCACACATTGCTGCTCTGCCATGTGCTTAGTTGAGCATACTGTATATTCCAATTAGAGTTTTCTATAATGCCATATGTATTCATATGTATAACTGATAACATCAGTAGGGTCAGATGGTAACTGTGTGAGACAAGCATATAGTGGTGTGAAAGTAAAGTTATTTAGAAGTGTGTTTTGAATATCTTTCTTCAACATTTTTGAGGGAAAAGCAATGACATATTTGTTAGTAAAAAAAGCAAAGTTTGAAAGTAATGCAAACCTAGAAAATGGTAATTTAATATGTACGTCCCAGTAGTTTTTAAGATTCTATTAGCATACAGTAGTGTAAAGTCATTTGGGGTAACATTGCACCAGGCAGAGCAACTTTGTACCAACTGCCTAATTAATTTTAAGTGAAGACTCAAAGCATAAAATGGTTAACCATTAAGTGTACATTAATGTGAGAGCTGTAAAGCCTTTGTTTTAAGTGAAAAAGTATTTTACAATGATAGTTTTATTTGTTACATAATTCTCCCAAATGACTATTGTAGACTTCCACAAGTTAGTGTGGTGAATTTATACATATTTTGATAGTTTAGTTTCAGTATAACTGACAAAAAGTAGTTATGGTACAAATTATTGTGTCCTGTAATTTATAACATTTGCTGCGCACGTTCTACATGCATAAATACAATTAGCTAACTAAGGTTTTATTTACCTTGTTTGTGGATTCTGTTTCCTGTTGGGTGTGGAGCCTGCTACAGTGGGACAGTTTCGGGCATCTGCTTGGGGAATCGAACTCCTGACTCTAAGTGTCGAGGCTAGCTGTTACTGTGCAGTAGATTTACGAGTGGACTACTTAGTGAATGAGGTAGTGTAAACGGACTATCATGATGTCAGTGTCACGAAGGACATTCAAGTAATGTCAAACTCTTACTGGGATGGACTGTCTCCTTGGGGTGATTTCCCCTTGTACAGACTGGGGTGAGTTGGTTTCCTCACCAGAACAAAATGTGGGGAAGTTAAAATTATTCTGGGCTGACGCCTTACCTTGGACACGTCTGGCAGTGGGGATCTCACTGGTGGTGGCCAAACAGCGGCTGGTGCTCGCTGCGGTGAAGCTGTGTCCAAGTGGTAGTTGATGCCGAAGGTAGCAACTTGGTTAGGAGGGTATGCGGCGAGTATAGGATCGTATCCTAGCAATGAATCTGGATATTTTGTAATCAGTAAATGTATTATTTGGGATTGATGCAATGTTCTAATTGGAAGTTCAAATAAGGATGACAGAGTGTCTATTTATTTCTCTACTTGGCTAAGGAGTTCATTCATTAAATTTTGGATATCAATCTTTCTCTTGTTCTTTATGCCTCCTTTACGCACATACAGCATCTGACTGCAAATAATAAACAACACCTGGAATTAGCAGGTGTATCACGTATGCCTGCTATTCCTTATTAAGAAATTTGAATATTATCTTAACAGCTTGAATTATAGAATATATGCTTTGATAATAATGCCTAGATGGCATATTGAAAATAAGATAACTGATAAGATACACACTAGGAAGGAAAGAGTTAAGACAATGGTAATAGCGTTTATTTCAAATACTTTTGAGACAATGGGGATATTTTTTTTTTTTTTTTTTTTTTTTTACCCTATTTCTAAGTGTTAAGTGTGCGCCCGCGGTAGAACAGGAGCTTGTTGTGTCTCAGAGCTGCACCCCTTATGCCTAAAAGGAAAGGAATTCATGCAAGGAGGCGTGCATCTCGGCCGAGAGGGAATAGTAGCCATTGCCGGAATTAAGGCCATGACTACCTCCCTAAGTGAACCTATAGCTGGAGCTATATTCTAGAAGAGGTATTGTAAAACTCTCACAGGCACGGTAAAACCCATACAGTCAGAAAGAACAAAGTGTAGGAGCATTAATGAAAAATGCTACAGGAAATAGCGAGTTTGGACTGAATATTGGTTTAATACAACAGAAGAACTAGTAGAGAGGTGACGGAGCTTGTGGGCCAGCATGTTAGAGGCATATGCACCCTTGGTTGCCTGCACAGCAACATCAACAGCAGTGTTTGATGCAGCCCCCCCCCCCCCACCTTCTGCCCCCCTGCTTCTCGTCGAGTGTGTCCAAAAACCCGGGCAGCTCAGTCTTGGTATGGACGCCATCTTCTCTCGTCCACAGTGATGCCAGAAACACCGCACCGTGGGTGGAGGCAGGGAGAATTGCATCAGGGAGCCACCCTCCCCCTCCTTCAAACTTTCCCTCAGTGAGACTCGCTCGGTGGGACATCCAGGAGCTACCAGGTGTGGATGTGATTTCACTGGCCCAATTGCGAAGGCTGTCATTGGGTTGCTTGGGAGGTCCGATGCTCTTCAAATCCAATCCTCACACATCCACAGTCGACAGCCCGCAAAATCCAGCAGTGAGGTGGTTCACCAACTTCACATGTTTCAGCACCTCTGGATTGCCCCCTGTCTCCCTGCCTATATCATTGGGCTGCCTCCTGCCAATGTACTACTGCCATCTTCAACTGAGCCACCCAGGTAATCGATGCCCACGACGACAGCTCTGTTGAGCCGGCCTCTTGGTCCACTAGTCGGTATTTTATATTCCTGACATTCCCAGATCTGCCATCTGGGGACACGACTAGTTGTGGATAGGCGCCGCATCTGAGCTGCAAACAGTCCCGCCACACCTGCAGACACACCTCGTCTTCGCTGGATCCAAAGGGGCGGGCAGTTCCCAGAGAGTGAGCGACTCCAAGCGTGGTGTTCATCCCGCAGCAGCTCAACTAGTGAGACAATGGGGTCGCACTCTCCTAATCCTATATTATATAAAAAAAAATAGGGATGAGTCTAATTCAGGTGAAGGAGACCTGAGTAAAGTAATAATATGACATGTTAAGTAGCCACAAGAAAAGTATTACCATAATTAGTATTTAATGGGGACGTGTTTTTAAGGAACCTAATTTTAATTGTATCAGAAGGGCACTGAAGAACTAGTGTGGCTGTTAAAACCAGAAGGAATGACGTCAATGGCAAGGAGTTCCAGGAAGACCTAGAGAAAGGTTATCGAGGATGGGTAGGTGGTTGACGGTGTTGGCAGACCCTCTGGCAGTGTCAACGTCCGGAAGGTCTCTGGAGCAGGAGATCGCTGATGAGGTGGAAGACCCTCTGGACTACTGGCAGTATCTTCGGAGCTTCCGGGTGACTTTGAAAGTCCAGGACCCTCTGGAGTTCTTAAGGTAGCCCATGCGGCGTGAAGGGATCTAGTAGCGAGTGGACCCTGTTAGTTCTATCTCGTTGCTGTTACAGCGGGAGACTGGGGGCTAGAGCTTACCCTTTGAAATGCTAATACCTTCCAGTGGCCATAACAGCAGTGGAGATGCAGCAGACTGCCCTGAAGCCATGTTCTGGAAGTCCTTATATAGCGACGCTTCCAGCTTGGTGGCACTCTTGAATGGTGAGGGAGAAGCTGGCTCCACCCTCTTGGAGGTTTGTGTAGTGACATCACACCTGTGTGACTGGAGTCTTATCTCTGTGGTGCTCACCGCGTAGCTTGAGGTGTTGGTGTGTTCTGGCCAGTCCGTGCATCTTGGAGGCAGTGAATGCTCCGGCAAATGGCGCTTAGCTCTCCACTGGGGGGTTCGTGAAATGTCGCTGCCATCCTGAGTAGTGGGCACTTCACACTGTAGCGGGAGAGTGATACTGCTGACGGCTTAATGACATGTTGCTTTGCTTACTAGGCTCACCTGTTCGAGTCTTAATAAGGGGGCTGTTCCCAAGGTGCTCGAGTATACATGTGTCCCATCTCCCTTTCTTCCTTCATCAGTGGTTTTGGACTGGCCCATAAGGATTACTGCATTCCAAGATGGGACGCAGTCATAAGTAGAATGTTTGTCATAATAGTGCAAAACATTTCACATGCCACATTATAACGGAGTGTGGTGTGTGGGAAAGTGACAATTACTGGCTATGGGAGCAAATGTTGTGACACAGTAACACACCCTACTGTTAAATACAATTAAAACACTTCAATGAGACTGGTTGCAAAGTAGTTTTCTCAAGACAGTGGCTTGATTGATCACTGCTTAATATTTTCTGGTTGGTGCAACACTATAAATAATTTGACATGCCTGTAAACAAGGGTGCGAGAAAAATGCTCATTCTAGTACATGTAGGGAGCAGTAAGGGATTTATTCCTAATTTGCTGCTCATGTCTGCTATTGGATCTGTCACCATTGACTAACTTGATCAAACATTCTGAACTTGTGGATGGCTGAATTACTGCTATAAAGATCTGTTTTAGTCATGAGTAATGCATTCTGTCATTCTATGTAAGTGGATAAGTTGCCTACTAAATATTCTCTACATCATGATGTAACATGTCCCTAGAAGAAAGGTGTAACTAGTAAAGTAATGCATAAAGTGGGAATGTATATATTTATGTATCTAATAGCGTAGGTTTCTGCTTCTGCTGATTGAACTGGTCGTTTGACGCCGTCGGGTGAGACACGAGTCGAACAATTACACAAATACTTACTGGTAATATGGATGCCAGCGGTGCTTCCCAATCACCACACTATTGAGACCCAGGGATGCTGTGGGTTCTGTGTGTCCGTCTCACCCGTGCGTACTTATAGGCCATTCATGCTAAAGTGAGCACTTTTTGAAGCTGTTTCATAATGCACAATAACAAATAAAAACATTTCATTGCAGCCTCTGACTTTTGGATTTGGGTATGGTAAATGTATACATTGTGTTTATTACTCACATGGCAGGGTTTACATTGACAAGTGGGGAAGAATATAAATTGGTTGAAAGGAAAAAGTAACTAGGGCTTCAAAAGTGCTCACTTTATCGTGAACGGCCTATACAACCACGTTGGCGATACTAAACTTTTACTAATCATCACTTTGAAAATAATCACTTGATAAAATACATGTGGCTAGGACACTGTCACTACTTAATAAAAGAGGTAAGTTTACTGTAGGCTTGTTTTGGTGTTGCTATGCGTACACATCAACGTGCCAATGAAATTATGATTATCTCGGTCATGACTGGCCAATTCTGCTTGGGTGTTCCCCAGCCTGCAATTAATCTAGCGCACGCCTAGATGGATGATCTCACCGAGGTGCGTGAAAGCACAGCCTTCACAAGGGAAGAAGGCTGACAGCCGCTAGGGTGGACTGACTGTTTTTCCCTGAAGACAGGACAGGGTGAATTACAAATGAAACCCTTGATGAAAACATTTTAATGTGTGTGACTACTTGGCATCACTAATGTAAACTCATGTGGGTACGCCCGCCAGCACGTGGATTGCACAAAATACATACAGACCCTTAAAAGATGATGGGACATGAGATGAGTATTCACAGTAAACACACAGATGTGTGAAAACAAGTTTAGTTGGCGTGGATACCGCTGGATAATGTTTGTAGCGGACCACGTGGTGCAGGTGAAATTACAATATTTCTTCTAGAAAATGGCAAATTAAATTTGGACAAAATATTATTCTGAGAGAGAAAATTATCCTCATTATGATTTCAGTGATTGCAGGCGTGTAGCATGCCTGATGGCAGTAAAATCTAACATTAACATGACCGCGTGGTCAAGTACAAAAAGCATCAATTACATGAAAAATACATTGAACCCTGAATGAAACATACATAGAACCCTGAAATAAATTGTAGCGCACATGATTTTACACAAACGAACTCCAACTGCATGGATGGCGCAGATATAGGCTTGGCATAGGTTAGCCACGTAGTTGTACATGAAATTGTCATAAAATATTCAAACATGAAAATACCCTTAAAATACATACATAATAACAAAGCCCTTACAATTGTGCGTAACACTGGAACACCACTAACATAGGCGGATTGCACCTGATTTAAGTTGCGTGGGTCGTGTGACCTCTCCGACATCTTTCTCGTCTCTCCTCGATTAAGTTTGAAAAATACCACAAGGGCAAAATAAATTATTTAAGCGGAAGCATTATGGTGGGGAATTGTCTGGCAAAACGTACGCAAGCAAAGGTTAACCTGTAAACTAAGTTGACTATGGAAACCTACATCAGTGAACTAAAGTTGTAGTGCGCATGTGACAATGTCTTTACCTCGCCAGCTCTCCTCCACAGACTGTCCAGATGCAAGCGTTGCACGGACCTACCATGGCCGCATATGGGGTTCACATATGCGGAAGTGCTACGCATGCCGAGTAAAATATTTATACTTTGAAAAATAAAAGTGGCACAAATTAAATAAAATATGTTTTACATCTATATAATTTTCTTATGGATTTTTCATATTAATTCGGTATCTCTTTATTGCGGCGTTCAGGCCAGAATATCAGTGTTCTTTATCTCGGTGCCGCAGGCACTTTGAATTTCACAACCAAAAATTTTCACAATAAACACTTTAAAATATTTCAAGACATATAAAACCCTGCAAATACAAATACACTGCAAGATATTATTAATGTGAGAGTTCAAAAATATTGGCCTCTTTGCGCTGGCTGTTAGCTGGTGTCACATTGTACCCCTCTGCTGGGGTGCTTCCTCTCATTGGTATACTGTCCTTTCTCTGCTAGGCTTTCAGTCAGGGCTAGTCCGTGTTTATCCCGCCCAGTCCTGTGGCAAAGCATAAGGGAGTAGATAGCTTAGAGAAGAAGGCGGTGAGTGTTCCGGAGGGGCAGAGAATGAAGGTGAGAGTGTGGTTGGTAAGTCTGACTATGGGTCTCCAGCAAGTAACTTGGCATGCAGACACTTGGCATGCAGACCTAAGCATGTAACTGATGATGTCAATAGCAAGGTAGGCATGATCACTCTAGTGCTACTCAGGAAGGCACAAAGTCGCCATAGATCCAAGCGTCATGAAGGGACAAAGCTGCCTAGCAGGGTTGGCTGTTGACCTCCCTACAAGTGTGTTGGCTGGGCAGGAAGTTGTCGGCAGACCCAAGCACCTACAGAAGGCTGCTGCCCTGCAGAGATGGGACTTTAGGCGAGGAAGGAGTAGGGGTTGCTGATTTATACCTGCTCTTGCGAGGGTGTTTAAGGTTCTCTTGGACGAAGTAGGAGGCAGGTTGAGAAAGATAGTAGCTGTGAGTGATAGATCAGCCAAATTCTTTATGTCTGTTTATTCAGAGCTCAGTAAACACACACAAACCAGCCTGTACCCTGACTAGGACCTGAAGGGCAGATTCTAGGTTGGCAAATGGAGTGACACCTAGTCTCAGAAGTTGGAAGACTTGGGGGGGGGGGGATGACCTCAGTAATCGGTATTCTGACTCATAATACTGTGATAGTGTGGCTAGCTGGTTAGCCATGAAACGCGGGAGACTTTGGTAAGTTGTCAGACAGGCAGTGGGACATTCTACAACTGGTGCTGGCTAACTGGTAGAGGGTAGTGAAGTCAGTCCATATCTGGGCAGAGTGACACCTTATAACAGGGCTGCAAGAAATAGCCTCAAACTCTGGTCTGCGGGCTCTGTATATTCCCAAAGCACAGGGCCAGCGTGGGTGGCAGAGAGGTGATGGAAAAGTGGCTGAGATGGTCCAAGTTGGGCTATGTTACTCCTACGCAGCTGAGGTCTGGAGGGGTAGGCGCACACGCTGAGATGTGAAGCGGATATGGGAGGAGAGGGTGCAAGTGGGATGGCATTGTCACCTCCTTCTGCATTCCTTCAAGGCCAGAGAATTCAGGCCAATACAGTATTTAATCTAATGCCTTTTTTTTCAAAATGTATTTAAAATGTGCCTGTGATGTTTGCAAAAAGGCATTTCTCTGAAATTTTTCATTTATGTAAACTGTGTTTTTCATCAATTGTGTAAAAAGATAAGAAATTTTATACAGACTAGCATTGTGCATAACAGTTTCCACAACAGTTTATTGATTTTTTTCAAAACAATTATAAAATATTTTACAAGTTGAGAATTTCAAAATTTTGGAAGTATGCAGTTTTATGTCGTGTAGTTCATTTCAGGAAATATTTTTGTAATTTTGCATACAAAAATATACCTATTGAGGTTTTCCTGTTGCCATTTTACTTGTATGATTTTATATTTTGTACACATCCGTCTTACATGCAGTCATGGGTTGGTGTAAGGCTCTATGTGCACTTGTTCTTAGAAGCTATTTAATGGCGGAAGGTGTTGCCTGAAGGCTGGTGTTCCAGCGCACCAAGTATGTGTCAGTTTTGTTTGCTTAGACGTTCGCCTACAGCATCCTGTGGGACCTGCAGTTCCTGTTCCGGAACCTGGCGCTCATTGGGGCTCTGCTGCTCGTCCTTGCGGAGAGCAGAGTGGAGGGGAGGAGCTTGTTCGCTGGTGTACCCTCACTAGGCAAGTGGACAACTGTATGTCGGTGCATGCACGATGCTTGAGCTTTTACACACCCTGCATATGTCCTTTTTAATTGTCCTGTACATATTCCAGCTAATGAAATATAGGAAAAGCAGGGAGTGGATAAAATTCGAACTGTAGTGGGAAATGTATGTAAATTTTTCTAAACATTGAGATTTTTTTTTAGTGCCCTAACAAACTTGATGGTGGTAGAGGCTTTGCTCTGCATTGAAGAGTATGAATACTGCTGTGTGAAAATGAAATAGGAAATTTACAATGTTTGATGCATGAATAGCTCAAAAAATGACAGTGAAGTATTCAAGGCAATACTAAGAGAAAGTAGGATCAGAGGAAGGAGTGGATGTACATGTGAAGAACAAGGGCAGAAACAGGCTGGAGATGTAAATTTATAGTTTACAGGGTGGCAATTAGAGCTGAGGAGTTGCGGTAGATATGTCATTGATTTATAACAAATTCCAGGCAACCCCTGGGTTCAACATAAGATAATCATGGCTCCCAATTATACTCATAAGCTATACCGGCAAATTCTCAATTGTCCTGCCACACGCTAGTTTGCCACCTGGCCGCTATGTTTACTACCAACAGCGCCCTTACACCATATTGCAGTGTCCGACAACACGCTGCCTGATGAAGCTGGCCTAGCTAGAGAAACATCGTGCGACCACATGAAAGGTATGTCTTTCTTCTTTGTGTGCATGCCTGTCTACAACTACTACACCAGGATTTTATCAATGTTTAAACTTTTATGGATTTAAAGGCAATATTGCAGATATTTTCATGCCTTTGCACAGACACTTGTTTACAAGTGTACAGAAATTGGATGCTAGGGAGACTAATTGGGAAATTATAAGAAGGGAGGGCAGATTACATTCAAATCACAGGGTCACAGCTTTTCCCCAAGAAGTTTTGTGCATTCAGATGACTGAAAATGTGGAAGTTGCCAAACGTGCCATGAAAATTTTGCCTCGCCTTAAAAAATTCTTTAAAGGAGTGATTTTTCTTCTGTGTCTTTTAACATCGTGAAAAGTTCTCTCATAGACAATCTTCTGCAGGTAAAATTGACTTTCTTCTTCTCTTTGGCATCAGAGCTGGAATTGTAGTTTCTTACAATATTTCAAAGTGAAGCACACGTGGCACCTTTTCTGTATTATTCACTGGAAGACACTTTATTAGCCCTGGTGGAAAAAAATTTGTGAAATCAGAGGTACTGCATAGCTTTAAGGAGAAACAGAGTGTGTCGTAATTAGATTAGAAAAACTACCAGAAAAGGCTGTCATGCTATTAAAAAATTATGTTCGGAGATGTCTAAAGGTGATTGTAATAAACCTTCAAGACAACAGTCCCCTGAAGTACAAACTCGCTAAGGGAATTTCCTGCTCGTATCCATCTGTCTCTTTAAATACTCAACTGAGGAAACAATGTTTGAAGTTGTCTTCAGAACTGGTGATTGTCAGGGCGAGAAGCTGATATAATTGAGCAAACAATGAGTTGATATGTTCCCTGGAAGATTCTAAAGCCCTTCTTCCATCTTTTTCTTGAGAAGGACTCCTTGATCAGTTGTGGCTTCACATTAGTTTTCAGCTAAAAGTGGCCTCCTGAAGTTTGTGAAAGTACTTTCCCATGGAAATGCCACTTTAGAATGATGATTTCCACTAAATTGTAATCTGTTGACTGAAAACTTGCAGGAACAACCCTTGATTGCACTATGTTCATCGTATTGGAGGTGTAGAGCATGTTGATATCACTAAGTCCATGTTGCAGTATGCAAGAAATACCAGTTTTAGGCAGGCATAAAGCGAACAAAAAGAAAAGGAAAGGAAGTGGCAGATAAGAGGAAGGCAGAACAAAGAAGCGTTCAAGAGGAAATCAAAGAATTACAGTAGAAAAAAGAAAGGCTCGAGTGTTGGAGTTGGTGTGTAAGTTCTATAGATGCAAAAGTTGTGTTACTGTGGAATTGAATGTAGCTGCCTTTTACTAATTTTTTTTATAACAGTGTGTGTCAAATATTGTGACAAGTAACTTTTTTTTCTTTAGTAATGATTTTTTTGTGTGATGTTTCTTTTTTTTTTAGTCTGGTATGTGTTTTTATTGCCAAAGTTCTGTTCAGCATATTTTTATTGTCATTGGTAACTTTATATAATTGTCGAGATTGGTATTACTAGATATGGAGAAATTATTTTTGGCATATATTAGTTTTGTAGTGCACTTACTAGACACTACTTTAAAATATATTGTAATTTTGGTTCATATTAAAATCAACAACAACTTCATATAAACATAGCAAAATTAGTCCGACATGCTTACATTGTAAAGTAAGCTGATGTACATATTACTCTTTTGGTAGTATTTGAATCAGTGAGCTTATGTTTGCAAGAGTTTTGTTGTTACGTATTATGAGGGTTTTGTGTTCTTTTTAAAGTGTATGCTAATATCCTATTAAGTAAAACACATTTGTTATTGTACGTCTATATTGCTAATTAAAATTTTTCACCTATGTAATATGTGTATTTTTAGTCTGGTGGAATTCCGTAAGTGTTTAAAAAAATCTGGAAAAATATATTTGTAGTCCTGGAAAAATCAAGGAATTTTGTTTCTTATATCTGGTAGACACCCTGATGTAATTAGTTGGCAGATCTGGCAAAAGTAGGGATTCTGATATTTTGTATGAGGTTTTTCATTTTTTTAAATGTGCATGTGAAACTAGCTGTAAGACAGTAGGGTGGGTATGATGGTGCAGAACAAGTGACTTACGAGTATTAATGTGTATATACAGTGAAACCTCATCCCTGTTTAATACAAAGTTCTCATTAATATCAAGTTTTTTCTTTCTCCCTTCGAGTAAGATAGGTAATTTAATGATATTTTTTATGCTAAGTAAAAAAATATCTCTTAATTTATACTACAATTTAAAATTAAGTCCACTGTTAAAAATAAGGCATGCTCGTGGGTATTATTTTCTAATATGCTGAATCACAGCTTCAACATTTAAAAAATGATTACAATTTTGGTGCTAATACAAATCTATTACAAACTGCAGAAATGCAGGTCCCTTGACATAAATATGAGGTTTCTCTGTATTGTGATGTGAGCAAGTACGACTCATTGGAAAGGCAAGAAGGCTCGGCGAGCCATGTGAGCAGGTGTGTGTGTTTGCAGGGGACAACAAGCCAAAGAACTACCTGCAACTGGCTGGAAGGGTGCTGCTGGCCTTCATGTTCATAACGTTGCTGCGGTTTGAGATATCGTTCCTCCAGGTCAGTCCAACCACATCAATACAAACATACTAACCATTTACCATACTTATATCTTTATAATGTGTAGGGATGTGCGAATATTCATTTTCCATTAGGAATCAAGGATCAGTTATTCATGTAAAGAGTCAAATTTAATGTGAATATGTGTTTTTACTATACCTACAGGCCACAAAGTTTGGGGGAAAAAAAAAACACTTCCACAATATACAGTACAATGAAAAGTATAAATTTTACCCTGTAATAATTTTGCAGACTCTACTTCTTTAACCTAACCCCAAGACTTGTGCAATTACTAATTTTTTAACTAAAGTAATCCAAGATAATAAGTGAATAAAGTTGAACATACCTAAATTGGATGAGAATGCTGACATTTTTAAAATTTTTTTTTTTTTACATGATCTTCAGATGTCAGTCAGCCAAAATTGCATAACAAATTCTTGATAACCCATTCGGAAAGATAACATTTTTATTGGGAGAAAAAAGTGCAATATTCTCAACTTTATTTCACACGTGTGTGCTGCAAAGTATTGAAGTAGCATCAGAGAAAGCTCTTTAAAGTTGCAAATTCAGTAATTTTTTAGGCGCAGACTTCTGTATGCAAGCTCGCATTTGCATCACTTAACAATTATTTCTAAGTATTTATCATTGCTGCCGCTCAACCGTTCGCCTTGTGCACGAAAAGTCTTTGAATTTGAATTTTACAATGATTATATATTTCTGCGTAATTACATTATGAAACATGCAAAATACACTTACAATAGACTCGTCATTTCAACGACTGTTTATGTAAATTGTGTGTTGCTGGGCTATCACCAACTTCTGTTAGGAACTCCAAATTGAACAAAGTTTTTCCTCTCTCATGTGATTCCCCTATGTTGCCGTTATCCATTTTTAATTGTAACTGATTTTAACAGTTATGTACACGGATCACACAACCTACAAAGTGACTTTTATTGATCGCAGCCATTGTCTACAGTAGTCATGTACTGCATTCTGTGGTTGGCTTGACCATTATATTGCACTGGAATCGATAATGTCCATACGTAGTTTTGCAGATGTCAATATTCAATCACTTGGCAGGTTAATAGTGTATGCTCTGAGTGCACACGTTTTTTTTTTGCTACAAGTGTTTAAATTATTCAAAGTTTTGCATTATGCAATCAGTAAATTTGTTTGTAAAGTGAAATGAACTGTTAAAAAAGCTTCAACTTTGATTATACTATCAAAACTTTGCACATGCCGTATAATGTATGGTATATTGACAAATAGCCCCCTCACATACACTATGTTTACACCACTCTAAGGGTGTGGATGTATGACTGGTTTGTGATCTATAATTATAAAGATTGTTGAAATAGTGTGATCGATCTTAACGAGCATCACACTCTGTCTTCTTAATGCATGTGGAATCTTGATCACGGATACGATCGCTCAATGTACGATAATAAATAGTTGAGTGTGAGCATTACTGTATCTTTAAAAGTTGTGTGGCACCAGAGAGTATTTGAAACTATTGGTAGTGTGTATGGAAGGGATCATATCCTAAGTCTTTCCACCAGTGTGTAGATTGCAGTGAGTTGTAACCTGTAACCTTGTTGTTGTGGGACAGTGGAGATGCCAAAGTTTCTTTGCTGTTTGCGTAGATAGTGCAGGATATCCTGGGCTCGTTGCTGATGGTACTGGTGACTGTTGGCTACAAGACGAAGCTGAGTGCGTTGCTGCTTGTCCTCCTGCTGGGCATGCTCAACCTGTACCACAACGCGTGGTGGAACATCCCAGACTACAAGCCCCTGCGCGACTTCCTCAAGTACGACTTCTTCCAGGTAACCTGATTTTTATGATCTTAAAGCACAAGTATTTGGTGGTATTTTACTATTTTATTGGGATAGCAGATGATTTTCTTACCTGCTGTTGGTCCTTTATCTGTATCGTTTCTTCACCCTTTTTGCAATCGACAGAAGTTCACAATAACAAAATCAAGCTTTCTTCTAGTTACATGTAAATTGTGCTCTCACATTCGAGTTACTTTTTCTTTGCCTTAGTTTGTTGGTTACTGCAAGCATACTTAAAATTTAATGTCTATTACTTTTGATTTTGTGGCATATCTCATTTGCATTTTCCATGCAGCTGCTTCTTTTTTCATAGCATGCAGGTGCTTGTGTGTTTACACAGTCATGAGAGCACAGGCAGAGACAGACACAGGAAGCCTTTACTGACTTCATACATGTCTCTAATACTTTTCCACTAATGCAGTCATTTGCAATTCACATTGATCCAGGAATAACTTTTACCATATCCTAGAGGATTTCATGTTTACTGTATACTTAACACACCATCAGTAAATATAGAAAAGCTGTGATATATGTGTGTGATGTCAAGTTCATTGAAATGCGTTATTATAAAAAATAATCGTTAGCGCAGTTACCTGTTTAAATAATCATTCTCTAGTACAAAAATTGTGTGACATGGTGCACACATTTATAGTCACTGTGGGCGCGAACAACATTTCCTTGCGGGGGGGGGGGGCATAACATAAATTTAATGTAGCTTTATCAGGAATTGGAATGAATATATGCCATGGCTGCCACCAGCCCTGAAGCTGAAATCCTGGTTCCTGTATATTAAATCATGGAATCATGGGGTTGAATCCTGTAAAATCCTTGAAAAAAAAAATGGCAAATTACAGAAAAAAAATTGGATATGAAGGACATTTACATATTTAATGTAGTTGTTTTTGTTTGGAATGTACAAACCATAATAATTCTTTTCTCTACTCACACTTAATCTTTTGTTTATACAACGACCGTATCTGCATTAATTTTCATTTCCTCACCATTGTGATATCAATGCCAAACGCAAAACTGCAAGGGTTCTTTTCAATAATGGTGATAATACACCCAGGAAAAGAAATATGTAGATAACTGTATAACCGTGCCAGTGAATAATTCAGCAAATAATTATTCACCTCTGTTGTAAGAATCTAAGAATCTTTCAAACAAATGCATCAGTGAAACTAATAACATACATCACTGTGGGCGCTGCTAGTGCCATGTGGGGGAGAAAAAAAAACTGAATTTTCGATTTTATTCTAGGGTTACAAATCCGTCAAAATGGATAAAATCCGTTAAAACGGCAGGTCATGAATACACACACGGCACGAATACACACACAAGAAAAAACATACACAAAGGAATCGGTAATTTATATTTTTGACGGTAACACAGACTGTTTGGCTGTTCTACTCCACTGAGAATGTTATAACTGAAGAAGATAGGAAATCACAACATAACCGCAGTCATCTTGGCATGAGACTGCTATTTACAAGAGCTGCAGTCAAACTACATCTCAAAATCTAGTGTCCTTATTAATGTAAATGGAAGCCCAGTAACAATAGAGTGAATGTTGTTTTGCCATAAAAAAGTAGTTTTTGCAAGAAAATCACAAAATCTGGTGCAGGAGCACTTTAATACCACTAAGCAATCCACATTCAAAGGTTTACGGGCTATTTATTAGTTTGCCAGTAATGTGTAAATTGTATCTACTAGAAGTGATTAAACATATTATACTGCCTATTTTAAGTATTTCTTGATTCAGAATGGTAATTACAGGCAACATTCTTGACACATGATGTCTTCTTCAACAATAATAAACACGATCAGTGCAACTACATCCCTGGCAGTTGTCTACTGAGTCACAGCCGCCGCCTACAAGATTGTTGTATCTACCGGGCCGGATACAGACGTCCCAATAATTATTTATTATTTTGCCTGACGAGCCACCAAGACCATGCAAGAGGTCCGGGACGAGTACGCAGTGTGCTGTGGGATGCCGCCACATGCAAGATGCCTAGATCCCATCACTTTTCACTACGCAGCACGCACAAAGGATCTAGGTGCCGGGCTTGCACCTGTTAACCCCCTCCCCCCAGACGCCCTATGCCGGTGGAGGAAGGGATGGCCGAGGAGTATATAAGGAGGTGCATCCCCGGCCTCCGGATCTTCAGTTCTGCTTCAGTTCTTGTTTGCCTCTCTTGAGCTGTTATTGCTCCAGCTATTGGTGCAGTGGCTAAAACTTCTCCAGTACTTCATCGCTCACCTCGTGGGACCAAAGATCCTCTCCAGCGTAAGGCAGAACCAGCGGTGTCAACAGCTTCACCTTTCACTCTGAGCTCCTTCCTAGTGTTGTATTGGAGCTGGAGGACTCAGCAGGAGACCAGGTTTGGCTTTGCCGAACACACCAGCACATCCTTGGAAGGCCACCCATTCTCTGCTCCGACAGTGAATGGTAGAGCCGCGACACTAGGATCCCGTCCCTTGGAAATTGGCTTGCCTGTTCAAAGTCGCCCCTCACCTCACCGCTCACTTTGTGGTGCCGAGGAGGGAATCTTCTTCGAGTCCGGGGAGACCAGTGACCACTGGACTTTCACCTCAGCACCAGTATTGGAAGGCCACCCATTCCTTGCACCCAGTGGGATAGGCTTGCTGGCCAGGGTGCTCAACTCTCACCACTCCCTGGTGGTGCTGAGAGGGTTGCATTCTGGTGCAGGGAAACCTACCCTTGTGGGACACAAGCGTGTATTTCCCGCAACCATCATCCCAGCAGTTGGCACCTTCTCTACCTGGGAGAGGAGTCGAGAGTTAAGCGGTTTTGGAGGCTGTAATTTGCACCTACACGTGGACACACAGACGTCAACTGCCTACCCCCTGCAGCCCCGATTTTTGTGCCTAATGCCTTTCACCTGTAGGGGTGGAGAAGGGCCATAAAGGCGAGAGCTATAAAATCCCCAGGGGCTATATATCCTTCCTAGCGGGTTTTGATTGTTTAGTCCACGTGAGCAAACTGCATTACTGAGACTTCTCACCATACCAGAACCCACCGTCACACCGTGGACCTGTTCGAACCACCCACCAAGATCGCGGAATGATACCATCCTATAGCGCAGGAGGCACTGTTTCGGCGTAAGGTCCGCCAGCACACCAGAACTGCGGGCAAGTACCACACCAACTCGTATAGCACCTCAGTCGAGTTCTACTCCGGTAGAGGGAGCAGACAGTACCGGCATGTACCGAACCACGTCGCCGCCCTATTGCACCACCCACCTAAACTGCACCACGCCACATAAAGATTGTTGAGCCCGACTTTGTACCAAGTTGCCGACCCTCTAGGCCCGTGTTGTACACCGGGCGGGCCCCCGTGCGCTTATCTTAATAAACAGCCTTGAGACGCAACTTGCCTAACGTCAAGTAGGTCACCCAGGACAGGGACAGTGACAGTCAGTCAGCGGGACTGTCACGTATCAATTCATAACAAAATTTATGTTCCTGCCAATGGTTGTACCAGAATTAGTGAGGTCAAAGCAGGTTGGCACTTGTTCATTCCTGTATTTGTATGTCACTACAAGTTGTAACTTATTTTGTCCTTGTTTGTACATTTTATTTTTGATCACGTCATATTATTTAATTTGCAAGTGTAATTACCATATTTTGGCTTGTATAGGGAGCACATTTTAACAAAAAGTGGGGTGCTGCTTATTTACGAGATTGGCGTGTGCCGTTATACTATCTGCAACGATTATGACGCGTCTCATTGCAACCTAGTGTACTACTTCTACACACGTGAGATTCAAACTCCACACCAACCCTTACACGGAAGTTACGACATACCACAATACTTGAGGGCAGCCGGACACGTGGATACGTTGTGCAAGATAGTGACACATCCCTCCCCTCTCACACTGAGTCTACAAGCCGCCAGCCACCTCGGGGCATGCCTGAGCGCCACCGAAGATACGTGAAGGCCGAGAGATTACCAGAGGGCGCTACCCCCCACTCCGGCCTTGCAGCAGGGGTACGTCACATGCCTCCCCCCCCCCCCCGCCGCCACGACACGTGCTACCCTGACTATATAAGTCGGTGCGCAGCGGGTCTCGCCAGATACTTTCCTGCAGTCTTCAAGTTCGCTCCACCACTTCTAGTGCTGGGGCCTGCGACTACTGTTGGATCTTCAGCAGCTCTTCCAGAGGCTGCCTCCAACTATGTAACACTCTTCAGCTGCCACCAGAGGCTGCCTACTTTGACGTCGCCGTCAGAGCTCTGCAGCACCTGCAACCGGACGTTCCAGTGACGCCAATCGCCAATAGCTGCCAGAAGCTTTCTGTAGCTACTAAATACATACCACACATTAACTTTTTGTCTGGTTGGAGTTAGATTTGTAGTAAGCAATCCTAGACAGTTTTATTTTCACTTTCCCCAACTAACCTAGGACCAGGTCGCCTACATCTGGCTACCGTAGGTTTACTTCCAGCCACTGGTCTTCTTGGTAGGAGAGCACGCGTCACTGTGTTTACTAAGCTCTCAATAAACACAGCGTTGTTTCTTCTAACTTTGAGTCTCATTCATAGAGTACTTTATCACCAACTGCTGGGAGAACCTCGAGTCGAGTACCACTGACTGGAAACAGGACATTATTACTACGCACTAGCTCCAACTGGGGACTCCCCCTCAGGTGGCTCCAGTTCTAATACACACCTATTAGATGGCCATCTATTTCATTCCTGCCAAGTATACGGGTACTGGAGGAGTAGAATAGATGAGCCCCGAACACTAGCAACACTTTCCACCCAGGGAGAGACAGTACACCTGAGTTATATCCCTACCGAGCACCTGGGTGATGGCGGGGGTATCTTCTTAGGTGCTACGGCCTGGCCTTGGTTGGGGTTGCACACCCAGTAATAGACTGGGTAGCCCACGTGCCTTCAACGCTTCTGGTTTGCCTGTTAAGTGGGGAGCCTTCTGAGGTACCGGGCTTGTGCTACCTAACTGCTACTGGGTAACACTATTCTAGGATTACCCGTGTCCGTGGTGCTCGATTCACAGTTCTCAGGAGTCAAACCAGCTATATGCCATTTAAGGTGAGAGATGGCACAAGGAGGGAGGGGCAAATAGTTGCTTGCCTTGCTGCCAAGAAGCCGGCTGGTTCAGTTCCCTTTACAGCTAACCAACAACCCAAACGAGATCCTGCCGCTTTGCTCAGATCACTAGAACAACCTATGTCTACAGCAGGGGATCCCGCTACTTTCTCATCGTCACCTCTTCACATGCATCTAGTCTGCCACTCCATTGTGGTTGGGTTAATTAAACATACTGAGAAACGCCTTGGCATGTCGAGCACAAACTACTGGTGCTCAGCAGCTACAAGGTGGAACTGTAGTTTTTGTGTTGCCATGCCTAGTGCTCTTGCTACTGCCCGAGCTGAGAATGATTGACTCGACCAACTATACCCAGCTAGTCCTCGCACTCAAGCCATCAGTAAGTCTGCTACCGCTAGCACCTCATGCCAGTCACCTACGATAACTACCCACGCCACTAGTAATAGAGCAGACCAATCTAAGGGACTCGTTAATCGTAATGTCGAGAAATTTATTCCCTCACGTAACGCCACGGCCACGTGCCCAACTGCCTTATCTAACTGCAAGCGCCAGTAAGCTCAGCCGAACAAAGTGCACCCAAAGCCAAACGACCATCATCCAGCCTTAGCCAACCGAACACAAGTCGTTTGATTTTCTGGCGCCCGACGTGGGACGTCAGCTAATTAACTGTTCGCAGTAAGAGGCCGAACCAGGTTACTCGACCTCGAGACCTAGGAGTCAAACCGGGTTAACCCAGCGGACTTCAGGGAGTCAAGTAAAAACCCAGTGGCGCCCAAGACACAATAGCCATATCTACTTCTGAGATCAGTGCCGCGTCAGGCATCAATCATGACTCTGGATCTGACACCCAAGAATTGAATGCACTTATTGTTTAAAGACATTTCATCACCTCTGCCTGGGCTGGCCCAATGAAGTACGAGATACCGCAGGCCTCAAGTACCGTTGCAAAGTCTGTTGGTAACAGCAAGCAAGTTTTTGTAGTGACATTACTTGCCCCGGCCTAGACATTACCCGTCTCAAATCCACCACGTGCAGTGAGCTCTTCCATAACCCGTGCATAGGATGGCCCGATGAGCGCATCTCTATGCCAGGTATGGCATACCAATGTGAAAGATGTAGAAGGAAACACGTCTCCCTCTCCCTCCAATCGAGGCCGTCCCGGATCTACATACAGCCTGGGGCAGCACCCAGCCACCCAGCAATCTGAAGGGATGACGATATACATATTACAGATTCTTTTTAACGAGTGTGACAAAGAATTCCGGCATACCAACCTACCACCGAAACAATGGGTGGACAGGACCCAACTACACCTGAAAGGCGTAGCATTAACCTGGTGGGAGAGGTATGGAGAAATTCGTCACGGACGGGAGGCAGTTCTGCAACTGCATTGCATCCAAGTACATCGGCAAGGAGTTGCTAGTGTGGTTAACGGCCCAGTTCTACAGTACACAAATTCCCGCAGATGAGGCTGAGATTTTCATACGTTGCAAAGAGCAAATGTTCCGGTGTGTATTCCCGGAGGTCCCAGAAGCAACAGCCATCCGTTGATCAGCAAGATTCTCTTCCCCAGTCTGCGGAACGTCGTCCTCACGGCCGAACTGACAACTATCGACGAACTAATTGAAAGAGCCACATTCACTATTGCTCGTAGTCCCATGGGCTGCCATCTGAATGACTTGACTTTGATTTTTCAAATCAAAATTTGGAAAACTCGAAAAATATTTCAAGCCGAGTTGTACCTTTAAGCAGGCACTCAGCTAATCACTACCATCCGCGAGTACTGTTAGTATGTGTTTACTGTCTCTTTTTTAAAAGAATGTAATGAGAAGTTAAAATTAAATTGTATAAAAGGACAGGAATTCAAATACTCACAGTGTAGTACTTGTTGACAACAGACATACACACACAAAGTATGACACATTTTCCATTTGGTTGCACGATCGTGAAGTTTCACTGGCCAAGCCTGCTTCATCAGGCTGCAACTAGCCATCTGTGTTGTCCTTCTTTGGTGTGTGCCTGTTGCCGAGTACTACACTGTGAGTACTCAAATTCCTTTCTTTTTATATAAAATAAAATTGCGTTAGACCAAGCAAGCTGGCACAGTAGTACACTATTAGGCCTGCATGCGGGAGGATCTAAGGTTCGATGCCCAGTCTCACCATTGTGATTTTTGTTATTAATGGTTTACCAAAATCATTCCAGATGAAGTGTTGCCAAGATTCGTCACTACCGCTAGCCATGCTTCTCTGAACAACTTACTTCATCTCTTGTGGTTTCACTAATGGCAATGGTTGTGTTCCAGACATTGTCGGTGATTGGTGGTCTCCTGATGATAGTGTACCTAGGACCAGGTGGGGTTTCCATGGATGAACACAAGAAGAAGTGGTAGGCTCTGCTGCAGGCTTCGTTTGCATGCAGCCAATGCGACACCCAACTGTGTTTTTGTACTTTCAGGGAAATTTGTACACATTTGTCTTGTCCACTCCTGATGTTTGTGCTCTTTGTCCACACAAATGTTAACACTTTCATTTGTGCTAGAGTTGCAGACATTTCATTGAATAATGTTCTGCATGAGATGTTGAAGTCATATTTTTAAAATTTTGAAGTGTGTAAATTTATATACATGTGCAAAAATTCTTATCTGTGAGTAACTTTGTGTGTTATGATCCAAAATATATTTTTTTTACAGCAGTTAAATATTAAAAATTTATTTAAGTGTTCCACATGTACATTTTTATTTGATGCAAGCTGTGGCATCAAGACTTATGAATAGTATTCATGTAGTTGGTCTTTTATATTGTTAATGTACAGCATCATTCCATACTTCACATAGTATTTAAGAAGACAGTTTAATGCCATCAAGATTGCTTGTTGAAAAATGAATGTAGTCTTTAGTTTTTTGTAATTAAAATTGCATTAGTTACATTTTTCTGTACAAATAAAAGTTTTACAAGAACCTTTATTATTTTTTTTTAGCTGGAATTTTTTATTTTCACCATTAATGAAAATACTTTTGAAATTGCTGCGTGTATTGCTGGTTTGTGAAGTATGACATTAAAATTTGTTATAATGTATTTAAGGATAATGATACTAACATTACTGTGGAGAGGACATCCTTCACTTGGATGCAATGAGGATTTTCAGACTTGAACCAAAACAGCTCACCAACTCGTTCAAAGACTTTGTCATAGCTGGTAACTGTTGATTAAAAAAAACTGAAGAAAGTGAAAAAAATTCTAATGTAAAATTACTTAACCATTAAATTATGGACCATTGAAAACCAGAACATGGTGAAGACTAGTAATTAATTTTAATGCCACTGTTTCAAACGAGGATGCAGAGTTTGTAACGAGCACTATACCATTCCTAATTACATGCCTGATATTTTTATCAGCCCATTACAGGTACGTTTTTATGAATGTACATCAATACTTGGGGGGTGTAGTGGTTACTCTACTCGCCTCCCACCTAGGTGAATTGGGGCGATTTCCGGTGGGCTCGTCCCCGGATGTTTGCATGTGGGAATTGTGCCGGGCAATGCTGTTGGTCAGCTGGTTTTCCCGGGGATCTCTCATTTCACTCGCCCTTACATTCCGGCACTCGTCCATACGTCAATTCACACTCGTCAGTTCTGAAGACCTCAATGTTAAGAGTTGCCCAAATCTCTTCACTTACTCGCACACATCAATACTTCTCATGTATTTACATCTTTCCCTATAAAGAGTAAATTTGAATTGTGTTAAAAAGTATACTTGTACTTAATGTTTTCAAAATTGTATTAGCTGTACGAGTTTGGAATTTTGTGAAACTTAACTTGGTTTATAAAATGAAGAGTAGTTTTAAAACTTGTTTACCAGAAACTTGTTGAATACAGATGTATGTTTGGATCATAAGCTGTTTCTGGACATCCCATACTACTACATGTTCTGCGAATATTAACTTCCATATATGTCTTTGTACTTTTATTTTAATGTGCATATGCAAACAAATGTTGTCAGTATGTACCTGTAGTTAAGACTCTCCATAAGTTACAGTTTGCATCACACTTATCGGTGTGTGGTTTTCAGAGCTTCCAGGCGAAGAATGTAGTTGATATTGAATAACATTTGGGTTGAACTGTTCCATGTGTTTATTAACATATTTCATGTTTGTGTTCATATATAATTGTTGTTTGAATGTATTTTTTTTTTTTTTTTGCTATTGAACGGGTTTTTATGGTATTGTTTTGTTGAAATGCAGAAAGCACATAATAAGAGAAAGAAAATATTTTTGTTGTTCTTGCCCTAGGAGACGTTTTTGCATATCAAGTTTCTGCTATTACTTTCTTATTTTCTCTCCAATTTTAATTGTGAGGGTATTTTTCTCTGAGACAAATAATGTGCTATGTACATACAGGTGTACATGTGATATTGACTGACTGCTTGCCTGCTGAGCTAGAACTTATATTTTTGGGAAGAAAGTTTATGGTTGTGGAATTTGTCACTAACTTTGCTGAGGCGATTGCATACTCTAGGGTATAACAAGGACAAATGTTAAGGAACAAAAGTGAAAGGAAAATTATTTTTATTTTATATGATTGAATAAAAATTGTAAGATGAGTCATAATGATGTAGCATTTTTGATTGTGGTTTTCTCAACCAGTTGCTTTTACCTGACAAAGTTGTTTTTCCCACGCAGCATGAATTCAGGTATTACTAGCACGTTAAGTTCTGTTTGTATCAGGACTGTCCAAAAAAACTAGGGCCGTGAGCGTTGTATGTCTGGTACGTCAACTCCAGATCAGTGTCAGAATTTTGGCTGGTAAATGGTATTAAAATGGAATTTCTATTTCAAAACATACGAAACCGAAATATAAGTTTATTTTTATGCCATCTTGATAGTTTACCAGGTAAAATACAATCCTAGAACAGTAAAAAATTAGGGTCAATCTGCAGCTGCATCATTCACTAGTGTAGTAACACTCACATTAGTTCCTGTTACTTGTAGTCGCTCATTGTGTCTTGTTTATGACATGCTGGGGATAGGCACGTTGGGATAGCAAAACTCAAATTGGTCTCCAATAGCAACCGACCATAACTATTACAAACAAGACTTGAGGTTGGAGACTGACAGGACTTATGAAAATTATTCAAACTTGCCCAACCATTGTAATAAGTTTGTGACATTTTATAGCTTTTATGGTATTTCATGAGTTATAGCTAACTTTGTTTGCACAGCACAGATGTGAGCAGCATGTTTAGTAATGCAGTCTGACTGGATCTCCGCTGGTGTTCAGTAGTTTCTAAATAAATTCCTGTCACCTGTTCCAAACGTAGGTATGGCCAGATTTAGATAGCTGCTTTCCTTCAGTTTCATAAAATTAAAGTATGTGTGATTTTTTTCTCATTTTGTAATTAAGTTTAAACGATATTCCCAAATAATGCCATAGCTATTCCAAAAGCGAGTTGATGGTGTGTTTCAAGGTTACTTCACCCATTCACATGTATAAAAAAAAAAGCAGTGCTTATACTTTCTCAGATAAACTTTTATTTTCAAATACTGTATATGAGAGTAGTATTTATCTATCTGTACATAGCAATTTTTATCTCAAAACATAGCAAGTCATGGTTAATAAAAAGTGGATGTAGACAGACATTAAACCATGGAATGTCATATTAGGATTTACAGTACATAAATACAAAGTCAAGATTGGCATGTATTCTCTCTCTCTCTCTCTCTCTCTCTCTCTCTCTCTCTCTCTCTCTCTCTCTCTTATATTATATTATATATATTTATATATATATATATATATATATATATAGATATAAAATATATATATATATATATATATATATATATATAATAAAAATTATATTATATATATATATATATATATATAAATATAATATATAATGAGAGAGAGAGAGAGTTTCTACTTTGACGTGTGATGCTCTCTGAGTCAGGACAATTTTACTCAATGTCAGAAGCAGTGACTTTGTTAGTGTTACGGGTTGTTTGGTCTGACTTCACTTTTGTACAAGAGCCCATCCTACATATAATGTTGGTTGGCGGTTGGGTAAAAAGTTAGTTTGCAGTTTGGCAATGGGCCGGGCTACTGGCTTAGAGCCGATGACATATATATTTTGGCTGACTGTGGCTGCTGGTGGCGTTATGGATGCTCGTGTAACTACTCTCAAGGACTTCTGGCGTTTGACGTCAGAGGGCTGGGGTAGCAGCACGGACATGCTAACTCAACAGGCACCTTCTCCCCTCCCTCGCCTGAAAGGCTGCTGCCACAGTATGCGGTGTCCCTGGAATCTTCTGGGCAGGCTGATATTAAGGAGGGGGGGGGGCTGGGTGCAGCTCAAGTTAGACTGGTAGTTAGAGGTAGCCTTCCTCTCCTTAATTAATGTTCTTCCCATATCTCTTGGTGAAGGGCAAAGGGCACCGTACCTCGTGAGATAGGATCAGGTGACGTGCGTTCCCTATCTGTGTGTTCTGCCATCTAGGCACACTAGAATGACGTTTAGTATAACCATATTCTTCAACTGGCAACAAACGGTGCGGTGATTGAAAAGTGGGTTTCCTTGGAGGTGGCCAAATAGCTTCTATGGGGTGAGCTTGTTGAGAGGACAGGTCCGACCCAGAGCCAACCATACACTCCCTCCGGCAACATAAGCGCTGCAGTGGATGGGTGCAAACTGGTTCAGCGACTTATCCTCTCAAGTAGAGGTACGACTAGTGATTGGGGCTCTATCGTTCGATACACGTGGTGAACCAAATGGGTGGCCGTTGAATGGTGTCTCTATTCATGACATGAGCCCCTGAGGGGGAGCTTACAGTTCTACACTAGGTGGTTAACTGGTATATTTAAACCCCGGTCTCCTGCTCCATACTATGGGATGTGGTGTTTACTATGGAAGTCTGGAAGTACGTGAGGGGAAAATGAGAGAACAGATAGGATTAGAACGTGTTTACTTCAAGAGGAATAATGCACCGTAGCCCATACTATCTCCTTTATACCCAGAGTTGACCGGAAGTAGTAAACTACGCTGTCCAGGTCAAGGGGACCTGGTTCTAAACTAGCTGGGGGCAGTTTTGACTAGTTAGCCAAATTCAATTTTCCTTGTTTATGCTGTCTCGTGTCCTTAAGGGTTTTAGGGGACCCACTGGGGTAGCAGTTGCTAGGGGCAATCAGTTAAGGGCAGCAGATGGCTTCTGAAGTAGGCAGCTGTGAGCAGAAGATCTCTGAGCAATGTTTGTCAGAAAGCTCCGGCGAACTAGCGTGGTGGAGCAGACTATCCAAGGCCGATGTGGCTCTCAGAAGAGCCGATGAACTACAGGTGATTCCAGCCGCTGCAAGGTAACATGTTCTGCTAGGCTGAGGGCTCACTGGCTCTGGTGGTGGGGGTACTGTGCACACGAATTTTGGGCGGACCTAAGGGCAGCCATTGTTGACAGGCGTCATCACCTCTCGGTGCACCTTCCCTTGTACTTGCTTGGGGTTGTAGCGAAGAGTCTATTACTGACAATCAATTGTTGGCATCTTCTCGAGGGGAGGCCAAGCTATGCATTGCTTACTGACTGGCTGATGTGAATGAAATATATAATTCTGTCATGTCTAGAGACCTGAAAAATTAGCAAATGTGATCAAGCTAAGATTAACGCAAATTTTGACATAAAAAACTAAAAACTGTGATTTTTGAGAATTTCAGTTGTAATTCACGAATTGTACAAAATCCTGTAGTATTTTCACGAATTATTGTTTTACGTCGCATAGTTGCTTCTTAAGACAAATTTTATGGGTTTTTGGATATTCTAATACGAATGCATGCATAAGTTGGCCAGTAGATTACTTCGATTTATCACCTTAAACGAAAACATATTTACTTTCCATCACGTGTATTTACGACCATAGATAACATGAGCGCAAGTGATGATGAGTCACTTTGAGCGAACATTCTACTTGCAGCCCTGTAAAAGTTTGTTCATTTGGAAAACACGCCATTGTAGTGTTCACGTCAAACAAAGCACCATGTGATAAATTGTTTACATTATTCTTTTCATGAAACAGTATGCCCTTGCCAGTGCATTGCGACAGTTTGTTGTTCCAGGCGACAGGCAGAATACAAAATCTTAAGTAAAATCTGAACTTGTTTTCAATGCTGTCTGTTGAGAAACCATTGTCTGTATTAAAACCATAACTGTATATTCTCTGGGAGTTCGGAATTTTTGCACCGAAATAACTATATATAGAAAACACAGCTCATCAATAGGAATAACATTGCCAAGTTCACGTTTGATGAATATAGTAACATATCTCAAATTATGTATGTCTTTATAAAGAGCACATTAAAAATTGGAGCAATTCTCGTGCAGAAACCTGCGTTTTTGTAGCAAGAAAATAACAGCTATTTTTGACAAAAAATGCTTTTTAAAAAAAATATACATAATTTTTGAAAAAAATGACACCTGCTTTTTCAGGTCTCTTAGTCATGTCTAATTATTCCCCCGCTATCAGGAAAAATCCTCTAGGCACTCTGATAGATATTATATGCTTCCAAACCTCATTCATTGTTGCTGTAGGAGAAGCATGTAGACCAAGCAAAGCCGTTAATCTCAATAACCAGTAAGCGTCACGCGTCAACCTGGTTACTTTATTAAGTTTCCTATGTTGTTACAGAAATGCAAGAGTAGATTTTTACTATGGATCAATCTGTTGGAACAAGTCTTGTCCATGCCAAAAATAACAGGTTTAAATGATATTTTGAGTTTGGTTTATGAATTTGCGTGTAGGATTCTGTATGTTCTATATTTTTTTAGTGTGTTATTGTGTAACAAACAGACTTAAAAATTTGAAAATTGTTAGGATGAATGTGACTAACAGTGTTTAAATGGAGCTGATTTGTCTTGTTGGGAGTGGAATGTCTACAACATTGTGTTTATATTTAATTTTTTTATCTCAAGAAAGACAATGAATAAACTATTTTGCAGTTTTTGTTGGATTAATTTTAACATTGTAATGATTACAATTGGCCACTTCTTCCTATACAGTATATTTAACATGTCTTTTTTTTTTTTTATACGTTTGCATACATTTTTTCCTTTGAAGTACAACTGATACTGTCAGATGTGTTCATAAGTTTGTGTGTGTGTGTGTGTGTGTATTTTTTTAACACTACAAATATGATGTAACATTTATTTTTATGGACATCTTGCAATGAAACACTATCAGCAGAGATGTGTAAATGTGTGTTGTTCTTGCAGTGCACGTTGAGTATTCAAACCTGTGCTTTATTGCGAGTATGGCCTACAGCGTCACATCTGCTATTGCAATTGTTTTTAATTGCACTGCCATTTGCTCCATCATTTAAAAGGTACTTAATTCCATTTATAACGCATTTATAGGCTGTTAATGAAGTCTTTCACTATAGCGATACGAACATTTGGAAAAAAAGTATTTTTAAAACGTTGAAACACGTTGCATTGTAAATTACATCCACCCATTTGCCATGGCCGAGCCAGCCTTTGTTAGTCTGTGTTGCATGGCGTGGTGTTACTCGCATCAGATGGTGGAGTGAGGGAAGAGGTGCGTACAGGTGTTGTTGTGAGGGGATGAGGAGGGGTACAAAAGGAAGCAGAGCTAGTAGAGGTTAAGAAGGGGGGGGGGGGCAATGTTAGATATAGGCTAGGATGGTCAGGGGGGGAATGGTACGTACTGTTGAATGTAGGAGGGGGTGGCAAGATGCTATCCACCTACTGCTCCTATGTTGTAGGGGGTAGGAAGACACTATGCCACTTGCAATGTCATCGCTTTGCCATGTGCGGAGTGTAAGGGAAAAAATGATTATGCCTACAGTTGCTAGATAATGCTGCATTGTTTACGATAGTTCGCACATTTTCTGCATCTTATGTTAAGCGGATTTAAATTGCGAGCGTAGTTTTGTGTGTTACAGTTTTTGTAAACCTCGGTTTAGCTTAACTTGTGGAGTGTGCTAATAAAAGAAAATCATTTGACATAGCAACAAAGGTCAAAATCATATACCAGATGTCCAAATTTAAGTGGCCTAAATAAACACACTGTTAGTGTATTTCCTACATAAAAAAAATGCTGCAAGCCTTCTTTGTTTCTATGTAAGGCTGAGATATCCATCTTAGGTCCAAGGGGTAAAGGGAAGAATAGTGTCACATTCCAGTATGGCAAAAAAAAAAGAAAAAGGAATTTGGCAGTCTGCCGTGGTTAACGTTTTTCTTTTCTTTCAATGACTGTAATTTACAGTGATTGTACAGCACACCCCGATGCTTTGACTTTTAGCGTTGCGAGTTATTTAATTAAAGTATTTTTCAGACATGTCACTATCACCACCACACATTAATGTAAAGATAGAATACAGAAGTCCTCAAGTAAAGCACACTCGTACAGCACACGCTCGTTATTGCACACATTGAAATTTGTGGCCTTTTTAATTGTACAGTTGTCTCTCTATCATTCAGCCCAAAAAAAGTTCATACAAGCTGGATTTCAGTAGAGGATTGTGATATGTACATCAATAAAAAAAACTTCTAAACTTATCAAACTCTATGTTGAGTATACAGTTTACCTAATAAACACAATAAAAATGGAAATTGTAGAAAAAAAATATTGTGTAAATAATACAGTAACAAACATTTTACCTGAACTTGTTTAAATAAAAAAAAAAATTACATCTCAAAATATTGTACAGTGAACATCTGTTGTAACCTTAGTTTAGGTCAGCACAAAACATTGTTGCTATAGCGGACTTTCGTTATAAAATATCCCACATTTACAAATTTTTTTATTTGTGCTGTATATTAAATTTAATGCCACACCCAAAAAAAAGTAGAGAGACTGGACTAATTGAATTTTACGCCGTATAAATTATATTTTAATAACTAGTGGAGAACAGACGTAATGCATGCAAGGTTTTGGACCGGGTAGGGTGGCAAGGCACAAGGTCATGGTGCTTACTGTCGCCATGGTGGCAGCTATGAGTGGGAACATGGAGACAGGCAGGCAACGTGTTCACGCAAAGTTATTATGTACAACTGTCACGTGGCACATTTTTTTTTTTTTTGCTAAAATTGAGTAGAGAAATTTTATTACACCGATGTGTGTCTTGTTAGATTAACAGTCACGATGTTCATGGATTCTTTTTCGCTAGACCAAAGGCGGGGTGGTTGAGTTTAGATAGGCTGCGAGGGTGTTGGTTGGTTCTCACTTACTCCTGCTTCTTGGGTGCAGCGGTTGTGGTGGGTTTTGTCCGGGCGTAGCGAGCTTGGCCCACACCGAAACTGCGACTCCATAGGTGTGATTAATTGGTCCAGAAGTGGATGTTGTCCCAGCCGAATCTAACTTCTGTACCGGTCAACAATCCTCGTGCCACGGAATGGCACGATGGGTAAATGCATATACACAGAGATATGAATAATACCACAACCGGAGCAGCCGATACAGACTCGTGGCTGAGTTGGGCGGTGAGGTCCGATTCTGCCTACCTGTCCGGTATGGGTTGAGGAAGTGCACACAAAGTGTCTGGCGTCAAGGAGCACTGCGTGTCGCTCCTTACCTTTTCGGCTGTGCCTTTGGCTGAAAGGCATTGAGTCTCTGTTAACATGTTACTGGGTACACCTTGACGCGAACAAACTAAACACAATTTACAGGGCAAGTCCGGTTTTGGCTTGCTGACCAGGCTCTGTAAAGTCTCCATTGATCCTACAAGCTAGGCGGGCTTATCAGAGATGGGGAGCTGTTTGGGTCACCAATGCCACCATTGGATGTGTGTCCACACAGGAATGGACTGCAGATCTCACGCCATGGTTTATCCTGGCACTGGAAGCAGTGCTGTGGGATTATGAAATAACTTTAGACTGTCGCCCCTCTCTGGGTGAAGTTGTTACTAGTGGTTGTGGCTCCTTTGTTCCTCTCTACCAGCACTGGAAGCAATGCTGTGGTAGTTTGGAAAACAACAGATGGCTGTTTAATGGATGTGTGAAAATGACAGACCCCAGAAGAGTGTCCGTGGCTGAAGTTAATTCGGTAGTTATAAATTCCCTGGTCCTTGTCAAAGGTGTATCTAGCAGGCAAACAGGCAGATACTCTTAGAAATAGAAGCTGAAAGGTAGGAACCAACAGTATGTTATTGAAGTCTCAATAAATATGCGACACGTGCTATCTCCTACCAGGCAATTGAGTGCTGAAGGTTACTACTCTGGCCAGGTGTAGGCGACCTGGTTTTAATGGAGAACTGGAAAGAATTAGCTCAATCAGAAAATATATACTACTACTACACTGTGTAATAAAGATCTCTTGAGGAGACAAAGTGAATTTAACGTGTTGGTAAGCGTGTTCGCTGGTTGTCGGGTTAACTGGTTGTCTGCGGTGAAGTAGCCGCAGGGGGCGTACTCAAATCTTCGAAGATCTCGAGGTTCCAGCATTGACAGCAGTGCTGTGAGAAAATGCAAGAGATGGAATAAGAACTCGAGCTCTGCAGCGTCCTGACTTACTTACATAGTGGTAGCTTGTTGGCTGCCAGCACAGGGTGCAGGGGAGACGTGATGTCCTGCCCTGGTTGGCGTGGGAAAAATCTGGTCAGCGTTTCTGCTTCGTGCCTCGACGGTGGTGCTCGGCCTTGCCAGCTTGTAGGCTCTCAGCGTGGGGTAGGGGTGGTGGCATACCTGCCGGGTTGAGTATCCTACGGTGAGGAGGAGTTGTTCATAAGTTCCTGCTGCCTTGTACTGTAGGTAACGTGTCACACATATGTAGTGGTGGAATAGGCACTCTTGGCGATGAGTCATAATCGTATTTGATTAGTTGTATAAGCAGTATGCATCAACACTATTAACAGTTAACAAAATATCTGTCTTGTTAGTGACTATAAAAATGCATATTGATTCACAAGATAAACATTAATTAGCAAAATGTGCGATAGTTTATCACCAAAATACACTTACTCTCACAATCACTCTTTCTTGAATTAAGAATCAATGTTTGTTCGCTTTAACAGCTTGTCCTTATGACAAATGACAGGACCTCTTGGAAAGCTAGCTACTCTCCAAATGTATACACGACATTTGCAGGTGTGCAAGGCAGTTACGTAATTTAGGCCCTTAAAATTTCTATACATACTGATCTTATACTGTACGATAATATAAAAATATTTGGCAATCTTAAAGTCGCCCGACAGGTTGCTACTCTAATTTACGGTTAGAATAATATTTTCATATTTATGCAGCTTGTCTCATAAAACAATTGTTCATTTGTTGTTTATATGTACTGCATTACGTTTTTTTTTTTGTCCGCCAGTGGTCAGTCCTATATAAATCAGTGTGAAATAAAGATGGCTGACGGGTGTTAGTAAAGATGTGTGATGATGCACTTTATGTTTCAGTAACTGCAAAAACATGAGTGTAAACGTGGTGTGAATGATTTTTTTTTATCAGATTGGTGAAATCTGTCCCTAGATTTTGAAGGTTGTGTGCACTTTCGCGAATTGGAAAATAGCTTCGGAGAAGGTAAAGTACCCACTGTTAAGTGACGATAATTATCATGCATGGGCAAGGAGGACTCGTGCGTACTTGGAACAAAGGCATTTTGTGGGAAGCCATTGACCATGGATATGATGAAGATCCAGAAAAATTGACACCTAAACAAAGGACAAGAGACACTGATGCTTTTCACTTCATAATTCAAGTTGTTAAAGATCAGTATCTCGATGATCTGAAGCAGTGTGCTCGTGCCAAAACTGCATGGGAAAACTAAAAAGTATTCACTGTTATTTTGGCATTCTCCATGTAATCACTGTTTTAGAGGAACTTGTTACAATCAAGAAAAAGGACAACAAGACTATGCATGAATACATGGGAAAGATTCAATCCTGGTGCAGGAAACTAAGTGTTGGAGTGCTAAGTTTTGCAGACAAAGCCATCGCTGCCTTTATGCTCAAGAGGATTGCCAAGAGAAATATATGAAGGTCTCATTCGAAGCTTGGAATATGACGAAGAATCACTATCTGTAAAAATGGTTAACGCTAGATTACTCCTCGAAGAAAGTAGGCAATATCTGGACAAAGAACAAGAAAGCAGCGAGTTAAAGGCATTTATGTCCTAAATGAACCCGAGAAACATTACTGGAAATAGAGAGATGCATACAGAAGCTGATTACTGAAGTTTAAAAAAAAACTAGAGTAGGCATATCTTATCAAAGAAAATTTGAAAGGCCTGAAGCCGAACAGAGAAATATTGTGTGCTATGCATGTAATGAAAAATTCCACATAGCATGAGTTTGCCCAAAGGTTACAACTGAAGGAAAGAATAATAAAACAAAGCCAGACCACAAGGGAATAAGCAGCGGAAGTTACACATCAAAAGGTGCTCATGCAGCAGAGGTGGAGTATGAGAACACCGCTTTATAGCTTTAGTGGCTATAGCACACTTTAAGGCTTTGTGTGCAAATAAGCACAGAAGAGAACTTATTGAAGACTTTGATGGTAGTCTGACTGGAACCGTGAAACTCGCGAATTTGGAATGATCCACAGCAAAAGGTAAGGGGCGGTAACCTTAATAACAACTGAAAAATGTAGAGGGTGGACAATCCAACTAAATGTAGTAATTTATGTGCCAGAGCTAGAAAACAACCTAATGTCTGTTATACAGCAAGATGGAAAAAAAAACGAGCTTAGGATCAAAGATGGTGATATCAAGGTAATGGATAGGAATGAGATGATATTTAAGGCATTTAGTGGTGGAAGTGATGTGTATCTCGTTTCATGCCAAGCTTACAAAGCAAATGGAAAGATAGTTATATGTGATTGTGTGAAAGGTAACTTGCTGACTGGTATGATCGCAATGAAATCTGCTGTTATGTGGCACAGGAGGATGGGGCACTTGACAAGTTTGCCAGCTGTATATGATACCTCGAGTAGCTATAGAGACTGTGACACGTGCGTGAAAGGAAAAATGAAAAGGACTGGTTTCAAAGAAAGTGTCTCAAGAACCAGTACAGTGTTGGACTTGGTGCACTAAGACGTTGGCAGGATAACTCCTCCCTCCATAGGTGGCCCAGAGTACTTTGTTACATTTATGGATGATTGATTACTCAATGTATTCACAAGTTAAGATTTTGAAAAAGATGTCTGATGTTGCTAAAGCTTTCACATAATATGAAAGCAGGGTTGAATTAAGGTTCTGCAGTCAGACAATGGTGGTGAATACATTGGCAAGGCATTAGAGAAACACCTAAGGGATAAAGGAATTCTTCACAGGAAAACTACTCCATACAGCCCGCAACAGAATGGAAAAGCGGAGAGGCCGAATCAAACTTTGATGAACATGACAAGGTGTATGTTATTTGAAGCGGGTCTTCCTGAAAGGTTTTGGGCTGAAGCGCTGTTGATGGCCAACCTACATACGAAACAGATGCCCCTCACAAGCAGATTCCATTTCAGTTTTGGTTTGACAAAGACTTAACAGCGGATGACATCAAACACATTTACATTTTTGGGTGCCAAGTGTGGGCAGCCACAATGGATAATGGAAAACTTTCTTCGAGAGCTGATGAATGTATATTTCTTGGGTTTAAGGAAGGGATCAAATGCTACAGGCTCTGGAGACTAAGTGACAAAAGAATAATTGTTTCAAACCTTTAGTTCATGAACAAGAAAATGTGGTGGAGATGCCAGCTGTTGAAGAAAGAAATGAGGATGAAGAATCTGAAAAATTGCATCCATCAGACATAAGAGGAAGTAAAAGTGTAAAACAGCACTTTCAGAGGGAGATGGCACAAGACCAAATTGAGGTTAGGGTTGGCCAAGGTGACAGGAATGAACGTATAGAAAGTGATACATTTGACAGTGGAGAATCTGGACAAAGAAGGTCAACAAGAGAAGGAAGGAGAAAACAATATATTTGTTGCTCACAAGAGGTTAATCTAGTAAAGGAGCCCAAATCTGTCTAATAAGCCATTCATGGTAGTGATGGACATCTGTGGTTAAAAGCAGTGGAAGAAGAGATTGGAAACTTGAGGAACAACAACACTTGGACACTCGTAAAAAGGCCAATCGGAAGTAATGTGATATGTTTGAAGTGGGTGTTCCGTGTGAAATGTGATAAGGATGAAAAAATCGAGAAGTACAAAGCAAGACTAGTGGCCCAAGGACATAACAAGTGTTTGGTGTTGATTATTGGGAGACATACAGTCCCGTCATTAAGAGAAACACTTTAACAATTCTTATGTCCTTGGCAGTCCAAAAGGGATTATGTTTGAGGCATATTGATGTTACTGCAGCCTACCTGAACAGCCCATTAACAACGCCAGTCTACATGTCGCAGCCATCGTGTTGGGTAGGTGATGGGGAAGACCTAGTGTGTCTTCTCAAACACAGCATTTAATGGTTTCATCAGGTGGGAAAAGACTGGTACAAGTATCTATCAGGCATTCTGAAGAGACTAGGCTTGAAACAGTGTTTGTCAGAACCATGTGTGTTTGTACGAGAAGTGTTGATCGTTGGAATGTATGTTGACCTAGTGTTAGTGAATAATAACTAGGAAATAAGCAAGTTCACTACACACCTAGATGCAGAAATAAAAATTAAGGATATGGGGGAGGTTTCTCATTTATTAGGGTTGGAAATTTGCAGACACAGCGGTGAAAAGATCACAATATGTCAAACAATTTAAGTTTAAAAAAAAGTGTTGCAGGAGTTTAACATGATGGAGGCAAAGGTGAGTAGCACTCCATGCATGCCAGATGACACTTTAGATCACCAGGTAGGGGACAGTAGTTTTGACCATGATATTTACTGAAAGACAATAGGGTGCCTCCTGTACATTGCAACATGTACAAGGCCTGATATAAGTTTTGCTGTATGTAAACTAAGTAAGTTTTGCAACAATCCACCCCAAGGAAATTAGAAAAGTGTAAAGAGAGTTATGAGGTACCTTAAGTACACAAGTGACCTAAAGTGACAGTAAGTCAATTGGAGGTTATGTTGTAATAATGAAAGGAGGGGCTGTATGCTGGAAAAGCAAGAAACAGCAGCTCGTAGCCACATAAACAGTGGAAGCCGAATACATTGGTATGTTTTAAACTTGCAAGGAGGTAGGGTGGGGTAATAATTTCCTTGGAGAGAGAAACATGACAGATGTCTTACAGAAGCCTTGTGTGATAGTGGCAGATCATTTAGGAGCTTGTGACTTTTCTAAGAAAAGGGAGATTTCAGAATGTACCAAGCATTTCAGAATACGTTATCATATGGTAAAAGAATATGTAGATAATGGAGATGTCTTTAAGTATGTGAAGTCAAGCGAAAATGTTGCGGATATGAATGACCAAAGGGTTAAGTGCGGCTAAGACAAAGGAATATCTTGGGAGAATGGGATTGGAAGGCCCTTTTGAAAATTGATTTTTTTTTTTTTTTTTTTTTTTTTTTTTGTAACAAACACTACAAAGTATTTGTCCACGGTCTGAGCTGTTTTTGCGATTCAGTAAACCCCACCAAACAATTTTTGTACAAGGGGAAGTTTAGAATAATATTTTTATGTTTATTTAGATTGTGTTGTAAAACAATTTCATTTGTTGTTTATGTGTACTGCATTATGTTTTTTTTGTCCGCCAGTTGTCAGTTCTAAATAAGTCAGTGAGAAATGAAGATGGCTGATGTGTGTTAGTAAAGCTGTGAGATGTTGCATTTTATTTCAAATTTATCGGTAATCTAACATTTACGTGATGTTAATATTAGTATAAAAACAATAACATATTTTCTGAATATCAACAAACAAAAATGTCCATAAATGCATGTACCGTATTATGAAATGGTAACTTTCATAAATAATGTCACCTAAACAATTGCTACGTTGAGTACCACATACAATGTATACCGTATTTTAGCATGTACAGGCTGCGTGGAACTGTTTTTAAAGCCTGAGGTTTGCTCACGCATAGGAACAACTGACATTTGTCAACTACACGCTCCCGTGAAGTAAGTGCACTTGTAGGCATCCTTCATCAACAGCACAATTGTGGTACACGTGACTAACGTGACCCTACATCTCGTCAGCAGGTGAGGCGGTTTACAGCTGTGCCACCGGTACCGTATTGATCACTTCAGTTTCTCTCTCTCTCGTGCGTACTTCCCACTTCACACTAAACAAATGTGAGGCCATGTTCCAATTTGTTTCTAGTTTCATTTTTCTTAATTTGTGTCTGGCATTTTGTAAGGTTTAGTTGAAACAATACGACGTTTAACTGCCTAGCATGCAATGCTGTATTATTTCGGTGTTATCATGATATCAAAAATAAAATCTGATATGGTAGCAATTGGGTAATTTGTCAACTTCAAAGTTGTCAAAACGCAAATTACAAAAATACGTCGTAGATTTTGTAGACAAACAGGTCATATGAGCATTTTGTTAACAAAAAGTGCCAATTGGAACATGACCTCGTGATAATGGAAAAGGAACGAGCAAATTATTATGCAAAATTTAAATTGATGGTTGTAGAATATGCATGTGAACATGAAAAAAGGGCAGTTCGCCGATGATAGAAATGTATGGTGCTGGTGCGGGGGAAAATATACGCTGTAAAAATTACCCAAAAAAGTGTTTTGCAAGGCAAAATGTGTAAATACCCAGAACTGGAATAATAGCTGTTTCATCATGTGGGCACCACAAGGAATAACAGATTTTATATCACCACAGAAATGCTTCCGTTTGAAGTCAAGGAAATTTCAAATAACAAAAACATTCCCGTAACAGAATTTAAGCCGGACGTTCGCCGGTGACTCAATTGCACAATATGCCAGCAATCAGATTACCCAATCCTTAGCAGTTGTTCAGTGCAATAATAGCATGTATAAATCATTTACTTGTACTATCAGGTCTATTCCTTGATACAGCGCAGGACCTTAGATGTAATTTTGTTATGGCCAGAAACGTCTTTACAATTTATCCATTTCCCACCCCCCCCCCCCCCCCCCAGTCGTGTGTATAGGCAGCATCCTATATTTTTGCACGAAAAAATGTGGTAATATCCAATGATTGATTCAAAGATGTTTAAGTATGACGCATGCCGCTTATACATCTAATCTAATACGATTATGACTCGTCACAAAGAGTACCTCTTCCACCTCTACAGATGTGACATGTTGCCTACCTTACATGCAACAGGAACTTATGAGCGTATCCTCTTGCCTAGAGGATCCGCAAAACCGCTGCCCCTCCTTCCCGCTGAGAGCCAAAAAGCTGCCCAGACCTTGGGCAAGGCCGAGCAAAACAGGTGAGGCACGAAGCAGAAACGCTGACCAGAGTATTCCCTAGCCAACCAGGGCAGGAGGACATCACGCCTCCCCACGGACCCCGCGCCGGCAGCCAACAAGCTTCTACTATATGTCATGACCTACTGAGTCGAGAGTCATTCTTGTGCCATCTCTTACGTTTTCCCACAGCACAGCTGCTGGTGCTGGGACCGCCCAAGATCTTCGAAGCATTGAATATGTCCCCTGTGGCTACTTCACCGTCGATGACCAGTCAACCAGCGAACACGCTTAATAATACGTTAAATTCACTGTGTCTCCTCAAGACATCTTTATTTGAAAGTTTAGAAGTATTATATTATCTTCTTGTTGAGTTAATTATTTCCAATTCTCCATTAGAACCAGGTCGCCTACACCTGGCTAGCATAGTAACCTTCAGCACTCTATTGCCTGGTAGGAGGTAGCATGCGTCACATGTTTATTGAGACTTCAATAAACATACTGTTGTTTCCTACCTTTCACCTTCTATTTCTTTGAGTATCTGTCTGTTTGCCTGCTAGATACAGGTTGCTACATAAACCTTTGACAAGGACCAGGGAATTTATAACTACCGAATTAACTTCAGCCACGGGTGCTCTTCAGGGTACGTCATATTTTCACACACCCATTAGACGGCCATCTGTTGCTTTCCAAACTACCACAGCACTGCTTCCAGTGCTGGGATAAACCGTGGCTTGAGACATGCTATCCATTCCTGTGTGGACGCACATCCAGTGACGTCATTCGTGACCCAAATGGCTCCTCATCTCTGATCAGCTCACATAGCATGGGGGATCAGTGGAGACTTTACAGAGCCTGGTCAGCAAGCCAAAACCAGACACACTATAACTTGTATTTAGTTTGTTCGCGTCAAGGTGTGCCCAGTAACCTGTGAGCAGAGACTTTATGCCTTTCAGGCAGAGGCAAGGCCGAAAGCGTAGGGAGCGACACGCAGTGCTCCTTACCGCCAGACATTTGAGTGCACTTCCTCAATCTATGCCATAAAGGCAGGCAGTACGTGACTGCGCTGCCCAGTCTGTATCAACTGCTCCAGTTGTGGTATTATTGGTATCTCCATGCATACGTATTCACCCAATGTGCCATCCTGTGGTAAGAGGATTGTTGACTGGTACGGAGGTTAGACTGGGTTGGGACAAAATCCACTTCTTGACCAACGAATCTTACCTGTGGAATCGCAGCCACGGTGTGGGCCAAGCCTTTTACGACTGAACAAAGTACACCACCAACACGGCACCCAAGAAGGAGTAAATGAGTACTAATCAAAACCCCTCGCCTCTTGTCACCTATCGAACTCAATCGTCCCACTTTTGGTCTAGTGGACAGAATCCTCGACTGTCGTGATCACTATTCTAACTGGTCACGCGTAAAATAAAAACACTAATCCGTAGGTAAATTTAAATTTGATTTTATTTTTGGGACACATATTCACGTTGCATTTTACTATCAACTTTGGCCGATATTACATCTTCCGCTTTGCATTTACATAAATACACAGTGGCGAGCGCACAAGCAGCACGCGACGTAACACAGTCAAGTGCTGGTGTCAGACAGGAAAGCATGGTGCCAGCCACGTGGCCATTATAGGCAAGCTGTGCGGTGATGCCAAGTGTGCTGCGTGCGTGCACCAGCTGGCGGCAGCAATGTTGCCTTGTTTTACATAGTTTATGCAGGGAAACCAAAACCTTTTCTCAAATTTTTATGCAATACTTTCTTCTTGAATTGTTTTTGAAGGAAGCTATCGTTATAGCAAAAATAAACCCACACTGCAGTCGTTATTTGTCCTGAGTATATGGGCGATTGCGGTGCCGATAAAAGATATCATTATAGCAGACCTTTTTGTTATAAAACATACTCATTACACCTGACTTTCACTGAATAAAATTGATTGTAATCCAATGCCTAATGCAAGCTGACCTAAAACCTGCAAACCCTTAACGCGTGCCGTTTACACTACTAATAGACTACGATTACGACTCATTGCTCTTTATGTGAAGTATAACCTTACTTCAACCTACATCAGAGTTGTTACTGCAAACCAATACACAGTGTTGCGTGCTGCTCAAATCTGCCAGGTGGCTGAACACGTGGCTAAAAGGTTACGCAACCAGCGAGCATGCCGCCCCCCCCCCCAAGCGCTGAGTGCCAACAAGCTGTCAGCCACTTTGGGCGTGGGCGAGCGCAGCCAAAGATCCATGAACCAAGAATACTGACGAGGCCTCTAGCAAAACCTCTGGTCTTCAGTAGCCATCTCGGCTCACCTCTGCGACGTCAGTCATCGACATCCGTCGAATAAGAATATACCTTGCTACTTTAACTTCTTTTGTCTCTTCCAGACACCTGCATTAGACAGCTTTAGTTCAGTAGTTATATTAATTCAGTTTTCCATTTCACTTTTCCTCTAGTCTAGGACCAAGTTGCCTACATCTGGCTAACGTAGTTTTCCTTCAGTACTCCGTCTACTTGGTAGCATATAGCACGAGTCACTATATTTATTGAATCCTCAATAAATACAGCTCTGTTCTCTATTCTAATGCTTTTATTTCTAGAGTAACGTCTACTTCGCCCGCTAGGAATAAGTTGCACTGTGCACTACTGACACAAACCGGGTACTTTTATAAATCCCAACTAGTTTGACTGAGGCCTCCTACTGGGGACCTCCAGTCTGGTACACACCCATTAGACGGTCACCTGTTGCTTCCTACTACCCTGAGTACCCAGGTGCTGGAGGGAAGGAATAGAGGAGTAATGACCACTAGGAGTACCTTCCACCAAGGAGAGACAGCAAGCCTAGGTTATATCACTTACCAGAGCACGTAGGTGCTGGGGGTGGTATTGGCCTGGGTATTGCAGCCTAGCGTTGGCTGAATATCACATCCAGTAGTATTATTGGTGGTTCACACGGCTCAACGTCTCTGATCTGCCTGCATACGTGGGGGATCAGTGGAGACTCTTACCAAGCTTGTGCCACAAATTAGCTACTGGGTCTACACTATTATAGGGGAATAGTTTCTCGTCTGGAGTGCACAACGTATCTTGTTCAGTGGCGTACCAAACTCTATGACTTACGAGATAAGGCGCGGCTGAAGACGTAGGGAACAAAAGATTGCTCATCTAGCTGCCAAACAGCGGAATACCTTAGCCCCTCCTACACAGGAAAAACAGGTGGAACGGGACTGCGCCGCCTCACTGAGATATGGGCAGTCTCGACTGTCCACGTGGTACGATATATTCATTTTTCACCGCTCGTCCGAACCAGTCCCGACTACCACCCGGTGGTGAGGGGTCTAGTATACCGGACCGAAGCTAGGTATGGACTAGCCAATACTAACTTCTGGAGTCAAGAGTCAGCGGCCTAGAATTTGGAGTACAATGTAATTGAATCCAAGCACTGCAGCACCAGCTTCGCTCAGTCAGAAAACTCATGTTACCAACCAACCGATGACCGTCAGAGTAAGTCAGGTTTCTAACACCTCCCATCAGCTACCAATAACAACGCACTTGGTCTAGCACAATAAATCTCGACAATCGTGCCATAAAGTCCATAGCTGGGCACGCATCACCCTCTAATAATAAAAATAATATGACAGAATGCAAGTCAAATTTTGAAGGTCCTGCGCACATTCGTTTAGCTAAGAGGGCATAGAGAAGTTACTGTTTGGTCAGTGTGCTCGCAACAGGAGAATTACCCCTCCCCATTGCTACTTGTTGCCAAGTGTAGACACCTTGCGTGTTTGTGTCAAATGTTTTTTTTTTTTTTAAAGTAATTAATTATGTATTACTGCAAAGAAATTTTTAATTTTGAGACAAAAATAAATAAATAAGGTGATAATAATTAATTTCTTCACTATTTTATAATTAATCATTCAAAATCACATCCTATGAATTTCCCTGTCGTAAGTTACACTGCACTCAGCTCGGTGCTTAGCTACCCATTATTAGATGGCAAAAGATGTCGAATAGGTCTTTACATTTTAACAGTTTATTCAAAAGACGCATGTCTATTCAAATAAATTAATATATATAAATCTTCCGATTTCCCACAGAAGTCACTGAAATTTAATTTTACACTTATAGTAAAAAACCACTCTATGTTCAAACAATTCTTGATGACAAGGGGAGTTGAAGTATAAGCTTCTGGGCATATTATTTTATTCACGAAGATACTGTCCCTTGAGTTAAATAAATATTACGTTTTAAAATCATGTCAATTTTACACCAGATACAATAAAACACCAACTTTACGGGGAAAAACCACCTTTAATCACAAAAGAAAATATCTTTTCAAACAATAATTCCTCATTAAAATTTTTTGCATAACCTTTTCAGGTGAAATCATTTGCTTTGAAATACAAGTGATGTTAAGTGCAACTATTTAGAGCTACGCATAATCTTGATAAAATTATGTTTGCCAGGCACACGTTATTTGCTCTGCTGCCAGTGGGCCGGCATATGAAGGCAAGATAAGAGAAATGAGTGTGGCTGAGAGAAAGAGAGGATGTGCTTAAAATTTTGCTAGACAACTTCCCCTCTCTGTGGCGAGAATGGCCTATGAGGGGAAGGAAGGTGCACCACTGAGAAAGACAGAAAAAGGGGTGAGAGAGAGAGGATGCTAGGTCATCACACTCATTGCCATGGGTAACCGCTTCCCCTTTCGTCAGGGGAAGTAACCAGCTAGACTCGCTCGGCGGCCAGTGTCGACAGACATGTTGAGAAGACAAGACATTAGACAGCGCGCTGCAGAGCAGTTATAAACGACAGCGCACATGTCGTATTTCACATTCAGTTACTAGACATTTGCATAAACAACCAGCTTAAAAACAATAGTTGTGGGAAAATATTAGGCGAAGAGACCCAAAACATACTTCGATTGATGCTTCATGCGATAAACGATACAAGAGGTTTATGTTAACATTATTTACATAGGGATTTCGCCGGGACCATAACAAATTGTTGGTGGATGCAGTATATCGATACATGCAATAAGGATACATCGAGAGTCGACTTTATACTGCTCAATAATTTGCTATTTTGCACACCTCCGCACCATAACTTTTGATGTGACGTGTAGTAACTTCTTTTGTGAGTGTCTGCACTTCCGTCTGCCAGCCTATCTGCATTGCTTTTGCATGCGCACACTTTTTTTCCCCTCTAATCAGGATGCCGCACTCATATTGGTTATCAGCCTGCATGCTGAGGACAGTAAAACATGGCGAGCTTCTTGAAAAGTTATTTTGCTTTGCTGTATATTTTAAAGCCTAGTTTGTTGGATGTTTTCTAGCGGTGTACAAATGGTACTGTATATTGTTTGATTCAATTTACTATGTATGTATGATTGTTAAACATTTATACAGTGCTGTTGCGAATATTCATTCACATTTATTACGTAAACATTTGTGAGCACTAATGTGAATTTTCATAAATCAACTGTTTGATGCTTTAAGTATACATACAAAAGAATAGCTAAAGTAATTTCACATAAATTCTTCAAAATCTTAGAATAACAGCAGCACTCAAAAAATACTTTAGTAATATATTTTAACTCTTAAGTCAGGGCAACTTAAACAATTAACATTAAACTGACAACTGATTTATTTGCGACAATTTATGCCAATTATTATTTGCTGAGTCTTATTCGGACCTTTAAAGCTCTAACCAAAACGCACAGCCGACAATTTCCAATAATGCTGGAATTACAATAGTGCGACAGATGCGACACAATTAAAATAACTTAGGATCGAGACTTCTGTGATGTCAACATGACAAAATTTCCGAATAGAAAATATTTATAATTTATTCGCGTTGCAGGCAAAAGTTTGTAAATCTCTCTAAGCTGCCATATTTTTGGCACTAAGTTTTACTTGTGCTATTATTTACCATATTAATAAGCAAAGCAATACACTTTAATGCCTAGATGTAATTACAGTCATATTTTCACGCTTAAGTACCAGCTGACATGGAAAGAATTTTTGAAGGGAACGGAAAATAAGAAAATAATGTCCATTGTAAAAGAGGTTAGTGTGCAGTAGTAAGAAACTGTTTACAAAAAAATTTTACAATGTAGATCACGAGGCGGTAAAATCCAGTGTTCACATAAACGCAAGTTTTTGTTTTCATGTTGCACCCTTCGCGGTGCATCTGTCGCTCTATTGTGATTCCAGCATAAGAACTACACCTATCAAAACACTTCCACGGCTAACCTTTCACTTTCCATTTACAATAACATTAAAGATCTTTGAATACAGTGCTATAGAGTATGTAATGATTTGTTATCATTGTTGCCAACCTACAAATGTAGTTAAAATATAAGAAGAAAACAGAACACAAAAGACTCTTGCGGGTGTAATCAATACTATTGATAGCACCAGTTGTTGATTATCCGCATTGTTTCGCATTCACGTAGTGTTCAAAAAAGAATGATGTATACAATATTTGGCAAATATATTGACAGGAAAAACAGTAAAACATAAGCAATGGAAACAAATCATCGAAAAAAAATTGTTCCGAACATATTTTGGGTTTTGGACAAAATATCTGATTGATGGATGCAGTAAATAAATGCTTTATGAGATGTAGCATGAGTGTTTACTTAACACTGTGTTAAACAAATTATTGCTACTAATTGGTGAATAATAATCTGCAAATAATGTTCAGATGCAGATGGTCGTGGTATCGGCCCATTCATACTCATAACAGTGTAAGTGCACTGCGTTCAGCGTATGTTTTACATAACCATGATTCAAAACAAATTTCTGACGTGCAATGTCACAACTTAAGTTGCCACCAAACTTCAGCGAACTAACATTGAGTGACTGCAAAGGGAACATATGGCATTACAACTGCAGTAGTGATCATTCCAGCCAAGACTTAGAAATCTTCGACTCTCAAAATAACATGTATGTGTGTAACTTAGATCAACTTTCTAAAGAGAGATATCCACATGTGAATAAATGAATGCTATAGGGATGTTGTTATGTGGCCATTTATTTTGCATGGTTGTCGTTCCTTTGTTCATTAGGTTCCATTAATTTTTTCATTCCTTCTGGGTAGACTCTTATGTGTTTTTATTGAATTTGCATGTAAGCAATGTATGTCGATAACGACAGTCATTCCAGCCATTTTTGTCACCACAGAAGACTGCGGCAACAGTTGAGCAGATCAAGAAGGAAGCCAACTTGATGACTGCAACACGTTCTAGTTTCTCAACGTGCTTCAGCTACTTGGAAGTAATGTTGCCAGTGACAGAACTGCTCACTTTCAGTGGAGATCCCTGGGTATGGTTGAACTTATCAAATATATTTACATCCTTGTCATAGAATACACAATGATGACTAATATTGAACAACTGACATCTTGAAGCCAGCTCTGTTGCAGGAAGCGCTGTCAATAATCCGGTCACTTCTGCTTACTGATTAAAACTTCAAAGTGGCATAATCATTGCTCGCCAAGATTATGTATTTACTCTTGTATAGTGTGCACCATGACTTTTGCAACAAGTTCCAGGGAAAATTTTTTTAAAAATAAAATTGCACCAAAAATTTGTGGCACCCTGATGTAAGTATTGAACAAATTATTCTTTTTTACATTAATGTGTGGTGAATGTGATATGTTTGGAAAATACTTTATTAAAATAGCTTGGGCACAAAAAAGCCAAAGTAAAATAAAATTCCAGAAACCTCATTCTCCTACTACTCAACATTTCCAGCTTCGTTTTTCTTTTTTCTCCTTTTAGCAATGACCCTCTCTTCTTTTTTTTTGCAGTGCTAGAATGTCACACTACCCTTATCTAAATAAAAATGGGTCTCCTTATCCCTTCTCCCACCTTCCACAATCATGGCTCCCTAGCCTCTGCCTTGGAAACAAAAAGGGATGGTGGAATCATTGACGGCAACATCTGGGTGTTATTACAAGGGGGTGGGGGGCCGTAAACACATGGCAGCTCTGGTTTTATGGCGTGACAGGATGCTGTTCCGCCACTTCCCCCCCCCCCCCGGACAAATTTATGGCTACCACTCCCCCTTCCTTTTTTTTTAAAGCACTCACCCCACAAATTTTTTCCTTTATTTTGAGACACATGGGTGTACAACAAGAGGATTATTATTATCTCTCCCCATCTGGATGTAACTACTGTGCTGGTTGCTTCTGCTCTTCGTTCGTTCCTATTGACAATCAATGAGCTGGTATTAGCTTTCAAGGCTATGAAAGCGCCAGTAAAACACAGAGTCAGTTGTTGACTTCCTGGGAATTTACTGCTGGTGATTGGCGACTCTACCGCCACCAGTTAAGGTTGCTCTGGCAAAGTCATCAGTCGCACAACCTTTTATTATCCACACTGTACCAGATCCCTTAGGTGCAGCGATCTTTATGGCCTTTTCAAGTGCCTGAGCTCTTAAGAAATAATCCCAAGAGATGCTACTCAGTGGTTGCACACACTGATGTCTACATGAATTGTTCGAGACCATCACATCAAGCTAAAACATGCTTTCTACTGCAATTGTCAACATCATAGATTATAGAGAAGGGTCTGAGTGTTGCTAGATTCCGCTAGTCAAGGCAGTTTTATCGCAGAGCAATGTGTGAGGCAGTTGGGCTTACCACACAAGCAAGCGACTATGCTTGCACATGGTCTCTCACACGATCCTGAGTCTTCAGAGACATTGCCACAGCTCTTTTGGGATCATAATTGACTAGCACCAAACCCTTTTTGAAAATTCCTGGCTAGAGAAACACATGTTAGTCTTCTTTAATATGTGCGCTTTGACTATTCGACAGTAATCTTACCCAATGATCCTTGCTTGAACCAGCCACCAAAAATTTTTGTCTGACAATACTAATACTCCCTGTTGTAGGCTCCAGCAATGTTGTCACAAGACCATTATCAAATTGTCGGACTCTAACATCCTTCCCCCCCCCCCATCAGCTTGTTGGGAGTGAGTCAAGAGATTTGGGCGACTCTTAGCAGCGAGGTCTTGAAGAGCCGATGGGGGTGATTAAGGTGAGTAGGAGTCGTGTCAGAATGAAATTGCAGAGGGAAATGGGAGATTCCTGAGAAAACCCGCTGACCGGCAGCAGCATCGTCCGGTACGATTCCCAAATGCGAAAATCCAGGAGTAGCCCGGCCTGAGATTGAACAAAGTTTGCCTTGGTGGGAGGCGAGCAGGCTAACTGCTCAGCCACTACAGCCCCACCATGCTTGATGCTTGTCATGAGTTGTGCCTGGCAGGAATTAGCCAATTGTCCCCACAGAGTTCATGACTGTTCACACTCTGTGTACTTTATTTTATCCCATCATCGTCTCCATTTTATGTCTTACCCACCGGCTCTGAAAATGCCACAAATGTGGCCTGGGTATATTAAATTCTCAAAATGTTGCACACAGTTACAACAAAAGAACATAACATGGTACAGCACTCACAGGTGCCAACAGTTTTTACTGACCTACCCTTCATGTCCTGAACACAATTGTCTGCAGCAAAGTTTCTACACTTTTTAAATGTAATATATGGTATATGTTTTGTGCAGTACTAAGAGGATTTAATTTATAAAATTTCAAATCATAGGAGCAATTTGATCAACTAATCATGAGTATATAACATGTAAATATTGCCACAGGGGGGAAAATGTTAAAACAGTTTCCTATACATTTTTTTGTTTGCATAGCTTACAAGGAAAATTTGCTACTATTTAAACTTGTCTTTTATTAAACCATACTGAGGGAGACAACATGGAAGAGAATGGAAATAAAACAAACTCAAACCACGGATTTGGAAAAATATTGCCAGAGTTACTCGGATTAAGTGTATTGATGTGGTAGGGTGACTCGGAACTCGGATTAGGCATATTGATGGTGGTAGGGTGACTCGGAACTCGGATTAGGCATATTGATGGTGGTAGGTACGATAGGATGTGGGAGCTAGATGGTATGTCTGCCTGCTGATGTTGCCGAAGGTGAGCATGCAACAGCGCACAGACTGCTGGCACAGGTAGTAGTCCCGGAATGGAGGTACTAGTGCCTCGTCCAGCAGACGCAACACCTCCAGGAACTTTACGAGTGCCGCAGGAGCCTGCCCACCTTCCATTAGACGGCTCGCTGCTTGGAACAGCGTGTCTGTCTCCTGTTCACACACAACACCCATCACTTTTCATTTGGCACACTTACGCTACCTTCATATAGTGTACCATGTTCATCTGAGTATGGGTCACACATTTTGTGTCTAAACAATGGTGTGCGAACATAATGCAGATTTTTCACGTGTGCTAGAAAGAAAAGTTTGTTTTACTGTGGGAAACAATATGTATATAAATAATTATACTATGTTGGTTTTTCATAAATAAAACTTATGCATGATAATAAACTTATTTGCATAAGTTAAAATGCCTCAACATGGTGTGTGATTTGTGTACCATGTGCGCCGTGCTAGCCTAGCTGGCAAGTGCTCTGCTGGCTGGCAATGGAGCCTGTAAATGTGCATCACACACACATACATACATACATACATACATACATACATAGCTGCTACTGGCTGTCGCATCTGGCAAAAGAGGGGGAAGGCGTGAGTGAGTGATGGCATCAGCAGTTCAGTGCCCTCAAGCAGCTTTCTATGAATAAAGTTTAGATAATAAACACAATAAAAATGGGAATTTTGGAAAAAATATAATTGCAAATAATACATTAAAAATATTTTCACCTAAACTCTTTTAAAAAAAGAAAATAAGTTCTCAAATACCATATATAATTTATTGTAATCCGACACCCAATGTAAGTTGACCTAAAACTTTCAAACCCTCTGAAAATGAAAATAATATGACACCAAATGTAAGTAAAATTTTGAAAAATCCTGCATGCACTTGGTTAGCTGGGAGCACGCTGAGAAGTTATAGATCGGGTATTGTGTTCACGGCGGCTGGAGGAGGAGGGGTGGCGGCGGGAGGATTACCCTTCCACCCCTCTATATGTTACCAGGGCCGACACCTTGTGCCCATAGCAAATGTCTGTCTTTTAAAGTACTTAATTATATTTTAATGCAAACAAAACTTGTTATTTTGAGACAGAAATTAATAAATAAGGCAATTATAATTGATCATTCAAAACTACGTCCTCTGATTTTCCCTGTCGTAAGTTACACTACACTTGGCTCAGTGCTTACCTACCCATTATTAGATGGCAAGAGGTGTCAAATAGGCCCTTACACTTTATCAGTTTATTTAAAAGACCTTGTCTATTGAAATAAATCAATTTAAATTTTATTTTCCCGCAAGAAGTTATCGAAGAAAAAATTTACACTTATAATACAAGTCACTTAATGTTCAAACAATTTTTGGTGACAAGGAGAGGTCAAGTGTATAGTTCAGGGCATATAATATTATTTGGGAAGATGCTGCTCCTTAATTTAAATGGATATTACGTTTTAAAATCATGTTAATTTTAAGACACATTCAATGAAACAACCACCTTACGAGGAAAAAACTATCTAATAACAAACTAAAACATCTTTGCATATAATAATTCCTCGTTAAAATGTTTTGCGTAACATTTTCAGGTGAAACCATTTGCTTTGAAATACAAGTGATGATATTTCAATCTTGATAAAAAAAATTTACATTCACCAGGCGCAGTTTATTTGCTTTGTACCATGGCCGGCGTGTGTAGGCAAGCACGCGCAGCCGAGAGACTTGTTTTTTCCTTTTGCTAGACACCAGCTTCTCCTCTCGTTGGCATTTGCGGGGAGGAAGGAAGGTGCACGGCTGATAGAGACAAAGAGAAGAGTGAGAGATATGATGCTAGGTCGCCACTCACATTGCTATAGGTAATAGGGATGGGCTAGAGAGTTACTTTCGGGTAATGTGTTCCATCGTTCTAGTTCCAAGCAAGTAACACCTTCCAGGAACATGATATTTTTGTAACAGGTTACTACATTTCTCACCTGCCCTGACATTCCGGAATATAATGATTATGTCGCTCAGTGTTCCAAGGTTCCAAGGCATGGCGTTTCAAGAAATAACGTTTGCGCATGCGCACTTTTGGAAACCAGGATGTTCAAAAAATTAACTTTTATACATGCACAAACTTACAGTTGCCAGCCAAAACATTAGTGAAACTGTGCGGTTGCGACCAATCAGAAAAGAGCAGTCTGAGTTGGTGGGAAGCTGATATTTTCAGTTATATAAGTATAAATAATACTAAAAGACTTTGTGTTCACATGTTTACCATTACATTGTTCACAAAAATCAGCTCCATGAGTGAAAATGTCGGCTTTGAAGTATGATTGTTTAAATATAGTTGTTATACACACAAGGTTAGGTTAGGATTAGCTAAAAAAAGTAAACAAAGTTAGACATTCCAAAAAATAACTTTTACGTTGACGCAGGCTAACAGCCAGCGGCGCTAGAGCCCATGACAGCGCTCACGTGTCAAGTGTCCCGCACGTGCGCAAAGAGGCCAATAATTTTGAACTATCCTATAAATGTTCATTTCAGTATAAAATGTGTTATATTGTCCTTACAGTGTTTAATATGTCTCAAAATTTTTTAAAGTGCTTGTACATTTTAATTGTTTGGTTATGAAAATTCAAAGTGCCGACGGCACAGAGATTAAGAACCCTTTCTGGCATGAACGCCATCACAAAGAGAGACTAAAATAATATTGAAATTCATAAGAAAATTATAGAAATGTAAAACAATATTAAATTTAGTTTGTGCCATTTTATTTTCAATATAAAATATTTCACTCTGTGTGCATAGACTTCTGCTAATGTGAACCCCGTAGGAGGCCGTGGTAGGTCCGTGTGACTCTTGGATTTGGACAATCTGTCGAGGAGAGCTCAAGGTAAGAGACTGTCACGTACTCACTACACTTTTGTTCACTGATTTAGGTTTCCACAGTCAATTTAGTTTACCGGTTAATCTTTGCTTGTGTACATTTTTGCCAGACATTTTCCCCAGCATTATGCTACCGCTTTATTAATTCTTACCCCCTGTGGCATTTTTAACTTAATCGAGAAGGAGGAGAAAGATGTCGGAGAGGTCACGCGACCCAGCATTTTGAATCAGATGCCATCAGCCTATGTTTAAGTAATTTCATTGTAACTTCTACTTGCTACACACAATTTTAAGAGCTTTATTTTTGTGTTTGAATATTTTACGGCAACATCACGTATAACCACGTGGTCGACTGAAGCCAAGTCTTTCTATACGCCATCATTGCGTTTTAAGAGCTGTAAACACTTTAAGTAAAATATTAATGACATGGGTACACAAGAACAAATTCAAACAAATAACCTTTGCTGAAACATTTATTAAGGCCAAGGAAAATACTGGAGAATCCGGTTCTTGTATAATGTAGAATGTAATTTAATTTAGTAGTTCCTTCAGGTAAATGCAAACCTGAATGAATCTTTAAGCACAATTAGCTATTCCTAGCAAGGTCGCAATTCATTGTGAGTTACTTTCTTAAACGGGTGATTGTCCAGAGGGGATGTCGCAATGGCCTACTACAGTGGAGTCAAGGGAAAGACTGATGCATGCCGCTCCTACTACTAATCAAGTACGATTATGACTCATCGCTAAGTGTTCCTAATTCCACTACTACAGACATGAGAGAGACTAGAGAAAATTTTCCTCGGTTGCCTACTATACCAGGCAACAGGAACTTATAAGCGAATTCTCGTCACCTGAAGGTTACGCAACCCGCTGGCACACCCCCCCCCCTTCCCATCGCTGAGAGCCAACAAGCTGTCGGACTTTGGCAAGGTCGAGCGCCGCCGAAGAGGCAGGAAGCAAAAACGCTGACTACTGCTGACACATGTTTTTCGTCCTCCACGCCAACCAGGGTAGGATGCTCGCCTTCCCCACAGCCAAACAAGCTCCACCTATATAAGACAGGACGCTGCCGGGCTTGGGCAGTCATTCTTGTTTCTTCTCTCGCGACATCTGAGAGCACTGTTCAGCACTGGGACCTCCAGAGAAACCTCTAAGCTTTAAGTACCCCCCAGCGGCTACTTCGAATGTCGACTACCAGTCAACCCGACGACCCACAACACGCTCACATACTGTACGTACTAAATTAACTTTGTCTCCTCGAGACACCTTTTACTAGAACAGTTTAATAGTAATATATTTTACCATCTAGATTTATCTTTCCCGCTTACAACCTAGAACCAGGTCGCCTACACCTGGCCAACGTAGTTACCTTCAGCACTCTACTGCTTGGTAGGAGGTAGCACGTGTCGCATGTTTATTGAGTCCTCAATAAATATAATTTGTTTCCTATACTTCAGCTTTTTCTTTCATACAGTATCTTTCTGTTCGCCTGCTAGAAACAGTTTATGGCGTGCACTACTGACTGTAACCGGGTCTTTTTATACAACCGAATTAGCTTTGACTATGTACGCCCTTCAGAGATCCATCAGTCCTTTCACCACCCATTAGAAGGCCATCTGTTGCTTTCCAAATGCTGGAGCACTGATTAGTGCTGGCGGAGAGGAACAGAGGAGCCACAAAACTAGTAACACCTTAATTCAAGGAAGGGCGACAATCCCAGGTTACTTCTTTACACCAGAGCACTGATTAGTGCTGGGGTAACCCAACTTGAGACCTGCCGTTCGTTCTTGTATGAACGCACATCTAGTGGAGACATTGGCAGCCCAAACAGCTCTCCGTCTCTGATCAGTCCGCAAAGCATGGGGGATCAGTGGAGATTATTACCGAGCCTGCTGTCAGCAAGCCAAAACCAGACATACACTGTAAGGTTGTTCCTTGTTGGGGTGCACTCTGTATATTGTAAGCAGCGACTCTATGCCCTTCCAGGTGAGGCACGGCAAGAAGCGTAGGGAGTAAAACATAGCGTTCCTTACTGCCAAGCAGTAGAGTACTCCCATGAAGGAAAGGCAGGCGGAACGGGACTGAGCCGCCGAACTCATATGCCAAGCCGTCGGTGCTGGTTGTAATTGTATATTTTTCCCAGTCACTTCGTACCAGCCCAGAGTACCACCCCGTGGTGAGAGGGTTGGTGTACAAGACTGAGGTTAGGTATGGTTGGTCAAACCTGCACTTTTGGAGCAGTGAGTCAGCCGCCTGGAATCGCCACTTCAGAGTGGGGTGAACCCGTCGCCATTGAGTGAGACCCTAACAGCATCACGAGCATCAACCAGGATGACGGTGCAAGTCAATACCCAACACCCCTCGCCAAACCCCGTCGAGCCTAACTTAAAAACTCCGCTATTGATCTAGTGACAAAATCCTAGACCAACATGCTATTCAGTATAAACCGGGCACACACCAAGATTTTGGGTAAAAGGTGCAGAATGAGGACGTCAAGGTTACCTATGATGAGCCTTATGCAAGCTGCTGGAGCAGGAATTGCTGGACGAGCTGTTTGCAAGCTGCTAGAGCTGGTAGAGCCTTTGCAAGCTGGGCCGACGAACTCTCGCCAGAGTGATTTTAAAGCTTCCTAATATAGTCAAAAATCTTAGCTTCGTGGCTCCCAGAGGGGTGCGGGGGATGATAACCTTTCTCTGCAGGGGCTGATTATCTCAAGGTAGCGAACGGGCTGCGCATTCCTTATCACCCTGGGTTGAGGCTGACGACAGGTTTACTACCACTGCTCGAGGCTCTGCTGCGGTGATGCCACTACGTACAGGGGTGTTGCAATCCTGTGGTTACTCTTGTAACTTTCTTCTCTGCTGTTGGCTGGTCCGTGGCGCGTCGGGTAAAACAATTTCTGTCGAGAGGGTGGCAACTGCATGTTGAAGTTTGGGTGGGCAGTACAATTTAAATAATTAATCGCATTAATTAGTATATTCCGTGTCTGTATTTATCCAGCTCATGGATCAATCCTGAAGCCACTTGTAATCATGTATGCCACTTAAGACTTGTCCAGAGGCTCTCAGCGCTCGGTGATGGGGCAAAGTCGGTCCGTAGTGTGCGCAGTCACGCTGCGCATGTGGCATGCATTACATTATTCACATAGGAATTTTGCTGGGACCACACAAAATTGTTGGTGGATGCGGTTTATCGATACATGCGATAACGATACATAGAGAGTCGACAAACAGATATAAAGAGTGGATTCTGTAAATGCACACAAGAACTGACAAAGACAAAACACAAAAGTCAAACTAACACATTTTCTATGCGGATGTGTGGTCACAATGTTTCTCTGGCTAGGTCAACTTCATCAGGTGGCGAGTGGTGGCACACTGCACTATGTTGTGCGTTGGTTGGTAAATAGTGAACCTAGTGGCCAGGAAGTGAACTAAGACGATATGGGAAATATGAAATGTGGTAGAGGGGTTATCTTATGTTTGAGGCAGGTGTCCCTCTGGATTTGGTAATATATTGGTAGGCTGGCTCTCAGTGTCGAAGTTCTGCACTATTATAGTATTATTCGAAGGAGGTAGAGCTTACACCACTATGGTTGTGTAAAAGTTCTGGTTGTGAAATACTGCATGTGGTGCAACTGGCTTCTCCTGCAAATTTACATTTACCTCAGCTATGGCCTTGTTTGGTGTCCGTGTAATTGGCCATCCATGCTCTGTCTGCCACATTGAGTGCAGTCATTTTCCTTGTTCCACCCGTTGACTGCACTGAAAAAGTGCACACTAATTGCACTTTTCTGGTTTGAAGGCATACCCAGTAGAGTCAATTGGACGACACCATGAAAGTGATTTCCTTAAGTGAGGTTACTTTTGCAGCTGGGATGAGGCCCAACCTACAAGAAGGAACTGCATGCCCTACTGTGACATACCTGCAAGGTCTTCAGGCCCTTCATGATGTTCGTGTAGCTACTACAGGAGGGGCACTGCACCATGAAGTCCGGCGTGTCAATGGGAACAAGAATGACAGCCCGGCAGGAGGAGCTTGCCCTGCAGCGGAACCGCATCACCCTGGGATCCAGATCCTCAAATAGTGGCCAGTCTTCCTCGCAAGGCCGACACTGGCACCTGTGTTGAAAAAGAGCATTATGTCATTAAGGTTATTTTGAAAATTGCTCAACCTGATAAATTTTTTATTTGTTTGTTGTTGTAAGGAAAGTGGCATTAAGTCCAAGGATAAACGTAATTTAAGAGCAACTGTAAAAGCAGCTCGTTTAACAAGGTTCACATCGGTACACCATACCGGGTCGAGCGATTGGTTCCACTGGTCATCCGATACATGTATTGTGGTACAGATCATTGCACAGGATACAGTATACGAGGTTCATACCGCGGCTTGGACAGGTGATCCAGCTGCAGAACCTGTACTGTCGAGCAAGACAAGGCTCGCACTAGAATTCCAACCCCTCGGTGTTTCATATCTTGTTGGCCCGAACAAGGCAGAATGATGAAATTCTTAGTTCTACTAGGTGCACATGATTCCGTTGATCCCCAAGCCCTGGCAAGTGGTGCCACGTTGGCCATGCTGCTGCCCTGTGGCTCTGATTGGTTGTTGACGTCCAGTCATGTTGTTGGTTATAAGCACCACGAGGTGTTTAGAAGACTCCTTGAAGTCTGGATAATCGTCCCAGCTATTTACTCTTACTCTCGGGCGTTCTGATCTGGTCCCGCATTCACTGATTAAAAGATTCTTACGCTGAAGCGCCATGTTGGGTGCCAGAAAAGTCCTTGACGCATGTTGCTTACACACCGGTCGACAAGACACTTTTATTCTGCACTAGACCAGTCGCGCTACAATAGGGACTCAGTTCCCTTTCTTGCTGGATACCAGTGTTGGCCTAGTAGGCTGTCTACTGGGTATGTAATCAGATGTACTAAGTTGAGCAATATACCTCAAACGGCACTGGCCCTCTGGGGCAGTGTGAACTTACCAGAGCTCGGTGGGGTGTTCTTAGACGGTGATGTTGTAGTGCTACAGTTGGGGCGTGTGGAGTCCTTGGTTCCACTGATCTTGGCAGATGTCGGGTTGTGGTAGTTCTCCGCGAGGTGGCAGTGGTTCCACTCTGTGCTGGCCCAGCTGCAGACATGGGTTGGCCCGCTTGAGCCTGGTTTCACTCCTGTAGACTAGGGCCTGGACCACCGGGTGCACCTCGTAGCTGGTTCTCACTGGGTTGGAATAAATGTGTAGGTACCAACAGGAGATGCTGGTCTCCCCATGTGACGGGCGACTTGGGCCTGCCCCCTAGGAGTGTCGACTCCCAGCGCAACTAGGTTTGCAGCACAGATCTGAGTAATCTTATCTGCCCTCTGAGCTCCGTGCCTGCTGTTGAATGGCATAGGCATATAGCACACAAGATTTTCTGTAAGTGACAAGCATTCGATGATCCCTGACTTAGTGTGTAAAGCAGACAATGGCTGACGGTGCGTTCCCTGACTCCTAACAGTGCAAGCACCTGGAGTTGTGGGTCGTAGACAGCCTTCCTGCCACTACCTGGTGTTTTCCACAGATGTAGGAGCTCCAATCCCAAGCAGCTATCTGTGTCAGCACCTTGCTAGGCGCTCCGGTCAGCGATACAACTAAGGTTAGCTGTCCTGCCTGACGTGCACTCTTGCCTGGTGGAAAAGTGGTTAGGGCACTGACTGCGCTCTTGGACCTTACGAGGTGGAGGGGAGTCAAACTCCAGGGTGAGTCGGAGAGTTAGGCTATCCCTTCCGGGCAGCTTTATTCTCCTTACCACTAGGGATGTCAATAACAGGACGCCGGCTGTCCCAAAAGGGTGAAATGCTCAGTCGGATACGAAGGATGAGTGAGTGTGGTGGTGAGTGATCTGGCTATAGTAATTGACTGGTTTATCCACTGCAGCCTTGTTGGTTGTCAAGGGAGATAAAGTTGGCTAGGGATTGTTCCCATTGCATCTTGGAAACTACCGTGGGAGGGATTTGAACCCCGATCGTCATCCTGGATGCCAATGTTGTCGTACAGAAGTTGGGGAGTACTTCTGTGTTCGGATGTTGAACCCGAATTATCCTGCCAGATTTTAGTTTTACTACACTCGATCTAGGGAGGTCTTGCATGTCAGTACTAGAACTTGATACTCGTGTAGGGGTTGGTTTAACGAGGGTTTCATCTGAGTCGGATCCTTTGTCTGGGTCACACCAACCTAGCAAGTGTTTCAGTGGGGTTTCGTGGTCTGGAGGCGTTATTATACTGTAATCCAGAGGTTCGATTTCAGATTCACTAGGGACCAGTGCACTTGGGTTGGAATCATTATTAAATAGCTGATTTGTAATGGCTTGTTAGAGTGGTGGCGCACGTCTCGTGTCGCCTCTGATGGCTAACGGTACCTCCGTGTTGTTGCGCATTTAAAAGTGAAATAACAAACAAGAAAATAGAAGGCTGTCTGCAGGGGTTGCGGACATGCAGTTCTAGGCGGGGCGAAATCTTAAATCACTCCCGTGGAATCTCAGGGATGAGTCCTTTACCAGGTCCTGTCTCCTGAAGGATACAATATGCTGTATGGCTGCATGGCCAAATAGAGACACGAGTTTAATTATTATTACTGCACAACTGATTTAAAACCCTACACTGAAATTCAATACAAAATTAATAGAGCAAAAATAACAAAGGAACTAAAGCTAAAATTATGGTAGTCGACACACAAGGTGTTAAGTTTGGAACGTAATATTTTATTACGCTTAAAGAAATATTTTGAAAAGGCCCGGCTCATTTATACACAGTAAGAGCTAGACTAATAAATAATTATAAAAATATTAAAACACTGAAAAATATTATATTGATTCACAATTTCACTAATCGACAGGTGAAGGCAAGCCTGGGGAAAATTAATCTGTTAAAATTAATTACAGCAAAATTCTTAAACAATAATGAAATGTTATGAACAGCGTGAAAGTATGAGGGGCTCTATCCAGGGGGACGTAATCACACAATAACCTGTTACCGGGGTAGTCAATCTTGTCCAAGCTGGGGCTGGAGCGCTGGCTGTCTTCTTCAAGCTGCTGGCTGGAGGTAGAGTACTGTTGATTCCCAAGCAGTAGGAGGTTCGAACCCTGGTGCGGGCTGCTGAAGAAAGGTAGACAGTCTTCCGCAGACTGTAGGAGAGCTCGCGAACCTTATCTGCTGGCGAGCCCGGCGTCTCTACTGGACCATGGAGATGGACTTGTATTTATATAAAAATCTAAGGGGTTGGTTTATCTGCTGCGGGAGCACCACTCAATTTCTTATCATCCCTGGTGGAGGCATAAATATTTTCTTGCGCCCTGGACTGAAGCAGGCGAGCCGTGATGTCAGAAGGTCACAGGGGTGCTGCTTTCTCTAGGGTTGTTTGGAACATCTTGGCCAGGCAAGGTAGCATAGTAGAATTTAAATAAATATTTTTATTTCTTCGTTGGGGTGGCTCTGGCACATTCATTCTTGATTGGTAGTAGAAGAACATAATTTCTGACATGAAGTTCAATTACATTGATGACTAGCCAATGCATGAAGTCCTTTTAATTTTATTATTACAAGTCTCAGCGGCCAATGAAATTGATTTTGTCCCGCGCTTGGCGTGGTCCGATGGAGCGAAGTCGACCGTAGAGTGCGCCTCTCTATAGCGCAGCATTCTGGCATGCATCACGCCTCTGTGTGGTGTGTCCTAGTGGTGAAGGCTCTACCATTCTGAACATAGAGATGAAAAGAATGGGTGGCCATCGAAAGATAAGGTGTGTGTATAACTGACAAGCCCCTAAAGGGAGTCTGATGTTCTACTCTTAAGTTTAAACACTCTGCTGCTTGCTTGCCCCTTGGCGGTCAAATTCTGGTGGTAGATGGGCTATATAACTATAAGAAAGAACTCTTGGATACGTTTTAGATAAAGTATTTACTAAGCAATAATAACTAAGATGACTCGTATGTGCTACCAATAGGTCTGTGCTGCAGAAGTAATAAATCTCCGCATATAACGGGTGCAGGTGATGCGCTCCTAGGCTACTTAGATGCAAGGGAAATATTTACTTACTGGTAGCAACTAACACTAATGGGGTTTGCCTAGAAGAGACCCTAACTTTAACCAGGGGAGCCGCTACCAGCAAATAGTGGCGGCTGATGTCCCAGGAGGTGTCGACAACTGAAGTGTTAAGTCGTGTTCAATGTCTTCAGGTAGGCAAAACTTCTGGTGACTGCAATTATTAGTAGGTGTTGAAGCCTCTGGTAGGTGGAGGCAGCAGCTACTGGAGAACTGGAAGTTCTTGGAGAGGACCATGAGAGCCTATAGGCTATAGTCAGTAGAGAGCCCCAGCACAAGAAGTATTGAGGCGAGCTACTGGAGACGATAACTCCCGACCTTGGTCGCGCATGGTCTTATATACTGCTTCCTCTGGAGTGCGCGGCGAGCCCGAAGTGGGAGGTGTGACGTGCCCCTGTGACATCTGCGTGGAGTGCGCGGGATGGGAGAACTACCCTCTTGCGCTCGGGATATGGCCTCAGGCGCTCAGCGGTGCTCTGTCATCTTCAGCGGTGTGGTGACACACTATCTGCTGGATGCGTCAGAGGGGCTGATGTGTTACATGGTCTTTTCAAAAATCTTTTGTTAACCGTGAATTCGAAGTGCATTTGAGTTGAACTCACTCTTTGCGTATTCGTAATATGTTGTGCTTGGTTTGCTTCTTCACGGATTTAAATACTCTTAGTAGAGAGAGAAGGGCAGGTCAGGAACAGTTCGGGAAACCAAGTATCTGCCATGTCTCTGACAAGAACACATCCTGCTAGACATCTGGTAGTTGTTCCTGTAGTTGGTATAAGCACGTGAGATGAGCTGTAGTCGTATATATAGTATATAGGTATAAGCGGCACGCGTCACTGTAATGGCACCTCCAAGTTTCAAAGAGGCATCTGATGCTCTGAGTGTACTCCAACAATATGTTATGGCTAGAGGTAGGCAGGATCCCGACTTTTTGGGAAAAATTTGGGAAATATATTTTCCCAAAAGGTCGCACAGGAAATAAAAATTTCCAGTCAGTTTTTGGGATAAAATTATTTAAGCTGTTTTGCTATTATTTAGGTGTTCTAAACACACATGTAAGAATGGGCATTCATGGTCCTAATCTCGCAAACATTAGTAAATAATAAATAATTGCAAGTCAACATACCTATGAGTATTAATGGTTTCATATAAATATAATGTTTGCCACCGGCCATCGTATATAAACAAACTTCAGTGTGCCTTCCTAATATAAATAACTGCTCATTCCGCATAATAAATGGTATTTCCATTTTGCGAATGGTGTTTTTTCTGCCATCCATCACTTCATAAGTAAAACACTTGTTATAGAAATGTGAAATAGGCCTTATATATTTTTAAACAAAAGTAGTTTTTATCGATATTATGGCATTCAGTTGTGCGTGAATAAACACTTTCCTATACATGTATTTTAGTAGCTGAATTAATGCACATTGCTCACAAGCATCAAGAATGTAGGCCTAACATTTGGAATTTTAAGCCCATGTTGTTTAAAAATTGAGATAGCTACGAAATCAGTCTTTTACTTTTAATGCCTTGTAACTTTAATTTCGTGAATGTCTCATAAACGCTACCAAATAATTCCATCGCAGGCAGAAAGACATATCAAATGCATACATGCAAAATCATTTCCATGTACTAAGCTCATAAAAATCGAAAATATTGTGTATTTTTTACTGCCACATGTTTCTTGTTAGGTTATACGGTAGAATAGTTGCAGAGCGTAACACATATTTATCTAAGGTGCTACGTTATTGGCCAGAACATCACGTGATGTAGAATAACGCCCAATGATAGTTGTTGTTAGCAACAGTACTGATCGTATGTGTGATTGCATTATGTAACACAATTAAATTTTTCATTCAAATATTTTATCAATAAACTTGTAGTTTTGAATGAAAGATTTAATATTGTTTGATTTGTAGTGCGGTATTCTAAACCTATGACACATTAATTTGCTATGAAACATTATATGTTTTAAATGTATTATTTACTCACACTACAGTTTGTTTACGTTTACATAGTTCATTAGAAGCAATATGGATATAATAAATATTGGTGAGAAATTCCAAACGCCTATTTGGCATTTTTACGAAAAAATGCCAGACAATGTGTCAGCAAAATGCAAAGCTTGCTCTAAAGTATTGAAAACATAATTTGGTAGTACATTAGTCTAAGTTTTTATTCATACCTTTTGTTAATTTTCTAGTGTACCGACAAATTCCCGATCCCGTTCCGTTTCCCGTGGGAAATATTTTTCACGCCTGAAATTTTCCGAGCCCAAATTATCCATCCCACCCAGCTCTAGTTATGGCAGCTGAAATTGGATGAAGGTGAATTTCAATTGCTTGAATTGTTAGAAAAAAAAGTAATAAAAAGCCACCCTCAGCCAAAACAAAGCCCCACTTTGAACTATTTAAAAACGTGTACTATAAACCAGAAAAATAATGCAGAAATATAAATAAGTGCACGTAAATGTAAAAAACCATGGTGAATTTCAGTTTTCCAAACAAGTCCTAACCCTATTAAACAAAACTTTTGTTGATTCTTTTGAAACACTGTCAATTTTCTGGAATATTTATAGATTGCCAATTCATAATTATTATCTATGAGATTTGCTGTTCAGAGATGGGACTTATTATTAAAAACTATATGTAGTTTCTAAACTGTAGTGGGACCCAGGTACAACATTACGATTAATTACTTTGAGTAAACATGATGTTGGAATGAACAGTGGAGGTATGTAACCAAGGAGTCATTAAACCGAAGGTTTACTAACTGATTACCTGAACCAGTACTGCTCTTGCAGTGTACTACGCCGCAAATCACGCCGCACCTGGGTGAAGATCGGCCCGTAGTTCTCTGCTATCATCTCCCCGGCCAGGACAGTCTTCACCGTGCGTACCACCACACACGTCCCACTGAAGTACCTGCAGCCATACATCACCAGTTCCTATGCACAGTTTTTTTGTGACATGTACTACCCAAGATATCAAAAGTGTTTAAAACACACATTCAGAGCAAATGTCAGCATATCTCAGATAGAACATTTTTCTCAGCCACTGCAAAGAGCTGGCTGCAGCTTAACACATGCCACACTGCTGCAAAATGCAACTGCGCACACTACGGGCCGACTTCGCCTCATCAGCGAGCGCTGAGAGCCTCGGGGCAAATTATAAGCAGCATACACAATTCCAAGTGGCTACAGGGTCGATCCATAGAATGAACAGTTACACACACGGAATATAATTAATATGCTTAATTATTTAAATTGTACTGTCCACCAAAACTTTGACATGCGGTCGCCACCCTCTCAACAGAAATTGTTTTACCAAACGAGCCACAGAACAACAGATAGAAAAGAAGAAAGTTATAAGAGCTACCACAGGATCGCAGCACTCCTGCGCCTAGTGACGTCACAGCAGCAGAGCCTCGAACAGAGGTAGCAAATCTGTCGTCAGCCTCAACCCAGGGTGATAAGGATTACGCGGCACCGCCGCTAACTTGAAATAATCAGCTCCTGTGGAGAAAGGCTAGCATCCCCCGCACCCCCGGGAGAGCCACAAAGCGAAGATTTTTGGACTATATACGGAAGCTCAAAATTGCCTCTAGCCAGAGTTCATCGGCCCGCCAACCACCAAGGTTGGGGGGCCTATCCTGGGTCTGGACAAAACCTCTTCCTCTCCCAGCTTGCAAAAAGCTCTACCAGCTCCTATAGCTTGAGAAAGCTCTACAAACTCCAATAACTTATATCAGCTCATCCAGCAACTCCTGCAACGTGCATAGAAGACTCTCCAGAGGTAACTTCCCCATCCTCACCCTTCACCCATTTACCCAAGTCTTTTTCCTTGACTCCACAATAGCAGGTCATTGGGACGTCCCCTCTGGACAACCACCCCTAATTTAGTAAATTGCTTTAAATTGCATACTTTCAAAGAGTAGCTAGTGTGGCTAACGTTTGTCCAGGTTTATCTTCATCTGAATTAACGTAATCAAGTAACGTAAATTTAAGCTTTTAGAGTGTATATTAGAACCGGGATTCCAGTGTCTTCCTAGACATAGATAAATATTACGTCAAAGTTATTTAACCCTCTCATTTTTGACTGAAAGTGTTTTCAAGTGTATATTTAACTTTCTCCCTGTGGAACAGGTGTGAGTGGGCTGAACCCTCAGGAGACATACCGAAACTCCTGGGAGCATCTGGTATGCCTTCACCTGTCCAGAGACACTCCAACTCTCACCTGCCAATTCATCCGTCAGTGCCTCAGGAGCATCTGAAAAGACATACCCCAATAGGACTGAACATCTGCAGAAAAGGGGAAGAATACAACAATAACTAGCTCAAATATCGAACCTTGTGTTGAGAGGCTGTTAATCTTTTAGAACACTATTTAGCAGGCTTCAGAGAACCCTCACATGATGAGCTAAACTTGGACAGGATATAAATTCCAAAGCGGGCCATCTGTTTTAATAACAAGCCTGGCTGACCCACTCCAGCCAGGCTATAAATGAACCGAGCTCGCACCTCCCTCCCCCCCCCCATGCTGTCGGCAGAACCTTGACGTTCTCACCCTGCAACATTTACCCAAAGTCTTGGCGCGTGCCCGGTTATACTGATTGGCATGTTGGTCGAGGATTTTGTTGCTAGACCAATAGCGGGGTTTTTAAGTTAAGCTCAATGGGGTTTGGCGAGGGGTGTTGGGTATTGACTTACACCGTCGTCCTGGTTGATGCTGGTGATGCTGTTCAGGTCTCACTCAATTGCTCCGGCCCAGCTGCGAGATTCTCTACGTCTTCATTGGTGAGCATAAATCCGGCTAGGCGGTAGAGCGGCATTCCTGATATCAGGGTTCCGTCTCAAGAATTAATAATCATATGGCAAGGCTAGGGTCTTTGTATAATCGTAATCTCATATTCTTATAATTAACTTATCTTTCCGTTTATGTCAGTATAATCATCTCACAGTTCCTTGTATAAGTGTATTCATTTATGTTCTCATAATTACCTTGTCAGTTCAGAGTAAAGTAAAGTCAGTGTTGTTAGGAGAATTGTATAGTTGTATTGTGTTAACGTATTGTTTTATATCTACTTAAAGTATTGTAATAAATGTGTGTAGTTGACTTCCCCTCTTTCATTAAATAGCTATTAGTAATTGTTACCCCAAGTACACCTCTACCTAACTGGAGATATTGTGACCTGGAGAGAGTAGTAAGAGAGATCAGTACGAATATAGAAGTAGTCACAGTATTAGGTAGGCAGGTTGTTGCAACTACCATAATATACATTCTAGTCGAAAACCAATGAAACCAGTTTCTTAGGGACAACCAGGTAGTGAATGTGGCTCCAAGTTAGACGAACCAGCTGGATCACGATCCCCCTCCATTGCAACTTCGCTATCATCCTAAGCGACTTGAGACAGCTGGCGTCCCTGTTTTTTGGCAGCCTTCTTGGTGAGTAAAGTTAAATCCTCTGTGCGAGAAACGTTTGCAATCTGATTCACCTTGGGGTTTGATTACCCTCCGCTCTGATATAACCCTTTCACTAGGCGACACCCACAGAACCACCCCAATGTGGGCAAACCACGACCAGCCAGGCAGAAAGATACCCTATGAGTAAAGAATACACCACTGAAGGGTTGTAATTAGGACTCAGGAGGGTAAACAGCACTCTCAGTGATTTGTGTCTGACGGAGCAACCTGCTCCACCATGAGGACATAGTCACGAAAAATGAAATCCTTCATAAATCAAATAAACGAAGAAGATTATTGAAAGTGCATCAAGCTTGATCAACAAAGGTATGTGAGCAGAGAGGAAATGGGATGAGTGGGATGCTTCATGATTTGTGAAAAGTCGCAGAGGAAAAAACAGTCAATAGCTAGGGACAAAATTGTTATGATTTTATATTTAGTTCAATTTTTTTTAAAGATTAAAGATCTGTGTCTCTGGTTTTATTTTTGTAATCACTCTATTTAGTTAACAAAAATTCACATTTGAACATTGTTCACATAAAATTTGTAATGACTAGATAATAAAGAACTATACATTCAAGAGTATTGACGTGTGCCGCTTATACAACTAATTAACCACAATTACAGCTCATTGCCAAGAGTACCTACTTCCACTACTACAGACGCGACTGACATGTTGCCTACCCTACAAGCAACAGGAAGTTATGAGCGAATTTTCTTCACCTGGAGGATATGCAACACCTCCATCCCCCTTCCCTGCGCTGAGAGCCAATAAACTGCCTTGACCTCGGGCAAGGTCGAGCGCTACCAACGAGGCACGAAGCAGAAATGCTGACCAGAGTATTCCCATGCCAACCAGGGCAGAAGGATGTCACGCCCTCCCCACAGCCAGCGTCAGCAGCCTACAAGCTTCCACTATATAAGTCTAGACGCTGCCAGGCACAAGCAGTCATTCTTATGCACCCTCTCTCATGACATCCCACACTGACTCAGTGTTGGGACCTCTGGAGATCTCGGAAACTTCAAGTACGCCCCCAGCGGCTACTTACTACGTCTCGACGACCAATGAACACGAACATACGTATTCAACTTAATTTTGTCTCCGCTAGACACCTTTTACTTAGCAGTTTAACTTTAACTATTTTGTATTCGTTTAGAACCAGCTATTTCCCACTTAACTAAGAACCAGGTCGCCTACACCTGGAACCGCAGTTACCATCATCCCTCTACGGTTTGGTAGGAGGTAGCATGGGACACGTGTTTATTGAATATTCAATAAACACTCATTGTTCTCTACCTTTCTGTTTTTCATTTCCAAGGAATTTGTTTGACTTAACGGTTGGAGACAGAATATGCCGTGCACTGCGGACAGGAACTGAGAGATTTGTTTAAACTGAGTTAGCCTGACTGTGGAACCCTTTCAGGTGTCTGCACGTCAGAAGACATAAATATTAGACGGTTACCTGTTTCTTCCCAATTGCACATTAACACTAAGTCAGTGCTCGTGGGGGAGAAACAGCGACTCCATAACCACTAGAAACACCTTCATATCAGGAGGGGCGACATACTCAGGTTGCTTCTCACCATTCGCAGTAAGTCAGTGCGCAGTGACTGCAGCCTGAAGTTTTGCCGTTCAACCTAGTGCGAATGCACAACCGGTGGAGACTTGGGGGTCCACACGACTCCACGTCCCTGATCAGCCTGCATACTGTGGGGGATCAGTGAGGGCCCTTATAGAGTTTGCGCCGGCAAGTCACTATTGGGATACACTGTCAAACATTCCTGTCTAAGTGCATCACATAGGCTGTCGAACTGTTTGCCCTATGCCTCACGAGAAAAGGAGTGGTAAAAAACTTAGGAAACAATACCTGGCTCACTCTGCTCTCAAACTGTGGATCGCATTACCACGTCCTACGCAGGAGAGGCAGGTGGAACAGGATAGCGCCGCCGAACTTAGACGTCAGGTAGTCGCGTCTGCTCCGGTTCTGGTAATTGACTTCCCATCTTGTATCCACATACATCCTATGTGTCACCCTTTGGTAAAAGGGTTTCTGACCAGTACCGAAGTGCGACTCAGCTGGGACAACCTCAACTTCTGGACCAATGAAGCACACCTGTCGAATCTCCGATCCGGCATAGACTGCATTCGCCACGTCTAGATGAAACCTACCCTGACCACAACGCCCAAGAAACTGGAGTAAGTAAGTGCTAACCAACACCCCTCACCTCATGCTATCTAAACCCAACTACCCCGCTTTTGGTCTAGCGGACAAAATCCTCTACCAACGTGCCAAGTCAGTCTAATCGGGCACGCATCAGTATTTAATAGAAAACAACAAAGATGTATAATCACATTTCAGGTAATCAACTACATATTTTTTGGTACGAACATTGAGTTTCTTGTTCAGAAAACACTGACTTCAATAAGATAACATATGATGTCTTTTCAACAATGAATTTTACTACTTCATTTCATCAGTAAGCAAGTCTTGCCGCCTACGACCCCAGCACAACTGATAACAACCTAAGTGCTTATCTCCATAAGAAACCAATGTAAATTTAATACTGGAAATTTTAAACACGGCAGCTCACAGTAATACTAGTGTGTATACGCTGCCGCAATATTCTAAGTCCACAACCTTGAAAACCAAAAACGCTATATTGCTGAAAGCAACGAACCGCATTCGGTGAAACAAACAATGTCTTCATCACAATCACTCCAGCAGCAAAATTATGACAAAAAAAAAAAAAAAAAAGCAAATTTGCAAACACAATAATTATGTCACAGAAATCAAAATCAGTATGTAACAGCCTATATATATATATATGATGTTACGTATGTGTGTATCACTCTTTGTGTACGTTTGGTGCAGGGCGATTGGCAGGTATCTGTACTAAGCAGGTATATGTACCCAACTATATCACTAACTAGTAAACAATTATGTAACAATATCATTACAGGTGGTGGTGGTGGTAATGATGGCGTTAACAAAATTAACAAAACCAAAACCTATTATTCGGCAAAATATATTTATTATGGATTATAATGAAATTCAACGTGACCATGAATATGCATGTCACCAGTGGTAACAACTATTTTTATGTATTAAGAAAATATTTGAATGCTGTCACAATTTGTTATTAAAACTTAATTCATCATGCAGTACAGAACGCTTAAAGACTTCTGACAGTCATTACACTAGTCATGATTCGGTATTGTACTCCAAGCAGCAACAAACCCAGTTTTAATCAGTAATCTAAAAAGTAGCTATGCTACAGGTAAACTGAAACACAACGTTTCTGACCATTAAGTGCTATGAAAAGTAAACTGTATTCTATACTCTCCAAGCATCATTTACATTGACACAAAGTATTGGTGAAATATTTTACCAATGCTATCAATAATGATACTACTGTTATCAGCTGATAATTGGGTATTATATCTCCCCAGCCCCGTCATCTGCTCTCAAGACTCCTTTGTTACCAATCACCCAAATATCCCCACTTCACTGCCTCATTAGCAGCATTTAACTTGGTTCTAGCACTATAGCATAATAGTTTCTGTTAGTATTACATATAGCACTATAACAAATTGCAATGTGATAAGACTGTACAACATTTTGTCACCCCCTATGCTGAGGTAGCCACCCACCTCATTCAAGGTACAGCAGCTGTGTCACCTGGCTTATGGATTACCCATCCATGTTTCTAGTGACTGTAAACATTCTCCCTCAGTCTCCAAAGCCAAACGAGTTTCAGTAGGATTGCCGTGACTCACCTGACAACACTGGGCTCGCAGGAGTGGTTGAAGAGTGCCACGGTGGGGTACAATCCCCCGCCAATGAACGCAGACTTGCCTGTGTGTGGCTTGGCACCAGCCGCCAGTTGCAGCTCTGACACTTCGTGGGCGTTGAACTGCAGCAGCTGCAGGTGCCGCAGCAGGAGCCCGCCAAGGAACTGCTCATCTGCAGTCAACGTGCCATCTTCACTAGCTGTCCGGGACAGAACAGGGACCAAGTCATGACTTATTGCCTCTGAGCTACACGAGCTAAAAAGCCATTTGTAAAAAATTTCTTTGAACAAAAATAACAATAACAGCAGAAGTAACAAACACATTCACCCAATACTCTAGTTCATCGAATTTCATAACTTTCAAGCAAGTTATTCCTCTATAACAAATTTTTTGCAAAACCAAACAAAAAATGTATGCTATGGAGTACTAACCATAGGAGTTCTTGTCTACATATAAATTTTTGTTTCAGTACACAGAATATTTGCACAACCCTATTTATTGGTTTCACTGTACTAGAGGAAGATGGACTCCAGTGCCTATGAAGTAAACATAGTAAGTAAATCACATCTTACTTCACAATTACTTCCAACTTTTCTGAAGGCGTGCTAAAGTTCTACTACCAGGATACTCCCCTGCATCATGCAAACGAAGCTTCACCAAGTCTAGAAATTTGCACCAAAGGGACAACGCACCACATTCGCGTGCATTCAGTGCAATAATATGTGTGCACTCAGTGTAATAATATGTGTGCACTCAGTGTAATAATATCTGACAAAAGAACTACAGTACAACCCTGTTTTTAACATTTTTCAAGGGGTCAGTAAAATAAAATGTTATATGCCTGAAACTGTATTACACCTGCAGGGTCATCAAGCGAAACAAAATTCCAATATAATAACTTTCGTATATAAATATCTATTCAAATTCTTAAAAATCTTCATCTGATTCATTTTATGCGAAAATGTCAATGATCTGAATTCCATGGACCATAACATCATCAATTACATATGACGCCGTCGGGTGAGACACGAGACGAACAAAGACACTATTTACTTACTGTAGATGGGTGCCAGCGGTGCTTCCCAATCACCGCACTTTGACACTCAGGATCTCAGGGATGCTATGGGTTCTGTGTGTCCGTCTCACCCAAGCATCTTTACAAAGCACTTTGTAATACTAAACATTTATAAAAACACTGTAATCAGGAGTTTGCTGGGTTTCAATGCTACAAGAAGACATATAAATACCCTGAGAAAAATTGCTTTCATTTACCATTTGTTACACATCGTGCCACGAATGATTTTATGATTAACCTTCGGGAGTGACTAACCAGCTCCAGTGGGTGATTCCCCCAGCACGTAACTGAACTTTACCACCCGTAGATGGATGACTTCTTCACTGTGTTTGAAAACACAGTCTCCACAAGGAAAGGGGTCTGCAGCCACTAGGATTGACTGCAGATTTTTCCTGGAGGATGGACACGGAGAATAAAAAAAGATGAATTTGCCATGTGCGTTTATTCTCTCTCTAACGCTTGCTCGTCCCCGAACCACGTGTTGTGTTGCGACGGTCAAACAATAGCATAGAAGGATAGGATAAAATAATATTGCCATACAAATTACGCAAAATAGCACTTAATGAGTGAAGGGCATGACATGAACAGGCACAATAAACACGCAGATGCGTGAAAGTATTCTTGAAAGGCACAGATGCTGCTGGATGAAGTTCATAGCGGACCACATGGAGCAAGAGGAAGTCGCAATATTTTCGGTGAAAATCAATTAAATCCTGTCGGACAAAATTACGGTCGCGTTCAGAAAATTATTCTCTGTGTGATTTGAGCAACAAAATTTGCTAGCTCGCTTGATTGTGGTACAAATCCAACATAAGTGAGAGACTGCATGGTCATTCATACAAGCATCAAACATGAAAATTACAAGAACCCTTAATTGAAACAATACATACTACCCTGATAAAATGATAGCGCACAAGAAATTACAAGAACACTCTTAAGCGCAAGGATGGCGCAGATACAGACCTAGCATCTGGTGACCGCTGGCCGTAACACAATTAAACATAAGAAAACCCTGAAAATACATCCACAGAATTATCACCCTTAATATTACTGACCGCAATTAAGCAGAAGTTACAATCAAAAGCCCTTCACATGGGCAGATGGCGCCTGATTCATAAGGTGCACGGGTCGCATGGCCTCTTCGACATTTTTCCTCCTTCCTCTCGATTTCAGTTTAAAAAGCCACAAGGGCTGCAAATTATTTAGTTATGCGGAAGCATAATGCTGTGAATGTCTAGCAAAACATACACGAAGCAACGGTTAACCGGTAAACTAAGGTGAACTATGGAACTCTAACTCAGGACAAAACTAGGAAATGCGTACGTAACAGAGTCTTACCTCGCCAGCTCTCCTAGAACGACTACCCAAAGGCAAGTGTCTCATGGACCTACCATGGCTGCCTACAGGTTCACACAAGCAGAAGTGCTATTCATGCCGAACAAAATTATTATCTTTAAAATTAAATGGCACACAAGAGATTTACATACATAATAACAAGAACAATTTAAATTGTTAAATATTGGTGTCAGATAACTGTTCTTTGTAGGAATTTACGCTGGAATATTAATGTCTGTTTCTACGGCGTAGCGCACGTTTTGAATTTGAAAGTAACATTGCACAACATTTTAAGAAAAGGCGTTTTTACATTTTTATAACACTTTTGACATGAAAATAAGAAAAATATACAGCACTGGAATTTAATAATCCCGTTTTGGGAAAAGTCCGTAGTCATGGCGTCTGCACACATGTGCTTACCCACGTGTCACGTGAGCTGTGAGTGCCGTCATGGTCTAACTGTCGCTGACTCTTAGCCGGCATCAAACGAAACCCTCCCTCGAAGGCCAAGATGGTGCGAGCAGCTGAACTCTACTCTGCCGGGTCTGAACTAGGACCACCAGTTGAGGACAGATAAGGCATGGCCTCGGAGGTCTCCTTACTCTGCGGCGTTTGTAGGGAGGTGGGGTGTTGACTGGAACTAGGCGGTGACCCGCCTTTCCTCTTGCGAGTGACATAATGTGGTTTGTTTACATTTTTTGTTGCACTGACAGTTGCACACGCCTCCCTAATGCTTTCCCCAAAGCCTCTAAAACTGGCCTGCTCTGTTATGCTACTCCCTGTGGGTGCAGAAAAGCCTCTAAAAGGCATATCACTGGCATTTATTGTACTACAATTTACACTTATGATTTGGTTATAATCTTCTCCCCTATTGAGATTGGTAAACCCTTAAAATTGCTCTGGTTTAATAGGCTATTCTCTACAGACACGGAGAAACACTGAAACGGTGATTGCTCTCTACTCGTCGCACTTAAAGCTGTGTTTACATTTACGCTGTCATCCCCCTCCCTGTTTGGTGTGGAGTGTTCGGATGATGCGAAGCCCCTGAATGATGTGGTGTTTATCAAACTGTTGTTTACACTTGTTTAATGCAGGGTTGCAAGGCTGGTGGTGGTGTTTACATTCTGCCACTGTGACTCCCTTCACCTTGTGTACTTCCTGATATGCTATGCCGCGTTCACTGAGGTACTTGGCTTATCGGTGTCTCCTTGCCTCTCTTCCCTACAGGTGTGCGGCCTATATGCAGGTCATCGCGGTGCCGTTTCATTACATGTCGTTGGCCCCATGTTTGTGGTTACTCTCACTGCCCAATCCACCAGGGTGCCAGTCCTGCGCAATGGTTTTTAATTCCTGCGGACAACGGGTTTACTTGTACATGTCTGGCATTAACTCTGGTGGCTGTCTAATATAATCTGGTACCCACTTGTTGCAATACCTCTCCTGGTTTTCTCTCGCTTGTTCGTGTATCTGTTGTTGATGTATGCTTATTTCTTCAGGTGGTACCGGGATGTTTTCGCATGGTGCTCCGGGCACGCACAGTTCGTGGCCTTGTACCATCTTGGTAGGTGTTTTCCCTGTCGTCGCACTGACTCTATTCCTCACACAAAACATCACCTCTGGAATTAATTGGTATGGTCTGCCCCTAACCAGACTCGCAACTGTATTTTAATGTCCTGGTTCTGGTGCTGAGTTGGATTCGGCCTGGGGTGGTAGGCCACGGTTGTACGGTGTTCAGTCCCCCATGCAGTACAGTACTCTTGCCACTTTCTCTCTACAAATTGGGTGCCGTTATCAGTCAACAAAAATTCCGGATACCCCCACCTGGGGAAAAATTCTCTCTGCATTATGTGGGCTACAGTGTGTGCACGGACACTACTGACAGGGAAAGCTTCTGTCCACCTGGTAAACAAATCAGTAACCACAGTAAGGAAACTTTTGCCACTTTTAGTAAGCAGGTACGGGCCCATGATGTCAAGTGCGACAGTTTTGAAAGGCTCTGTGGGCAAGCGGGGTTGTTGGGGTGCGTCACTGTCTGTTTTCCGCGGCTTCCTGGTGTTACATATAATGCAGCCTTGTACATATTTATGCATGTCCGCCTCCACTCCTGGCCAATGGAAACATTTCTGAAAGTTTCTCTGCCTCTGTTTGGAGCCTGGATGACCATGTTCTAGGCTGTCATGCCCGTACTTTAACACTAGTTCACATGTTTCTCTGGGTGCATACGTTCACATTTTCCGCAGTTTCCAGGCGGTCGAACTTGTATTTCCCGGTCTACTACACTCTAGTGTTCAGAATACTTATCGGCGCAGTGTTGCCAACATTGGGCAGCATCTGGGGAGTTTTCTTGTGCCACGTGCACTTCTCTCGAAACATTGCGGATATATAATGAAACAAGTTCTCTTGGTAGCTTGGCAACAATATTTTGCAAAACAAGGGGTATGTTTCCCGTTACTGCAGTGGCACAGCAAGGTGGTAGCGCCCCTTCCCACTCAGCATCGTCAGTTACCGTTATCTATTGGCACTGCTTTCTCGACAGTGCATCCGCAAATTTGTTGGTCCCCCCCCCCCCCCCCATGTGTTCTACCTGGAAGTCGAACTCTTGCAATAACAATGCCCAGCGAGTGAGTTTGCTCTTCCTGTTATGCATTCCCTCTAGCCAAACTAAACATCTGTTGTCTGTTTTAAGTGTGAATTTTCTGCCTAACAAATATGGCCTGTACTTTCGTAGTGCGGGTACAATTGCCAAACATTCTTGCTCGTTAACATGGTACTTTCTCTCAGCATTACCAAACTTTGCACTGTGACACTTCATGATGTGTTTTTGTCCCTGTTCACCTACTTGATAAAGCACTGCTCCAATGCCCTCCTGGCTCGTGTCTGTTTGTACTACGACTGGCAGTTACGGGTTAAATCTAGCTAGTGGTTGATAGTTGAGAAAAGAAAGTTTTATTTCTTTGAATGATTGTTCCACTTGAGGTGTCCATGCAAATTTACGTTTTTCCGATAACAACTCAGTCAATGGTGCACTAATAACAGAACAATTCGGAACAAACTCTCGTAACCAATTTAGCAATCTGAAAAACTTCCTAACTTGTTTCAGCGACCTGGGGGTTGGTTTTTCCTGGATCTATTGTACGTGTCCGTCCCCTGTGACATGATGATGTAGAAATTCCATTTTACTCATTCTCAATGTACACATGTTGATCTTACACATTGACGCATGCTGGTTAAGTTTAACTGGCACATGTGATGAATTTTTTTTAGCCAGACCAAAAGCGGGATGGTTTACTCTGGTTCTATGGTATGAGGTGAGGGGTGTAGGCGATTGTTTACTTATTCAGTCATTTTGGGTGTTGCGGTTGAAGAGGGTTTCACCTACTAGCGGCGAGCTTGGTCTACTCCGAAGCGGCGATTCCAGTAGTTATCTTCATAGCTCCAGAAGTTCGGGTTTGCCCAGCTGTATCTGGCCTCTGTCCGGTTTGGCAACCCTCTTACCACCGGGTGGTATGAAGGGTGAATGCAAATGCACGGTGGGAAGACGATTACCAATACTGAAGTTGGCGCTACTGCTTGTCGTCTAAGTTGGGCGGCATAGTCCTGTTCCGCCTGCCTGTCCTGCGTAGAATGAGGTAATACTATCCACGGTTTGATAGCAACATGAGCCAGGTATCGCTCTCTATGCCTCTTGCCACTCCTTACCTTGTAAGGCATACGGCGCACTGGTCTGATAGCCTACACAGTGGACTTAAACAGGAACTCTAATTAAAGTGTAGCCCGATAGATACTTGCCAGCACGAGCTCGATAGGAGTCATCACTGATCCCCCACGCAGGCTGATAAGGGACGTGGAGCCTTGCGGGCCACCAAGCCTCTACTGGTTGTGCGTTCGCACCGGGTTGGGCGGCAACCCCCAGGATAAGGTCACTTCAGCGCTAACTTAATGCTCAAAGTGAGAGATAACCTGAGCTTGTAGTCCCTCCCTGCACGAAGGTGTTTCTAGTGGTTGAGGTGCTACTATTTCTCCTCACAAGAATTGACTTAGTTCTCGGGGGTTGGGAAGAAACAGAGAGCAGTCTAATGTGGATGTCAGTACTCTGGGTTCCTGTTGGCGGTGCACGTCGTAATCTGTTCCCGACTGTCACACAGACAAGTACCCTGTAAATGAAAAGCAGAAGGGTTGTTAACAATGGGTGTTTAGTGGAGATGAAATAAACACTTGACCTTGTCCTACCCCTAATCAGACCTTGGAGAGCTGCAGGTAACTGCGGTTCCAGGTGTAGGCGAGGTGGTTCTAGTAAAAATGGGGAGTAACTGGTTCTAGACGAATGCAAAAGTATTTAAAGTCAAACTGACTAAAAAAAGGGTATCTGGAGGAGACAAAGTGAAGTTAAGTAAATGTGTATGTGTTCGATGCATATCAATGTGTGGTGGGTAGTCACTGGGGGCGTACTCATAGCTTCTGAAGTTCCCGGAGGTCCAGCACTGAATTAGTGCTCTGGGATGTCACGAGAGGGTTTGAGAAGAATGAACTGCCCGAGCCCGCAGCGTCTGGTCTTATAAAAGTGAGGCTTGTAGGCTGCCGGCACCAGCTGCGGGGAGGGTTAGCATACTGGCTGGTCAGCATTTCTGCTTTGTGCCTCTTTGATGGCGCTCGGCCTTGCCCAGTGGCGGGCAGCTTGTAGACTCTGTGAGCAGGATAGAGGGGGAGGGGGGAGCCTGCCAGGTTGCGTAACCTTCAGGTAGAGAACATCCACCCATTGTTCCTGTTGCCTGGTAGAGTAGGCAGCCGAGACATGTGGAAAATTATCTCTCTCCTTCTGGATTGATGGAAGTAGGAACATTTAGCGATGAGTCAAAATCGTTGTTATTTATTAGGTTGAGTGGCATCAATTAGCCCCCCCTTCCACCTCCACCATTGCGATGAATACTCATCATGGAATAGGTGGTGGAGAAAGGCGAAGGCCCCCTCTCTGGAGGGTCTAGAAGGTCTGGGTAGATGTCGGTAGACGTGGTGAGGCAGATAGCATGAAAAAAATTTTCCCGTCAGGTAGGCGGGACCCGTAAGTTTGGGTGGCTTGACTGCTGTAGCGGCGTGTGTTCTGTGCACTCCGGTTGCTCAGCCGACAAAGCGAAACGTGTGACTCATGGAGTGGTGCCGGCTGGCCGGCGACCTTCTATATCTATCTATCTATCTACTATCTATCTATATATCTATCTATCTATCTATATCTATCTATCTATATCTATCTATCTATATCTATCTATCTATCTATATCTATCTATCTATCTATATCTATCTATCTATATCTATCTATCTATCTATATCTATCTATCTATCTATATCTATCTATCTATATCTATCTATATCTATCTATCTATATCTATCTATCTATATCTATCTATCTATATATATCTATATCTATCTATCTATATCTATCTATCTATATCTATCTATCTATATCTATCTATCTATCTCTCTCTCTACCTATCTCTCTCTCTACCTATCTCTCTCTCTACCTATCTCTCTCTACCTCTCTCTCTCTCTCACTCTCTCTCTCTCTCACTCTCTCTCTCTCTCACTCTCTCTCTCTCACTCTCTCTCTCTCACTCTCTCTCTCACTCTCTCTCTCACACTCACTCTCACTCTCGCACTCACTCTCGCACTCACTCTCGCACTCACTCTCGCACTCACTCTCGCACTCACTCTCGCACTCACTCTCGCACTCACTCTCGCACTCACTCTCGCACTCACTCTCGCACTCACTCTCGCACTCACTCTCACACTCACTCTCACACTCACTCTCACACTCACTCTCACTCTCACTCTCACACTCACTCTCACTCTCACTCTCACTCTCTCTCTCTCTCTCTCTCTCTCTCTCTCTCTCTCTCTCTCTCTCTCTCTCTCTCTCTCTCTCTCTCTCTCTCTCTCTCTCTTTTTTGTGTGGGTGGCGGGTGGGCATCCTCTGTCCCTCGCCCTGGTTGTCTGACTTTACTGATGCTGCGAGAACATGTATTCCCCCCGTCAAAGATTACTGGGTTAGAAAGCCACGTGTGATGGGTGTACCAATGGCCTACATTTTAACACGTGCAACTTTTCCTCACATACAGCTAAGAAAGTACCTGGGTCTTCTGCATCCAGTCCCGCAACAATATGTTCCTATCCAGTCCTGTCAGACCCTGCGGCGTGTACGTGACTACAACTGGTGGCGCCCATGGGCTTACTCTCTGGTGTGCTGTCTCTACAGAGTTCGTATTATGGCACTCGTTACAGTTTATCACTCCGTTATGGAAAGTTACATACTCATCCGGCACGACGCTTACACTGTTGACACGCAGCCCATTTCGTTCTCGCCCCGTCACATCTGGTATGCATGCACAGGCGTCATTCTAACTGCGTTGACGCAATATCCGACGTGCATAGGCATAGCAGTTGTTCCCACAGTTTCTAACAGATTTAATTAATTTAACCGACCACAATGCATGGATCGTTTGACCGGCATGTCCAAATTTGTCACGTTCGCGGGTGTCGCGGATGCCAACGCGGACATCTTCGTGCCTTCTCGCGGTTGCTCTGACGTGTGTCTGCCATTTTAACGCGGTTGATGTAATTCTAATGAACACTGTAGAGGGACGCCAGCAGTGTTTCCCATACACAGCATCCCTGATTCTCAAAGTGCGGTGTATGGGAAACATCGCTGGTGCCCATCTACAGTAATTAAATAGTGTCTTTGTTCATCTCGTGTCTCACTCGACAGCGTCACATAATGCACAATGACATGCATTCTAGAAGCTTGCTCACTTATCTATTCTGGGTTTTCTTCGTAATTTTCAGGGCCATCACCTTTAAATTGTTAGCATTTAAAGTGTAAACTGTTTAATGTATCTGTCTGTAGGCCACTGCATTGCTAATATGTCTGAAATTTTCTTACACTCCAACGGGATACGTGCCTATAGGGTACGTTGGTGCATGTCAAGTAACACTAGACATGTGGCCTGAAATTGTACTGTTTGCATAGAAACTCCAAGAAGAAACAGTCATGCCGTCACCCTACCCTCGACGTTGGATTTTACTGTTGGCTGAGACATCGCTACCCTTCAGGAAGGTCAAGTTAGTGCCTTGGTTTGCCAATGGAGGGTAGCAATCAGTCTACTGCAGCAGCATCCAGCCTCTCACAGAGGCGATAAGGAATGTCAATGCCTCCAGCAGAGGCAATAAGAAATGAAAGGCACCTCTTCAGAACATGAATATTCAACCCTTGCGGAGAGGGGTTAACCACCCCCTCACCCCTCTGAGAGCCAGCAAGCTTGGAAATTTAGTACAGAAGGGGGAGCCAACCCTGGCTCTGGGTAGGTGCTGCCCCCTCCAGCTTGCAAAGGCTGGAGAACTTTCGTTAAGGGCGCTGACCTCTAGACACCTTGGTGAACACACTTTAGAAGTACATCTTCGGAAACGTCGTCACGTCTAGTCTCCAGTGTAAATGGTCAACAACCCTTCTCTCTAAGTTTGTAAAGGCCGGAAAACTGTCATAAGGGTGCTGACCACTAGGCCTTTTAGCGAACGCATTTCGGAAGATGGATCCTGAGACTCTCCACTTCGCAACAACCATCAGCAGCCAACCCGCAGATCCTGCCACTGCTTGGTCGACTCCATTCAGAGTCTCCTGAAGATGTCTTCCTGCTACTTCCACTCACCTGGTAAACATCCAGCAGCAGTTCTCTGGTAGTAGGTCATGCCGATGTCCCTTCTGGACCTCTAGGTTCCTTCAGAACACGTCCCAGTTAGGCTAGGCACTGTTAAATGCTCTAGTTAATCATAATTCCAGTTCTTAATTTCACACCTAGTTCTTTCACAGGTCGCCAGTTTACCACACATGATCGCCCATCTTTATTACTAACTCCAGCCAACCCTCTTCTCCATGCAGTGCGCCAACATACCGAAACCAAAATCCGTAACAACCTGGTTGTATGCAGGGTTGAAAGTCTGTCCATAAACTCCTGCTGCGATGTAGCTGCATGTGAGTAATGTGTGTGAGAGGCTGTAGTAACATGTGCTAGTCCAGCTTGTGAAATTGAGAGAGAGGACTATGCGGGAAGTGAAGCATCAGCGTAGTGTTAGGGGCAATGATTGGCCTATGTAGCAATCCTCATATCATTTCTACATCTCTAGTTATAGAATAAAATAAAGGTGGTAAGTGGATGTCAGTAGCGTTTGTATTTGAAATAAACATCATCAATCAAATTTACATTTGAGATATGTGGTAAGGTAACTCAGTTGTCAAAATCTTTCATGTGAATGTAAGGGTTAAATCATTTATTATATTGAAACTGATGTAATTTTAATTTCACTGGTATCAGTATTTGTAAAGTTCAGTATTTGTAAAGTATTTCTTACTGCCAAAATTTTTAACAACTTCAACTGGCCTACTGTGAAACAAATAAAAATGATACTCTGCAACCGAGGTGGAGACCAGCGGCGGCACGGTAGGTGTGAAGTGAAGTGGTCACACACAACAGTGACAGCTCACCACGACTCGGGCCAAAGTAGCCGCCCAGCTGAAGGCAGCGGAACAGGAACACAGCCATGGCCGTGCGCTGGAAGAAGTCTTCTGGGGTACGCTTGTCTTCGTGCCCAACTAGCTGGTAGACGGTTGTGTAGTCGCTGCCTCTATACTGCTTCTGTGTGTTGGCCCCCGCATCCACCTGCAAGAGAGATGCACATACCTTCCGTCATGACATCAACAATAATTGAAAATAGTAAATTATATGTTAATTTTATATGCAATATAACAAATTCTAAAAAATTAATAAAAAATAAAGTATGGTTAGTTGTACTTGTTGAAAAAAAAAACACACACACACACACACACAGTTCCTTAACAATTTGCAGCATGTGCACATTTCTGGTGTTCGAGACCTGCTAAACTTTTGTACCTTATATACACCATTATAGGTACTTCATTCCTGTTGGTCTCTGCTTTCCCTCTTACCATAGTGCTATTGATTCACACTAAATTTGACACCACACTTCATTGAACAAAGTTTATTACTGTCTTACTGTCAGGAAATAAATTGCAGAGTTCATTTGTGTTGGTGTGCACGTGCGTGCATGTGTGTGTGTCTATGTATGTAATACAGTCTGTATTACAATCTTCCACTGTTATAAATAATTGTTTTTATTCACAGTAATTAGTGTTTAAGTGTTGTAAAGAACTTTTATGTTCCTAACAAGCATTAACAAAACAATGAAAATATACCTATGCACATTTTGTCAGTGACAGAGAAATTATCTTTTTAAGGAGAGTTACACTACTCTGGCATAATGTTTGAAGTCAAGTGATAAAGTAAAAGTGAGAGACACTATGGTCAGTTCCCTCACTGGACTAGCCAGCAACTAGCTGAGAAGAGAGGTTCCACACCTGCGACAAGAGTGGTCTCATGTCCAGGAAGTAGCTGGGAGTGCGCTGTGAGAGGATGCGGAGAGCCATCAGTGAGGTGACTGATGCTCCAGACGCCCACAGCGCCTCTGTGATGGAGCACTCACAGCCATGATAGGAACGCAGTGCTTGCTCCTGGCAGGCTAAACTGCAGAATGCCACGTTGCAGCAGCGACGACATGGCACAAGGGACACCAGCCTGGGGGAACCACACAGTACTTTCCCTCACATACATACTTACACCTGCAGGCTTGCAAGAACACCTCCTTGTCTCATACACATTTTCTCCCTACACTTCACCTCTTGTGCAACACATTCTGAACAGATGTTGTTTATGTAAGATGATAAAAAATCTACACTAAGCAGTGTTGCTTACCTTAGTTTTAGAAGATGATGTTAATAAGGCTAAATACTTGTCACAGTAATCAGTTGTTAGTAACGCTGGTTAGTGGAGCTTCTGCAAACAGAGAAAATTATATTCCACTATGCACAGACACAGTACTTCTAGGAGAGTAGTAGGGCAACCAAGTATTCTGTGGAACACTCACCTGCAATTCTCTGTTGTGCTAGGTATCCCGAAATCTTACAATGGCTTAAAAGTTTCACTGCTAGATTAATTTTGATTTCAAAGTTAAGTATGTAAAAGCAATACGTTGGTTTTGAACAGAGATTTAAATTAAAAACATGAACAAAGTAAGTGTAAGAACTTGTTCATGCTATTCACGAGAGACAGACTCATTTCTGCTCACTTTTTGAAGCAGTGGGTGCAGTGGTCAGGAGCATACTCTGCCAGCAGGACAGCACAGTATGGCTGCTCCACCAACACAGTCTCCCCCGGAGCAATGTCCCTCTTTACAGCGGCATATCTCCCCATTTCCTGGCTCTTCTCAATAACAATTGCCGAGCTGGCTGACGGGTGCGTCTTGCTTGCATTCCCGCTCAGCGCAGGGGTGTGGCCGGTGGACGTCGGCAGGGACGCTGCACATAGCACGCCCCCGGGAAACACATATCCAATCTCAACACAAGGAAAAATTCAACCACACCACAGACTGCAACTTACCATTGTCTAGTTGTTTGTTCTTCATGAGAATAGCGATCATTATCTGGATATCTTTCTGAGTCTTAATCCTCTTATCTGGCGGCATTTTTGCAGCCAAATCCAAACAAGTCAGTGTCGCTTTAAAAGCTTCCAGTGCATCTTTCAACTGGTTGGTTGCCAATAAACATCTGGCTCTTCTGTAAAATAAAAATAATTTCTCAGTGAAAACAACTGAATAACACACAACTTAAACACAATGTCTCAGCAACTATACGCTGATCACGGTAAAGTGAGCACTTTTAAGGTGCTTATGAAATTTTCCTTTCATCCAATTTCCATTTTCCTGCTACTTTTCAATATAAACATTGCAATCTGAACAATAAACACACTGTGTAAATTTCACCTCCATCAATATTTACTGCCTGAGGCTGCAGTAAGATATATATATATATATTAGTGGTTAATGCCTGTTGGGAGGTTCTTAAAAAGTGCCCACTTTATCGTGAACAGCCTATAGTGAACAATAAGGAAGCACAGGTTCTTGGAGTCTCCAAGAAAGTATGTTTGGATCATTACAACCATATTGCTCAGCAAAAACCTCATGATGATATGCATTGTGTCTAAATAATTTGCATTGTGTCAAAATATTTTCCAACACATTTTGGCTCCTCCTTTCTAACTTTCTTTTTATGAAGCCAGATTTTCTGGGTATATAAAGCACACTAGTACAAACAATATTAAGTAGTGAATGATGATAAACCTGAAACAACACTGAAATGTAAGTTAATACAATCAAAATTTAACTTCAAATGAAAAATAAAATGAAAATCCAGCATAGTACACCATTTTATTTGTGAAGCCATGACTAAGAATATGTACTGTAAATTTTTGACCCAAGCTGTAATAAATATATAGGCCTACACGTTTAATTCAATGGTTCCCTAACGTACTGAACTAGAGGGTGGCAAGAGTTGACCATGATGCATTATCTGACAATACCACACACTCGACTGTCTCATCTGAACACGCCTTCACTTCAACTAAGGCAACAATAAGCATTATTACATACACGTCCATCAAGTTTGTACTATATACTCTTAACTCTAAACCAGCCGCCACATCAACCTCCCCGAAGGGAAACTGTACTATCGGCTGAGCCAGCTGCTCACTGTCACGTAGTTCTACAATGCGCCAAGGGATGGCACCACTAGTACAAAGGGATGATGCTCGCAGCATCAGCAGAAAACACTAGCAGACAGCTTGAGGAGCGGCGCTTGCCACCCCCTGCACCCCCGCACCTTAAGGGCCCGCAGACAAGGAGAATATAAGTTTGTGCGCTGCCCGAAGATGGCAGTACACCTAGCTTCTTCCACCGCTCTGAACTGAGCCGGAAGAAGCCTACTCCAGCAGCTCTCTCTAACACTCCTGGTGCTAGAGCTCCCTGCTGATCACCAGGTCCTCACGATTTACCAGAAGCTCTTCAGCGACTTCAACAACATCTTCAAGACTTTCCAGAGGTTCTTCACCACCAGATGCAAAAGACATTGTCAACCCTCTTGCCTTGCCTGCTGGTAACAGTGATTGCGCCAACACTACCGCCTCTGGTAGAGGTTCTTGACGGTCCCTTCTGGACACCTCTCGCTTGCCTTACTTGCTGGTAATGGCAATCTCAACACCACTACTGTTCTGGTAGTGGTCCTAAACAATCCCTTCTGGGCAATGGTTAGATTAGTTAGGGTCAGTTATTTTCAATAGTTATCTAGCCAGACTGCCTTGTTCAGTAAGGACCAGGTCTCATTCACCTGGATTCATGTACTCTAAATTCAGTTCAACTCAATGATAGTTTAGAAGGTAGTACGGGCCATCACGTATGTTCTTCTTATAACATATAAGTAGTCTTGTTTACTTTAGAGCTCTCATTTCATAGTGTAACTGTGTTAGTCCTATGTAGAAACCATGCCCACCAGAGTGATGCAGTAGACCGCACTCAACCAAAGTAGGAACCATAGTGTAGACTGTAGGCTCCCTTTACAGGGATGCACATATGACAACCACACACCCATTAGAAGGCCACTCATACTGTGCACCACGTGTACAGTAAGGTAGAGCTATCACCACTTGAAACACATCCACAAGGCGGCTAGTCGGTTAGGCCGACCTATACTCCGCCCACCGCTCTGAACTGGGCCATAGGGAATAAGAGTTGGTTCTGGAGGTCTGACCCCTGTTGAAAACCACACCCAAGCGTCGTTGACGTGCAGCCGGAGGAAACTCACTGCTCTGTATGCACCGCTCTGAACTGGGCCGGACTGTGGCCTTGGAAGTACACAAGCTAGGGACCATCGTTACCTACTTCACTCTAGCAAGGCTGGTAGTTGTACATTCCTTATGTTATTTACTTGGAAGAGTGGTGTTCAGTGGAACAGAGAAGTGCAGCTAACGTCTCCAAAGCCAGCCCATTGCAACCGCAGTGACCAGCTCCCACTGCACTTGCAGCCTAACCCCACAGACTGAGCTCACGCCCCCCCCCCCCCCCAGCTAGAGAGGCCTCACTTACCAGCTCCCTCCCAACACTCATCAAGACTGCCGGATACACTCACCCAATAGTCGTCACCATCGCAGGGGCGAGGACATACCCTTTGGCATTGCCAACCCCTGTTTCGGGGATACCAGCCCCTCCTGGGCCCCGACCAGCTCCATCAACAGCAATGCCGCCTCAGCACCAGGTCACAGCACCAGCAGCCAGCTACAAATACTGCAGTTGGGACAGCAGCCACCCCGGGCCACCATCCAATCAGGTAAATCTGTGGCAGTGTGCCCGCCATATCGCCAGACTGTGAAAACGACATTGGACTTTGTGTCCAGTAGATAGGCCATGCACCCTGCTCTCTACATCGGCCATGCTCCAATCCATAATCATTATTAACCGAGGTCACAAATTCTCATGTTACTGGCGACCCGGACAAAAACTGTAACTGACCGATGTAACCCACCTCAGCCAAAGGCTGTCGTGTGTCAGAGTGAAAAATTCATTTTCAGTTGCTAACATCCAAGTTAAGAGAATAAGTACAGTATCAGATACTGGGTAGCTACAATTAAAATGATTTAAATGAGATAAGCATAACTATAAAAGCAAACATGAAAATAGTATTGTTTCCAAGATGGAATGTTGTAAGATAGTGACTAAATGGAAATCCACACTGTGTCACAACCTCATCCTATGTGCTACAAGTGATCAGACTGCTACTCTCCCACCTAGGTGAACCGGGTTCAATTCCCGGCAGGGTCGCTCCTGGATTTTCACGTGTGGGAATTGTGCCAGACAATGCCCCTGGTCAGTTGGTTTACTTGGAGATCTCCTGTTCTCCCCACCCTTCCATTCCAGCACTGCTCCAAACTCACCTTACTTCATCCTCATCGACTTTGAAGATCTCAATGTTAAGAGTTGTTCAAATCCCTCCACTCCACTTTCCATAGTACTAATTAGCACAAATGAAGCTAATATAACTACAATATTAGTAAAGAGGTATATTTATCCCGAGTATTTATTCAATTTATAAATTAAAATGTTAAAACGACATATTTTTATTTTTGGAAATGCTCAGTTTTATTTTAGATCAAATAAAATGTCAATTGAAAATGTACATTTAGACTCAACGTGACTCAACGTCTGAAGCAGTGACTTTGTTATTGCAGGCCGGAAGCACTTACTTAGGGTGGCTGGTGGCCCGACTTACTTTAGTACCAGGGCCTTTCCTGAATATAATATAGGTAGTGTAGCCTGTTGGCTAGGTATAAAGTCAATTACTGGTTTGGCTATGGACCGGGCAGTTGGCTTTGGTACCGGTTCCATACCTCCACAGGCGCTTGGTTTGTTGGGCAGAACTGCGGGCTTACTGGCTGCGGTGCGGCTGCCGACGGCGAACCTCGGCGGGCTGGGATAACGATGGATGGAAAACCACGAGCAGACCAATCCAATGGGCACCTTCTCTCACTGTCTGAAGGTAGCAACGATGGAGTGTGGTGTCCCTGGAACCTTCTGGGGAGCTGAAAACAGAGAAAGGGAGGGAGCTGGGGGGTGAAGCCCCACAGACTTACGGGCAGCCTGAGCTCATTCCCAGGGTGACTCTTGGCTAAGTGCCTTACTGGTCTGGGTGCAGCTCCAGGTAGCTTGGTAGGTAGAGGTAGTCTTCCTCTCCTTCAGGTCCTTCCTGCCTCACTTGGTAGGTAGAGGTAGTCTTCCTCTCCTTCAGGTCCTTCCTGCTTCACTTGGTAGGTAGAGGTAGTCTTCCTCTCCTTCAGGTCCTTCCTGCCTCACTTGGTAGGTAGAGGTAGTCTTCCTCTCCTTCAGGTCCTTCCTGCCTCACTTGGTAGGTAGAGGTAGTCTTCCTCTCCTTCAGGTCCTTCCTGCCTCACTTGGTAGGTAGAGGTAGTCTTCCTCTCCTTCAGGTCCTTCCTGCCTCACTTGGTAGGTAGAGGTAGTCTTCCTCTCCTTCAGGTCCTTCCTGCCTCACTTGGTAGGTAGAGGTAGTCTTCCTCTCCTTCAGGTCCTTCCTGCCTCACTTGGTAGGTAGAGGTAGTCTTCCTCTCCTTCAGGTCCTTCCTGCCTCACTTGGTAGGTAGAGGTAGTCTTCCTCTCCTTCAGGTCCTTCGTGCCTCACTTGGTAGGTAGAGGTAGTCTTTCTCTCCTTCAGGTCCTTCCTGCCTCACTTGGTAGGTAGAGGTAGTCTTTCTCTCCTTCAGGTCCTTCCTGCCTCACTTGGTAGGTAGAGGTAGTCTTCCTCTCCTTCAGGTCCTTCCTGCCTCACTTGGTAGGTAGAGGTAGTCTTTCTCTCCTTCAGGTCCTTCGTGCCTCACTTGGTAAAGGGCATTAGGTTCAAAACCTGGTATCAGCAGATAGGAGTAGGCAACGTGCAGTCTTGGCAACTGGGCCGATGCCAAGCATAACCTTATTCCCCAACCAGCAATGCACACGGTGCGGTGGTTGGAGAGAGGGTTCTCTTGGAATCATTCCAATTGCTCTGATGCATGATGGTCCCAGAGCGGACAGGCCCAACTCACAGCCAGGCAAGTACTCCCTCCGGCAACTCACGTGGTGCGGTGGACAGAATACAAGCTGGTATAGTGATCTCTCCTCTCTAGGGGTGTATGATTAGTGATTGTGGCTCTACCGTTAGATACACGCAGTGCACCGAATGAGTGGCCATCGAATGGTGTGTGTTTACTGACGTACAAGTCCCTGAGAGGGAGCTCGCAGTCCTACACTAGATGGTAAAATGGTATTGTTCAAACCCCGATCTCCTGCTCCATTCTGACAGGACGTGGTGTCTACTATGGATTCTAGGCATACTCAAGGAAACGAGAAAACAATGTAGGTTAGGAACGTATTTATCCTAACAGGAATAAAATACTGTAACCTCTACTATATTTTGACTACCTCGAGCTGACCGGAAGTAGTAAACTATGCTATCTAAGTTAAGGGGACCTGGTTCTAGACTACAGGGTGGCCGTTTCGACTAAGGAAGCTAAATAAACTTTCCTTGTCTATGCTGTGTCACATGTCCTGAAAGAACTTAGGGGGCCCACTTCCTAAAGGGAGCGTAGCCGTTGCAGTGAGCAAACGACTAGGGTAGCAGATGTCTTCTAGAAGTTTTGCAGAGAAGGGGTTCTGGAATAAGTTGCTGTACACAGAGGTGATGCTGAAGAGCTTCTAGGCGGTGAAGGCAGTGATTGGTCAGAGAACTCTAGCGCACGAGGTGGTAAAGTGAGCTGCTAGCGCTGAAGTGGCTCTTACAAGAGTCGACAAACAACTGGAGTTTTCGGCTGGTGCACTGCAATATATTCCTCTCAGCATAAGGCCTGCCGGGTCCTGGAGTGGGGGTACGATACGAATTTGTCTTGAGGGGAGGATGGGCAAGGCTTGCTTGCTTACTGACTGCTGATGATGAAACATACAACCCTGTCACGTCTGTAATAATCCCTGCAACCATGGTTTATCCTGTAGCCGCTCTGGTAGAAATTAGACAATTCCCAACCCCGTTCAATGCAGTTTTGACGTGAAGGCATGACGTGACGAGATTTGGGCGGCTCTTAACAGCGAGGTCTTGAGAGCTGATGAGGGTGGTTGAAGTGAATATGAAGCGGCACCGGAATGAAGGGGTGGAGGAAATGGGAGATCCCCAAGAAAACCAGCCGACCAACGGCATCGTCCGGCACGATTCCCACTTGCAAAGATCCGGTGACCCGGCTGGGTATTGAACCCGGTTCGCCTTGGTGGGAGGCAAGCGTACTAATCGCTCACCCACCGTGGCCCCAATGCGGTTTAGAGAGAGGTGCATAGATGAAGCAAAGTTATTTATCTTCTTAGGCAGTAAGCATCACAAGTCAATATAATTGAAGAATACTTGTTTATCTTGTCACTTATTTTGATATAATTTCCAGATCATGCTTTATTAAAGGCTGTTCATGATAAAATGAGCACTTCTGAAATCAACCTAAGAAAAAAGTCCCTGCTACTAACGTCAAATATTTTAACGGGCGCACTGAGTGACATGCCCCCTAGTAAAGTTAGTAATGATTGGTGGAAAGTAGTTCCATAATGTAACATTGAATAAAAAGTGTTAGGTAACCATCTGTGATAACTTAAATTATTTGTTTCGCTTTCTGTTTTTTTAATTCAACGAAGTATAAAAATTACCAGATTTGTAAAATATTGTATTTACAATTATTTGACGGTTTCACCTGACATGAATAAAGTGCTGAGGACCATGGTAATGTTAATTTTACATAAGGCGGAAAATACACAACGTGCATACAAGTAGATCTTAAGCAGGGCTTTCGAAAGTGCTCATTTTACAGTGAACTGCCTAAATATGAGTTAAGAGTACCTAAAATATTTGGTTTATTTTAATAGTTATTTTCATAGAGATTCATTTGTTTCTAGACAGTATTAAGTATTAACTTTTATTTTTAATTTCTTCCTAGAGGGTATAAAGCAATTTAATATTTATTAAACAATAGTACTCTACTGTAGCTGCCAAGCACCATGTCGTATTAGCAGAACCTCATTTTGTGCCCGGCTGCATAGCCACAAGGCATCAGGACAAGGAAATTACCCCATCAAGCTGCAGCATACTTGCAGGTATTCACCTGGATTGAATTTACGTTTGTTACCGCTAGGGTGCATGGCCTGGTAACCGTTTCTCTATTTAGGAATTACTAGTCCTCAGCGGAGTCCATTCTGAGGAAAAGTAATCACTAGACACTGTTGTGGCTTCTCAGACAGTGTACCTGTGCAAGGCTTCCCTGTTCCCACAATCCCAGGGATTGTTGGAAAGGCTGGCCGGTACTAGTGAAGGGTCTGTGTAAAACAGCATATAATTCGGATGAGCAAACCCCCATGGAATACTTGCAAATACATTACAAGTATAACTACAAGGTACTACGACTACATGGAAGGTACTCAAGTTAAAGTTCCACTCACGTTTTTATTTTCAAAGAAAATGAAAATGTGGTGAGAGCACTCTAGCTCCGGGTCAGCGATGCGGGTTTCAGACCTCGAAAGCTATAGTTAGGATGGTCGGAGGAGGCGACCAACTCAACAAGAGAATGCTTTTGAGAATTACTGTGGCAGAATCTCTTGCAGTGATTTGTACGTGTTGAAGAAAACAATGTAACTGTATCGCTGACACTCGCTTGGTAAACTAAGCATGAAAGTGGCAGGATGGTAGTCTTTACAAAGACTGGGATAGGAACCACTGCAACTAAAAGTAATTACAGGGGGTGTAGAGTTGCGGGTACGTAGAGGAATATCTCCTAACTGACATAGTCTTACCCTACCGCAAGCTGTGCTGATTTGTACCGTTGACAGGGGAATTGTTCTGAGCAGTGCGTGCTGGAATGACGGCAACAATACAATACTTGACACAATGAATGGGGTGTATGCCTGAGCAATGCATGCTGGGCACTGTGACAGTTAAGCTAAGCGTAGAACGGGATGATCCGTTCCGAGCAACAAGTGCTGGAAAAGACTGTTCAATTTAATTTGATCCAAGCAGTGCGTACTGGAACCAAAAACTGGTGGCAATGTAATCAGATCCAGAGTGACGTGCGCTGTGATTGAAGACTGGGTAGAGATGAGTGCCGTCTCAGCTTATATGCTAGTCGTGGACCGGTGCCCAATGCTAATTGGCTGGTGCCACTAGGACGAGGGGTGGTCGCTCAGTGGGGGATGCGAATGCATGACTTGCCTCTGCGACGTCACCGGCTGGCTGAAAGGTGATGCAAAACAAAAGACAAGTGATAATACTACTAGTGTGCTCTAGCACGGAGTAAATGAACTTGCTTGTCCTCCTAGCATGATTACGGTGGACCGGTGAATAGTAAAAGACAAGTGATAATACTACCAGTGTTCTCTAGCACGGAGTAAATGAACTTGCTTGTCCTCCTAGCATGATTACGGTGGACCGGTGAATAGTAAAAGACAAGTGATAATACTACTAGTGTGATCTAGCACGGAGTAAATGAACTTGCTTGTCCTCCTAGCATGATTACGGTGGACCGTGTGAATAGTAAAAGACAAGTGATAATACTACTAGTGTGCTCTAGCACGGAGTAAATGAACTTGCTTGTCCTCCTAGCATGATTACGGTGGACCGGTGAATAGTAAAAGACAAGTGATAATACTACTAGTGTGCTCTAGCACGGAGTAAATGAACTTGCTTGTCCTCCTAGCATGATTACGGTGGACCGGTGAATAGTAAAAGACAAGTGATAATACTACTAGTGTGCTCTAGCACGAAGTAAATGAACTTGCTTGTCCTCCTAGCATGATTACGGTGGACCGGTGAATAGTAAAAGACAAGTGATAACACTACTAGTGTGATCTAGCACGGAGTAAATGAACTTGCTTGTCATCTTAGCATGATTACGGTGGACCGGTGAATAGTAAAAGTAAAAGACAAGTGATAATACTACTAGTGTTCTCTAGCACGGAGTAAATGAACTTGCTTGTCCTCCTAGCATGATTACGGTGGACCGGTGAATAGTAAAAGACAAGTGATAATACTACTAGTGTGCTCTAGCACGGAGTAAATGAACTTGCTTGTCCTCCTAGCATGATTACGGTGGACCGGTGAATAGTAAAAGACAAGTGATAATACTACTAGTGTGCTCTAGCACGAAGTAAATGAACTTGCTTGTCCTCCTAGCATGATTACGGTGGACCGGTGAATAGTAAAAGACAAGTGATAACACTACTAGTGTGATCTAGCACGGAGTAAATGAACTTGCTTGTCCTCCTAGCATGATTACGGTGGACCGGTGAATAGTAAAAGACAAGTGATAACACTACTAGTGTGATCTAGCACGGAGTAAATGAACTTGCTTGTCATCTTAGCATGATTACGGTGGACCGGTGAATAGTAAAAGTAAAAGACAAGTGATAATACTACTAGTGTTCTCTAGCACGGAGTAAATGAACTTGCTTGTCCTCCTAGCATGATTACGGTGGACCGGTGAATAGTAAAAGACAAGTGATAATACTACTAGTGTGCTCTAGCACGGAGTAAATGAACTTGCTTGTCCTCCTAGCATGATTACGGTGGACCGGTGAATAGTAAAAGACAAGTGATAATACTACTAGTGTGCTCTAGCACGAAGTAAATGAACTTGCTTGTCCTCCTAGCATGATTACGGTGGACCGGTGAATAGTAAAAGACAAGTGATAATACTACTAGTGTGATCTAGCACGGAGTAAATGAACTTGCTTGTCCTCCTAGCATGATTACGGTGGACCGGTGAATAGTAAAAGACAAGTGATAATACTACCAGTGTTCTCTAGCACGGAGTAAATGAACTTGCTTGTCCTCCTAGCATGATTACGGTGGACCGGTGAATAGTAAAAGACAAGTGATAATACTACTAGTGTGATCTAGCATGGAGTAAATGAACTTGCTTGTCCTCCTAGTATGATTACGGTGGACTGGTGAATAGTAAAAGACAAGTGATAATACTACTAGTGTGATCTAGCACGGAGTAAATGAACTTGCTTGTCCTCCTAGCATGATTACGGTGGACCGGTGAATAGTAAAAGACAAGTGATAATACTACCAGTGTTCTCTAGCACGGAGTAAATGAACTTGCTTGTCCTCCTAGCATGATTACGGTGGACCGGTGAATAGTAAAAGACAAGTGATAATACTACTAGTGTGATCTAGCATGGAGTAAATGAACTTGCTTGTCCCCTAGTATGATTACGGTGGACTGGTGAATAGTAAAAGACAAGTGATAATACTACTAGTGTGATCTAGCACGGAGTAAATGAACTTGCTTGTCATCTTAGCATGATTACGGTGGACCGGTGAATAGTAAAAGTAAAAGACAAGTGATAATACTACTAGTGTTCTCTAGCACGGAGTAAATGAACTTGCTTGTCCTCCTAGCATGATTACGGTGGACCGGTGAATAGTAAAAGCTGCAAGGCAGACAGTACAATCTACTTTTTAACGTAATCATTTCAAGCTTCAACCTCCGTGCAAAGGACCTGAGGAATTGGACTGAAGTCGTTAAAAATTATATCTCAAAAAGCATAATCCGTCACATTTTAAATATAAACAAATAAGAAATATTACACTGACAGATGTAAACATTACAAAGGAATCATAATATTTACCAACATATGGTAAATGTCAAATAGAAATGCAAACAAATAAATAAAAAGATTTTTCTTATATCCTCATAATACAGGTGTCCCAGACCTACCGTACCAACCCTTTTTCTCGAAAATGGTGCGTCTGAGATTTTTCAGTTAAAATGCTTTGTAGGAAAAACCCTTAAGAACAAAATGAATGGTGGACCCTACAGTGTCGAGAATATGTGGAAAACTGGAGGAAATGAAGGTAACTTCAGAATTTCAAATGGGAAGATAGAAGAAAATAAACGTCGCTGAATAGCGCTCTTAAAACTGCGTATCTTTTGTCTGAAGTCTTTTGGTATGTACCGCCGATTTAATATTATAAACAATCTTCTTGGCACTGAAGAGATGATGCACATAAAAATACCTTTTTAATGCCATAGGCCTAGTAAGGAAACAAATTTTGCCTACACTTACAGTTTGAAATAAACACAATTTGTGCAATTTGACAGTACGAAAATTCATTAGAAATAATGTATTTGTTTAGAAATTATTACAAAAGAACACATTTACTTGTTTTCTGTTCACTGTAATAGGTGTTTGAAATGTTTTCCGCCCTGTTCTAAGCACATTCATGCCCGTCTTCGTGTACCCCGAAGTATCTCTGCAGCGGACAGCGACTGACACGATACTCTCATTCGGTCTTTCGTTTCATCTCTCGTTGTAGGACATTGTCGATACACAGTGTCTAGTGTCTTTACGAGTCCTCAAAGTAAAGTCTGGCGACCGTGGTGGTCAAGTCGCTGGCCCCCCTCTCCCAAGCTATTGCTAAGGAAAACTCTGGTTTAAAGTATGCCCGGCCACCAAGGAAAAATGGGCCGGGCATCCTTCTTGTTGCAGCCACATTAACAACTGTGTTGCTAGTGGAACATCTAGCAACTCAGTCAGTGTGTATTGCAGAAATTCAGAGCACAGCTCAACATTTAATTGTTCATCAAAAAAATAAGGTCCAATAACTTGATCATAGATGAGTCCACATCACATATTGTATTTAGGCAGCAACTGTGCTGGTTGTCTTACTGATGTACCCAACGAGGACTATTAGATTTGAAAGTGGCCTCATCATTCACCGTAGAATAGTTGGGGGAAGTCCAGATTTTGATTTAAAAATTAGTTTCTGAAGGATAAAAACACAGTTGTGAGGAAGCTCCAGATGGTGCTTCTGCTCACCCCACAATCTTGTGCTATTCTCTGAGTAGAAATATGTGGGTCTAGATTTATTGCAGTAATAATATCTGCACTTGTATCGTCTCTTAACACATCTTCTGACTTGATTGTTACGATTGCAGGTTGGTTGTACCTGGTTACTATTGCAAATCTGTGCCTCCAATCACTGAAAAAACATGCAGTGACTGGCGTGGACGATCTTGCATAAACATGCTCTGCTTGTCTGTAATTCCAGCGACATTCACCGAGCACCATACGTATGCTAAATGCCTCTTCGTTTGAATATGATAGTATTGCACAAATAACAGAAACCAAGTAAAAACCACGCTAGAAACCTTTTACAGTACAAATACCACCAAAATGCCTATTTTTTGACATCAAAAATTGCCAAAAAGGGGAAACAAAATACCATATTTTGGCGTATATATAGGCCACATGCATGTATGGACACCACTAGAAGTTTTTGATGAAAAATTAGGGATAATTAATATTTCAAGTATAGGCTGCGCTGAATTTTTGTATTCCTGTAAACATTGTTAAGACACAATTCCGTACAAACATAATAAATTCAGACTTGATTTCTCCCCTACAAAACATTTGTGACAAAAAATTTGTTTTATGATACAATGTTTGTGAATATACATTGTGTGGTTACTATTCCACAGATGGTAACGTGACTTGAGAAAACAAAAACCACAGCAACATGTTACACAAATTGGCGTCTTATCAATGTGCTCTTGTAGAGCCATGGCAGGCGTGCAACCTATATAAGATATCTTTCTCTTGTGTAATAGAGAAATTATTTTCTCACGTACGACATCTATGGACGAGCTCCAACATATTTAGATTTTACACGTGTGAGATGAAGGTTATTTAGTTAAAGAACACAAGTGAACAAATAACTGCAGAAGAGGGTTTTTTTTTCCCCCAGAATTCTTTCCCTTCCCTTTCTTCTGATGCTGTCGGGTGAGACACCAGATGAACAATGACACAAATACTTACTGGTAATATGGACGCCTGCGGTGCTTCCCATTCGCCGCACTATTGAGACTCAGGGTTCTCAGGGATGCTGTGGGTTCTGTGTGTCCATCTCACCCGTGCGTACTTAAAAACACGTAGGCAATACTTAACTTTTACTAAACATATTTATCACTTGAAAAAACACATGTGGCTAGGACACTGTCACTTCAAACGAAAAAAGGCAAGTTCAGTGTGAGATTTGTTTTTATTGATACTGTGTATACAAATCAACGTACCATGAAATTAATGATAGACTCGGTCGTGTCTAGCTAACTCTGCTTGGGTACTCCCCAACCTGCAATTAATCTAGCGCATGCCTAGATGGATGATCTCATTGCGGTGTATGAAAACATTATCTTCACAAGAGAAGAGAGTCCGCAGCACTAGGGTGGACTGATGATTTTTCCCTGAAGATAGGACACGGTGAATTACAAAATGAAACCCTGATGATACATTAACAAGTATGAATACTCTGTATCACTAATCCAAACTCGTCGGCGCTCGGCCTCCAGCATGTGGGTAGTGTGGTGACGGCCTGTACACAGAGCAGGCTAGGACGGGAATAATTGCACCATACAATAATTACAAAATTACATAAACCCTTGAATGATACATGAAACAAGATGGGACATGAGATGAATATTCACAATAAAAGTTTGTAGCGGACAACGTGGTGCAGGTGGAATTGCAATATTTCTTCGTAAAACTGCACATTAAATTCAGACTAAATATTATTCTCTTTATGATTGACGTGGTTACCGGCTTGTAAAATGCCTGAAGGCACTAAAATCGAACATTAACATGACTGCGTGGTCAAGTACAAAAAGCATCAATTTACGTGAAATTACACGGAACCCTGACAAAAATTAAACACAGAACCCTTAATAAAATATTGCACAGACTATGTTATATAAATAAGCTCTCAAAGCGCAATGATGGTGTATAAAAATACTTGGCGTAGGTCGGCCACGTAGTTGTACATGAAGTTGCCGTCAAATATTCAAACATGGAAAATACACATACATACATACATACATACATAAAAACAATGCCCTTAAAATTGTGTGTAGCAATATTGCAGAAATTACAATAAAATGCCATAAACATAGGCAGATGGCGCCTGATTCAAGTTGCGCAAGTCGCGTGACCTCTCCGACATCTTTCAACTCCTTCTCCTCAATTAAGTTAAAAATACCACCAGGGCGCAAGAAATTAATAAAGCGGAAGCATAATGCTGAGGAAAATGTCTGGTAAAAATGTACGCAAGCAAACGTTAACCAGGAAACTAAATTGACTATGGAAACCTAAATCAGTGAACAAAAGTTGTAGTGCGTACGTGACAGTGTCTTACCTCGCCAGCTCTCCTCAACAGACTGTCCAGAAGCAAGCATCATATGTACCTTCCATGGCCACCTACGGGATTCACATAAGAGGAGGTGCTATGCACGCTGAGTAAAATATTTTATTAGTGAAAATAAAATGGCAATAATTAAATTAAATATTGTTTTACATGTTTTATAATTTTCTAATGAATTTTAATATTAATTTAGTGTCTATTTATGACCGCGTTCTTGGTGGAGTATCAGTGTTCTTAATCTTGGTGCCGTGGGCACTTTGAATTTCATAACGAAACAATTTAAAAATAGCAACAAACACTTGAACACATTTTAAGACATATTAAACTCTGCAAAGACAAATATAAAACACATTTTACACTGAAACATAACATTTATGTGAGAGTTCAAAACTATTGGCCTCTTTGCGCACATGCGGGACATGTGACACGTGCGTGGTGAGCGCCGTCACGGGCTCTAGCTCCAATGGCTGTTAGCCGGCATCACTTCATACCTTCAAGAGTTAAAACATTAAAATGTACTGTATGTTGAAAAATTTCTAAACATATTTTGGGGAAAAAAATTTCAAAAATATTTTTTTTTATGCCAATATTTTGTATATAAGCCACACCCCAGTTTTGTAGTCATTTTTTTGTAAAAATGTGCGGCCCATACGCGCCGAAATACGGTACTCCTATCTACTGTCAACAGTTCCTGCTCGGCTCGTTTGGGTTGGCGTGGCGTGGCCTGATGCAATGTTGGATGTGCCAAACGGAGAGTATTTCAATATCTTCAAAACAGCTAAACATACCAAAAGACTTTCCAGAGAAAAGATGTTCCGTTTCGCGAGCTCTATTCAATGACACTCATTTTGTACCATCTTCCCATTTGAAATTCTGAAGTTACCTTAATTTCCTCTGGTTTCCAGCAGATTCCAGTCAATGTACGGTTCATTATTCAATACGTCTTCAAAGGTTTGCTTACAACACATTTCAGCCGAAATGGCTCAGATGCACCGTTTTCTAGAAAAAGTGCTGGTACAGTAGGGTTGGGACATCCAGTATATTTAAGTTTTTTTTTTATGAAAATAATCTATGTTACAATTACAATAATAAAAAAATTTGTCCAAGTTCATTACTTAAAATGTAATACCAATGACACATTGTGTGAAAATGGCTAGTGGTGTTAAACCTTTGGTAAAAACTATTGCATTGTAAATAGTAGACAGAATTAACAAGTAGGTCCTCAGGGTGGTACTCCTGTGAGTACGTGTGTATTCTGTCTACTTTTTATAATATAATCAGTAGCCTAGTGGTCTATTCCCAACATATATTATTTTCCCATTAATACTAACAGGGCAGTTTCATAGCCAAAATCCAGGGATCTATGGCTGATATGTAATAACTGTGTATCTACAAACTGACGCCGGCTAACAGCTAGCGGTACTAGAGCCCATGGCGGCGCTCACCACGCATGTGTTACGTGTCCCGCACGTGCGCAAAGAGGCCAATAAATTTAAACTTTTGTATAAATGTTATTTTCAGTGTAAAATGTGTTCTAGTGTCTTTGCAATGTTTAATATTAATATCCGGCATGAACGCCGTCATAAAGAGACACTAAATTAATATCGAAATTCATAAGAAAATTATAGAAATGTAAAACAATACTTAATTTAATTTGTGCCCTTTTATTTTCAATAATTAAATATTTTACTCAGCGTGCATAGCACTTCCGCTTATGTGAACCCTGTAGGCGGCCATGGTAGGTCGGTGCGACGTCTGTCTCTGGACAGTCTGTCGAGGAGAGCTGGCATGGTTAGACACTGTCACGTACGCACTACAACTTTTGTTCAATGATTTAGGTTTCCATAGTCAATTTAGTTTCCTGGTTAACGTTTGTTTGCATACGTTTTTGCCAGACATTTTCCCCAGCATTATGCTTCCGCTTTATTAATTTATTGCGCCCTTGCAGCATTTTTACTTAATTGAGGAGGAGGAGGAGAAAGATGTCGGAGAGGTCACGTTACCCGCGCAACTTGAATCAGGCGCCATCCGCCTATGTTTATGGTGTTTCATTGTAACTTCTGTGTTATTGTTACGTGCAATTTTAAGAGCTTAATTTTTATGTATATATTTGAGGGTATTTTTCGTGTTTGAATATTTTACGGCGACACCACGTGTAACCATGTGGATGACCAACGCCAAGTCTTTGTATATGCCATTGTTGCATTTCAGAGCTTATTTATTAACATTGTATGTGCAATAATTTATTTCAGGTTTCTACGTCAATTTTATTCAGGGTTTAATGTATTTTTCACGTAAATTAATGCTTTTTGTAATTGACCACGCTGCCACAGTAGTGTTTGATTTTACCACCATCAGGCATGTTACACGCCTGTAACCACTGCAATAATAAAGAGAATAATTTTCTCAGCAAGAATAATATTTTGTCTGAATTTAGTTTGCGTTTCCGTGCAGAAATATTGCATTTCACCTGCACCACGTGGTCCTCTACGAACTTCATCCAGCGGCATTCGCGCCATATAAGCTTGTTTTCACACGTGTGTGTTTATTGTGAATATTCATCTCGTGTCCCATCTTGTGTCATGTATCTTTTGAGGGTTTATGTAAATTTGTAACTTGTGTACGGTGCAATTATTCCCGTCCTAGCCGGCTCTGTGTATAGGCTGTCACCACACTACCCACGTGCTGGAAGGCGAGCCCCGATGAGTTTGTGTTAGTGATGCTGAGTAATCATATGTGTTAATATGTACTAGGTGTTTCATTTGAAATTCACCGTCTCCTGCCTTCAGGGAAAACTTCAGTCCACCCTAGCGGCTGTCTGCCCTCTTCCTTTGTGAAGGCTGTGCTTTCACGCACCTCTGTGAGATCATCCATCTAGGCGTGCGCTAGAGTAATTGCGGGCTGGGGAGCACCCAAGGTGAATTTGCTAGTCATGAGCGAGATAATCATTTCATTGGCACATTGACATGTATGCATAATGACAATAAAAGCAAGTCTACATGAACTTATATCTTTTACTCAGTAGTGACAGTGTTCTAGCCACATATATTTTGTTCAGTGTTTATTCCAGTGATGTTAGGTAAAAAGGTTAGTATTGCCAACGTGTTTGTAAGTACGCACGGATGAGACAGACACACAGAATCCATACTATCCCTGAGAACCCTGAGTCTCAATAGTGCGGTGAATGGGAAGCACTGCTGGCGCCCAAATTACCTGTAAGTATTTGTGTCATCATTTGTCTCGTGTCTCCTCCGACTGCATCAAAACATTTTTAAATGTTGCTGCTTTGAAACAAAAGATATAGGCCTACTGAATGTTGTAAGTTATTAGGCAAGAAATTAATTCTTGACAGATATAGTAATATATGGCCTATACTCTATAAACAGTATTCAATTAAATAACTGCATTCTTCATAGCAAAATGAAATAGTTGAATGCTTAAGGTATTACTGTACATATTGTACATATTTTTCTGTTCATTTTAAAACCCATAGCCACGTCCAATATAAAAACAGATTCTGAAAACTGTAATCAGCATCCCAAGGGGGCTTCAGGGCTGCCAAGATACTGTGTACGAAAGTTTGAATAGTTATAGATTCCACATGCAGTACCTCTCAAGGACCTTGTAGTGCAGTTGCGGTGGGTAGCCGAGCGACAGAGCCAGTTGGATGTCGTCCAAGGTATGTTGGTAACGCTTGAGGTGGTACAGAGCAGCCGAGCGGTTCGCCACCACTACGGCCAGCTCGCTGCACAGGTCTGCACACACACATCCCCTCGGAGGTAAAACACAGCAAGAGACATGTAATAAACGTCAAACTGTTCACTACATACAAAATGCTCCAACAAATTGACATAATGAAACAGTGACAACAAAGTGTAAAATCAGTGTTCAATCAATAAAGCTGAGTTGGGAGGTTCTGGTCTGTGCTTACACTGTGTTTTTGAGCTGCAGTGAGGGTGAAATGTAATGAGAATGGAGCCCCAGCAGAATGCAGGGGAGCAGCAAATGGGAGTAAACCCACTGGTAGTGGCAATATTCACCATGTTTCTCACAAACAAAAATCTGGGTGATCTCGCCAGAAATTGAATCTAATTCACCTTGGTGGAAGGCGGGTAGTCTGATAACTAACACCATTGCAGCCCCCTACAGAATTTTATAGGTTTTTTTTAATTACTATCAAGTTAGGAAACCAACGTGACTGCACATAAGTTAGTTGCTAAAAGTTCAATTTCCTTAAAAACATAGTCACTGCAGAGTTGTATCATGAGCTCACTCCTGAGAAACACAATCACCACAGTGTTACTAGCACAGGCAATATCAAGAAACCACTTCTAATTGTCAGTTCGTAAACTGTTATCTCCTTGTTTGAAAGAAACTCCTATGCCTTTTATTTGTATGTCATCTTGTTCAAATCTGATCATACATTGTCTTGGTTAAGCAGTAAAAATTTGCCTGTGTAATGATAATTTAAAAATAATTTTGACATCAGTGTTGACTATGCCATATGTGGATATGGCATAGTGCTTGGATCAGCCCCTTCATGGTCAACTTTTCCCTTGAAGGAATGGTGGCTTTTTATAAATGATTGTGCTGAAATTGATTACAGTTACAAGCCAGCAACAGCTGCTATAACTTCTACACTGTTTACCATTCAGGAGTAAACATGGTTACCATTCAGGAGTAAACATGGTTACGCACAAGTAGTTGAAGGCATCAGCAGTGAAATATTTTAATGTACAATTATAGTGAATGGAACAGTTTTTTGGTTAAGCAAAGGCGTCATACACAAGCCACCTACTGATAAAGCAATTATTTTCCATGGCAATGGTCCATTAAGACATGTAACAGTAGTAAGAAATATAATAATAATTTGGGTTTAAATTTGTAATTTTCTCTTTATAAAGTTATGGATAATTAAGCTGCTTTCTGTTGCAAGGCAAGTACTTTAAGTGAATTTATTAAGTGTGTTATTTATAGTATTTGGCTTATTTAAGGATTACAAATGTTGGCAATTTATATAGACTACGTACTAGCTCCAGGAAAATAAATTCATGAAAATCTGCACCACTACCCATACAGAACAGTAGGTGCTCATAACATTTCAGGAACACTGACACGTGCTATGTTAATCGCAGTAAATTCCAAACGTTCCACACACGTCGCATAAACATCATATGTCATGCACAGTAGAATTTTTTAATGTGCCTGCACAAATTCTGAGCAACCTAAACAGGAAAAAACGTTGCATACACATTATAATGGCACATCATCTACACTTTTGTATAGTCGACACAATGGAAGGAAGTGTTTGCTACCAATACACAATAAGAAAGCAATAAAAATGAATTTTAAATACATTGAAGAAAAAAAAACATATCTTATAAATTTTATATGTTCCAGGATACAAAAATAATTTGTACACAGGCAAGTTTCATACTTTAAATGTTACAATTAAAATGTGACAGTATTTAAAATTCCAGCTAGTTGTGTAGTGCTTTTTACCATCACAGCACGCAGTGCGTCTTCCTACCTCGCTGGAAGTTTCGCTTTCCCCTGCCTTCACATGTCATTTTTTCTACTTTGCCTCCCCTCCCTATGAGCGATTTGAATTTTAATACTAAGTGCCTACCACTACTTCTCGGTTGGAGCCTGTGTTGACCTCACTTGCCTCGCTTTTGTATAGTAACATTACCATTATCAAGTTCAACACGAAGGGCACGCACATTAGCATGATATTGTCAGTGTCAACCAATCTTTTAGTGAAGTGAATTTTTTAATGTTGTGATACTGTGCCTGGAAGGTGCCGGCGACACATTCAGATTGGTGAGTGGTGGAACATAGCGCACTTATTAAATATAGGCAAAGTTCCCAGTGGAACCTGCACTGGCCACACCAAACCTCCCCTCCAGGTGGCCGATACCTATTAAAAGGTCATACCTAGAGCACTTCTTTCTATCATTACGCTAACCCCCGCAAAATAGAAGCTAAATCAGCTCTTCTGATCCTCAGGGTCCACCGGGAACTTTGCAATTTTGAAACCGCCATGCTGTCCGAAAGAGAACTACACTAACTACTTACACATTCACTATCTACTCGCGTTCCACACTTGTCCTTCACATTTGAATTTAAGCATGACGGTATCCCCATTAACTGCATTAGCGGCCGAGTGCGCCCGAGTTGTGTTGGACTTAGTTTTGGGGGATGCCTGGTAACCAGAAACATCCCCCTGCCACCTCGCCCTGGGGCACAGAGGGCATAGTCAAAATCACACTGCCACTTACTGAAAACGGTACACTTTCACACACACTCTCATTCCCTACCTACTCTTGTGATCTTACAGTAAGATCTCTGCGAGACGAGAGGGTCCTCCTCACACTCATCCAATATAATATCTCGGGTAAAGGTGTCCACCCATGATGGCCACTCCGGACTGTCCACAAATTTGTCGCTCAACCGGCGACTTGCCCATCAGACATTGAACTCTTCCCTTCGTTTACCTACTCAGGTAAGGTATCCTAGCACTTCCTTAGCCAGGCTCCTGTCCTGGAGCATGTCCCTGAGGCGTATAGGTCCACGGTTCCCCTCAAATTTGATTTTCAGATCTTCCACCTTGGGGCACTCCAATGCGTTGGCAGGAGTGTCCAGCACCCTATACACCACACAGTTGGGGTCATCCATCAGGCCCAGTGTGCATAGCTTCGCTCGGAAGTTCCCATGTCCTGTCAGAAACTGCGCTGAATAGTGGCCTACAGTGAGCCACATCTCCAGACGCAGTCTCCCCCGCATACTTGGGAAAATCCCTTAGGTGACTACTTTTCTCAGAGTTGTCCCATACAGTCTGCCATACTGTTATTGTAGCTTCCTTCCTTGCTCAAAAATCTTTGGGGGGCATGCCTGCCCGTTTCCTTCTTGCAATCTCTCCTCTCTCTACCACCAGCAGACCTAGAGGGACTTCCCCAGCCACCACTTGCAGAACCTCGTTAGAGGCCGTCCTATACGCCTTCGTGACGCCCAACAGTGCCACTCTCTGCGCACTGATTATCTTTCTCTTACCATGGACCAATTTCCGCCTCCGGGTACCACACCCCACATGCGTACGCGAGGATGGACAGGAACACTGACCGGTACATGAGTTTCAATGTCCAGTAGCCAAGTCCCGAGTTTGCAAGAGCAACTGCCCTAAGCCTCTGAAACATCACTACTACCTTATTTGCTGCATAGCATAAATGAGCATGGATCGCAAGATGGATCTCCAGGATTACACCCCGGACTTCATCTCAGTTACCCTTTTCACCACTCTGCCCCGAAACCTAATCACCGGAGATTGCTTTAGGTTGTCTTTTAGGAGAATTCCGTTTATCTTTCCTCTGAGAAATCCATTTTGAACTTCTCTGCCCAGACTTCCAGTCTCTTCAAAGCAATGTCTGTTTTCTCCTCCAGTTCTCTCCATGACCAGGTCGGGATTAGGAGTAGCCCATCATCTGCGTATCCATAAATCATGCTGTCATGTGGGAGGTCTGGCCTTAGCAGCCCCTCGAAGATCACATTCTAGAGAATTAGTCCAAGGACTGATCCTTGCCGACAGCCCTTGGTCAGCACTTTCTCTTCTCTATGCGTCCCCATGTCCAATGCACACATACGATCCGTCAGGAAACTCTTTATCATTCCATACACGTTCCTTGGACACTCCAACAACCGCAGCTGCCACAGAATCTGCGGCCACCACGCGTTGTCAAACGCCCCCGAAATATCCAAGGATATCGCCAGAACATATGGCTGGTCGTAGGTCCTCACCTGATCGACCATGTCCATGACTGCAATTTCTGTACTTTTACCCTTCATGAAACCATACTGTTTTGGACAGATACCCTGAACTGCATCAAGGTATTCCATCAGCCTCCTATTTATTACTTGTTCCAGCATATTCCACAATACTGGCAGGAGGGTTATAGGCCTGTAGGTCTTGACCATTCTCCGGTTTCTTCCGCCCCCCCCCCCCCCCCGCCCGCCACTAAATCACTATAAGGAGGCAAATGCAGAGGGTGAAAGTGGGGGAGGCAATATTGGAGGAAGAGGAGGTTACATCAGGGGTACCACAGGGAAACGTGCTGGGTTCTTTGTTATTTACCATAATGGTACATTACATGGGTTTGGGGATTAGGGGAAAAATATGATTGTTTGCAGACGATTGTGTTGTGTATGCTGAAGTGGGAGAGGGGGACAGAAATTTGCAGGCGGACATTAATAAGATATGGTTGTGGACCAGCAAAAATAAAATTAAGGTAAATGTAAGATAAACTAAGGTAGTGAGGTTCACAAGGAAGAAGATGATATGCAGGTACATGTACAGATGGGAGGGGCAAGAGATAGAAGAAGCAGCAGAATATAAGTATCTAGGGATTGTACTGCAGGGAGACCTCAGGTGGAAAAAACAGGTAGAGAGGGTGGTTGCAAAGGGAAGAAGGGCTCTGGGTATGCTGGGAAGGGTGCTGAAGGGAGTCAGCTGTGAGGTGAAGGAAAAGGCGTATGGCACAATGGTACGGCCAATGTTAGAATATGCTGCAGCAGTATGGGACCCGTATGTGGACGTGGAGGTGCAAGAACTGGAAAAGGTGCAGAGAAAGGTAGCAAGATGGGTGAAGGGTAGGTGGAGAAGGCAGGGGCAAGATGGTGAGGAAGAAGGGAACTATAGGCCATCAGTGATGATGAAAGAAATGGGGTGGAGCTCATTGAAGGACAGGAGGAAAGTTGAACGGTTAGTCAGGATGTACAGAATGGTGAATGAAGAGGGAGGATGGGGAGGGATACACTGCAAGCTAAGTAAGGGGGTGTTGAGAGGAAGAGGAAACAACAGTGAGAAGCTTCAGAGGGTGTGGAGGAGAACAGAGCGGGGTAGGCAGTCCATGTTTGTGAGGTCTGTGAGGGAGTGGAATGTGTTGAGGGAGGAATTGGTATGTGTGAGAGGGGTTGGTAAGTTCAGGAAGGGAGTGGGAAAGGAGTTGGTTGGGTGAAGGAGAGTGAGAGAGCTCGCCACCGGGAGGTAGCCTAATTGCGAGTGTATGTATATTATGTATGTATGTATGTATGTATATGTATGATATGAATGTATGTAAACAAAATTTCACACTGTAGGGAAAGTACCTTCCTGTAGCCAGTCAAGCAAGACCAATAACTCCTCATGTATCCTCGGATATGAGCAGAGGAGCATTTCCGTCCATCTCTGGGGATTTCTTGAGCTTCGTTTTCCTGACATTATGCAACTCTTGCAAAGAGGAGAGTGCTGTAGCCTCAGTCTCTATGGGCAATTGCTGCGCAGCCCTTATCTGAAGGTGATACTCTGTTTCCCCTATTAGAGTATCATCCGGCAACAGGACTTCTGTTATGTGCCTTGTGATCTCCTCAGAGGTCTGCAGTAGACGTCCATCGGCTTCAAGTGCAGGGAGCAACTCTGAGCTTTTGACCTTTCCTGTCACCATCCGTTAGACCAGACCCCATGGGTCATCATTCCCTCTGTCTGTGACAAGCTCTTTCCAAGCTTGTTGTCTTTTCTTCCTTAGCACTCTCCTGTACTCCCTCTCTAGCAACATTGTACCACTCCACAGCTCGCTGTCTATACTCTGAATGATAAGTTCTCTTGAACTTTTTCCTAAGGTATTTCACCTTTTTCTGTGAGCCTCTAGCTCATCATCCCATCAGGGAGGATGAGCAACTATTTAGGTTTTGGTTGTTTGCCGTGTAATGCAGTGCTAACATTTTCTGGGCGTGCTGTAGTTTGTCAGTGCTAGAAATTATATATGGCCGCACTGTCCAAATTATTTGAAGTAACATAGTGTTTGGTTATTGCTAGCCATGTGTGTGTTTGATATAAAGTATACGGTTCAATTAGTTTGTTGAGACGCCCATATTCCTGCCCGGTTTGCGGTTTGTTCCAGCACATCCCACTATTCATACATACATACATACACTCGCAATTAGGCTACCGCCCAGTGGCGAGCTCTCTCAACTCTCCTTCACCCAACCAACTCCTTTTCCACTCCCTTCCTGAATTTACCAACCCCTCTCACAGATACCAATTCCTCCCTCAACACATTCCACTCCCTCACAGACCTCACAAGCATGGACTGCCTACCCTGCTCCGTTCTCCTCCACACCCTCTGAAGCTTCTCACTGTTGTTTCCTCTTCCTCTAAACACCCCCTTACTTAGCTTGCAGTGTATCCCTCCCCATCCTCCCTCTTCATTCACCACCTTCATTCACTCTATACTTCTTTTAGATGTATGTAATGAAGATTAATTTTAAAGTAGTTTACTTTTATGGGCTTTTCCAAAGCTGCTAACCGGCTTGTAGTTTTTAATTGTTTTTAAAATGTTTTCTTATGAGTGTACCACCTTTACAGGCAAAAACCACTGCAGCACTCACCTGTACTTGTGAAATTCATTGTGAACAATAATTAATTCGGTAGTGCAATAATTTGGGCACGTTAACGTTTGCAGGCATGTTAATGATTTAATGGTTTTCAGTGGAAAGATAAATTTGGAGGTAAATGTACTTATAAAATGTTGTAACAGTACTGATAATCTAAAACTGCACGTTCTGAAACTAGTCATCTCAAATACTGTATGGATTATCAAACCCTTATTAGGTATTTTAAAGGTTTGCATCAGTTTTTAACGCTGTGCGTTTTATTACTAATTAAGGTGGCCTCAAAATGGGAAAATATTTTATGCCAACATGATTGTGGCAGGTATTATTGGCGTTTTCATTACATCATATTTTATAGCTTGGTGATATAGTTCATGTTATTTGAGCAGCTACGAGGCATATTTCTGTGTGATGCATTCTGCTATGTATTTCATGGTGCCCCATATCTTTGTGGTAAAGGGGCAGTGATTGCTAGATTTGAAGGAGTATTATATTCAAATATTAGTGAAGTATAAGATTCCTTAAATTGCTTACTTTACGAGACCTTTTTACAATCAATGATTTTTACGCACAGCGATCATTATGTCAATTGTGTAATTTTGTAATGAGAAATGTTTTGATACAATTGTATTTTCAAGGGCATGTGAATAAATTAAATCAAGTTAATCTTGTGTTGATCCTTTGTGTGGAATTGTACCCCACCCGGCACAAATAATAATAATAATTATTGGTTGTATGTGAGCATACGTACTCTGCAAGTTGCACCGCGGTGACCCCAGCCCCGGCCACTTTTAATGTGCAGGCAGGGTTGCAATGAAGTTGCTACAGTGTTTTGCAATATGCTCACAAAGTTACAAAGTTTCATTGCAACTTTGCAGCAACATTGTTAACACTGGCTTGTGCTGTATGGGTACAAAGCAGGTAAATTGCTGCACTTCTCCACACCTTCTTTGCTTGAGCAAAATTGCGCTGATTTCCATTAATTCACTTTCCTTCAGTTACGTGTGAAGTTATTTATATTTTTCATGCCCTTCAGCATATGTAGTAATGTTATATTTTACAATATTTTTTTTTTACTTTCATAAAGCCCTCCCTATTGTATTTTATATGTATGTAGTGCACATATAAAATGTACCTGTGCAATAAGTTTTGACATTAGTACTTCCAATACTTATATGGCTTTCCAGAAACAAGATTACTTTCCTTACTTAATTCAAACATTTTCGTATAAATAATAAAAAGAAGTTGACGCTTGCTCCGCATCAATAACTTATTCTTGATAATTACTTCTGCAGTAACTGATTTATTACTTTTTATAATTGATAAAATATATCTTACAAGGCCATGTCCGAATTCATACTTCCAGGGACAGGTACAAAAATGACACACAGGTATTATCCGAATTACAAGTGAAGTATGCAAGTCTGTAAAGGTGTATTCTCCTCGCCTACTTGCATTAAATATGCCGCCATTTTGACAAGAAATTTGTAGGTTGCTATAGATATATGACGTATTTATTTCATTTAAATTACAGTAGGCAAACCTTAACGCTTGGTAGCTTGTGATTTGGATTTGAGTAAATAATTACCGTAAGGTGTACCTTAAAGATAGACCTAAACAACACATTAGCACTAGACATGTTCATAACTTACAAAAGATACAGTAAAACAAGAAATCCAAATTGCAAACTCACACACAATAAGGAAGACAACAAACGTAATGTAAATCAAACTGAAATATTAATTAATACTTAATTTACCCTGTAACTTTCTGCAATTATCTAGTTATTTGTAGGAACACACAATCATTAAGTGATTAGATGGCTAATAGATGTTACACAAGCCAACACGACTGCCGGTCCAACATCTTTGGTCAGATATCAGCAAGTTTGGAGCCAAGAGTACGACGAAAGTAAAATATTCAAGGATGCGAGTACGCAAGTATATACCTTAATTCGGACATGGCCTCTTCTGCTTTCTTTACATCAATAATGTGTTCTGCACTAACCACAAATGTGTTCAACATTTCATTTCAATACTCATTGACAGTGAAATTAGACAACTGTTGTTGGATAACTTTCCAAAATAAAATATAAACCATAACTTTATAAACTACCTCCACTCCATGGAAACGTCTGTACACTTTTATTGTACAAACGTAACGCACTGCGATAATCACCATCCTGAAATGCTTTATTTCCATCCTCTTTCAATGTTTTTCCAAGTTCGCTGTCTTTCAAATTGTCTGCTAAGAGAGTTATATCAGAGACGTGCGCTGATGGTAAACTATACAAAAAACCGAACCTTTCTTCATCTGTTTCAAGAAACGAAAATTTTTTGAACACATCGTCATTAATTGAACACCGTAACTTCACATTGTACTGCTTTAAAAACCCTTCCGAGTAAACTTCATCGCAGTTCAACATAGCACTAATTTCTGGTCTGAAGGATACAGTTTTAGTGATTCTCCCCACAACTTGTAAAGAGCTTAAGTTAAAATTAGTATTCTATTTTTATACTTCTCCGAGGTATTGTTGGAAGAAAGGAGCAATGTCCTAATATTAAATAAACAGGACAGCGACCAGAGGTGTTCTCATTTTTACAGATATATTGTACAATTTAATAACACAAGCTGCCAAAGAGTTAATTATTTTATTTTGCGTCAATATCATTCTTCGCGTATTTTGTATGGCAATACTGACATTTATTACAACAATGTAAAAAGGAAACCGAACATCCACTTGTGTAACAACATAAACGTACTTACTTTGTGCTATAATGTAAAAAATACGGCAAAGAGTTTGCATGTGCGTTCAAAACGAACGACTCGCAGTCGACAGCTATTAGCGAGTTGCTTTTATTTAGAGTTGAATCGTTCATGGAATGATAAGCGCTACGGCTCAGTGATAGCTCCGCAAAGTCAGCCCTAGAGGCGACAGCTCATCGGCTCGGAAGAGATAACAAAACTGCCAGTGTGTTGCAAGCATTTAATAATCATGTTCAAATGCACTGGCCATGCAGTGCCCTGCCGAAGGCCACGATCCAAAGTAGTTAAGTAAAGGGAATCGCAAGTCACGTGGCCTACAGGGATGACCGTGGTTGTTTACTTCATAATTTCTAAATGTTAAGCGCTATTATATTAACAAATTACCTCCGCTATTTTGAATTTAATAAAAAAATCTTTACAAACTGGTTAGAGGAAGTATACATACGTCTCAAAGTATTTGTTTACAATTTAGTTATCTAACCTCAAATACAAACCATGCTGTCCTCGCTAGTCATTGGCATAAAAGCTGTTCGAAGTCGGGACACCGAGATTGGTTTTGATTTGGTAGACTAAATATATCGTAAATCGATCTCGCTGGCTGCGCGCAAACAAACTCCGTGTCCCAACATTGAACTGCTTTTATGCCAACATATTTTGCGAAAACTGCATGGTTTAGAGATTAGGCTAGAAAACTGATTTCTAAACAAATTTGTTGAGATTTATGTATGCTTCCTCTAACTCATTTTTAAGGCAGGTCGTTTAAATTCAAACTGGTGCGAGTATTATATTAATATAATAGTACTTGTCTTTAAAATTTAAGATATAAACAAACATGTTCATCACTGTTGACCAAAAAACTAAGGTAGCGAGGTTTACAAGGAAGAAGGTGATAAACAGGGATATGTACAGATGGGAGGGACAAGAGATAGAAGAAGCAGCAGCAGGATATAGGTATCTAGGGATTGTACTGCAGGGAGACCTCAGATGGGAAAAAACAGGTAGAGAGGGTGGTTGCAAAGGGAAGAAGGACTCTGGGTATGCTGAGAAGAGTGATGAAGGGAGTTAGCTGTGAGGTGAAGAAGAAGGCGTATGGCACAGTGGTACGGCCAATGTTAGAATATGCTGCAGCAGTATGGGATCTGTATGTGGAGGTGAAGGTGCAAGAACTGAAAAAGTTGCAGAGAAGTGCAGCATGATGAGTGAAGGGTAGGTGGAGATGGCAGGGGCAGGATGATGAGGAAGAAGGGAACTGTAGGTCAACAGTGATGATGAAAGAAATGGGATGGAGCTCATTGAAGGACAGGAGCGAAGTTGAATGGCTAGTCAGGACGTACAGAGTGTGAATGAAGAGGGAGGATGGGGAGGGCTACAATACAAGCTAAGTAAGGGGGTATTTAGAGGAATAGATAACAACAGTGAGAAGCTTCAGAAGGTGTGGAGGAGCACGGAGTGGGGTAGGCAGTCAATGCTTGTGAGGCATGTGAGGGAGTGGAATGTGTTGAGGGAGGAATTAGTCTCTGTGAGAGGGGTTGGTAAATTCAGGAAGGGAGTGGAAAAGAATTTGGTTGGGTGAAGGAGAGGTGAGAGAGCTCGCCACCGGGTGGTAGCCTAATTGTGAGTGCATGTATGTATGCATTAAAGTAAACTAAAGCATATGAATTCGACAGTTGTTTAGGATTGGTGTAGGTTAAGGTTGGGCACATGCTACGAATACGAATAAGCAGTTTATCTCATATTTAGTCTATGGTGTGCAGCCAGCGAGATAGGTCTACTTCTATCTTTAGTATACATCTGTAGCAACGCTCTTTGTCTGTGTTCATGAACTTCATGGGTCAATAAGAGCCAAAGGGCGTCAACGTTTCAAGCTCAGAAGCTAGTGTCCAAATATGTCTTCTACGGCTGTGAGCACAACAGTAATGTGATGTATGTACAAAATTTTCAGAAACTTTATAGCAATAGCAAATATTTTATGTGTCTTTACAGTCATTGTAAAGGCCCTTACACAATTGTAAACTTCAACATTTGATTTTGCGTTTGCTTCCGACATGTTGTTTCTTATTTTGCTTGACACAATGGAACTGTCAAAAGTAATGACAAGAACTCTTGACTTTATGATTTCGAAAAGTTGAAATTTAATGTCAAAGTAAACAGTCATTCTGCTGATTTGTTTTTGTGGAAAGGGCGTTATTTTATTGTAGGGGCAGGGCGATTCGTCCTCTCCTGGAACATCTTTTTAGAATGTGTAATAGTTTTATAATGCCAGGTAGGTAGCGCTGGAATAGCTGCAAAGGTAAGTACTAGTTTCCAATCCAGCTGTCAAATTGTGCTGTTTTAAAGAGATAAGTCGCGTATTCGAAAATTCACCAGCTGTGGGTCCACTGATACACACCGGCCGTTCGAAAATTAATCGTTTGGTGAGTCCTGTTATAGCGGATTATACATCGGTTACACCGGACTGAAAACTGGTGGATATGCCCCAAAAGATCAAACAATTATATTTCGAATGAGTTCTCTGTGAAATTAAAGTTAAAAATACCCACAATTGTGATATTCAAGCATTCCAAAATATACCAAAATAATTCTGACGTCGAGTTTTATAAATGATTGACCGAAACTTTAAAATATTAGTAAAATGGTATTTATATGTCTGAAAGAAGACGAATACACCGCTAAAAATCAATATGGTGTTAAAAAAATGCTTCAATCGGCGGACACCGGTATATCTACCACCGGAGATTAATCAATGCATTTTCAAATACGCAGAAAGATAACTATGTTGGTTAACTATCTTTTTATTTATATCTTTTCATCGCATAACTATGATGCTGGTTGGTTGAACGCTCGTTTGTTGGTTGGCGGCGCGGAGTTGATTGATTGTGTAACCGGGTTTTTGAGGCTTGCGTATTTGCTGAGTAATTATCGTCTGATGAGTGCAGCATTTGTCGGGAAAATTAATGATGGATAAAGTTAGTAACGTCGAATCGAAGCATATTTTGCATAGTGGTATTTTTCATCCTGTTCTTCGATTGTTACAATCTCCAAACGTAGGGATTTCTCCACATAATTTAATGTATCCGCTATTTATTGGGTATGTATGACTACGTTTTTACCTGCCACGTGTTCTTGTTTATCGGCTTCGTTTTTAAATAAAAAATTACTTTTATATTCTGTGTTTAAGGTGTACCGAACCCAATACATTTAACATGTACTCCCAAGTATAAATTCACCTTTAATTTTTTTTTTTTTTTTTTTTTTTTTTTTTTTCAATTTGAACAAAATGCAATGACACAACTAAGGCATTCATTAAAGGCATGTCTCATTTCTTTAATTCATTACACTTTCGTAAAAAATAGATAAAATTGAGAATCGCCATAAAAAAAAGCTTAGCATAAAGTCTAGCAAAATATACACCAGACAAATCGCATTAAAGTGTATGGTTACCATACCAAAACATTTACTTTAAAATAAAGCACAATTATTATGCATCTTATTAAATGGTTTCTCTAAATCAGGACACTTATTTTTTGGCAAACAGCAATAAGCCACCTAAGTAATCCCATTTTGTACTCTGGGTAAAGCATGGCCCCAAATTCATGACGTTCTACGATACAATGAAGGCCAAACTCGTGAACCGTGGTTACCATTGGTCTGTTATATCTACAAATGTCAGGAAACAAGAATCTCCTCTAATTTAAGTATTGTTTTAATCAATTTTGTTACTCGTTACCAAGTTGGAAAACTCTATGCAAGTGGCACATTATAGATACAGAATCAGTTCACCCTACCGTGTGAATGACCTTTAATCACACAACGAAATGGTTAATTATGGTTGTTTGACCACAAACTATGATGGTACAGAATAATAATTTACACCATTAATTATTTACGCCTTTACAATAAGATGTGAAATTTTATGAACACAGTATGGAGTGTAGTTCATAAATCATAATTCCACTACCTCACTAGATTAACCCAGACAGCTGACAAAATAATTTGATAATTATGTGAAAAGTATTAATCGATAGGCTCCTGTATTAAAAGAAGTTCCCAAAATTTTTCAGTTAGATGAAGCCGCAGAAAGAGCAAACACGAGAGACACCTACACTCTTAGTATAGAATACTTACAAATTGATTACATTCATCATAAAACCTATAGCACTTAAAAAATACCACAATATGTCCTCGTTAATATTTTATGAATGCTGAGGAACAGAAAACTTAGGGGAGTCATACTCTCCAGTAACCAATTGTTACCACTAATGTACGGCCTCAAATATTTATCAAATGCAAACAATCTACACAGTCCAGTTTCATATACCTTGGACTACCAAATACACGTTTTAAATTTTGCTTTCAGCATAAAATAAAATTTACTGTGGTACATGATGATTTTTGCACTCAAAGGAAGCGCATTACAAATGACAGACTGTCCCATCTGATGGCAGTTCAATGGACGAGTCAACTGAACTCAACTTACAAACAGTAATGGAAGCAGGGCACGTGAACTATGAGACATTGACAGAGCTTCAACACACCTCCAGCCACGTGCGCCTAACTGTTACAGTCAACCTGATTCTACAAGAAGCCATCGCATCATCGCCCCCTTCCCAAAGAAACAACACTCTACGTCACAGTGCTTGCTAGCGAGGCAGCACACAGTTCAAACTTCGTGCCGCTGTAGGAAGCGGGCCAATCAGCATTGTGTCAGTGTTTCCACGAGCGCCTATGGAACTTACACCTCGCGCGGAGCGCCAGTTCAGATAAGAATCCATGGTTCATGCATGTGATGTCACAAGTTCCTGGTGAACGGCTAGAAGCCATATACCTGGATGTACGTGATATGATGGCAACCTTACCTGTCTTCGTCTTGTGTGTATGTTTTGTATATAGCATATTTCTTAAAACAGTCTCAAGCACATGAATGGCCAAAAACAAAGGTTAAAGAGAAAGCTCCAACTTTTGGAAGCAGAGATCAATAGTAATCCCACTCCTCACAAGTCATAAAGTAACACTCTGTTTACACCGCCTATAAGATGCACGAGCAGAATCTCACTGGAATATCTTATTTTATTATACTTTTATACTGCTACATTGGGAATCAACCCCTCTCTATTAACAGACCTACATTCCGAAACCATCACCTTTCCTTGACGCCTCGTCGAACAGTGAGAGCACTTCTCTGCCACAGCCAGTGTTGGCCATATGCATGGATGCATACAGCCTGCAGTCTGCCATCCCAGCGCAGCTGCCGGCGGAGAGGAGAGCGCCAGCAGCACCTGATTTTGCCCCCACACGTAATTCAACATGCCCCACATTATGTACTTGCTTTCTGCCCAAGCGGGAATAATCCCCTACAGCATTTGCCTCGCAGTATTTGAAGGCCACCACTACCATTCGTACATGTACAGTGTATGACAGAACACTGAAAATCAAATTGCTTGTCGGGGTTACATTCCCTAAATCACCATCCAATAAGTTTACCTCAAAGCTCCCGATTATCAAGTTCACCTTCCAGTGTGGGGGAAAGTAACCCACCGTCAAGTTAGCCATGGACTTCTGTGTGACCTTCCGGTGATTGTCTGAGATAAGTAATATATTTTGACGCCGGCTAAGAGCCAGCCACAGCTAGACCATGACTGCACTCACCGCTAACTGTACACGTGGGTAAGTACATGGATGCAGCCTGCTACAAATATAGACTTTCCAAAGCGGAATAATATGTTTCGGTGTTATGTATTTCTCTCCAGTGAAAATATGTTTTAAAAGTGTAAAATGTCTTATTTCAGATTCTTCTGTAATGTTGATATTTCGAATTCAAAGTGCACGCGGCACTGAAGAGAGGCAATAATATTCAGATGAACACGCCTTCAAAAGACAGTTTAGTAATTACCAGAAAAAAAATTTTGAATTCTGTCTAAAATTGTTTGATAATTGTTTTTGTGCCACTTCAATTTGCAATACAACATTTTTACTCAGCGTGCATAGCACTTCCGCTTGTGTGAACCCCGTAGGCAGCCATGGTAGGTCCGTACAACTCCTGCCTCTGGGCAGTCGTCCTAGGAGAGCTGGTGAGGTAAGACGCTGACACGTAGGCACTTCATACTTTTGCAATGATGTAAATTTCCATAGTTCATTTTAGTATACCGGTTAACCTTTGCCTTGTGTACATTTTGCCAGACATCCCCAGTGTAATGCTATCCGCTTTACTTAAATATTTACAGCCTTTCAGGCTTTTTACGATTTAAACGAAATGAGAGGAGATGTCAGAGAGTCCATGCCGCCTGTGCAACTTAAGTATCAGGCACCATCCGCCCATGTTTGGGGTTTTTCATTGTAATTTCTGCTTAATTGCAACAAGCTATATTAAAGGTAACGTGTGTGTGTAATTATATTTGATGGTTTTGTCATGTTAAATATGTTTGCCGCCACATCGCCCATGGCCACGTGGTTAGCTAACATCAAGTCCATATCTGTGCCATCACCACGTTATGAGGGCAAATTCTTCTTCCATCTTGTGTGCCTTAATTTTATCTCAGGGTTTATGTAATAATTTCAATAAGGGTTCTTGTATTTTTAATGTTTGATGCATTTTTGTTCCTGGCTACGCTGTCAATTTGCGTACTTGTGTTTCCTGCCATCCGGCGCCTTATGAGCTTTTGTATGCTTGTTTCTTGTGGGAATCCTTTTCGCAATGCAGATGCCAATTTAGGCAGATGATTCTGGAGCAAATTACTGGAGAAATATTGTGTTTTTACGCTCGCACACGTGGTCCGCTATGAACTTCATCCACTGGTATGTATGCCATCTAAGACTATTTTCACATGATTGTGTGTTCATTTTGCCTGTTCACGTCGTGCCCCATGTTCATTAAGTGTTGTTTTTGTAATTTTGTATAGCATAATTTTTTGCCCTAACCGGCTATGTCTATTAACCGTCGCCACAAACCACGTGGTTTGGGAACGAGGTCGGCGTTAGCGGCGCAGATGATTGCATGTGTTCACTTCATACTCCGTGTCCTGTCTCTAGGCAAAACCTACGGTCCATCATAGTGGCTGTAAGCCCCTTGCTTTGTAGAGGCTGTGTCTTCAAACACAGCGGAGCATCGCCCATGCGGAGTGCGCTAGTTGAGTAACGTGCTTGGCGAATCACCCACTGGAACTGGCTAGTCACGTACGAGCAGTAAAACTCCTGATTTATTTTCTGGCACTGTACAACTTAGAATTAATAAACATACCTCGCAGTGTATAGGTTGTAAGTCTTTGTAGCGTCACTACCTAGCTCCATTAAGTGTTTTGTATGGTAGTGTTGTGTTTGCTAGTTTTGTAAGTATCACGTGTGAGAGGAACACACAGAACCCACAGCATCCCTTAGATCCCAGAGTTTCAAAGTGTGGTGTGTAGGAACCACCATTGGCGTATCTTGACATACCATCTGAGTCTTGTGTTTGAGAGATTGGAATGTAACAAACTGACGTGTAGAGTTTGACAAGTGTAAAGTAAGCATGAGTAAGATGGAGTTCTTAGGGCATTATATCTCAGGGGACGGACACGATTAAGAAACACAACACATCCAACAAATACAGGAAAAACCAGCCCCCAGGTCGCGTAAACAAGTGCGAAAAATTTTTGGACTAATTAATTGGTTGCGGGAATTTATTCCTAATTTTTTTGTTACTACCGCACCACTCACAGAACTGTTGTCCGAAAAACAGAAATATGTATGGACCACACAAGCAGACAAATCATTTCAAGAGATAAAATTTGCATTTGAAAACTTTCAGCCACTAGCCAGATCGCGAGTTGGAGTGTTTGTTGGACTTGCACTTTTGTGTCATGCTAACCGCGGCTCACATAATATATGAGTGAGTGTATCGTAGATGAGCGGAGTGAAGTGCTTGTCTAATATGTTGGTCTGTTGTTTTGCAAGTGTGCTAGGTAAGCTCACAATTTTTTGTATAGGTGTGTCCCTAGTCTCCCGGGGGCAGCCCACAGGGTACGTTTCATCGTTTCAATGTGTTGTATAGGAGAGAATTTAAAAATTGATAGTCAAATGTGTTTGTGCTGATGGCTCTTATTCAAAGGTATCATATATGTATTAACATTTACTTTTAAATATACTTATGGCACACTTCTGTTTTGTTGCTGGTAGCACTTTATTATTTATTTATTTATTTATTTCTTTTTTTGGGCAAAATATGACTCAGTTGGTATGTTATAAATGCTAATTGTAATGTTAATTCTGTGCCATATTTTTCCATTCTGCTACCTGAGAAGAAAAATATTTTTTATTCCCCTTTAATTTCGTTGAGCACTGAGGGTGCAAACCTGAAAGAAAAGTGGTCGTTATTGGTGCATATTCTAGGGAGCCCTTGGTACCATAGTTCAGTTGGATTTCTGGTAAAAGCAGGGCTCCCCCCTTGTGCCTTCTTGGTAGTGAGCTTCTCCCTGACCTGAAACAGACTATCAAGTCGGTGAGTCATTCTGCGTACATGATAATATTAGTATTTTATGGTGTTTTGAATTTTTGAATTTTTTTTATGAATTTTTATTTTATTTTTTGTTGTATACTATGGTTTTGTCATATTTTTTATTTTATACACACACACTTTTATATAAACTATATATATATAATATTATATATTATTTTTTATATTTTCTATAATTTTAGTTATTAATTACCTATCCCGGTATGTCCAGTGTTGAAAGCTAGCTAAGTGATATATACAGTGGTGGTAGTGATTATTCACACGTCTGTTCTCTATATGGCAGGAGCAGCAAGGATGTGGTGGAGATGAATAGCATGCCCGGTGTGCGAGAGTACAGCGTTCACAACCTGCGTCCCAACCTGGAGCCCCTCGTGGCCAAGGGTCTCAGGATGGTGCTGCTGTTTGGCATCTCCGGTTCCTTGCCTAAGGTGGGTTGGGCTGCTGCGACTGTTCCTGTACTGCCTTCTCTCTTGAGCATTCACTTGTCATTGAATCTGAAACATTTAAAAAGTATGGCATTGTGTGCAAAATTTATATTTGACATCATACTTGCATAGATTTGTAACAGTGGTTGGAAAGTTGGAAAGTTAACTTATAAATATACTAACGTTTCAGTAGTATTTTGTGGCATGATTATAATTAGAGCTGTTGTTTTATATCTTAATGCATAGGTATCCCGCTCGGAAAAGAATCATGAATGTGGTTTGTGTTATTGTATAGATATGTTAATAGACACTTAACTGTTCGAGTACCCTATTATAGTGTTCACTAAGTCTTTTGGATTTCTTCAGGACGAAACTGGCAGTCATGCAGACTCTTTACAAAACCCTGTGATACAGTTGCTGCCGAAATTGCGATTGTGGTTTCCAGAACTCGTAGTGGCAACTGACGTAAGTGGTTTTATTTATGCATGCTTACATAAGTGTAATTTTTCTCTTCTTAGATTATCTTCTTTACTTTTTCCTTGATTTCCCAGTCACTTTTAGTTTGCAGGGAGCTTACCTTTATAAAGGAATAATAATGAGTAAGAGTGCTGTTTGTTCATTATTTTTCTGATCAGTTTCTTTTTTCCAGTAAGTAATTACATAGATGCCGTGCTTATTACAGGAAAGGGTTTTGCTGGCTACAAATAGAGATAAAGGGGAATGATGGAGGATTGCACATATATATATATATTTTTAAATTCACCTTTTCATTGTTAACAAGGACATTAGAGATTTGAGACCCATAGATATAGGTATAACAACATAGAAATCAAATACAGTGACAGGAACAGCAGTAGACCCGTGCTACAAATAATTTAAAACAACTGAAGAGTCAGTAATACAGAAGATGGTAAAAATTTAAAGCCAGTTAGCAATATTATTTTTAATTTTATTTATCTAAAATAAGCTTTGTATTTAACCTAGGGCCAAAGAACAGGGCCAAGGTATGATAATACTCATTATAGTGCATCAGGTATCTAACAAAGTCTCTTGTATGATAAGTACCTACAAAACAAATTTTTAATGCTGTGGTTGCATTCTGATGCTTATATATTTTCTTTATTTAGTTAATAAAATTGGTAAAAGTGTAAAATTAATAACTACAATTAGCAAAAATATTGTGTCAAATATTTGTTTTTCTTTCCTCGTAAGGTGACGCTTGCCCAATGGGAGAGTGGAAATTATTTATGGGGACTAGTCACGTCAAACGCCTATCGACATTTGAGGTTGAAAGTTACACTGACTATGGTCATGTAACGTTTGAGAGAGGAAGTTGACGTCTTAGCCACTTGTACAGTTGTGTTCGTGATGCCAGAATTAGGATATAGTGCTCCGTAATGCTTTACTGGTGCACGGCCAGTGCACACGACAGGTCCGGTGGCTTGTCAGAGGTGCACAAAGTCAAGGCATACTGTCACAACCCTACGAACGAGCTGATCCTTGTTCACTGTTTTACCAGGTTGCAAGATGGTCTGCTGAAGATGTTGCCTCGGTTGGGGGCTGATGGCCTCCTTGGATGCTCGCAGGATGTTAAGTGTTCGTTCTTGGTTGGTTACAGGAGGATGACTGTATGTTAGGTGACCACGGAACCACGTGTTAGCGAACCCTAATGGTGGTTCTTCACCTCTTAGGAACGCCTCGACATCGTGGTGAGGGGTGCTGTTGATCTTAATTAAGGGCGGAAATAAGAGGTTTGGTAATTCTTAGGGCTGAGGTCTCCCAGTGGTGCGGGATGTGTGAACTCTGTCCGCTTAGGTAAAGTACTTCTGAGGGCAATAGAGGAACTGACTTTGACAGTTACCAACTGGTGGCAATTCCAGGGGGTGGTAAGGAAGGAGCAGACGTCTTCGGGAGCTGTTAAAGGTCCAGTCTTCCAGTAGTAGTGGGGTCTACAGCGCGTTCAGAAGTGACTTCTGGAGGGGTTGTCTTTAACTGGTAGTCATATTCCGGCCCAATAAGAGCGGTGGAATCTGCGGACGTACCAGGTAAGCAAGAACCGCCGGTGGAACTTATGGCCCAAACGTGAGTGGTGGAGGAGCAGAGACTGTCTTTTGCTGGACACGCCAGCACTTTTATACTAATCTAATTTTGGGCCTGGGGCCATGGTGGCTGAGCGGTTAGCCTGCTCGCCTCCCACAAAGAGATCTGGGTTCAATCACCGGCCTAGTCATGCCGGAGTTTCACATGTGAGAATTGTGCCCCGGACAATGCCGTTGATTGGCAGGTTTTCTCAGGGATCTCTCATTTCCCCCGCCCTTTCATTCTGGCGTTGCTCCATTCTCATATCGATCACTCTCATCGGCTCTCAAGACCCCAATGTCAAGAGTCATCCAAATCTCTTCAGTCACTCATCTTGGGCCTCCTGTGGTGAGGGGTGCAGGTGTGATAAGCTCGGCCGCTAGAGTTCAGGATTGAAGAGTGCTGATGTGGCGCTATCATCCCCTAATACCAGTGGCGTTATCCCTTGGTGTTTCATGGAACCATCTGTGGCCTGCAGTTGGGATGTCTCGGTCCGACAGTACAATCTCACTTCGAGGGATGTTGACGTGACATTCACGGTTGCTTGGAGAATCTGGGTGAATAGTACGAGCTGGCCTGACATGTCTGTAATAGCTTCCAACATTATGTCGGCATATCCTGTAGCCACTGTCCATCCTCTTCAGTAATGTTGGTTCATGACTTGCCCGAAGTGTTAAACATTGCGTCTAAGATGGGGCGAAGTCGAGTACACACACTAGATGCGTAAAAGCATCACACATCAAATTATCGAGTTCTTAAAATATGGATTGTGTGTCTATACTCAGATGTAATTATTATTTGCATTCATGAAATGTTTGTAATAGATTTGTTTCAATAGCTTTTTTTTATTATTGTATTATAAGTACTTGTAATATAGTGCTATGATTGACCTAATACTGAATCATTTTATATAAGATTAAATTTAAAAACATTTTAATATTTTATCAACGTTAAGGCAATCCGCCGTCTCTTCCACTTAACAACAGTAGTGGCAGAAGTTAAAAATTGTATCAAACCAATATTTTATAATGTTATCTTTATCTACATGATTACTGCCTGATCGCTGGAATGCTAAGGCAATGGCTTGTCATCCTGTAAAAAGTGTATGCAGTCAGAGACAAGATGTTCTTTTCAGAAGTCGTAAAATTCTTTTTTGCATTGAAAGTTCAAAAATCGTAAAATCTCATTTTCAAAGCAGTCACAGTACAAACAGGAGTAATTGTGAATTTTTATATGAATGTAATTGATGCAACATGCTTAGTTACAGCTGCTGTTTGCTGTCAGTGCTGCAAAGTAGCAAAACTTTAACATGTTTGGTGGCGGTAAATCAGTCACATGTTTCCCGGTTTAAGGCTGTTCATGGTAGAGTAAGTATTTTTGAAATTGACCTTTTAAAAGATATTGTCACTGCTCATAACTACATACATGCTACAGTACACACTTGCATTTTGACTCCAGGTATTGATGTTATATTGCGAGTGTTATGTTTTTTAACAGAATTAACTGTTTCTTCCTTTATAGAATGATCCATATAATCCTTTACCATTCGAAAGAGCGATATTTTCTCTGTGAGAACCAGGGTATGTTTGAAAGTGCATTTTATGATGTCTATGGTCCTTGAAGATTGGTAACCCTGGCATGAATGTTGACCATGTTGATGTTGATTCTGGCGTGTTATTGTGTATGTAGTGATTTGTTTGGCATAATCACAAACATGTAGTACTCAGTTCAGCAGCGTGCTTTTTTTGTGAAAACGTATCCGGAAAAGTAATTCATTGGTTATAACACAATGGGCATATCGAAGAAAATATGGTGTACAAACCGATCCAACGAAACCAATTATTTTGTCGCTAGTGAAAAAACTGAGAACCTTTTAAATGAGTATGGGAAACATCGACCTGCATTGCTGCAAGTTTGTGTGGCTAACGTTCGTGATTGTTTTCTGAACTCACCAAACAAGTTGTTGCACCGCTTAAGCCACGAGACAAGTCATACGGCACATCAGAGAGCAGCAAAGATCCTGGTTCCAGGATCTGCTTACTGAAAGGCCAGACATTCTGAACATCGAAGTGTACTGATGCATATTCAATGAATTTGGGAGGTACTCGACGATGTAGATTTGCAGGAAATATTTTTTCAACAAGATGGTGCAACATGCCATATGTATAATGTGTTAATGACTGTCATAACCATCTTCGATGACCAAGTAATCTTCAAGGATCCTTGATCCTGGGACCTAACCTCTCAATATTTCAATCTGTAGGGCTTCTTTAAAGAAAAGGGTGTATCTGAACACCCCTTGTACACTTGTGCAGCTCAGAGAGAGGATCACAACTGAAATCGCAGACATTAATGCGAACACATTACGGAAAACATCCCTGAATATGGTGAGACGGATGCAATTGTGCTTCAATGCAGGTGGTGGCCATTTCCAAAATGTAGTGAATCATGTGAATCTCCCGTAGTTTCTCATTTCTGATGCGATTTCATATTTATTTTGTTATTTCCTTTGCAGTTTTAGTGTAGGCAATTAAATGGTAGAGGTTTATATTGATCACTCTGTATTTATATATTAGAGTTCAAATTTGTGTATTTTTAACACATTTATGTTTTTAATAAGTTGCGCAGTTTCATTTGGATGGCACATGAATTAAGTGATGATGGCCATGGCAATGTTAATTTTTACTTCCAGCAAAAGAACGCAAAATGAGATGAGTAAATCTTAAGTAGGGCTTTCAAAGGTGCTCAGTTAACCTTGAATCAGAGCTTTCAAACTTGTGAGACCACCAAACAGGACTAGCAGGTGGGGACAAGTTTTTTTAAAGAATGAGTGGGATATTGACAATTAAAGGTTAAAGTAAAGGATGCCATAACATTTTGTGGCTTGTGCCAGAAGGTGAACAGGCTAGAGATGTGGTTTCTGAGGCTGATTGTCTTGCAGGTTTGCTTGTGTCCCTACACTAACCATGGACACTGCGGCATTATGAACACTGATGACAGTATCAATAATGAAGCTAGCATCTCAAGAATAGCTGAAATAGCATTAGCATATGCTAAAGCAGGTAAGTACTGATTAGTTTTCAAAGTCATTTTTGTCATCCAGTTTCAATAAAATCTCTTTAATGTTAAAAATTCATAAAAGGTATGGAAGCAGATGATCAACAGGAGAATGCAAGAGGTTTTGTTTTTGTTGAGTGTTTCAGGTTTTTTTTTTTTGCATGTCAACACATCAGTCAATAAAATATGTTTCTGTCCCTTAAGTCTCATTAGATATGAAAAGGACATCTTGCCTCTTGTTTACAAGTATTCCGAAATGTTCTGTAGACTGCAGCACCAAAGTTGTAAAAGAATTGTTTTCTGTTTATTTATGTTTTGTTTGTTTACATTGGTGCATGACGTATCCGGGTAAATTTAAGGTTGTTACATCGAGTAGCTGAGAAGAGCCAAAAGCAGAAAATAAATCAGTAATCACGCTATTACCCAAGTTGGAGAAAAAAAGGACGTAGCTCTGTCAGAAGTTGTCGCGACTGTGGATTGACTCGGGAAATCACCATTATAATCAATACTTAGCATTTTAAGATTACTAAAGGAAATAACACTTATTAAAATTACATTTTGTCTGAAGACTAGTTAGCAAAATTTTCTTTAAATAACAAATAGTAAATAAACATTACAGATTTTACCAATACCATAGAACTATTGGCATTGGTACTAATAAATCGTAATATAGATTAACAGGTTTGTTTTGACACACTTAATTTTGGTTTTGTCTGAAGCTTATGTAACCTACATTTGTTTATTTACATTTTTTGCTGATGTTTACTTTAATAATATTTTGCAGACCTGATTTCAGCGTGTTTTGGTTCATAGTATTTCATTCATGCTCCAAATATTGAATTTTATTTCATTTATTTAATTAAAATTAAACATGTTTCTGTTACTATACATATTAATATTTATTAATCTGAGCCCAGAAAATCATTTAATAGGAGTTTTGGAAGAGAAACAAACAGTTTCTGCCTATCTCTATGTACTATGTAAACTAAGACTGACAAAGGATTGATAGGGTGTGAACCCTGTATTTTAGTCAGCTCTATCGCCATGGAAGCTACTGGACACACCTGAGAGAGGTCTCCAGCGATTAATGTCCGTCATCGTAACTTAGAATTAGTTAGCTTCGGCAGAGTACAACCAGTAGTATGTAATGTGAAGGCTAGTTTAAGAAGAGGCCTAAAACATTTAATTAAATTTTGGAGTGTGATCCTGGAAAGACAGCTAAGTATTCCTGAGGCTAATGTTACGAGTTCGAGGTACATTTCTGGAAGTTAATGACCCAAAATCATGCGACTGTAGACTATGTTTGAAAGCTGTTACAATTAGTAATGATATACTGTAAGAGGGCCTAAATTTGTCCCAGATATTCTTGGGCTGCAGATGTCTACATGCACTACATATGATTGAGATGACGTAGAGTGTATAACTTTTTAATCTTGAAAGTACTGATCAATCTGAGCCAGATTAAATATGATAATGATCTTATTGCATAAAATTATCTCATTGGTATAACTGTTGGGAGAGTAGAAAGTTGTAATTTAATTTCCATTCTATCTTCAGGACAGCGATCTCATTAACATCTAATTTATTTCATTTGATTTCTGAGAAACTATAATTTCTTTATCCACTAATATTTGCTACATTTCAGTAGAATCTGAAATTAAAGACAAAGTTAAAGTTAACGGAAGGCTTATGATTTCTAGTAGCATAGATTACTTTGAGTGTTACCATGTTGGAGTTGTTTTGAAATCACAACAAATTTTCATGGTAAGTCTAATACTAGACGGCGTGCTTAATCTTACGCCACCACAACTGATTCCATGTGTGTTCTTTTGTGAATGTGTCTAATTTTAATGATAATTTTCACAAATTAATTGCATTGGAAGGTGTATGTGTTATATGTGCGCCTTGTCTTGTCTTCTGTACGGAACATGTAAGTGACGCTAGCGGCATCATAGGCGCCATATCACACGCCAGACCTTCCCCTCCATTGCCTCCTCTGGTGCCGCTTAACTGAGAAGCCTGCGCCTCGCCTGCTATTCAATCATTTCGACTCTTATAAACTATCTGGGGCCCTCAAACAAATTACTTGTATGATATTTCTTTTCTTTGTAACAAGCTACAGAAACCCAACAACGGTGTTTTGCTCGTTTTCTCTGTTATCTGTTTTACATAGCAATCGTTCACCATTAATAGAATATCATTTAATAAATATTTACATCGTTTTGCCATGAAATGTGAAAGATAAACCCTTTCACACTAAAAGGTTCACCAATAAAACGTGAACTATTTAAACATAATAACCTGACAAGATAGGTTGCATAATACAAAATATTAATTATAGATTCCTTTGACACAATGGCTGGCAGTAACATGCTAAAATTTGCTTAGTAAAAACAGAGTTTTGAAGAAGTACAGGATAATTTGCCTTTAAATAATTATACATAATATGCAAAAAAAATTTAAAACAGTTAACATTACTAAGTATTATAAATAAACATATTCAAGGAACTGTCTCACTGGAACAGCGACTAAAAAAATTAAGTGACTTACTTACAATATCGGTATTCTGTATAGCAAAAGGAGAGCAAAATAAAGCTAGATGTGGAACCAATGGGGTTTTGTCCATAATAGACAAATTTTTTCCCCAGAAGGGAATACAAATAACCCCCCAAAAAAAAGGCAGGTCCCACCAGAATGGCAGACCTTGACAGGAGTCGACGAGTGCCAGGGCTGGCTGGTCTGTTGCGGGTGATTTGGAATCCTCTCCACGTCCATGGCAAAGTACCTTGGAGTTGGAGTTCTCTGCCTCCTCGGGGTTGGTCAGGATCAGCAGGGCTGCTCTCATGATTCCGGCAGGCTCTCCCTCACATCCGTGTTGGACGACTGGTGACTCGTTTTCAGCTTCGATGGGTGACCTGAGGGTAGAGGTCAGAGCACAGTAGACTGGGTTAAGCACAGAACTACAGCATAATTATTGAAATTCCCGAGATATTAGCCTCGGGTAGGTCTTGACACACTCCTGGCGTTGGGCCTGGGAGACTGCCTGGGTGCTGGGTTGCACCTGGTACTGTAATATGGCTGCCTCCGCGTTGAGCTGGGAATGGGCAGCTAGGGTAACTGCACGATCCTCGCTGATCGTGGCCCCTGTATCGAGCTGTTGCAGGGCATGGGAGACAGTCTCGGAGTCTCTAGAACCTCTGGTAGGGACCTCCCTGGGAGAAGGCGGGTTCTCTTTTGGGAGGCTGGGTGTCCGTTGTGGCAGATCCTTTGCTAAGGTGACTCGAAGGAGCCGACAAGTTAGCCCGTCGAAGTGGCGGCTCTTGTGGCACCCCTGATCAGATGGTGCTGGTTGGTGAAGTTCCACTGGTGCCGGCAGTGGGTGTTAGGCATTGAGTGCTCGGTTCTCTGTCCGCTGGGCTTCTCCAGGAGACTTCTGTGATGTTTGAAGTCCACCTTCCTGGGTGTCTGGTGAACTTCCAACAAAACGTGGAGGGGGTGCAAGTTATATTCCGTTCTGAAGGCTTTGTGCTTCTGGGCTTCGGGAATTCTACCCCAATCGGTGCGGAGTAGGCACTAGATGTTACTGGTGGTTCCATTTCATCTGTCCTTGCAGGTGGCGACGTGCATCCTCACAGGTAGATGATTTGGCGGCTTCCTCTTCGTCTTTCGATGGGTCGGAGTGCAGTGAGACCTGGTTGTCCTGAACAGGCGTCGGGGCGGAGTATAGGTAAGAGTGCATCTGGCCTCGGGTTGCTTTCTGTATTCTCCCGTGACAATTTTCTGTCCAGTAAACATTTTCTGGTCGTCCTCTTACTTTGTGAGGACCTTCTCATTTCCTAGTCAATCTGGTGCTCAATTGTGCATTCTGTGCCGTTTGTTAGAGTCATCCCTGTATTAACTCTTTCATTGCGACGTCCGACTATTCTCGAATGCCGAAAATATCGCTTATTTGCGGCATTCGACTTTAGTCGAATAGGATAATTTCCTAAGATTGCGACGTGTCTGGTATGGAATTGTTTACTAACAAGTGCACATCTAATAACCTGCAAATAAAATCTGCACATCTAATAACCTGAGTATAGTTTGGAAATAGTTTGTGTTGGAAAAAAGTTAATAATAATATTATTTATATGTAAATTTTTTTAAAATTTTTTTACACCTTTTGGGTAAAAATTATGAGAATTTTTCTTGCAGCAAAAGAGTTAATTAAGTTTTGTACTTTACCCTAAAGATTTGAGCTAGGTATTTATAATTTTTTTTAGTGTCTCACTGTAATGTTTGAGCAAAGAAATTAATTTTTTGGGGCAAAGTGCTGATTATTAGTTCGCCCTCCGCAATGTAGTTTTATTATCATTCAAATATGGTTTTCAGGTGTTGTTATTAATGAAATAGTTGCATCAGGTATCAAAAACAAGAATTAAGAAATTCGTATTTTATTGTTTTTACCTTTTTTTTTATACGTGTATGACATAAAGATTAAAGAGTGAAACTAACCTTTTTAGTGCTTCTCTACGAAGTACTTTATATTATGGTTCAAATATTCCCACTAAAAGTCCTCTTTATTTAGTATTACAGACATTATTAAGGGCAAAGGAATATGTATATTTGATTTTAATTAAAATCTGCCTAAAATTCTAAGATGATATGATAAAAATTTTGTAATGAAAAGGGTAAAGGTGTGTTTATAAATAATATTATTTCGACTTTATAAAATAACATAGATTGTATTTTGTATATAGGAATTTAAAGTTGGCCACTTCTATGTAATGTTCTTTGGAGAGTCTTTTCACTTATATTCTTTGGTGCTGAACACTGCTTCTTTCTTAGCCATCTTTGACATGTAGTAAACTTCTCCACTACTCTCCAATCTAATCCGACTTTATTGAGATTTTGCGATACATCGTACCGCCCGCTGGTGAGTAAACTGTTTCTTACTTGTTGGTCGTTGTCTGGAACTATGTATTTGTGGCGGCAAGTATTATTTACGTCCCTTTTGCATGATTTGTAGTTGGGGCGGTTCACCGCGTAGTGCAGTAACCATGGCCATTGGGCAAGCAGTATGAGATCTCCACTACTATGCTAACAGCGTGAGCGTTCCTCGCTGGAGTTTTCTTCAGCTTCAGAACAGGAAAGAAACTATGCATGACTTTCTAATTTGGCTTCAAACTTTCGGCCAGCGCACTAGACTAAGTGTTTGAAAAGACTCTTCAAAAGAAAAATTAATGAACTTATTTAAATGATCATGGATTGATCTCAAAATTAAATTGTAGTCTGATATGTTTCAGGGTATTAAGTGGCTCTTTTTTTTTAATTGCATTATGATTAAGATCTGGTGATCACTACAAAAATTTAAGTCGTAAGGAATAATGTGAAGAAAGGAATTATAAATTCTGAATGTGTTGGTTAAATTCCAGGGGGCTCCTGTAAATTCAGTGTGTGTGTGTGCACGTACGTGTGCGCGCATGCAGGGGGCGTGGGTGTGTGTGTGTGTGCACGTGCGCGCGCACACACCTTCCCAGAACTTCCTCATTTTTTTCTCTAACTGCTCGTCTCTGTTCTTCAGTCCACACACTCTTGGGTCAGTTTCGGTCAGTCCTCCGAATATCTTGCATTGTCGATCAGTCGCCTGATGTTCTCTCTGTTGAACAATTCTTCCTACATCCCAACTTATTCTGCTTCTTTCCTGGCCTCTACAATCCATCCTGTTGTGCATTTCAATTTTGCGATGTAGTTGAATATTTTCTTGGTGAGTCTATTCTCATTTATTCTTTTTAGGTGTCCATATAATTTGTCTGCTTTTTCTCATTGTGTGTGTAATTTTTTCTGTATTTCTGTATAGGTCTTTGTTTTTCCTCTTGATCCACGTGTTGTCTTTGTTTTTGAGTTGTCCCATAATTTGTCTCAGGATTTTCCTCTCTCTTACTTCCAGTTCTTGCAGTTCTCCTTTCTTGTTCATTGTCAGGCATTCTGATCCATATGTTACTTCTGGTTTGATGACTGTATTATAGTGTCTAATTTTGGCTTTGATGTATATTGCTTTCTTATTGTAGTGGTTTTGTGTTATTCTGTATGCCAATTCCAATTTTCTGAACCTTCATTTGTTTGTTGTGTTGTCCAGTCCATTTGGTTGGATCCATTCTCCTAGATATTTAAATTTATCTACCCTCCTTATTTGTCCATATTCTGTTTTCATGTATCTTTCCCTGTTGTGCCTGTATTCTATATATTCTGATTTTTCATGGGAGATTTCCAGTCCTGTTTTTTTGGCTATTTCGTATAATGTTTCCACCATAGTTTGTGCATCTGTTCTGTTTTGTGTTATTGATGCTACGTCGTCGGCAAATGCTAGACATTTCACCTCAAATCTTCCTTTTCCTTGTCCTATGCTGACTCCTTTCACTCTTTTTTCTTCCAAGGCCATTTCCCAAGTCTTCATGATTTTGTCTAGTACAAGGTTGAAGAGAATTGGTGAGAGTCTGTCTCCTTGTCGAACTCCTATTTTGATTTTGAAAGCTTCGGAGATATCCCCTAAGAATTTTATTTTGGATGTAGTATCTGTGTGTGTCTGTTCTATTAGTCTTCTGGTATTTTGATCTATCCCTAACTCGTTTAGTGTTAGGAATACTGTTTGTCTGTCAATTGAGTCGTATGCTTTCTTAAAGTCAACGAAAGTGACTACAGTCTTCTTGTTCTGCAGTGTCCTGACCCTTATTATCATTTTTAAGTTTAAGATCTGGTTTTTTGTGTGTGGGCATGTGTGCATGCATGCGCATGCCCACACACACACACACACACACACACACACACACAAAGTTGTTGATGCTTTTGTTTTTCATGTGCAAGTTGTAACAGGTTACTGTCCTTTTCTCTCGTTCTCAGTAAACACCAACGGACTAGCTCAGTGTGAGTTGGAGACTTCGACTACGTAATAATAAAGGTTTGTTGATACCAGGATTGCCAATAAAATAAATGAATGTCTGGAGATTTATTGTCTCGGCAAAACAATTGACACTGGCAGCTGACAATAAATAACTAAGACAATTGCAGCCTTTACAAAACAGAACTTCTCACTTCGAGAGTTACGAAGACGAGAGGGAATAGTTACTTTTCTCTCCTGGTGCCCTATTGACTCCTCGCACCGACGGAAAATAAATTTAATAGATATTTCAATTGAAATATCCGAAATAAAAAGAAGGTTAAAGTCGCGGGTGCTGGTTGGAGCGAGTCGCGTGATCACACGTTGCAGGCTGTTTGACTGACAGCTGACAAATGATCGTGCTGCGACGAACTGTTGTGATACACGAGAAAGGTCGCGCTTCCTTATATATTGGTTGAAAGTTTCCTAATTGAAGACATATTGTTTTTGAGCAGTCGGTCACATCAGCCAAAGGTGACCTCTGTTATTTTCCTTGTTTCACTATGTCGTGCCTTGCGGTGGCGTCTGTTGTTGACATCTGTTGTTGACATCTGTTACTACTGCTGAAATGAGGAAAGAAATATAACAAATTTGGAATCAGGAAAATATATGAAATATAAACAAGTTGTCATTGCCACGATCTTTCACATATTGCATGAATTACTTTCCTTGACTGAAATATAGACAATTGAAATACTTCCCGAATATACCAATCATATATATCTAGCTGCAATGCTACAAAGTAAATAACTTGCAGAAACAAAATGTTTATAAGATGTTATTATTTAATTTTATTCTTACCCTTACTTACCATTTTTAAAAGGCAGTAAGGTTTTAATTTAGTTAATGGTACTAACGCAAACTATATAAAAGAGTTTTCAGGTAAATAAGTGATAAAGATATTTGAGGTTATGTGCACATATTTGCCTTTTCACTGTTACTCTCTGTGATGAGGTAGGCGACAATAATCTTGCAGCGTTCTGCCTTTTTTTTATGCTTTATATTTTAATTAACAGCTCTCCACATGACAATCCTAAAAATCTCTGATTCATTGAACTCTTGGGACCTTTTGTGGTATTGGGGGTTTGGTCTGTTGAGGCATTAACCCTATTTAGGTGAATAGTCTTCTGGACCTAGTTTTCAAATCTCAAATGGGTATCCCCTCCCCATAGGAGAGGGCACAGTTCCCTCGACTCGGGATGGCTGCGGATTAGGACGGACAATCCCATGTCAGAAGGACGGACTCCAGTGCGTGGTGGATGGTACTTCCGGTGGATGTACTCTTCCTGACGGTCTCTCGCTCTTGCAATGCGTCTTTGGGCAGCTTGGCGAATGGCTTTGGGCTGTGCAGTTCCATATGCGTATATTCCCACTCATTCTCCCAGGCATCGTAGGGTGTGCCCTAACAACGATTGACTTGGGCTGGAATCTAACGCTTCGTTGGTTCTGCTGCACAGTACGAAAAGGATCCTTAGCAGCTGGCAATCCCAATGGTGTTGGTCTTCCTCCAAACTGAGACTTAGCCACTTCTTGAGTTCGTGGTTACGCCATTGTCAGATTCGCTCAAGGATGATAGGGCAACTGCTCCCCATCCTTGACAAACTGTCTGCCACTGCTTACTGGCGAATTGGGTGCCGTCGGTGGGGATGCTCTTCTGGGGATATCCTCGACGTGGAAAGATGTCCTGAATGAATTTGGAGATGATGTGGTGCGTCTCCTGACTGGGCAGAGGGAACACAGCTATCCAACGAGAGAAAAGATCAGTGACGACCAGCAAGTATCGGTTCCCTCTTGTGCTGCTGGAGTATGGTCCCATAAGGTCTGCCGCGACCTGGTTCCAAGGTGAATTAGGCTTTCGTGACTTGACTATTGTCTGTCTGGCAGGATAGGCCTTGTGTTGGTAGCACTTGGGACATTCACTGACGTGTCTGCGTACATCTCGGCTTATACCTGGGCAGATGATCAGGCTGGATGAGGTGGCTTTCTACCCACCACGGGTATTCATCTAGGCCTGTCCGTACAGTGTCAGCGAACAAGTTCCTCGGTGCCTCAGACGTCACAGAATCCTTCAGGTGCCTGGATACCTGGGCCTGCTCCTTAGAGTTGAGCTTTGCTATGGAGGCTATGAGAGCGGGGGATAGCTCGTGCAGGTGACCAGAGGCACAAGTCAACTTCACACACTCCTTCAGACCCCACCGTCTGGAGTAGGTCATCAGGACACACTTATACCCTCCCCATCCGAGAGATGTAAGGCAGCCTCCTTGTTTTGCAATTTACGTATTATACTACGTGAGGGCTGTAGACTGCATAGACACCCTATTGCAGTACCTAACGCGGTCTTGTAGTATGCACTGGAAGTCAGGCCACACCGTCTCGTGTCACATGCATTGGTGTTGCCCTGACCGAGTCTTCCCAACTCGGGGAACGCCCGTCTTTCCTGGCACGGGTTTGCAGTAGAAAGACTGACGAACACCGAGTCAACAAGCTGGTGCAGGGTCAGTGTACCTGTGTTGGCACTTCCATTCTATCTACGCTGTAGACAGAAAGGATGGTCACTGTAAATACTTCTGGGTAAAATTGAGTGTTTTGACTTGTATGAGTAACCTTTCCGGGGGTCACCTACGTTCCGTTTCCGTGAGGAGTCCACTGGGAACAAGGTGCTAAGTCTACTGGAATGCGGTACCCAGAGATTGAGCTGGCACAAGTTTATTTCCGTTCGACGGGAAATACATAAGATAGCATACTCCAACTCCTGCGTTGGCACGAGTTATTGTCGGGAAGCTAAACCACTGAAAAATCTGGTAGAGGCAACCAGTAGAAAACTAGCTGAGGTAAGGAGGGGTGTTGAACAAACTATGCAGTTTTCCTCTCCTATTGTTGCATGTGGTTTCGTGTGTGTCGACGTAACGCTCAGATACAGACACAATGCTGGGATAGTACGGGATTAGTCCTAAGAAGGACTGTAAGGATAGGATTCCCTATAGCTGGAATATCCGTGCAGAGTAGGGAGGTAGAGGTTATCAGGGTTCGTCGTGAAGACACACCTGACTAACGTAGAGGTAGAGTGGTCAGACTACTCTTAGTAAAAGGGGCGTAACTAGGGAACAGTTCTGAGCAGTGAATGCGGGACGAATGCTGGTTAGCATCTGCGCATCGAGTGCTAGACAACTGAAGACTGGTGTAGTTCTGTTGTTTTGTGCCAGTGTTATGTGTAGTGTTGTATGTTTGTCCTCATTGATAGTGTTCAGGAGTACTTGCTATATAATAACCCATCTTACTCAGTCCAGTTATCAATTATATGTATTATCTACATTATATTATCCAATAGTTACTGTATTTCAGCATGTATAGGCTGCACATTTTTTCAAAAAAAATTACTGCAAAAAGTGGGGTGCTACTTATATACGAGATATTGGCAAAAATAAATTTTACCCCCAAAAAAGTTTAGAAATTTGTCAACATTCAGTACATAATGTTTTAGCTTCGTTTCGAAGGAAGGAAGGAGGAAGAAGGGATGAAGAAGAGGTGGAAGGAGGAGGGGGGAGCCACTCATGCAATTATTTGTTCACTAGCATTAATAAACAAAATAACCTTCATCCCGCACGTGTAAAATGTAAACATGTTTGAGCTCAGCCATAGATGCCGTACATGAGAAAATAATCTCTCTGCTGTACAAGATAAAGATATCTTACGTAGTTTGCACTCCCGCAGCCCATGCTACAAGTATACATTGATAAGACGCCAGTTTGTGTAACATGTTACAGTGGTTTTGCTTTCCCAAGTCACATTACTATCTGTGGAATAGTAATTGCGCAATATATATTTGTAAACATTGCAATGTAATACAAATATTTTGTAGGGGAGAAATTAAGTCAGAATTTATTATGTTTGTATGGAATTGTTACTTACCAATATTTACAGGAATAAAAAAATTCAGTGCAGCCTATACTTGAAATATTTATTTTCCCTAATTTTTCATCAAAAACGTCTCGTGCTGCCTATACACACCAAAATAATAGGGATGGGCCAATACAGATACCGATTAACCGGCCAATACCACGACCATTGCCATCTGCGGCATCTGTACACTATTTGCCTATTATTATTCACTGATTAGTAGCACTAATTTATTTGACACAATGTTAAATAAACCAGCATACTTAATCTTGTAAAGAATCAATTTACCGCATCCATCAATCAGATATTCTATCCGAAACCCAAAATATTTTCAAAACAATTGTTTTTTGATGATTTGTTCCAGTTGTTTATGTTTTACTATATTTCCTGTTGGTGCATTTGACAACGATTGTGTGCATCATTCGATTTTGGACACTACATGAATACAAAATTGATAACTCCTGCTACCAATAGTATTGATTACATCCTGCTAGAGTTTTTTGTTTTCTATTTGTTTTCTATTTTCTTTCTATGTTTTTACTGCATTCGTAGATTGGCGACAATGAGAAAGCAACCTGTATCCTTATTCTTCTTATGCGTTATTGCATTTGTGAGTTTGCGACAGTAACTGATATCGGCATTGCTGTAATCGGCGGCATCTGCAGCTGAGAATCAGCATCGTTGGTATTGGCCCATCCCTACAAAATACTGTATTCTGTCTCTCACTCTGTTCAATGCGCACACACTTCACCTAGGTAAAATATTCTTTTACTTTTTTATGCAGTGTTCATTTATTCATGTAGCATCAGGCACTGTGAGTGAGTGGTCTGTAGCTAACATCAGCTTACCTCGTATTTTAGACTGTTTTTCCATCCATATGAGGCGAAGCTTGACCGTGTTTCACTTGGCCTGCCTGTGTGTGAAGGTGCCCACATAGTTGCACCCTCTGACATGATGGATGGTCGTATCTGCTCCATCAAGTTGGCCCTGCGAGGTGCTGGACTTGGCAACAAGGTCAGCGTGCTTTCCTACTCTGCCAAGTTTGCATCTGGCTTCTACGGACCCTTCCGGGATGTCACCAAGTCAGCACCACAATTCAGTGACCGCAAGTGCTACCAACTGCCTCCTGGGAGCAGTGGATTGGCTGCCCGAGCTACGGTGAGTTTATGCCGTGTATTTACTAAGAAATTTTGAACAGAACTTTTTCTGTATTAAAGCTGAGTTCATTGCCACGTGAGAGTTGATTCATTAAGTATATTTATGTCAATTAAGTTAGCATTTGTAAATATGTAGAGACTACGGGATTTAATCACTTCATTTTATATCAGTACTTCACTTATAAATGCAAATGTGCATGCATACTTGTTGGCATATATGCATACACGTCTATATAAATGTATGTAATGTGTAAACCTTTTGTGTACATAAACTCTTCATACTTCTCACTTTGGTGCACTATGTAGGGTGTTCCTGATGGAACATATACTGGGGTGTTAAAATACAAGAATGCCAGACTGGGTCTGGGGTTTCCCATGTTGGAGATGTGTATGGTGTAGACTTCTTTGTTTTAGTGGCAACCAAAGATGGAGAGGTCTTAAACCCCAAAGTATACTTGACTTGGTATATCTCCTGGTAGGAGACCTCGGTTCTATTCACTTTATGAGACGCCAAATTTCACGAAGCCAGTTTCACTGGGAGCATATGTGTAACTAAGCCGGGACCTTAAGTTCCTGAGGGGCTTGGCCTTTATAGAGAGTTGGTCTAGTTGGCTGATGGGCAGGTACATAATCAGGGGTTACACAAATAACTATAGCTGAGCCTATACAGATACCCGATATTAAATATCAGACATTACAGTATCTGAACCCGTCCAAATCGATTTTCTTTTTAGCCAATATTGAGACTGATATTTACATTTATGCTTGGCCGTAACACCAGAGAATGATAGGGTGGCGACTCTGGAGTAAGACAGGCTCATCTGCTCCTGTTTTGAGGCAGATGTCATTCCTAGAACTAAACCAACAGACTGTCACTCGACAATGAAGAAAGGCAGGTGGGAGAACCTTCCCTGCTGTGGGATGATCATGTATGGGAAGTGTGAGGGAGAGAGTGAGATGCTGCTCTCACCCAACTCTGTGGCCTGCTGTGACAGGTGCTGTAAGAGATAAATAATCGTCTACTGCCTGTATTGCGTGTCTCGGAATTACCAGTTTTGCAGGCATCATACTGCAGCTCCACCTTGTCATTTCCGTAATTAAAATCTTTTAAAAGCAGTGCGAAATCTGACATTCATTACCTGGTAACTGGCCATGCTTCAATTTTACTCTCGGTAAAATAAGGATGTGCTGAATGTAAAAACTATACATACTAATAACTTTAAATTTTCTGAATATAAACAAAGTTGAATTATACTGAGAAATGTGTTATGCAACCATGTAGATTTATTGATTTTTATTTCATAAGTCTTACAGATAAATTGTGTAAGTTGCCCTGACCTAAGATATATGTGTTTCTGAAGTAATTTTTGAGTGCATCTTTTATCCTCCGATTTTGAAGAATTTATGTGGAATTAATTTACCTATTGTTTTGTATGTTTACTTAAAGCATCAATTAGTACATACTGTGACACTGACTTCAACACAGATTTCCATAACCTTTCAAAATACTTTTAGTGTTAGTAAAAGTCTTTCAGTTCATTACTCATACATCAATTGTATCGCTATCAGATATCACTGTATCGGCAAGGAAGTATTGGTTTATACCGGTATCGGCTTAGCACTAGAAATAACCCTTCAACATTTCAGTACCTGGTTTACAGACGATGGTGGATAATCTTTCCAGCTGCCGTGCTCCCTCTACAAGTGGGTGGAGGTGCCGCTGCTTGCTTGATAAGGCAGGGAGAAACGGGGTTCGGTTCTAGGGCAATAACTGGGTATTGGGATTCTGGTAAGTCTAACCTGTGCCAAGTGCGAAATAGAATTCCTATCACTACTGCAAAGTGTCTACTGTCCCACCGTGGCAGAAAAATAGCCTCTAATAGTTATAAAAACCAAAGAACATTGACTTTCTAAGAAAAGCTATTTAGGCTTCGGTCAAATAACATAAAGTTAAAATAACTTATTAACGTAAATATACTACATTGTTGTGTAATATGTTTTCATGTTGACGCCATCAGGTGAGTCACGAGACAAACTACACAAATACTTACTGGTAATATGGACGCCAGCGGTGCTTCCCAATCACCGCACTATTGAGACTCAGGGTTCTCATGGATGCTGTGGGTTCTGTGTGTCCATCTCACCCGTGCGTACTTACAAACATGTTGGCAATACTAAACTTTTACTAAACATATTTATCACTTGAAAAACACATGTGGCTAGGACACTGTCACTACAAATGAAAGAGGCAAGTTCACTGTAGACTTGTTTTTATTGATATTGTGCGTACAAATCAATGTCCCATGAAATTAGATACTTTCGGTCCTGTCTAGCTAACTCCGCTGGGGTGCTCCCCAGCCTGCAATTACTCTAGTGCACGCCTAGATGGATGATCTCACCGCGGTGTATGAAAACACAATCTTCACAAGGGAAGAGAGTCGACAACAGCTAGGGTGGGCTGACGATTTTTCCCTGAAGATAGGACATAGTAAATGACAAAGTGAAACCCTGATGATACCTTAACATGTGGGTAGTGTGGTGACAGTCTATACACAGAGCCGGCTAGGATGGGAATAATTGCACCATACTCAAGTTACAAATTTACATAAACCCTCAAAAGATACATGACACAAGATGGGACACGAGATAAGTATTCCCAATACACACACATATGTGTGAAAACACGTTTATATGACGCGGATACCACTGGATGAAGTTTGTAGAAGACCACATTGTGCAGATGGAATTGCAATATTTCTTCGTGGAAACAGCAAATTAAATTCAGACAAAATATTATTAGTGTACAGAAAATTATTCTCTTTACGATTTACGTTATTACAGGCATGTAACATGCCTGATGGCAGTAAAATTAAACATTACTGTGGCAGCGTGGTCAAGTACAAAAAGCATCAATTTACGTGAAATTACATGGAACCCTGAAATAATTTTTACATAGAACCCTGAATAAAATGATGCATATACGATATTACATAAATAAGCTGTCAAAACGCATTGATGGCATATACAGACCTCCCAACCCTTACAATTTTACAGGTATTCTCCATTTCTTAAGATTTTCCTCTGCCAGGTTCCAAATTCATGCAATAGTGGCAGCCGGGTCTGGCTGTTCGTCTCTGTGTGTGTCACTTATATGTTGTATTTTCACATGATTCAAGGTGTGGCCACTTAACTGGGAAATCGAGAAATATGGGGAAAAATCATGAATTTTCTTGAGTGCCGGGAAAACCTTGAAAATGTCAGGAATTTTTGTACGAGTCGGGAACGTACACGCTGCAGCTGTTAAGATTCGCTCTTATGTAGTCTAATTTTGTCTTGTTTTTAATTAAATAAAATTTTTAGGTGGTTTTTATACTCGTACAGCGGTGCATTATTATGGTGATACTGGTGACAGTAACTGCCAAAAACGTACATAAGTTCATTTCACAAAAAGAGAAAAATGGTAGCCTTGAAGTGTGTGTCTGGACTCAGCACATCGATCAATATCTTACCCAACATGCATTCAGTCATGTGACAACTGAAAGCCGGTGTGTTTGTACATCAACTGCACATATTTATTTTGTGGTCTGGGAGTCGCACATTTCATGCGATGATGTCAGATTGGCGCAAAGACATCGTTGTAACAGCTTACTGTCCTGTTCTATCGTTGTGGTTCTCAGTAAACACCAACGGACTAGCTCAGCGTGACTTTGAGACTTTTGAATACATAATAATGAAAGTTTGTTGATACCATGATTGCCAATAAATAAAAGAAGAATTTAATGTCTGGAGATTTATTGTCGTCTCTGCAAAAATAAATAATTGTCACTCGTAGCTGACACAACAAAAAAAAACCAAGACAGAATGGCAGCCTTTATAAAGCAAAACTTCTCACTTCAAGAATTACAAAGATGAGAGTGGATCGTTACTTTTCTCTCCCGGTGCCCTATTGACTCCTCGCACTGATGGAAAATAAGTTTAATAGATATTTGAATTGAAATGTACGAAATACAAAAGAAGGTTAAAGTCGTGGGCACTGGTCGGTGCGAGTCGCATGATCACACGTTGCAGGCTGTCCGATTGACAGCTGACAAACGATCATGCTGCGACGAACTGTTGTGATAACCGAGAAAGGTCGTGGTTCCTTATATATTGATAGAAAGTTTTCTCATTTAAAACATATTGTTTTTGAGTAGTCGGTCATGTCAGCCAAAGGTGACCTCTGTTATTTTCCTCGTGCCTTGCAGTGGCAATGTTTTTAGTTTACTAACCCATTGAAAAGGAAAGGATGCTATGACATCTGTTGTTTACGTCTATTACTACTGATGAGATTAATACGGAAATATGAAAAAACAAATTTGATCGATTAGATTTGAAATATACAAGTGTCATTACTATCCTTTACAAATGTAGACATTGAATACTTCCTTGACTATGTAGACAATTAATATACTCCAATATCTAATATATATATATATATATATATATATATATATATATATATATATATATAATATATATATATATATATATATATTATATATATAAAGTATAAAGTATGGGAGTGAGCTTTCATTCAGGTGATACAAAACAAAGTAAAACGGCAGCACGTTTCTCCAGTGTGTATTTGTAAACTGTTTGCCTTTATGTTTTACCTGCTTGCTTGCCTAGCAAAAATAATATAATATTTATGTGAAAGTACCGCTTCCTGTATTTTAGGTGTCATGTGTATCTGTTAGCAATGGTATTTCAATAAATTAAAAATACCTGCAAACACTCGCACGTAGTTGTACTGTTATATTCATTCACCAGTAGTAAGTTAACAACAGTGTGCGTGCCAACATGTTAAATAACACGGTGTGGAGTTTGTGAGTTGTGGATAAACGAGGGTCTTTTAGGAGTATTTGAAGTGTGAAGAAACATTTTTATAGTGATTTGTCTGAAATACGTCGGCTTTAGTTTGTCTTAATAGTCTGGTGCACATACGTAATAGCTGTAAGATGTGTGAAAAACATAAAACAATACGTCCAAGTATTCAGTTATGCGTATTCTGATCAGTTTCCATTCATTCTGAAATCGGAGAAAGGTGAACAGTATGTGTTTTGTAGTGTGTATCGCTGTGACACAACTATTGCTCATGGTGGGAAAAGGGACATCATAACTCATGTTAAAAGTGCATTCAAAAAATTTATTTCCAACTATTACTAGAATTTTCATGACCATATGCTAGATTTTGTAACTCACGCAATGTGCTGAAAGCTTTGGAATATTTGGCAAGTAGGCCTAGCTGAATTGTAAAAAAAAAGTAATATATGTGTCAGGCTACATGTAATATTATTGTGTTCTCAGGTGATACATGAAGCTCAGAAGTATGTATTGTTGCATCTAGAAATAATTATTATGTTGATTTATTATCAAAATGTAAATCAATAATTTCGCATTTTCATAGCAGTACCTGTAACAGCCGATGAACAAGAAAACATTATCCTAAAATGCAGCGACCTGATTACGCACTATTATAAGCATTCTTTAATCTTCTTGATTTCAAACTTTACAAGTTGGCAGGTCTGCATATACAAATACTCGGCGTAAGTCAGCCACGTGGTTATACGTGATGTTGCCGTAATATATTCAAAAATGGAAAATACCCTCAAATACATACATGAAAACAAAGCCCTTAAAATTTTGTGTAGGAATAATACAGAAATTACGATGGAACACCACTAACATAGGCAGATGGCGCCTGATTCAAGTTGCGCGGGTCACGTGACCTTTCCAACATCTCTTTACTCCTCCTCGATTAAGTTAAAAATGCCATAAGGGCAAAATAAATTAGTTAAGCGGAAGCATAATGCTGGGGAAAATGTCTGGCAAAAGGTACGCAACAAAGGTTGACCGGTAAACAAATTGACTATTGAAATGTACATCAGTGAACAAAAGGTTATAGTGTGTACGCGACAGTGTCTTACCTCACCAGCTCTCCTCGACAGACTGCCCAGAGGCAAGCATCGCACGGACCTACCATGGACTCCTACGGGATTCACATAAGCGGAAGTGCTATGCATGCCAAGTCAAATATTTTATAATAGAAAATAAAGTGGCACAAATTAAATTAAACATTGTTTTACATTTTTATAATTTTCTTATAAATTTTCATATTATTTCATTGTCTCTTTATGACTGCGTTCACGCCGGAATATCAGTGTTCTTAATCTCAGAGCCTTGGGCATTTTGAATTACATAACCAAACAATTTAAAATCGCAACAAACACTTAAAAACATTTTAAGACATATTAAACCCTGCAAATACTAATATAAAACACATTTTCCACTGAAAAATAATATTTACGTACGAGTTCAGAATGATTGGCCTCTTTGCACCCATGCAGGTACACGTGACACGTGTGGGGTGAGCACAGTCATGGGTTCTAGCGCCGCTGGCTGTTAGTCGGCGTTAATGTTAATATAATCTGTTAATTTTGTTTTGTTGATAATTTTCGTAAAGTAATGTAACATCCAAGTGAAGATACAATTCATTATGTAAATATTAGGTAAATAAGGTTCATTAAATAGGAGATGGAATTAAAAGGATGCATTGCCAGGAAGTAGAAAACATAGAGTAAAATTTGCTTTAGACATTCCCGCAAAATAGGTTTTCCTGTCTATTAGAGTGACGTTTTTAATTCTCTAGATCTATTCCATTTAGCTGTATGATATTAAATCCCATTTAAAATGTTTTTGTTGAAGAAAAATAACCAGCATACAACGTTAGTGTGTTGAGAGGGAGAGAGGGTCGTGGAGAAGTGAAGGAAAAAGTTGATCCGATACAAGTGTTACCTCCTTTTGGTATTGGGGCTAGGAGAGTACGCTGCCAAAATGGACTAGAGCTGAGCGGGCGCACCAGCTACTGAGGGCTTATAAAACCAATAAATGAACTTGTGAGATGAAACTTTGACCAGTGCCTTCGCACCTCTTCAGTGCTCCTGTGTGCACTGGATCTTCACAACCACCTGCCTGGTTCATTGAAGGACTGTGAGCTTCCCTGGCGTACCAACCACCACACGAGTCATACAGAACTCCCGATGTGCTCTATCCTCCACGATCAGACGCCAAGGTGTCTCCAAACCCATTGTAGCTACTAAACGCCCTGTCTGCAACCCACGAAACTAGTATTGTACAACGGGAAGCTTTCGACTAGCCGGGACGACATAGGAATGTTGAGAAGGGCCTGGTTCAAGTGGTGAAGATGTTGTGGCAGGTTATTGGATCAGTAGACGTAACACGTTAGGAGTAGGTGATGGTACGGTTATGGGTTGCATTTGCCTGATTGGTTCAGTTACTGTTGTTTGCACTAGTGGTTTTTCAACTACGTCAGTCAGTCCATATTGCGCCCTCGTACATGTCCAACACAGAGGGTTGTTTCGGGGTTCTCCCACACACACGTAGTATTTACCTGCGGCGCATGACACAAGTTGTTCGTCATGGTAGTTGTTCGTAGCTCTGTTGGTCAGTTCACACTTACCTTGCTGTTGCGTAGCTACATACAATATTGTTATCCACTGGTGTTGAGCGGTTGCTTAGTGGTCTTCTTTGGGCTATACAACACTGGTAGCACACTAACTGTCCCAAACGTGCACTTATCCATTCTGCCATGTTGAGTGTCCTCTCCGATTGTTGGTTCCAGCAACGTGTACAGGACGTCAGATATCGCTCTGGTCCCTCTCGTCACGGTCACATTTCGTATTCGGCGCACGAGTGTCTAACTGGTTAGCTGCACTGGTTCTTTATGTATGCCCTCAGAGCGTGGCCAGGTAGGCGTTTGCAAATGTTCTTTAGGGGTTCATACTTGGCGAATGGATCACTGTCTTTTACCTTTTGGCAGTTTCTGTACATCACTGCTTGTCAACACTCCATCATAGCAAGGTTACGCAGAGATCTTCACGGAGGCAATGGCCCTCCAGTTCGCGTCTTTGTCCCATGCACGTAGACAATTTTACGGTGAAGTTGGTCGTGGTTGTTGTGGGGGTCAGCTGAACACGTGCTTCAGCTCTCCTGGTGCGCAACGCTGATGACCAAGGATGCTTCGTGGAACAGTGGATGGAGAGAAACACGTACAGTTACTTTTTCCGGAATGCCAGTGACATCTGTCTCCTCGCTTTCCACGTTCGGCAACATCGTAAAATGGTGGTTCCATGCTTGATCACCCACGTGGCCACTGCGTTTAGCCACATGCTTGGGTAAGCCGCCTGACGCCTGGCAAGTGTTCAGTGCCATATGGGTTTGTCACAGGGTCTCGAGTACGATTGATAATATTTTATGGGCGCCAGCTAACCTCAGAGAGGAATCCGCTCTGGTTAACACGAGACTCTTGAGGGGGGCTGTTGTCAAAGAGCCTGTGCTAAAAAGACCCTATGCTCCGTAGCGTCTACTTTCAACAGCAGTTGTTAGTGATGAAAATAATTAAATACATATAAGTTATTCTTGGGCTGGGATATTTTGGCTCCCCAGCACGCCTTACCAATGCAGAACAACACTTGACTTTATAGACAAACATAAGAACACTGTAAGCATATGGGCTGCAACACATGGTATTAATTTAAAAAAAATAATGCTGGCATTAAATTAATATCTATCTCGCAAGCGGGCTGAAATTGCTAAGTGCCATAAGCATGGAAATCAATACAATTTTATATTAAACCTGAGGGGCAGCAAGTCTGCTCCGGAGGGTGGTTTGCTCGAGAGGCGCACGAAAGAAATTGAACGCATTCCAGATAGCTAAGTTATTGCAGTTATATATGATAAGTACAAAGTTACTTCACCTGCGAGTTGCGTCTTAGGGACCTACCCTGATGCCTGTTGAACCAACACTACAGATGGTGGTGTAGCGTCAGGGACGACTTGTAACCATTGCTGTACCAGTACAAAACTCCCTTGCTGGAAAAATGAAAATGAATAATTTGAAACATTGAACTGCATGATACATATCAAATTGCACCTTAATCCTAACACTTGTACACAAAAATAACAAAGGCTGTAAAAATTACGTGAGAGTAATTTTTAGAAAAAATATTAATATAGTCAATTAATATTACGTGCATTTTAAAAGAGTTTTAGGACATGAGTACACCTTCAGAAATATTCAGTGTTAATTTGAGCCACATTGAATTAACTGGTCAGGCTGTGAATATAAGGAATTTTTACTTTCGTGATACCAAATTAGTTTGTTTATGGCTTTTAACTAATTTTAATATGCTGATCATGATGTGCTAGTCCATTTTGTGAAATGTGCCAGGATGTCTGAGTTCTGAATGTCCACGTATGTCGCCCTTGGCCCACGTGTTACTATTTTGTGTTATGTAGGATTCTTCCAAATTCATTTACAGGCTGCTACAATTACGTGGAGCTAATTTTAAAGGAACACAACACACTGTTTGAAAAGGCTTTAATTTAAGAAATACCCCTTGCACAATTAACGGTCGCTGCACTGAATCACGTACTGCAATCTGAGGTAATGGCCTTCGGCAGTGCGCTGTAGGACTAGTGCTCTACTCCGTCACGTTGCTTACGTTGTTCAGATATGGCACGCGGGTCGACAAGTGCTGTTCGTTGCAAGAGCCGTGGACAGCATCAACTGAAAAGACAACAGTGAACTCAAAAGACATTGCTGTTACACTATCGCTTTGTGACAACGACCTTTGAACTCCTACTCAAGAAGAAATTTCTACTAAAATTGCCATAACCATGGAATCTAGTGTCCAATCCATGTTTGAAGTTTTGTGCCAAAAATGAAAAATTCTCTTACAAAAGAGGTTAAGGACTTTAAGGAAGATAACACATTACGGCGTGCTTTAGTTGAAAGTCTCCAATTAGCTAACAATAAGAAACTGTGCATATCATGTGGGACATCAAATGAGATAATAGGAGCTCCACTCCGCTCAATTGAACATGCAGAACAAATCATTTAGTGAAGTAGCGGCTAAAAAGGCAGAATCTGTTTCTGTATCGATAAACTCTGGTAGTAACAAGGCTCATCAAGGCAAAGTCATGTCAAAAACACGTCCGAACTGCAAAGATGTTGTTCATTTAGAAGTGTGCATGCAACTGACGTGCACTAATGAAGGGTGTTTTGTGCTAGTCATACGGCCTGGCACAAAGACATCTACTGAAAGCAGCTCGCCTGCGACCAAGCATGAAGACTGATACGTGATACAGCTTGGAGGGTGAAACAATGTTATAGTCCATTTCATATAAGTGGTCTCAAATTTGACAGTTCTAGGAAAGTAGTGCCAATGACATCTGGGTGGCTATGTATCTTTCCGCCACAGCTGAACTGTTATTGAAGGTGACTGTTTGCAAACACACACCATGTGACTAGCAGTATTTGTAAACAAACAACATATGACTGCCTGTTTTTGTAAACAAACTGCATGTGCCGCCTCCCAAATTACTTTTAGAAGCTGCGAAATTCAAACAGTTGCAGGTTGGCAGCAATCCCATTATTTTTAGTTTATAAATATCTTATGTAAATTGCTAACAGCCCATGTAATAAGTCTATAAATTGATAATTTTTTTACCTTGCAAGAAATTTGTAACCAACATGTTCGAAAATGAAATTGTATTTTAACTGTCAAATTAATAAGATATATTTTACTATTTTTTAATATACTCTAAATATATTAATGACAACTAATCTTGTCACACTTACCAGAAGTAAATTCTTGTAAACATAAAAATTTAGCATGGTTTCCACAAACACCAATATCTCCCCACACCCCCAGGAATGGCACAAATTTCAAAATAACCCCCCCCCCCCCCCCCCAAATATTTCTCACTCCTTTTTTTCCAAAGACAGTATACATTCTTACATACAGACTATGCGTACTAGTGCATTAAAAGTACATAATTCAGCTTTGAGGTATGATAAGACAACAAACTCTGTAAAGCCTGATACTTTTATGGTGGTTATAAGTCTCAGGGTGTTAAAGTATGTAGGTAGCTAAAATAATATTTAACCAAATGTTACTTAATTTCAGTAATTTGGTCATGGCGGCGGGCGGGGAGCCGACTGAGCCATCGTGGATGACAGGAACTGGCCCGTACAGTTTGCAGTACCTCAGAGAAAACAAGAGATGGATTGAGCTTGCAAAGAGACGAGACCGAACCACGAATCTGTGTCCGACATCTTTCCCCAGGGCATCCCAGACCACATCGATCTTCTCCTAGCCACTCTCTCGGCTCCAGCGACACCAACACTCAGCACACCAGCTTCCTCCCGACCAACAACACCGGCGGCAGGAAACGAGAAAATGGACGTGGAAACTGACTTCCAGGTGGTTAAACGAAAAGGGGACAGAACATCCACAGTACCCGAGAAACGAACCACACAGGAGAACAAGCGTCTCCATTCTGTGTCGTATGAGGCGCAAGCCAACAACATCCCTATTCAAAATAGGTTCTCCCTCCTACAAGAGGTCACAGAAAAAACCTCCACAGTAAAGAACCCCAGCTCTTCAAGCATTCCCACCCACCAAACACAACCAGCTGCACCTCAAACACAACAAAAAAGACGAAACCAGTTCAGATTAGTGGTGCGTGATGCCACTAAATACAATTTACTTATACAGAAATTGCGAGCAATTAGTAGGGACGGGTTCTCCCTTCTCCCCACTGCTCAGGGAACACAATGCTTACAAAAAATCCAGAATTCTACAAAGCTGCTCGCACAATGCGCGAAGCGAATTACATTCACTATTTCACTTTTTGCCAAGCTTCCGAGCTCCCACAAAAATTAATCTTTGATCTCCACCCCACAACTGAAATAGCTGACATCAAGGCAGATCTAGAATGTGCCGGTTACACAATCCAGCCACATCTACCAGTTTAAAAAAAGAATCCCAGACCACACAGACCCGAACAAGTTCGCGTTGGAGCAGCAATGATTTTTCTGTGTTACGGCGGCACAGAACACTGCTCTCCCTCCTCTGCTCACAGTCACAAGGATAAACATGACAATTGTGCATCCACGACAATATCAGAAACGGCCGACAGATGTGACACAATGCCGTAATTGTCTCGCCCTAGGCCACACAAGAAACCATTGTTCAATGCCAACAAAATGCCCACACTGCGCCGGCCCTCACCCCGAGAGTGCCTGCAACATGAATGAAATAAATTCCAAGCCAACATGCAGGCGACCACACAGCCCTTTCGAAAGCCTTTCCTCCAAGTTCCTGGAGTTGGTGCAGAAGAGAACTGTTGCTGCAAAAGTCAAACCGACCACAGTAAAACAATCTCCTGCCCCGTCCAGGTTCATGGTCAGAACAATACAACCAGGCAAGTCATATTCGCAGGCACTCTCTGCACCTACTCACAAAACAGCTCCCACACTTGACACCCCAGTAACAACAAACACACCACCTCAATCCCGCCCTCGCCAGCGAAATTTGCCAGGAGAGATACGAGGCGCTATGCAGGATTTCCATGTATTCATGGAATTCCTTAGAGCATGCGACTTCGCCTCGCTCATGGCACATTTCCACCCCTACATCCTCAAACTCCGCAGTGTCACAAAACAACAAGAGAGAAACTGGCTACTCCTCGAAGCCATGGCGTCATTTGCGGCCCCCTAGCCCGTCAACTAGACCCACAAAAACCACTGTCCCCTACTCTGTACTGGAGCGACTCCGAAACACATAACATAAATATTAATCACTATGATGAGCGACGAAATTGCGAATATTTTCTAGTCATAACCAACTGATTGCAGCACATAGTTTTGCATTGTTAAACAGATTTTTTTTTCTGCCCTCAGCAAAAACTGTAATTATATTTTTTAAAAATAATTGATTTTAATTGATATTACTGGCCACCTAGATACTTCAAACTTTCTTAAAATTTTATAAAATTAATTAAAAACAATTGGTTATTGCAGTGAACAGCACCTGAATTTTCAGTTAAATATACACCCTTTTAAATGGCCAGAATGTCACATTTTAAGTTTTGCAGTACTAATTATATATTTAAAACGATTTAATAACATTAATTACAACATCTTTTAATATACTTTAATTTTTCCGTGTCAAATAAAAGCTGTTGACGGTAAAATAACGACCATGCTGCCATCTCTTGAGCAACTTCGTAAGCCCCGCCCCACCAAGTTCTCTCAGCCAATTAGAGCCCTCTGGCCAATAGCTTCACTCACGCGACACATTTTCCTGGCTCTGCTTTCGAATTTTACAAATTTGAATAATAAACAACACCGAATATTGTTCAAAACTACTTTAAAAATATTCATTCACGCCTTCAGCGTAAATATACAGCCCAATTTCATCGAAATTAAGCCCCGAAACTGGCCGGAATTTTCCTATCAGTCCGGGACAAAAATCGCCCACTTTTAACAAAACTATTTGGCGCCAGCATCGCGACAGCCATAACGCTCTCAGACACACATGAGTTAACATGGTTTACATGACTTACTACCCTTTTAGTCACTCGTCACAGTACATTCAGACATGCATTTACTCACAAAATCAGCTTACTTAACGTTTGTAACAATAACTCACTAGATATGAAGTAAAATACTGAAACAACTACACTGAATTAAATTCTCGCACAACTTAAATTCAACACTACAATACACAAATAATTAATTTAATTATGATAATCCTTGCCACTCCAGTCATGGGAAAGCTACTTATATTGATAATTTAACTTCATTTGGCTAATAACCTCTGCTTTTTATACCAAACTGTCGCTAGTTCTCTCACAGGGAGCTCGTGACAGTACTTCACAAGTCCTGAACTTTAAAATTCCGCACTGATAAATTCAATTAACTTCACCACTCTTTTATCCCATACAGGTACGGAAAAAGAGAGTAAAATACAGTTATGGAAACAGCTCCCAGGCGCTACCCTGGGAATCCTGTAAAACAATGTTTGCTCTGCAGCATTAAGTATGTTTGAAGGGTGAGGAGGGGGGAGGGGGTTAGCTTCTCCTGGCCTCCACAAGCTAACTGATAACTGTCTGGGTTGCCAAGGTCCCTCACAAGGGACCAATCCACCCCTGCACTGAGGGAGTAGCGTCCCAGTGATGTAAAACCGGCAGACTGTACCAAAAATGGCAAGACCACACAGGAAAGCCATCTTCGTTTCCCGTTTCACGCCTGTAGTGCAAGAGAATCAGATCATAACATACATTAATCAAGAAATTAAATTTTCAAACTTAAAAGTGATCAAGCTCAAAACACTATTTAACTCTTATTCATCATTTTATGTAGCAGTGGCCGAGTTTGAATTTGATTGTATTTTTATACTGTATTTTGGCCATCAAGCTGTTTAATAAGTCTTTTTACGGCAGACTACAACATGATCTGATTTATAGCTCAGACAGTGAACCTAAAACTTCCAATGATGAATTAACTAATGAAGCGGCTGGAGGAGCTGTAGTAGAATCTTGATAACAGTGTGCATGCAACCGGATGTGCTATTATGCGTAATATATTCCTTTTAGAGACTTTGATTCATACTACCAAAATGTTCAGGGTCTCAGAACCAAAGCTCCTATTTGCTCTCAAAATATCGTTAGTACTAATTTCTCTGTGATTTGTTTAACGAAACGTGGTTTAATAATTTTAGTGTAAATTCTCATTACTTTCTAAATTATTTAATATTTTCCATAAAGACCTTGATTTCAATACCGCACACACCAATAGAAGAGGTGGTGTTTTAATAGCCATCAATCAACTATGTTTTTTGCAGTGTGTACGAAAGTTTAATCTCTGTTATGAAAAAATGTATGTAATGTGGCTTGAAATTGCAAGTAATAACGTAAATAAAATTTTAATTGGGAATATTTTATCTTTCTCCACAATTATCTGTGGATAATTATATAAACTATTTTACCATCTTGGAAGCTAAATCAAATATAATTGCTCCCAACAAATAATTATTGTCTGCGATTTCAATGTTACGGGAATCAAATGGAACACCTCTCATACCCAAAATATTCCGTACTATTATAATAATCTTCAAGTTCAGTCTCTGGACGATAAACATCTATCACCCTGCTTTAAGTTGTCACTGTATTTTAGACTTTGACAAACCAAAAATCGCTCACCGTGATTATTATGGAAATTATCACAAAGGTGGTTATTTATCGCTATATTGAGCGTTCAAAAATTTGGTAAATTTTTTTCCAGATGAAAAAGTATAAGTCATACATTAGGTCTAACTAAATTTTTAACTTTTTCTGCTAAGTCCCCAGTGTCTCTGTTACATGGTTGCCACTCATCTGGAAAACCTGGAAAACAGGGAAATGTCAGGGACTTTCGAACAAGTTGGCTAAATGTCAGAGAATCTGTGATATGTCTGCTATATTTGGCAGTTCTTTCATCAAACGTGCACCATTACCAGAATCATATAAAATGGTTTTGATGATTGTGTACAAAATGCTTAAGCGAATTTTTAATTGCAATTTTGTAAGATCAGAGAAGTATTTTGGTGTAAAAATGTGTTATATAATGCACAGTGAAGAATATGTTCCTTCCAGAAAAAAAAATATATGTTAGCAAAAGGTCAGGGAAATATGTTATTTTTGTCCGGAAATCAAGGAAATATAAGGGAATTTACAGTGGGAAAAATGTGGAAACCCTGTGTTAGTTCTTTATTATTCTCGTCAGATCCAAATTGGAATTTTCTTCTGTCATTTGGAACTATATTACTTCTACAGATTCAAATTAAATAGAAAATATTCAAAAAAGTATTTTGAAACTTATTCATAGTCGATATCCCTTGCAACCAGAATTCAATTATAAATTAGAACTTTCTAGATTTAATATGCATACTTTGCATGAATGTCGTAACCTCAACATTGCTCTTTTTATAATTAATTCTTTTTTAGGTTTTATAATTTGTCATGCCATACTGTTTAAACTAGTTTTAAAAAAATCCTGTATATACCCACAGAACTTTTCTCACTTTCTCCTCTATAACCCATAAATAGGACCTCGGTAATAGATGTATTAATAATAACAATAAATATTTTTCTAATTTTGACCCTTTTCTATCTAGAAAAATTACCTTTAAGTACCTTTCTAAACGCTATACGAGAGCACCACAGTAGGTTTATTTTTGTTAGTTTGTGCATAATATGTATGTGTTTTATATGTTTGTATTTGTTGATTTATTTTGTCTTTTGTCCTTTTCTGTGCAACGTATTTGCTTGTAGGTTTCAGTGCCTCCCTGTCATAGGTTGTTGTAATGTTGGTCAACTCTTCTAATACATTTATTATTATTATTATTATTATTATTATTTATGTTGATTACTGATAGTGTCTGAGTAACTTTTTCCCTACTACTGAAATCTTTTGTGGCTTCCCCATTTTAAAACTACCTAACAGAGTAATGGTTTATTCAGATGAGTTGAGAGAGAAAATCAAGTTCTGTTTATGTAGGTTCAACCTGATAGGAAAACATATCCATTGATGGGAAGTTTGTCGGCTCCAATCCAAGACGACTTCACTCTTGATTCGTGGTGGAAGTAAGGCCAGCATAATTGCAATTGTACACAGTTAAAGTTATATTAAGTGCAAATGTACACTCCCTGCATACTCTTGATAAAATTAATTATTCTTATGTAAACTTAATTTTAAACCATTCTTCTCACAAGCACAGGATCGTATCAGGATCCATTTATGGTGATTTGGAGTTTGCGATTGATTCATAGCATGTCAACAAAGTTTCACGATGCTGAAATATTCAAAGTAGGACTGTTCGGAGAGTGCATGTTAGGACTGGGTAATAATATAGAAGATTAATAAATTGAGATTTTTTTCAACATTGGTGCAAATTTAGTTGAAGTTTATTATTATACCTATCCTTGTTGATGCAAGTTTTGTGTGTATGACAAAATGATTTCAGAAGCGTGATGTGGAGGAAGGTTGTGACATGCTAATGGTGAAACCAGGGCTTGCGTACCTGGATATTGTGAAGCAGACAAAGGATGCCTATTCAGAATACCCTCTCTTTGTATACCAGGTAACTACTTGTCATTACTGTCGCTGCTGCTCAACATATTCTTGGCATTATAACTGACTTCACTGTCATGAAGACACTTCTTTCAGTACAGTTTCAGCGCAAGTGTAAATATTAATGGGTATCTCACTACATAGATGATAGTTTTACTTTTGGCCCAGTCAGATGTACAGTGGCAGTTTGTAAATGATATCTGTAGGGCTGTGCAAATGTGACTTATTTTCTCACAAAAAAGCAAATGAATGATATATTGTGAACTTCAGTGAAACTGAAACGAAAATAAAAAAACAATTTCATAAGAATTCAGTTTTAATGAAAGTGTGTAACGAATTTCATTACATTTGTGCAAGTTATTCATTAGAACAAATTTGTTCTAAAACCAAACAAAAAAAATTGTAGTATATGGAATATTTATCACAGGAGTTCTTGCGTACATTTGAATTTCTTTTTTATGTAATTGCTTTAGTTGTCAAATAACGAAACTAAACAAAATGTGATTTACAGACAAAAATTTCCTTTGCTGGTGCACTGAATGAACATTCATTAAACACCTGAATATTTATCGAAATCAAGAGTTTTCATTTCCTGACACGTTTTGGCAATCAAGTTTTGTACCAAAATGAAACTAAAAGTGGACTTTTTTTTTGGTATACCGAATATTCGCACAACCCTACACACACTGAAACTTGAGAGTTAACAATGACTAAACGACAGTGCGCCTCCTGACTCCAGCTGAATACTCAGCTATCCTTCCCTTTCTTATCCTTGCAGCGAGATAGGTTAGCTACAGGTGTCCAAATGAGACAGTGGTTGTTCCTCTTTTTTTTATTTTGTTTTGTAGCGACAGTAAGAGACCATTTAGATGCCACCTGTGTTGTGAACGACGTTCACAATACGAGCGGGGCGACACGCGATGTCGCTGCGCCTAGAGTGGCGTACTTTACAGAAGTAGGGAGAATGAAAAATTGCTATTGCAGGAATAGCATTGCCTTCCCAAAAAAGGAATTTTCTTCCGGTCCCCCATCCCTCTGAGTGACTTGGCCAAGAGGAATGTCAATTGACCAGGCAGTATTAGTTGAGTGGAATAGTTAATCTTCTGCCAGCACGCTGATACCCGACACGTGGAACATATTGTGTCTACGGCTCAAGGATTTCACTTTGATTTAGAGTTGTTTCGCTACGATACTTAGTATTGCTAGCGCACCCTTTTTTCCCTAAATAAAGGGAAGAATTCTGGGGTGCATACTATACAGGAGGAATAAAAAGAGGAAGGGGAGTGTTAGCCATAGATTTTCCTGATCTCTCGCTCTTGCATCACTCCTCTCCTATCTCTCTCTTTCTCTCTCAGCGACCCTTGAGAAGAATTTTTTCCCTGGTACGTGTTACAAAAATCATGGTGCTTGCTATACACGAGTGCACACTATACACGAGTATATACGGTATGCGTCGCTCGAAATAGTTCCACCTAACATCACTTGTATTTCGAAGCAAATGGTTTCACCCAAAAATGTTATGCAAAACATTTAAATGAGTAATTATTATTTGTAAAGATGTTTTCTATTGTGTTTAAAGGTGGTTTTATCTGGTAAGGTTGGTGTTTCTTTGTATCTGGCGTAAAATTAATATGACTTTAAAACTTGATATTTATTTAACTCAAAGGGCAGCATCTTCACGAATAAAATTATATGCTCAAAAGCATATACTCTACCACTTGTTAGAAAAAATTGTTTGAACATTTAGCGAATTGTATTATAAGTATTCATTTTCAGTAACTTCTTGCAGGGAAATCAGAGGATTTATATTAATTTATATTGATGCCATCGGGTGAGACACGAGACGAACTGTGACACAAACACTTACTGGTAATATGGGTCCCAGCGGTGCTTCCCAATCACCGCACTATTGAAACTCAGGGTTCTCAGGGATGTTGTGGGTTCTGTGTGTCCATCTCACCCGTGCGTACTCACAAACACATTGGCAATACTAAACTTTTAATAAACATTACTTTGAAAATAAGCACTTAATAAAATACATGTGGCTAGTACACTAACTACTGAATAAAAGAGGTAGGTTCACTGTTAACTTCCTTTTATTATTGCTCTTACAGATCAACATGCCAATAAAATTGATACTCTCAGTCATGACCTGCCAATTCCGCTTGGGTGCTCCCCAGCCCGCAATTAATCTAGCGCACGCCTAGATGGATGATCTCATCGAGGTGCGTGAAAGCACAGCCTTCACAAGGGAAGAAGACCGACAGCCGCTAGGGTGGACTGACGGTTTTTCCCTGAAGATGGGACACAGTGAATTACAAATGAAACCCTTGATGAAAACATTAACACATGTGATTACTTGGCATCACTAACGCAAACTCATCTGGGCTCGCCCGCCAGCACGGAGATAGTGTGGTGATGGCCTATACACAGAACTGGCTAAGACGGAAGTAATATCGCCGTACAAAAATTACATAAATACCCATGAAAGATGATGGGGTACGAGATTAATAGTCACAATAAACACACACATGTGTGAAAACAAGTTTAGGTGTGCGCTGATGCTGCTGAATAATGTTCGTAGCGGAGCATGTAGTGCAGATGAAATTGCTATATTTCCTCTTGAAAACTGCAAATTAAATTCAGACAAAATATTATTCAGAGGGAGAAAATTATCCTCTTTATGATTTAAGTGATTGCAGGCGTGTAGCGTGCCTACTGGTGGTAAAATCTAACATTACCATGACCACATAATCAAACACAAAAATCATCAGTTACACAAAAAAAATACATTTAACCTTGAATGAAAAATACACAGAACCCTGAAATAAATTGTAGCTGTAGCACACATGATAATACATAAATAAGCTCTCAAAATGCAATAATGGCATAGACATATACTTGGCTTCGGTTAGCCATGTAGTTATACATGATGTTGCCATAAAATATTCAAACATGGAAAATGCTCTCAAATACATATATGAAAACAAAGTCCTTCAAATTTCACGTAGCAATAATACAGAAATTACGATGAAACTCATTTAACAGAAGCGGATGGCGCCCGATTCAAGTTTCGCGTCTCTCGTTACTTCTCTGACATATTTCTCCACCTTCCCCTCGATTAAGTTGAAAATGCCACAAGGGCGAAGTAAATTAGTTAAGCGGAATCATACTGCTGAGGAAATGTTTGGTAAAAAAGGTTAACCGGTATACTAAAAGTGCTATTGAAATCTACATCAGTGAACAAAAGGTTGTAGTGCGTATGTGACACTCTCTTACCTCGCCAGTTCTCTTCGACAGATGGTCCAGAGACAAGTGTCGCACTGACCTGCCATGGCTGCCTACGGGGTTCACATAAGTGGAAGTGCCATGCACGCAGAGTAAAATATTTTATTATTGAAATAAAAGTGGCACAAATAAATTAAATATAATTTTACATTTTTATAATATTCATGTGAATTTTTCATATTATTTCAGTTTCTATTTATGACGACGTTCACACCGGAATATTAGTGTTCTTAATCTCAGTGCCGCAGACTCTTTGAATTTCATAACCAAACAATTTAAAAATAACAAACACTTTAAAACATTTTAACACATTTCAAATCCTGAAAAATAAAAATACAAGACACATTTACCACTGCAAAATAATATTTATGTGAATGTTCAAATATATTGGCCTCTTTGCGTATGTGCAGGTACATGTGACACGTGCGTGGTGAGCACTATCATGGGCTCTAGTGCCGCTGGCTGTTAGCCGGCTACAAATAACCCCTCCCTCGAAGGCAAAGACGGTGCGAAGAACGCAACATTGTTCTGGCGGGCTCCACCTGGTTGGTTGTCTGTTGAGGGCAAAGAAAACATGGCCTCGGAGGTCTTGGTTTCTTCGGTGTTTGCAGGGGAAGGGCATGTAGGCAGGCATAACATTGTGGGTACGTGGTCATTACTCAGCTTGCCTCTTGCGAGTGCTGTGTTGCAATTTGTTGACACTTGACGTCACACTCACTGGCCTACTATTCTTCCCAAACCCTTTCAACCTCTCTTGCCCTACTAGGCTACTCTGTGGGAACTGAAAAGTCTCTGAAAGGCATCTCGCCTTAATGTGTGGTATCAAAAGTTATATTTACAGTTTGGTTACAACCAAATTCAGCTGTGCCCTGGAGAAACCCCTTAAAACTTATTTCACTGGCACTGGTTGTGTTGACATTTACACGTGCACTTGTGTTACCACTTTCTTTGTGTACACTTGGAAACCCCTTAAAATCACTCATTTGTTGTGTCATTACAGGCATTAACAGAAAAACCCAGAAATAGTGTTTCACTCTTACTTGCATCTACTTCCTCACTACTAGGTGTTGAGTGTTCAGTTGGTGCAAAACCCTTAAATGACAGTTCATTCTCTTGGCTGGGGTTCCAGTGTTAGTGTTGTTGTTTTCCTCAGTGTACGTGTTGACATTTCCCTGTGAACTCCCTGGTAAAATTCTTTGAGCTCGCTGAGGTGCTGGGCGTAACATCGTCTCCTTGCCTCTCGTCCCTACAGGTGGTCGGGCTATACGTAGGTAGTCACAGTGCCGTTTCGTGACACGTCTTGATCCAACGTCACTAAATACGTGGAATTTCCCATCTTTTCCACCACTCCTGGCCTTGTTCATCTAGGTGCCAGTCCAGCACAGTACTTTTTCGGCTCGGCCGATAGTGGGTTTTTTCTTACATACACATACATTCTGGGTACAAGTTCGGGTAACGGCCTCTTGCTCTAAGGCACCCACACATTACAGTAGCTGATTTGATTTGCCCTAGCTTCCTCATGTAGGTGCTCCGAGGGCACGGAGTTTACAACCTTGTACCATCTCGACGGGTGTTTTCCCGGTTGCTGCATTTTCTCTATTTCCTAAGCAAAACATTACTTCCGGGATCAATTCGGCCCACCTAGTGTGATCCTCTGACCGGACATGTAATTGGATTTTGATGTCTTGGTTACGTCTCTCGGTTTGGTTAGCCCTAGGATGGTATGCTGGTGTGGTATGGTGTTCTGTTCCCCACCTGGTACAGTATTCTCTCCACTTTCGCCGTACGAACTGTGTATCATTGTCTGTCAACAAACACTCTGGATGTCCCCATCTCGGAAAAAGCTCATTTTGCATCTCTGTGTGCACGGACGTTGCTAACTGGGAATGCCTCTGTCCAACGGGTAAACAAATCTGTGGTAACAACAATAAATCTTTTACCAGTTTTGGTATGCGGGTACGGGCCCATGATGTCGATGGCTACTGTTTTGAATGGCTCGGTTGGCAGCCTTGACTGTGGAGCATCACCATCTGCTCTCCGCTGTGTATGGGTGTTAAACGTGATACAGCTCTGTACATGTTTCCTGACATCTCCCTGAATCCCTGGCCAGTGGAAACATTTTTGCACGTTTGTTCGTGTTTGCTTGGATCCTGTGTGTCCATGCTCCAAACTGTCGTTTGCATACTTTAATACAAGTGCCCGTTTCTCTTTCCTCACATACGTCCGCCATCACGCACAACAACCAGGTGGTTTGGTTTGTATTTCTCTGTCCACTGGCCTGCAGTGTTCTGTGTACCGTGTGGCGCAGTTTTTCCGGCGTTTCAGATCATCTGGAGAATTTTTTTGTACAGTGTGTACCTCTCTTAACACGTCATGTACATTCAATAAGACAAGTTCGTTGGGTGGTGTGGGAATAATGTTTTGTACTCCAAGAGTTTGTGTTTCTGCAGTTGGTATTGCACGGCAAGGTGGTAGCGCTTCTTCCCACTCCACATCGTCAGTTTCCGTTCGATTCAGACAAGGATTTCTGGACAAGGCGTCCGTGAGCTCATTGGCTTTCCCCGCCACGTGTTTTACCTTGAAATCATACTCCTGAAGAAACAGCACCCAGAGGGCAAGTTTGCACTTCCCATTGTGCATGCCCTCTAACCACACAAGACACTGGTTGTCCGTTTTGAGAGTAAACTGTCTTCCTAGCAAGTAGGGCCAGTACTTCCGCAATGCATGTACAATGGCCAAACATTCCTGTTCTTTGTGATATTTACATTCTGTTTCCCCTAACTTCTCACTGTGGTAACTGAGTGTGTGTTTTTCCCCATGTGTTCCCTCCTGATACAACACGGCCCCGATGCCTCCTGGACTGGCATCTGTTTATAAAACAGTGAGTAACTCTGGGTTGAACCTAGATAGCGGATTACATTTCTGAAATGCAAGTTTGTTATCTTTAAAGGCTTGATCTGCTTGATGTGTCCAGACAAATTTACGTTTCTCACAGAGCAAAGCAGTTAATGGTGCAGTACTCACAGAAAAGTTTGGGACAAATTCCCTTAACCAATTAATTAAGCCAAAAAATTTCCTGTCTTGTTTATGTGAATTGGGTGTGGGCTGGTTTTGAATTTCCTGTACGTGTTGCTGTTCCGGTTCGTGTCCATCCCCTGTTACATAGTGTCCCCAAAAACTCCATTTTACTCATACCCAACTACAATTTTCCACTTTGCACGTAAGTTTGTTACGGTCGAGCCGTTCGAACACAAGGCTCAAATGGTGTAAGCGCTCTTCCCAGCTGTTAGACCAAACAAGTACATCATCCAAATATGCCATTGCAAAGTCTCCAATGAATCCATCCGGTACATTAACCATTAAGTTTTGAAACGTTGCAGGGGCACACTTTAAACCAAATGGCATGGCAACAAATTGAAATCTATGTCCATCTGGGTAGTAAAAGCTGTTTTCTTTCTGTCCTGTGGGCGGATAGGCACTTGCCAATATCCGGACTTTAAATCAAGTGATGTGAAAACTGTAGCTGGTCTTAATGTTGACAAAGTATCTTTCATATTAATGACTGGTGGTGGCATGTTATCTGTTATTTTATTGAGTGGGCAAAAATCAACACAGAATCACCATTCGCCATCTTTCTTTGGAGCAAGGGTAATACCTTAATTTTAGAGACTCTGCATAGGTTCAATTACATTGTTGTTTAGCATCTCACATACCTGTTGGTTGATGAGACAGTGAAAGAAAATACCTGGGTCTCGTGGCTTTGAGTACCCCGGGTCCTCGTGTGTAGTGATGATTGCATGCTCCGTGACGTCAGTGTGCTGCAGATGTTGCTGATGTGTGGCGGACACCTCGTGCTCAGTCAGCCAGCGGCACAGCAGTTGTTGGTGGTGTTGCTCCCACGGCATAAACAGTCCATCGGCCATGTGTCCCCACGTGCAGACGATTCAGGAGCGGTTCTGCCGTGGCAGTTTAAAAATCATTTCTTCGCACAAGTCCGACACAATATAAACATTGCACTTGGTACGCAGCTTTTGGATCCCTACCGTTACATGCGTAACACTTTTGCTTCTCCCTGTTGGTGTGTGATAGCGAATTGCAAACGTCGTGGTGGCACTCTAGTTGTTATAGTTTGTATCAATACTTGGCATACAAAATTGTGGCTGGCGGCAGTATCGATAACAGCCTTGACATTGTTCCTTCAATTTCTACACAGATTCTCAGCAGTTCAGTATGCCACTAGACCACCGGAACCCGGGTCGTCGAGCTCAGACAAGAGTGCTCCACCTCAAACCCCTGCCACACAGTAAGATCCGCGCGCGAGACGGTCGAGCTCAAGATGAAAGTGCTCCGTCCCAACCATCTGCTACGCAGGAAAACCCCCTTATCGGGACGTCAAACTGCCACATTGGAAGTGCTCCGCCTCAAGATCCTGTCACGCAGGAACTCCCGCCATCCTGGACATCGAGCTCAGACAAGAGTGCTCCATCCCAGCCTCCTGTTACACAGGATACTCTGCTACTCTGGGCGTCGAGCTGCAACAGACGTGCTCGGTCCCCAGTTTCTGTAACGCAGGAATACCCGGAGACCTGGATGCCGAGCTGCCACATTGGAAGTGCTCCGCTCCACCATCTTGCTATGCAAGAGGCTGCTCCCATCGAGAACATTGATGCCACCCTCTACCCCTCAACAGGCACATCATCCGCATTGGAGGTCGACGTGAACTTCCTCTCCACTGCCTGGACCCAGGACCTGGCCACCGAGACCGTCGATGCCGCCCACGACCTGGTACCACTACGAGTTGTGCTGCCCACAGTCTGGGTGGAGATCTTTGTCCCCTGCACTGCCCCGTCAGAGAATCATCCTGCCTTACAGGTAGGAACTCGTGCAGTTGGGGTGGAAGGGTTGACCCTCCCCCGCACTGCCTCAATGTCCCTTGAACAAGTGCCCTCCCGCTTTTTTGCGGCAGGAGACGCCACAACGCCGCAGGCTGCTCCACGACATCTGATGCCCCCTCGTACTGCTAAGGCCACCCACACACCTGGCCGTTACCGGGAATCACCATGGAGACCTACAACCAGGTATATGTGGCCATACCCTCTGCACACTGACATTCGTCCAAAGGGGAGGCCCGTTGAAAGTGAAACAGAAGATCGCCAGAAAAGCGCGAAGATTAAAAACAGTGTAGTAGCCATAAACCGCTACTAGGTGCACGTGACAAAATGATTTGTTATAGATCGGTCACATGCACCACAGTTAATTTAGCCACAAGGCAAAGACAGTGACATAAGCAGAACAATCACAACTAAACTAAATGTATCCAGTATAATGAACCAATGAGGTAAATGAACTAGCAATTAGTCACTAGACTATGTGATAATTAACTTTTTATACAACCGTAAAAAGTTGTACGTCAGTAACTTTTGGGTAGACATTTTACACCTAATGGTTCAAGTGTTTCAGTGGCCGACAGTCCACTTAAGTAAGTATCATGTGAATAGACACACTCTACTGTGACAGTAATGGTTACTATAATTAAATCACGTAAAGATGCTCACTACAGTGCCAATTAAGTTGAAGACAGAAACTTTGAGTAACAATAACATTAAATTTTTTTACTCACTAACTCTGACTTGATGTGTAGGTAAACCTATAAATGTTGAAATACGTTTTGCAAGTGTTTATATGAAGTTCGCTTATACGAAGAATGCCGTCATATAAGAATGTGTTTTCAGCACTGACAAAAGGGAACATTCCTTAGGAATTTACCTTGAACATTCCAATGAAGATACACAGTGTACATACTAGATGTGTAGACCTACGATAAGATGGACTCCCACGAGGGATAGCTAGGTTAGTGTTTTTCATGCTTTTAAGCATTAAATATGAATTGATGTGTAGGCACACTTTTAAATATATTACGTTTTCAAGGGTATATATGAAGATCTCCTACAAGAGAGAATGCTGTTTTGTAGGAGGGTATTTTTATGTATATGCTTTTAGTGTATGTGCTTTTGTTTGCAATATCTTGTACACCTACTCATTTCACACTCGGAGCATTGAAGCTCCCCGAATATGGTGCAAGATATTTTAACTTCCATTTTAAGTGTATATGTATTGTATCCAGTGACTAATGTGTGCACAATTTGCCCCGTTAATGATGCATATAGCGTACTTGCTTTGTATTCATCTAGCCTGTCAACCCAGGTTTTGAAGGGCCTGTGGTTGGCTGCTTCGCAATATGTCACACTTAACTATTTAGCTTGCTGACAGACACCAAATTTCCCTGTGGAAAGATTTTCCTTTTTCTTTCTTAAGTCACTGTAGCAAGCTCCAGGATAGTAGTGGCGTTTCCCCGCCTTCCGCGATTAGGGCTTGTACATATTATTATTATCCCCTCGTTTTGATGTGCTATTCTTTTTAATAATTTTTTTTTTAATGTTTTATGTACGATTCCCTTGTAATATCCACCAGCGCTCATCTGGTTTTTGTGAATGACACGCATATGAAAAGTAGGCCGGTGGGTCACCTGACACACACGGCTTTCTAACCCAGTCATCTTTGCACACGGGGGAATACATGCTCTCGCTGCATCAGCAAACCCCGATAACCAGGGCGCCACTATTTTGAGCGGCGCATACCTTATTTACTTGTGTATAATGTGCACCATGATTTTTGCAACAAGTCCTAGGGGAAACAATTTTTTTAATGTAATTGCACCAAAAATTTGTGGCACCCTCTTAGTAATTATGGAACTAATTATTTCTTACATTAATGTGCGGTGATTGCGATATGTTTCGAATATACTTTAATTAAATAACTTGAGTGCAAAAAGTCAAAATTAAAAAAATCCGGAACCGCCCTGCTCCTACTCAACATTTCCAGCCTAGTTTTTATTTTTTCTCCTTCCCATATCTAAATAAAAAAAGGGTCTCCTCATCCTTTCTTTTCTCCCTCCCCCTCCCCCATCCGCAAACATGGCCTGCTAGCCTGTGCCATGGAATCAAAGAGGGCTTGGCAGAATTATTGACCAACAACATCTGGGTGTTATGTGAAAGGGGGTGAAGGGCCGTAAACACATCGCAGCTCTCAAGGGTCGCTGGGTGACAAAGAGAGAGAAGGGAAAGGAGTGATGTAAGGAAGAGTGAGAGATGAGACAACAGACAGTCCCGCCACTTCCCTCAACATCTCCCCCCCCCCCCCCTCGGACAATTTATGGTTACCACTCCCCCTTTCTCTTTTTTGCTGTGTATAGCATGCACCCCAGAAATTTTTTCCTTTATTTTTGGGGAAAAAAGGGTGCGCTATACACAAGAAAATAAGGTATTTGTTATTATTTTTCTTTTTGTTTTAATGTGCGGCATATACAAACCGAAATACAGTAATTTTTGTGCCTAAAAAAGCAATAACCTGACTTTGTTGTCTATAACCGATACCAAAGTATCTGCCCGATACAGATACATCGAGAAAAGGCGAAGTATCAGCTGATACCGATACTTAGTATCGGTATCAGTTTTTTTACATTTCTAAATAAAGTTTTGAAGGAAAAAAAGAGAAATATAAAAGGAAAGTAAATATAATCCGACTTTTCAGTCTTTGTTTTAAAGAGGTTTTGTGCCAAAGAGGGAAAAAATAATTTGTTATAAAGAGTAGAAAATGCATTGTATCACATACAGTTTTGACCGGAACAAACTGATTTTGTTGTAGAGAGGTTTTTACTATATAAAGAGGTTCACTATGTAGAGGTTTTACTGTATTCGCAATTTCGCAGTGTTCAGTACATGCATTGTCATGAAAGTTTGGTTTATTAAATGTGCATCTGTTGGATTTGTATGAGACCTTCGTTTATTTAGGTTGTGCCAAAAAAGAAGTAATATCGCCAATACATGTAGGCCGTACTGATTTTTTCCTTAATATCTGGTAACCCTATCCTAGAGGCTCATTTCCTTTTTGTGGCAAAAATGCTTTTAAACTCAGCTGTACAGAATTTATTAAAAGTCTCGATTTTTTTGCTTGTCATCTGTATTGAGAAACTGCATAAGATTGTGATTGTGCCTGCAACAAAAGGGTGTGGTTTGATGAAAAGACATTATATTTTTGTATAGGTATTTTTCTGTGTATAGATATACATATTTACATCACTTCACAGAACAGTCTACTGGTACAGTCTTGACACCAAAACTATTGCTTTACATATATAAAGATCCAAATCTCATAAGATCACTCACATGATGTATTAGCTAGTAATCTTAGTTGGTCAGCAGATGAACAACCTGGCTCACCTTTGACAAATTTCATGTGTTATTCCTTTGATGTTTCATATACAGGAAGTACAGTTGTTAGTAGTTTAAGGTAGTATGCAGTATGATTTGTATGGTCTTGCTATGTCGTAATCATGAGTTCAGCAGGGGTGATTAGAATGTTCTGTGGACAGAGCATGTTTTGTGTTCAACGTTTGGCTTTATTAACCATTTTAGAGTCAACAAGATCAATTGTACTAGTGCAGCCACACTACTGTACTGTTAGTACAGTAATTCTTTTATTTAAGAACATTGTTGATAAAGTTATACTGTATTCCAATGCAGAATTGACAATCAGTAGAGGGAAAGGATACAACCACGGCTCGTAAATTGACACCTGTTAAAAAAAAAAACATTAACAACGACGACACAGAAACTTTTATCTTACATTACACTTTTCTCATGTTGATTTTGAATTTGAGTTTATTATAAATGAGAAAATCTATATTCATAATCTGCTAAGGATAGTATGTAACTAACATTTAATTTTGTGGAAAGTAATTACATTCAGTTTACCCTGTTGATTATTTTTGGGTATAAATACACATACAAACAGTTACTTTGCCAGTGGAACCTGAGTGATCAAGTGTGGTGTTGTACAGGTGTCTGGGGAGTATGCGATGCTGTACCACGCTGCAAAGGCTGGAGCTCTGGACCTGGGAGCTGTGCTGGACGAGGTGCTGCTTTCCATGAGGAGGGCAGGTCAGTTACATCACTTCACATCTCCATGTTAACTCCGTTCATCTTACATTCTAGTTCTGCCTCACACTTATCCTACACTCTAGTGTCGCCTCATGCTTAGCGTAAATTCTAGTGCTGCTTCATGCTTATCCTACATTCTAGTGCTGCTTCATGCTTATCCTACACTCTAGTGCTGCCTCATGCTTATCCTACACTCTAGTGCTACCTCATGCTTATCCTACACTCTAGTTCTGCCTCACTCTTATCCTATACTCCTGCCTCCTCATGCTTATCCTACATTCTAGTGCTGCCTAATGCTTATCCGACAATCTAGTGCTGCCTTATGCTTATCCTACAATTGCCACACACTTATCCTACACTCTAGTTCTGCCACACACTTATCCTACACGCTAATGCTGCCTTATGCTTATCGTACCGAGCATTGCGCAACTCATGACACCATTACATCCACTACTGGAAAGACACGCATTGGCGATAGGGACCGGAGCAACAACAAGCCTTCCATGACCTGAAGACAAGTTTCTGCAACATACGGCAGTTACACCGACCCCATGGAGATCAACCATTGATCCTACGAACAGACGCGTGCCAGAACGGATTGGGAGCCATCCTGTACCAGCTGGGTAGCGATAACCAACCCCAAGTGATAGCGTATGCCTCCACCGGCCCAACGAAAGGAGCAACGCTATTACGTAAACGAATAGGAATGTCAAGCAGTCATATGGGCAGTGCGAAAGTACCAATATTATGTAGAAGGCCAACACTTCATCTTGTGAACGGACTCAAAAGCCCTCCAATGGTTACACAAGTCACGGAACAGTAAAGCCAAGCTTGGTCAGTGGGATATGATTCTCACCGAATTTGACTTTGAGGTACAGCACTGCCCAGGCATAACAAATGACCTGCCCGACGCCCTGTCTCGCTTTCCTACACTGGAGGGGAGAGCCGAGGAATCGGGAAGGGAAAATGTGCCCCCCCCCCCCCCCTCCCAAGTAGAACGAAACCCCGATGAGCAGATCCGGCTCCTCCAATTACAAGTCACCAGGTATCAAAACTCGATAAGCCAATAAGAGGACCCCGATGTACATTGGCTCTTACAAGAGCATCCGCAATGATTCGAAGCATGGGATGACGTGTGGACATAAAGTGACTAGAGCCAAATGCTCGGTGGAAAATCTGGGTATCGCAGCAACTGCAAGCAGACATTTGCCGCCAGCACCACACCATCCCCAAGCCGGACATCCGGGGATCCGAGAAACCCTGCTAGACATCGGGATTCGATATAGTTGGGATGGAATAAGCCACGACGTCCAACAGTACGTCAGCAACTGCGTGACATGTTGCCACAGCAAGGCCTACCCAGTCCCTCCTCTCACTATGTGACCAAGGAGACCCAAGACAGCATGGACACATATATCCGCCTATCTAATGGAATCATACCCAAGGAGCACCAAGGGAAACTGCTATCACCTAGTCGTCACCGATCAGTTTTCCAGATAGATGGAAGCCTTCCTTCTGCCCAGCCAGGAAACAACCCCCGTAGTGTGCAAAATGGAAGCAGAGATTTTCGCACATTGGGGACACTCAAATACAATCCTAACTGACAACGGCACTCAGTTCACAAGTCTCCAGTGGCGGTCAGCATGCGGGGGATGGGGAGTCGAAACGTGGACTACACCACCCTACCACCCCCAGGCCAACTCCACTGAATGGAGGAACCAAGAGATTAAGAAATGCCTCCGTATCAGTGTGGGAAACGACCATCGACACTGGGACAAACATTTTCCCATTATCTCGTTTGCCCTATTTTGTCGAACTAATGAAGCGGTGGACACCAGCCCATGTACCCTCCTCCTGGGACAGACTCTCCGCCGACCAGGTGACTGGCAATGGGACAGTGAATCCACCACCATGCCTCAGCCCGAGGACGTCCGACTAGCCACGTTGGCTCGCACTACCGCTGCCCAAAAAGCCCAGGATGATACATCCGTAAAATGTACTCAAAGCCCAAGACGGGGGTATGCAAGTTCAGCCTTGGGGAAACTGTGTTACTCAGAACACCCCCTCAGCAAGGCTAGCAACCAGTTTGGCGTTGGCCTCACAGACAAATGGGACGGGCCTTATCTGATTATTGGAAATAGGGACAATGTACACTGGGTCAAAGACGCTGGGGGGAGAATACGGAAAGCCACAAGAGGTCAAATACGTACCTATCTGGGGGACATGCCACAAGAAGAGCACGCCGACGACGTAGGGGAAACAATAGGGGACTCCGTCAGTGAGGATGAACCACAACTCCGAAGGGCCGCTCCAGAACTCAACACAGAACTCATGAGGCCACCCGGAGTACGACTTGCCCCTAGTGGGTGAGCGCCCAGCTACGTGCCAACATGGAGGTCGAACAGGGAAATAGGCCGAGGAGCAGTTAGCGTAAGATCACTGCCCTGCACGCCACGCAGCTATGCGGAGAAAGTTGCAGCGCAATGTAACAAAGCTCCCAGCTGCTCCAAAGTGTCATGGCAGAGACCACGAAGGCCGCCAGACACCCTGACGATCTAGTCACATTAGCAAAAGGTCAGAAACACCATCAGTGTTGAGGATAGAACCACCCCTGGCATCTACCCCCGCACCTGGTATAACTCCTCATCTCGAGGTCAAGGCCATCCCACCTTCTACGAATGCGTCTTGAGCCCCGACGGGGAAGTGCCTAAAGATGCCACTAGACCACCGTACGACGAACTCATCAAGAATTCGCAACCCATCGGCGCCATTGAGGACAAGAGACCCAATCTGTCTCTCGCTCAATCTGCCACTGATGTAGAAGGCACCGAGACCGTTGATGCTTCCAACAGCTTGACACATGGTGCAAATCCCACAGTTGAGGTTGTGATCCCTCTCCTTCACACTACCTTGCCACAAGACCTGGGCGCAGAGACCGTCGATGCCTCCAACTACCCGGCCCTATGACAATAGACACCACCCATAGTCGAGGCTGAGTGCGAGGTCCCGCAGTTCCCTCACACGGCCACAGAAGGCAGCGAGAATGTTGATGCCTCCCCCTACACACTACCTCGTGCACCACCCGCTGCCGAGGTCGAGACTCCTCTCCCTCGCGCTGCCTTGCCAGAGGACCTGGATGTCGAGACTGTCTACGCCTCCATCTACCCGGTCACACGGCGAGATGCACCACCCGTAGCTAAGGTTGAAGACTGTGATCTGCAGCTTCCTGGTGCTACCACTACAGGCGCCGAGACAGTCGGCGCATCCCATTACCCCTCAGCTCGAGCAACGCCTGCAGTGGAGGTCGAGATCCCTCTCCCTCCCACTGAACCGTCGCGGGACCTGGACGTCAAGAACATTGATGCCTCCAACTACTCGGCCCCACGACAGGATGCTCACGTTGGCAAGGCGGAGAGCGGTGTTCCACCGCAACTCCCTTGCGCTAGAATAGCAGAGAAACGCCCTACCTTGCGGGAAGGAACCCGTGCAGTCGGAGTGGAGACCTGGGATCACTCCCCCGCACTGCCACTACATCCCTAGTAGCTGTGCCCTCACCCTCTGTTCCGGCTGAAGCAGACACCACGTGCCGAGCATCGACGCCTGATGCCACATTGTGCCGCCAATGCCGACTCTATGTCTGGCCGGTACCGAGAATCACTGTGGCGGCCCATGTCAAGGTACACGTGGCTGTACCCGCTACATGCCGAGCTACGCCCAAGATGAAGGCCAGCTAAACCCACGTCCACGGAAACCAAGTAAGTTAAAGTGCGATGAAAAACAGTGTACACACGTAGTCGTAAACTACTATGTAATACAGAACAGGACTCTTTACAGACATGTGAAGTGTAATATAAACTAGCCGCCAGTCAAAGACAGTGAAACCGATGAACATTCACAAATTAGGCTAGATTTAAATTGTGTATCTGCATAAGTGCCTACCCAAGCAGTCAGTAAGTAGGGAAAGCAAAGGAGCTGGTGAGGGTGAATAAATAAATTGTTATTCGACACAGGACTTGTGAAACAGCAGTCATTATGCTGTCAGTGATAAAAACAGAACAGTATTAAAGGATGGACGTTTTTCTCCCCACCAGTGATAAAGGCTCCGAATAATTAGTGGCCGACAGCCCACGTAATTACGTAGAATTACTTAGAGATGCTCACCACAGTGCTGGTAATTTCTATAATTGTATCAAGGTTGGACACTCACCACAGTGCTCGTGTATGGGAAGACATAGACTACCATAATTTACATGTTAAATTTAACCGTCGTTCACAGGAATCTTAGCTAATTTTAGAGTTTTATAATAAGTAATGTGACGTTATACGTGAAGATGCAACTGTAAGAAGAATGTCGTCTTGCAGGGCTGTGTGTTTTCATAATATGTTTTCTTCTACCTTTCGTAGTGTACTCTTGCCCTGAACATTCTATGAATGAACTTACGTAACGAACTGGTAAGATAGACGGACTCCCGACAGGTAAAGGAGGAAGTAGCTTTTTTTTTAGTATTATGTCTGAATGTGTAGGTAAACGGGTGTTTGGTGTTGGTTGTGGTGTGTGTGTTGTTGTTGTGTGTGTGTGTGTGTGTGAGGCACCTACAAGAAGAATGCCGTTTTGCAGGACTGTCTTTATGCTATACTTAAAAATTTTGTATTTATTGCTAGCGTTTATGTGTGTTTGCAATATCTGTGCACCACCAAAGAATCAAACCTGAACTCTGAGCTACAGAGCTCCCAAGTATTCACTACGGTGATACCCGGTGCCAGTTATATTAAATTCAATTTATGTATGTATTTAGCGTGACCTCCGTGCACCAATTGCCGCGAATTCATGCATGTTATTGAAGTGTACTCTGATTGTATCATCTAGACCGCTAACCCAGGTGCTGGAAGGCCTGAGGTTGGCGAACTTAACCTGTCACACGTAACTATTCAGCTTGCTGTACGACCCACAGGTTGCTCCCGAAAGATTTTCCTTTTCTTTCATAACACTACAGCAAGCTCTAGGATAGTTAAGATGTTTATGCCCGCCTTCCGCGAGTAATACTTGATCATACTTTAATATTATCCCTCGTTTTTAGCATGTCGTCCTTTTTAGTGTCTTCTCTTTCAGGTTTTATGTGTATAATTCTCTTGTAAATAACTACAACGATATGTTGATTTTCATTGGTACACCGCGTCACTCCTGACTCTAATCCTCACCACAGGGGAGAACACCCATTAGCACCGTACAGTGCTCGGCTTTGCCAGACCAAGGGGAAGAGAGAGGATACCCGCCTAAAGAGAGAGACAGAACTACAGGCCGGCGTGTCACGCGCCCGGCCTTTTTCCAGCCGTCCCGAAGTACAGAGCGAGCGCAGGTACAGCGGTCAAGCAGCCCAATACTAAGGGTCCTGTCTACCTTACTTAAAAAAAATTTTTCTCCATTGCTTCTCCTACCTAGAACATCATTATGAGGGGGCCTATGCCTCTCTCTGCGGAACCTTCATGAAGAGTCTTCATTGTAACGAAGGCGGGGCAAATTGACACATGCCGCTTATAGTAATTAACTATAAACAATTACGACTCCTCTCACTGCAATCCTAGTGTACTACTTCTAAACACACGTGAGATTCAAACCCGCGCTATTTTGTACATAGAACAAATGGTCTGCCACAATCCTGGAGGGCAGCCGGACACTTGGATACGAGGGGTTGCGAAAGACAGCGGCGCATCACCCCTCCCCCACCCCCGAGAACCTTCAAGCCATGAGCCGCCTCAGGCCATGCATGAGCGCCACCGAAGATACACGAAGGCCGAGAGATCACAAGAGGGTGCTACCCCCACTCCGAACTCGCACCAGAGGGACATCACACGCCCTGCCCCGTAGCTGCCATGACACACGCTGTCTCGCTATATAAGGCTGTGTGCAGTGGTCCCCGCGAGTGGTTCCTGCAGTCGTCTCTTAGCACCTGGGTGCTGGAGTCTAGACTACTACGAAGACCTTCAACAGCCCTTCCAAAGGCTGTCTCCAACGACCTAACAGTCTTCAGCAGCCACTAGAGGCTGCCACCATTGATGTCGCCTTAACAGCTATGCAGCCCTGCTACCGGACGCTCCAGCAACGCCAATAGCTACCAGAAGCTTTCTATGGCACCATATACATACCACACACAATTCTTCTTTGTCTCCTACAGACACACCCTTTGTAGAGTTATATTTGTATCTAAGATATTTTCGTCAATTTTCACTTAACTTCCCCAATTAGCTTAGGACCAGGTCACCAACTTTTGGCTACTGTAGGATTATTTCCAACCACCCGTCTGCCTGGCAGGAGAGCACGTGTCACCGTGTTTAATAAGTTTTTAATAAACACGGCTTTGTCTCTCTTATTCTTGAGTCTCATTCATAGAGTAATCTGTCACCAATTACTGGGAGAACATCGAACTGAGTAATCCCGAATGGAAACAGGAAATTATTCTTATTCCGAAATTAGCTACACTGGAGACTCCCCCTTAGGTGGCTCCAAGTTGAATACACACCCATTAGATGGCCAGCTATTCTATTCCTACCAACTATACAGGTACTGGAGGAATATAATAGACGAGCCACGACCACTAGCAACACTACTCAATCAGGGAGCGATGGTACATCTGAGTTTTATCCGTATCGGAGCACCTGGGTGCTGGCGGGGTTATTTGCTTAGGTGCTATGGCCTGGCCTTGGTTGGGCTGCACACCCCATGATAGTCTTGGCAACCCACACGGCTCCAACGCTTCTGATCAGCCCGCAACAGTGAGTGATCTTCTGAAGCACCGGAGCTCGCGTTGGCAAGACTGTTGCCAGGCAATACAGATTTAGGGCTATCTCTGCGTCCGTGGTGCTCCTTTCAAGGTTCTCAGTAATAACACCTGCTCTATTCCATTCAAGGTGAGGCACGGTGCCAGGAGAAAGGAGCAAAGAGTTGCACACCTTGCTATCTCCAACTAGGCATCTCCAATAGTAATTTCTGAAGCAGGGTATCCGAGGACTGGAATGGTGAGTTCTGTGTTGTGTCATGCCGTACCCTCGCTACTGCCCGAGCCGAAGACGAGCGGCTTAATCAGCTATATCCCACTATCCCTCGCCTGCAAACCAACAAGGCACCAACCCCTAGCACCTTCCGCCCGGCATTTACTATGACTAGCTCCGAAACGAGTCGCAAGCCTATCCTACACTGTAGTACTGCCTCATGCTTATCCTATACTCTAGTGCTGCCTCATGCTTATCTTACACTCTAGTGCCGCCTCATGCTTATCTTACACTCTAGTGCCGCCTCACACAAGTACGTGTGCTTATTTTTTAGTTGCAATTTAAATTCCTCTGTTGTGACAAATATTTGTTGTGTTCGCAGGAGCAGATTGTATAATCACATACTTTACTCCCCTGATATTGGATCGACTACAACCCAGGTCCAAGTACTGATGAAAAGCGCATTTTTTTATTCTGGTGGTAGTTTTGTATAATAAATACTTAAAACCAGTTCAGTATTTTTCATTGTTACTCGTGATTTCTTTCTCAGTTCCTGCCCAAAAATATTTACTCTTGTCTGTTGAATGCATCTTGTCCCATGCAGTTTTGCTGGAGAATATTTTTTCCTCATTATCATATGGTACATTGTATGGTGTAAAATTCACAGTTCAGATACAGTTGACTCTCTATCTATCGTTATTTAGGATATGCCAAAAAATGTCCATACATACGGAATTTCAGTAGATGAGGTTTCTGACATGTACATCAATAAAATACAACTTTTATTAATCTTATAAAACTTTATGTTGAGTATAGTAAGAGCTGTACATTATCTGTGAATAAAGGTTTGCTAAGAAACACAAAAATGTAAGTTTTAGAAAAAGTATTACTATAAATAGTACATTAAAACATATTTAACCAAAACGTGTTTAAATAAAGTAAATAATGTCTCGAAATACTGTATATAATTGAATGTAATTCAGCAACAAATGCAAGCCGACCTAACACTTTCAAAGGCTCTGAAAATGAAAACAATATGACACCAAATGTAATTCAAATTTTGAATGTCCCACATGCCGTCAATCACCTGAGAGCCCACGGAGAAGTTACTGATCGGGCAGTGTGTTCACAGCAGCTGGTTGAGGAAAGGTGGGGCGGGAGGATTACTCCTCCACCCCGCTATATGTTGGTGACACCTTGCGCAAACCTTGTGTGGCAAATGTCTGGCTTTTAAAACAACTATTTATATTTTACTACTAAGAAAACGTGTAATTTTGAGACAGAAATTAATAAGGCGATTGTAATTAGAAATGGGCTCAAATGCCATTTTTCAGATATTACCGATACTGATACTTTGTGGCCCATCCTGCCGATACAAATCATTTCAATTGTAATTTTTTATAGAGTCTGAGTAACCTTAAAATACCCCCAGAAATTAACTGTTTGTGTTTATATTGCAGTTTAGCAGTTTGGTCAGTTCATAAAAAAAACTTTCCTGTATCAAACTCCGGGACACAATCTAAAACAGTAACTATTTTTGGCATTCAATTTTGCGACAATAAGTAGCCGGCTACATTTACCAACCTCGCCCAATAGTTGCAAATGCCATATTTGTTGAGAACATAACCACAAAACGGAAATCTTAGGTGGTGGGCCTAGAAATATACTTTGATCAACGCAGCATGCGATGAACTGAAAAAACGGGCTATGTTTACATTATTTAAATATGAATTTCGCCATGACCACAGAAAATTATTGTTGGATGTGGTTTATCAGTATATGCGATAACGATACTCCGAGAGTCAACTGTATGTCAATTTTTTAACATGATAATGTATTTTGACTGAGGCACTTTGCCACATGATGTACAGCTTTTTTTCTATTGTGTGTGTGTTACAACCTCCCATTTACCTCCTTCCACCCCTCCCCCCTTTCATCTTCCATGGGGCCGCGGTGCTGTAGTGGTTAGATGACTCGCCTCCCACCTAGGTGAACCGGGTTTGATTCCCGGCAGGTTCACTCTTGGAATTTCGTATGTGGGAATCGTGCCAGATGATGTCTGCTTGTAGACAGGTTTTCTCTGGGATTCTTGTTACCACTTCCCCATTCATTCCGGTGCTGCTCCATACTTGCCTCACTTCATCCACATGGGTTCTCAAGACCTCTGTATTAAGACCCGCCCAAATCTCTTCACTCACTCACTCACGCAACCTCCTCCATACGAAAATACCTTACATACAGTACTTTCTTTTATTGGAATTTGTCTATTGTTGTCTTACGTGAGCATAAGTACTTATAATAACTAACAGAAAATTCCAGGACTTGTATTGCAGATAGGTATACCTTACTGTATGCAATATGCAAAGGTTAGCAGCTATGTTTTCAGTTGTTGGTTTTCAAATGTTTGGTTTGGTGCAATATAACCTTGTATAATGCATAATGAAACTGTTTTTTCCCCATACTTGTATGAAGCCAGTATTTATGAGACAAGATGAACAATAAAAAATTGCATCCATTTACATATCCATATTGACTTATTTTCAACATGTGAAAAATAAATTTATTTACAAATTAATTTCCAAGACTGTAAAGCAAAATGTAATTCATTGGGATTTTTTAATTGTGTCAAGGTGATTTAACACGTTTCAGATTAATGTGCATAGTGCATAAAAGAATATAATATCTTGGGTGTAATTACAATGTTCAAATAGTTACAGGCAACTCCCTATCTACTGTTTTTCAGGCAACTGTCAAAATTTCCGTAATTGCAGGATTTCAGTAAATGAGGGTTTTGACAAGTACATCAATAAAATACAACTTCTGAACTTATTAGACTTCATTTTGAATATAATGACAGCTGTACATTATCTGTGAATAAAGTTTAGCTGATAAACACAATTGTGTTAGTATTTCAGTAAATAATACATTAAAAACCATTTCACCTAAACTCCTTTTAATAAAGAGTATATCATCTCAAAATACAGTATATAATTAATTGTAATCCGACACCAAATGCAAGCTGACCTAAAACTTTCAAACCCTCTGAAAATGAAAATAATAATAATACACTGAATGCAAGAAAATTTTGAATGTCCCACGTGCACTCTATCACCTGAGAGTTTGCCGAGAGATTATCGATCAGGCTATCAGGCCATGTGTTCACGGTGGCAGGCGGATGCAGGAGGAGTGAAACCTTACCCCCTCCACACCGCTACATGTTGCTGACCCATTGGGCGCGTGGCAAATATTTGTCTTTTAAAGTAAATAAGTATGTTTCACTGCAAAAAACTTGTAATTTTTGAGACAGAACTGAATTAATAAGGTGAGTATAATTGATATCTTCACTGTCATTAATAATTAATTATTTAAAACCACGTCCTCTGTTTTTCCCTGTTGCGAGTTACACTCCACTCGGGTTCCGTGCTTACCCATTATTAGATGACGAAAGGTGTCGAACAGGCTCTTACATTTCATAAGTTTATTCAAAAGATGCACGTCTATTGAAATAAATTAATATAATCCTCATATTTCCTCGCAGGAAGTTACACATCGCACCATACCGTGGAAGTGTTGGGAAGATTGACAGACAATGCGCCGCAGAGCTGTGTTAAACGGCGGCGCACATGATGTGTTTCACATCCAGTTACTAAACATTTGCATAAACAACCAGCTTAAAAAATGATCGTTGCAGGAAATTTTAGGTGACTGTACCAAAATATACTTTGATCGACACAACATACAATAAACGATACAAGCGGTTAACTTTATCATTATTTATACAGATACAGGAGTTTTACCGGAACCACTGAAAATTGGTCACTATAGAAGTGAGTAAGTGAAGAGATTTGGGCAGCTCTTAACATTTAGTCTTGAGAGCAGATGTGACTATAGAAGGTATGCTTGACAAGTGTGCAAGTAAATACAGTTGAATCTTGATGTATCTGTAAACCGCATCCGCCGACAATTTTTTGTGGTCCCAGCTGTTAACATAAACTGCTTGTATCATTTATTGCATGGAGCATCAATCAAAGTATATTTCAGATCCCTTAACCTAATATTTCCCGCAACTATTGTTTTTAAGCTGATTCTTTGTGCAAATGTCTAGTAACTGGATGTCAGATACGTCATGCGTGCCGCCATTTATAACTGCTCTGCGGCACTCTGTCTAATGTCTTGTCTTTCCAGTCTGTCTGCACCGATGCCGTGCGGCATGGTGCACGCCTGGCTTGCTACTTCCCCTGCACCCCTCTGAGAGGGGAAGTAGTTACCCACAGCAACGAGAGTGGCGACCTAGTGTCCTCTCTCACCCTTCTTTCTGTCTCTCTCAGCCGTTCACCTTCTTTCCTCTCCTTACATGACTAGCCTCCGAGAGGGGAAGTTGTTGAGGAGCAAAAGATAAAGCACGTCCTCTCGCCCGGCCACGCCCATTTCACATGCCTTCCACATGCAGCCCGCCGGCAGCAAAGCAAATTTAATAGTCCACCTGACGACTGTAATTTTATCAAGATTATGTGTTGCCCAAAATAGTTGCAAAGCAAATGGTTTCACCTGAAACTGTTATGCGAAACAATTTTAAGGAGGAATTATTATTTAAAAAGATGTTTTCTTTTGTGATTAAATGTGGTTTTCTCCCGAAAGGTTGGTTGATGTCTTATTGTATCGAGCATAAAAGTAACATGGTTTTAAAACGTAATATTTATTTAACTCAAGGGGCAGCATCTTCGTGAATAAGATTATATGCCCACATATACTTGAACTCCCCTTGCCATCATAAATTGTTTGAACATCGAGCGACTTGTATTTTAAGTGTAAAATGAATATGCAGTAACTTCTGCGGGGAAATCTGAGTATTTATATTAATTTATTTCGATCCATGCATCTTTTGAGTAAACTGATAAAACATAAGTACCTATTCGACACCTTTTACCATCTAATAATGGGTAGGTAACTTATGACAGGGAAAATCAGAGGACAAGGTTTTGAATGATTAATTATTAGACAGTGAAAAAACCAATTATAATTGCCTTATTTATTTATGTCTCGAAATTACAAGTTTTCTTTGCAGTAAAGTACAATTAATTACTTTAAAAGATAGCCATTTGTCACACACGCATGGTGTTGGCATTCTGCCACAAGTAGCGGCGTGGAGCGGTAATCCTCCCGCAAGCCGCCGCCACCCTCCCTCTCTTATCAGCCGCCATGTACTCACTGCCCAATCAATAACTTCTCCCCGCACACTTAGCTGAACGAGTGAGCGCAGCACATTCAAAATTTGACTTGCATATAATGTCATATTATTTTCATTTTTAGAGGGTTTGAAAGTTTTAGTTCAGCTTGCATTTGGTGTCTGTTACAATAAATTATGTACAGTATTTTGAGACATGTTTTTTTATTTAAATGAGTTTAGGTGAAATGTTTTTCAATAAATTATTTACAATAATATATTTTTTTAATGCCCATTTTTATTATATTTGTTTGCTATCTTTATTCACAGTTAATGTACAGCTCTTACTATACTCAACATAAAGTTTTATAAGATTAGAAGTTGTATTTTATTGATGTACATGTCATAATTCGCATCTACTAAAATCCCACAAGTACGGACATTTTTTGGCGGTCTCCTGAATAACTATAGATCAACAGTGTTGGTTTTATTTGTTTGTATATTTTAATAGGTCCTTTTTAACAAAGTAAGACTTTCCCAGACGTGGCCTAGTAGTCCTAAAGGTTAAACCAATACATACCACTTAATAATGGGTTTTTACTGTAGTAGTGTTGGCCATGTGGTTAATTTAGTGTTAATATTTATTATAAGTTTTTATTCATTTTATTGTACATATTAATAATTTATGCATGTTTAAAAAATATTTTGTAAATTTTTTTGTCAGTGAATTGGTTTTTTATTATAAATATACATTGTTATCTTAAAAATGGGTGTTCAATAATTATTAAATGGTAACTTATTATTACTGGCCCATTACCTAATCCCTTTATACTGTTTATCATACACTCGACATTAGGGTGGTGAAGGATAGAAATGCTAATGCAGTTGCATTTAGCATAGCTCCCTTCACTGTTGCTCTGAACAAGTTCTTTTCAGATATGCAGTTAGATACTAGGAAACTAATACCGTATTCCTAGCTTGGATAGCCACAAAGATACCAACCTGATGTGTTTGTTTGAAAAACCTTGCCAAGGTGAGTAATGAGGGGAAGGTGGCTGGTTTGCCCTACCTTCGACGACAGAAAGAGCTGCACGTGCATCCAGCTCTATCGACTTCTCTAAAATCAAGTTTTCCTGCCACTGATACAAAATGGTTAATTTGTAGAATCATTCATTGTTACCTTACCAAACGGCTTGAACTTGGAAATGTAAATATATTTGCTGTGTGGAAATAACATATCGGGCTATTTTGTAAAGCTGTGTTCGAATGTTACGTTTCACGTACAAACAACTGTGCTTAGTGAAAACAATTTGTGTGCATGTGGGCATGTGCATGTACTCACGGGGGGGGGGGGGGGCTGAATTCAGCCAACAAACTTTGTGACGTGATTCTCTATGCAAAATAAAGTGGCAAATACATGGGACACTTTGTAACGATACTAAATATTAAGGACTGCAGTAGAATCACGTTGTAGTGAGCACGGAAACTGCGAGAACACGAGTATAATGAGGTCTTTATGAGGAACAGTCAAAAAATCGCAAAAAATATTCCATGAAAATTGCAATTTTGCGAGTTGAAACATGTATGGCAAGATCTTGTGAAGCAGGTTTGCGGCGGACTCTTGACCGTCTAAAGTGCACGTTTGTTATCTGTCTGCCGTATCTCCACACCTCCGGCCCCGCCTTCTCGTTTCCCGAAGTACCTCGTGCCGCTCTCACGTGTCACATTCTTCCGCTATGCCGTCTAACCTCCCTCTCTTTCAAATCAAGCGTATTGTTCTATTAATAGAATACCGCCCTTTCTACCTTGACACACGTTTTCATGAACTAGTTCTGCTTTTCCGTAGTCGTTCACGGTCATTGTGCTGTCGACTGTGTTTGGTTTCAAACAACTTGGCATACGTGGGTCGAATGTTATTGTTAAATGAAAACAAATTCCATTTAAACATAACAGTCCAAGCAATAGCTGGAATCGAATACAGCTATGTGTTTACAGATTTTCGCCAGTTTTTGTTTCCGTACTATGGCATACCAATTAAAGATGGGGACACAACTACTACTATAGGCTGTTCACTGTAAAATGAGCACTTTTTGAAGCCCTGCTTAAGATCTAATTGTATGCAAGTTGTGTGTTCCTCCGCCTTATGTAAACTTCACATTGCCATGAGCCTCTTCACTTTATTCGTGCATCGTTCAAGAGAAACTATGAAAATATTAGAAAAGGAAATACTTTCCAAATCTACTAATTTTTACACTCCTGTGCATTACGAAAAACAGAAAGTGAAAGAAATAATTTTCAGTTATCACAAATGGTTACGTAACACTTTTTATTCAGCGTTATGATATGGAACTACTTTCCATCCATCGTTACCAACTTTACTGGGCGAATGTCACTCAGTGCGCCCATTAAAAAATATGCATGCAAGAGCAGTGACTTTTTCCTAAGGTTCATTTCTAAAGTGCTCACTTTATTGTGAACAGTCTTTACATTTTATTGCTGTGCTGTAACGAACTTAATTTTAATCAATTTTTATAAAGGTGTCTTGAATTTTTGCTGGTTTTGAGTAAGTCTCGCACGATGCAGGTTTTGTTAGTTGAAAAAGTCTAATTTTCCAGTGACTACCGTATTTACTGACATAATTCTGGCACTGGCACAATTCAAGCACCCGAATTTTATGGTGTATCGAATTAGGGAAAATAATTTCCTTTCATATTTCACGCAGCATGTTTCTCTCGAGACCTGTAATGCTAATGGGCCCACAATTTGTTTGACTGCGCCAGATCGCTGACACTTCAAGGTCACTGGTCCCGTTATTGATTTCTGGCTGCAGCGCCGCGCTGCAAACATGTAAATAAAATCAGTTGCAGAGTTTATTTGTGTGCGGGTGGTCTTCTAATGTGAAAGGAATAGTTTGCATCTATATTAATTTTTGTTTAGTACTAATGCATAATGGGTAAATAAATATACCAGTCAAACTGCTGCATTTAAACTTCAGGTAATTGCGTGTGCAGAGGAACATTGCAATAAATAAGTGGGTCAAAAATACACTGTTTCCGAGTTTAACATACGTCATGTTTGCCCAACACCGGGCCGCTGTTATGATGTGAACCGGACCTGTGATGACGGCAGTGGCGGGCGGCGGGTGGCCACCGCCCGCCAGACTAATCATGTAACAACCGACAGCGGCATGCTGCCGCGTCAGGGCGCGCTGCAAGGATCTAGGTGCTTGCTCAACTAAATGCACACTGCAATGTTTTCGCCACTAGCCTCAGCACACGAGTGATTTAATTTTGAATATGTATCTTCATATCTATTATCAATAAATAAAGTGCTGTGTTTTTAAAAAACATATCCCTCGCAGTTGGTGATGGATTACTTACAGTAGACCCAATTTTAATATTTACATGCACGTATCTTGGCGATTTCTTGCATAAATCACGCACCCTAATTTTTGGCTCTAAAATCCTGTAAAAATGGTGCTAGAATTATGCGTGCAGAGCTGTGACAGGTGAGTTATCACTTGCAGGGCAGTGCTTTGACAGCCGAGTAAGCGATAGCGGGAAATACTGCGCAGGCCAGGCAACTGATTGTGGGACAATGCTGCGTAGGTAGAGGAACTGATTGCAGGCTGAGCTGCTATACTTACGTGGCGCTGTCAGATTTTCTGCTTATTTTCATGCAATTAGTTATATAACAGGATATTTTTACGTTATGGTGGTTTGAACACAATTTAAAAGCAATTTTAAGGCGATTTTTAAGATGTAGGCCCTACTGGGGATCAAAATCGTTCTGATTCGGGGACAACGAGGACACTCTTATAGCAAGGATTGAACCTGGAATCGTGATATCTCGCTATAACAGGACTCTACTGTATTAATAAGTCCCCAAAAATGGATATTTTTGGGATGTATTTTTGTAAAATATCGGAATCCAGGTGAGATGAAAGTACAATTCGTGGAACATTGTTTTATGTTGTCCTGATCTTCTATGTAAGAGCAAACTCACCTTAACAACACCCCCCTTTATGAATAAATAGGTGTGGCCACCCGCTATTGCCTGCAATTTCATTACCATCTGGAATCGTGAACGTTTGATGCTGGTTTATTGAGCAGTATGACCTACGAAACAAAAATGGTCCTCTTGTTACATATTTCTAGGACCCACCAGTTTGTTTGAAACATGCACAAAGATTCCGCTTGAGTCCCTTGAAGTGATACAGCACCTAGTATGCAGGCAGTACTATCTATATGCGTGTACGGCAACTGCACAGCCGATGGTGGTGGACAATGTTAACACCTACTGTAAACAGTGCATACCGTACATTAATTAGCATACACAGTTGTTTGTTTGTGACGATAGTTAGTGTGCGATTCCATGCAGGACGTAAAGATTTTGGTATTGCCTACGCACCTGGAAGTATCGCTGCTGCAGTGTACTGTGCGGGCTTTTGAATGTCGGAACATTTGGTGTAGCAGTGTAGAGCAATGCCGTTACAACACGTCACATTAAAGTGGTATCAGGCAACACATTGCATTTGACAACAAAAGCTGTGGCATTCCATAGGTTTTAGTGTAGAAACATATATCACAAACACTTTTACAGGAGGCTCAATTGTACGGCCCTCGTGTTCAACTTACAGTTCACATCACTGCACCGATTTTTGGACATGTTAGAAAACACCCTCATTGTCTCGAATAACCCCGGAGCTGCAACGAAGTTCTCTTGGTATTCCACCTGTGTTTTATACTTCAGAATGCATATGTAGCCCCAGAATAAATAGTCCAATGGATTCATATTGAGATTGTGGAGGCCAGGGAACAGGGGTAGGTAATGTGTTGCTCACGTCTGTAGAGATGGAAACAGTACTTCTAGACAATTAGAGTTGTATTATAATAGTTATAGAAGCGGCACACGTCAATTCCCCCCCCCCCCTCAATTGCGATGAAGTCTCATAGTGAAAAAGGTGGTGGAGAAAGGCGTAGCCCCCCTCCCCCCTGGAAGTTCTAAATTGTCTAAAAGGTCGGGGCACATTGGTCAAAGGTTACATACATATACACTCAAACAAAAAAATGGAAGTTAAAATATCTTGTGCCAAATTAAAGTGTTTAAACGCTCAGTCTGTGAATTTGATGAGGTGCACAAGATATTGCAAACAAAAGCACTGATAAAATGTATTCATATGAAGCATAATATACAAAAACCCTCCTACAAAATGGCATTCTTCTTGCAGTTGCATCTTCACATAAACACTTAAAAAATAGTTAAGTGCAACTAAAGCTACACAATCATGATCCAGCCTTAGCTAACCGGACACGCGTCAAGGTGTACTGGGTGGGGAGGTAAGCGCCTGGGTGATTCCTAGCCCCCTTTCCGACGGTACTTCCGATCGCTCACTGACGCGGCTTGATCAACGGGGTGTTTGACTGGGTTCTCTGTTGAGGGGACTCTGCCAAGATAATTCAGAGCAGCTGGATTTCGCTGCTGCTATTTTATCGGCATAGCTGCGTGGTGTCGAGGGCATTGATCGTATGGAAAATGCTTTTTGAAGTTGTTCAACATCGGGTTTCCACGGTTCGATGTAACTAGGCGTGTGTTCTACCGCGATGGGTGTTGGTTCGGGTCTTGTTGAAATTCCTGGCTCAGTATCAGGTTCTAGCCTCTTGAGTGTAGGTTCGTCGTCATCTTCCGATTGGCCAGACGTGTCCCCTTTAGCGTCGCCACCCCCAAGTGTTGGCATGTCCTCTGGGTATGGTCTATCTGACCTCTGGTGGCCTTACAAATTTGCCCACGTATATCCTCGGCCCAGTAAAAGTAGGCATATCATGTATGCCTACTATACGGTACTGTCCATCCCATTTGTCAGCGAGGCCAGCGCTGAATTGGTTACTGGCTTTACTGAGTGGGTGACTTCGTAGGAGGATGGCTTCCCCCAGGTTGAACTCTCTTACCCCTCTCTTTGGTTGGGATATTTCTTCGAAATGTAAGTATTTTGAGCTCTCTGGACATGCGTGGTTCGTGCTAGCGCTGCTTGCCGGATGTCCTCAGGCTTTCCCACTGCCAGTCGCCTGGTCGGTGCAAGGGTTGTCCCAGGAGTAGGACGCTCTGGCTGGTGTCGACGGCCTCGTTAGTACGGCGTCGAATGGCAAACAGTATGATGGGGATGTGTTTATCCCAGTGTTTGTGGTCATTCCCCACACTGATATGGAGGCATTCCTTGATCTGCTGGCTCCTCTGTTCAGTGGGTTTGGCTTGTGGTTGGAAGGGGGGGAGGGTATTCCAGGTTTCTACTTCCCCCTCTTGACAGGCGGTTTGCCATTGATGGCTAGTAACTGGGTGCCATTGTCAGTCAATATGGCTTTCAGGTACCCCCATCATGCAAAAATCTCCGCTTCCATTTTCCGAACGATGGGGGTGGTTTCTTGGCTGGGTAGAGGGAACGCCTCTACCCACCGGCAGAATTGGTTGTTTACCACAAGGAGATAGCGGTTTCCCTTAGTACTCCAAGGATATGGGCCCATCAGATCAGCTGGGATGTGGGTCCAGACCGTCTTTGGTTTCTGTGGTTTTGCGGTGGGAGAGGGAGCACGGCAGCACGTGATGCAGTTGCTAATGTACTGCCGGACATCACTGCTTATTCCGTCCCGATTGTAGCGGGTTTCGATGTCCAACAGGGTCTCCCTCGTGAACCCGGGTGAACAGCTTGGGGATGATCATGATGGTGTCTGCATATATCCTCTTGTAGTTGCAACAGTGGCACCCAGATCTTCCACTGTGTATTGGGTTGCCCGCTGCTTATCCATACGTCGTCCTGTAGGGCGTAACGTTGAGGCTTTTCCTGTATTAGACTTCGGATATCGTGATCCTCCTGTTGGCTTAGAGTAACTTGGTGACGGGTTATCTGTATTTGAAACAGTCAGATTTGCTCTTCCGGACTTCTTTCGATCTGAGCGGCGAAGGGGGGAGGGACATTTTCTCTTTCTCCTCTAACGTTGGTGCACGAGACAGGGCATCATGCAGATTGTTTAGTTTACCTGGGCAGTGGTGGACCTCGAAGTCGAACTCCGTAATGAACATGTTCCACTAGTTGAGCTTGGCCTTCGAATTCCTGGACTCGTGTTGCCATTGGAAGGCTTTTGAGTCAGTTTGCAGAATGAAGTGTTGCCCTTGAAGGTAATCTTTGCTGCCCAAGTAATGGCCAGACACTCCTGTTCATTAATGTGGTAGCGCTACTCAGTTTCATTTAAGCGGGTGTACACATACGCTATCACATGGGGTTGTCATCCCGCATTTTGCTGGTATAATACTGTGCCCAGGCCGTTCTGACACCCGTCCGTTTGCAGTATTAAGGGTTTGTCCCCTTGTGGCCACTGGAGTTGGTGAATATTCTTGAAACTGTTCTTCAAGTCAGAAAACGATTGTTGTCCCGGACCCCAACGCCAACGGGTGTCTTTCTCAAGAAGAGGGTGTAGGGGTGTCATGTATTCTGCAATTTTTGGAACAAAGTCTCACAACTAGTACACATACCCAGGTACCGTCGTAGTTGCAGCTTATTCGTAGGTTCTTCCACTTCTTCAATTGCCTGTATTGAATTGTGTTTGGGGGAAGTTTCCCTCGGGTGAGATGACGTGTCCCAGATGATGGATTGCTGTCTTACCGAAGAATCTTTTTGATAGCTTAGAAGTCATCCCATGTTATTCGAGCCTTTCCAATACTCGTTGCAGATGGCCTAGATGCTCCTCCGAGCTATTGGAGTATATTATTACATCATCGAGATATGCATGACTGTCTGGATGGATGGCAGTCTGCCAGTATCCAGACTCCATGTCGAGAGTACTGAATATTTTGACTTTGCCAATGTCTCAAAGGGAATAAGACAAGTCGATAGCTGGGAGAGCAATCGGGTGGGTGACTTCGTTTAGCTATTTGTAATTAATGCAAATTGCAATTTGCAGTCTTTTTTTGGTACAAGTACGACGTTCAAATTGTATGGAGTATTTGACTACTGTCCCTTGGTCCTTCATGTCGTTAACCCGCTCCATGATTAGGTCACATCAGCGGGCTGACACTCTGTATGGCCTGTTGTAGATTGGTAAGTCAGTGGTCAGCCATATTTCATGGTGAATTGATCGGGTTTGCCGTAAAAGTCCTCTTTGTCCGATAGTGTGGGTGTGCTCGTCTAGGATGGCTTTTAATTTCAAGAACTCTGGTCCTTCGAGTTCATAATTAATGCTCATTGGATCGATGGGCATTGGCGGGATGTCGTCTGGGTTTGGTACCAATTGACAGTAATGCGGTTGCTTTCTCCCAGGTATGCTGTACGTTGACCGTAATCGAGAATATATTGATGGTGTATAAGCCATGGATATCCTAGTATAACGAATTCGGACATGGTCGGCGAAATAAAAAATTCTGTTAGGGTGACAATATTTTGGATTTTTATATCCAAGGTAATCCGGCCAGTTACTTCCAGAGTTGCATCGGGGTGTGCCATTCTTACCACTTTGTTCTGTGGCCGGAGTTCCGCGAGCTGGTTTGCTGTTAATAGATTCTGTCTAATGAAATTTCCTGTAGCCACACAGTCGAGTAAGGCGAGTACTCTGTTGTTATTTAATTCCACCTCTATATGTGGGGCTACAGGAACCGGTGCTTCCTCACTTAGTCCTTGGAGGATGGGCCCTTGTAAACCGGGGTTGGTGGCCCGCTTCGTACCCCAGCGTCGGCGTTTTCCGGCTTAGTTTCGGTAGTTGGTTTGCTAGCTGGTCGCTGCGGGATATTTGCTGACGTCTTGCCCGCTCAGTTGGGTGGAGCAGTGGCTCCCTCTGGTTTCTGCGGACAGTCTTTGTTCCAATGATTCTCCGGACAGAACCAGCACTTGGGTATAAAGGCCATGTGTGGGGTTGTGGTTGTTACGCCTTTAGGAGGCGCCACAGATGGCGTTCACACGTTGGGGGCTGGTAGAGGCAGGTTTCTTAAGACTCGCCTGAGCGGCAAAATTCTGCTCAGCTTCTCGAGCTCTGTTAACCAAATTATCCACAGTCGTAGGGTTCGCTGTCAAGAGTACGTTGTGGAGACTTGGCAGTAACATGCGCCCGATTGTGCGAACTGCAGTAGCCTCATTGACACCTGGAAATACTCGTCGGAATATTTGCACTTTTCTTCGTATGATTTCCGCTTCCTTGTCGAGTACCTGGGTCTGGCTGTAGAACTGGGTGGTTAGCGTAGCCACCACTTCCTCGCCCGTAATTTCCATTGCTATGCCGTCGCAGAACTGTTTCCAATCGGTTACGAATTCCCCTTAACGCTCCCACCAGGTGAGGGCGATGTAGTTGAGCCCAGTCAACCCATTGTTTTAGCGGCAGATTTGTTTCCTTAAATTCCTTCTCGCACTTCGTGCGGGTGGACTGCAAAGTCCATTATTTGTATGTCATCGTCTCTACCAATAACTGGATGGCCAGGTTCCATTCCTTGTTGGATGTATATTCGGGAAGGCCTGGATCGGCAGGAGAAAGAGATGTGTTTCCTCTGACATCTTTCGCACTGGTAGGCCATCACGGGCATGGAGACGTGTTCCCCGGGCCACCCTATACATAGATGGTGGTAGGGCTCACGACACGTGGTGCACCTGATGCGGTTTATGCCCCGCCCAGGGCACGTTACCTCATTACAGAAGCTCGTGGGCTGCTGTTGGCATGCTGTGCAGCGGTACTCTAAGCCGTCAGTAATCCTGGTATCTTCGGGCCAGCCTATACAGACATAATGGAAGAGTTTTGTGCAGTATGTGCACTCAACTCTTAGTGTGCCATTGCCTGTGCAGCCGGCATGGCTACATGGTACGTTAGATACGTCGTCTCATTGTCAGGGTGTTCACAGGTGACTATGTTGGCCTCAGCGTCTGACATGATCGTGGTTAAGGGCACCACGGGGTGTTTCAAGGACTCCCCAAAGTCAGTTTGTTTAATCGTATTGCCCTCCAGCTCTCTGGCTATAGTTTGTCTATTTGTGCCTTTCACTGCGCACAGCTGTTCATCTGATGGCCCACGTTGGGCACCAAAAAATCTCTTGATGCATGTCCGATTAGACCGACTGGACACTGTAGTTACTGATTTTACTCGCTAGACCAAAAGCGACCTAGGTAGTGCTGATGAGGCAAGGAGTGTTGGCTAGTTCTATCTGATACACTCTCACCTCTATTTAGGTAGTTGAGGTAAGTTTAGTCTTAAGCGGAATCGTGCTTCTTTCGTCCAGAAGACCAAGTTGTCCCAACCTAGGCGAACTTCCACTCCAGTTAAGAAGCCGTAGACAACAGTGATACTTGTAGCTTGTATGGACACACTGTGGAAACTCAATATTACTGGTGCAGGTGCGACTGCTTGACGTCTGAGTTCGGCGGCACGGACCCATTCCACCTGTCTATCCTGCTCAGGATAGGGTGATACTATCCTTCGGCCAGGCAACAGGATGAGCCAGGTGTTACTCTCTATGTCTCCTACCACTTGTTCTCTCATGAGGCATAGGGTAACAGTTCTATAAATCACGCAGTGCACTGAAACATAAATACTAACACCCAATAGTGACTTGTCGGCTGGCTCAATAAGAGTCCCCACTGATCCCCCACTGTAGGCAGACTGATCAGGTACATTGAACCGGAGTCGCGCCATGTCTCTACTCGTTGTGCGTCCACCCAGAATACCCGGCAGCACTGCAGGTCACAGTCACCGCGCACTAATAGTGCGGGTGGTGCGAAGCAACTCGAGTGTGTCATGTCTCCTGGTGTGAAAGTGTTACTAGTGGTTAGGGCGCTACTGTTTCTTCCCCACGAGCACTAATAGTGCTGTGTGTTTGATGGGAAGAAACAGGTAGCCGTTTAATGTGTATGTCTTAGTTCGGTTTAATAACTTCTCAGGATTCCGTTGGCAGTGCACAGCGTAATCTTCTTCCAACTGTGAATATAGATATATGCCGTGGAAATGTAGCAAAGTAGAAAGTAACGTGTGTTTATAGAAAGTTCAATAGGCACGTGATCTGTGCTACCTCCTACCAAGTCGAGGATAGCTGAAGGTAGCTGCGTGGTTCCAGGTGTAGGTGACCTGGTTGTAAATAAATGGGAAAAGCTGCCGATTCTAGACGAAAATAAAAGTTACAGTTAAACTACTAATTAAAGGTGTCTAGAGGAGACAAATTAAGTTAAAAGAAGAAAGTTTGTGTTTGTATGTTGCCGGGTTGACTGGTCCTTAATGTACGTAGTTGGTTGCTGTGAAGACGCACATGTAGGTTTCAAACTTCTCTAAAGCTCCTGAGCATTAACAGTGCTGTGGGCGGTGCAAGAGATGCAAAAGAATGACTCCAGAGCTCTACTGCGACCGGACTTATATAGTGGTAGCTTGTAGGCTGCCGGCTCGGGGGAGGTGTTACGTGCTCCGGCCCTGGGTGGCGTGAGAATTATCTCGTCAATGGTTCTGGCTTCGTGCCTTGTCGGGTCTGCTCGACTGTGCCCGAAGTCTGGGCAACTTGTTTGCGCCGAGCACCTGGGGGGGGGGGGGGGCATGCCTGCTGGGATGCGTGCCTTCCAGGTGAGAAGGAAAAACACAGATGTTCCTGTTGCCTGTACGGGTAGGCAACATGTTGCCCACGTCTGTCGAGATGGAAGCAGTACTCCTAGGCAATGAGTCGAAGTCGTATTATAATAGGTGTAGAAGCGGCACGCGTCAACGTAAAAAGCAAATTTCGAATTAACCAAAGTTAAAAGCATATAAAATTCTATGCTTATGTTTGGGGGTGAATAATCACTTTGAATTATATACAATTTCAAATTAATCAACTTGGAATTAACGAGGTTTTACTGTAATCAGTAGGGGCCGACCAAAACGTTGTGTATTATGCCGGCCAGATGTTGGCCCTGAATCACTCTTGATCCCTGTGGTAAAATAATTGTAACACTCTCTCCTTATTTGAGTACTAATCAGAAAACAGTTCATAATATAGTTATGGTTTCTAAGTAGTCAGGTGTTATCCCTGCGCTGATAGGCTGACGACTCTCCTAGAAGTCACAGCGCATCGTGGCATCCCAGTGGTGGGTGAAGCTGCGAACTGCGTGGTGGGTTAGGATGCGGCCATCAACCGTAGTCGATTCCTTCCACTGACAGTTATGTCTTCGCAGAACGTGGTGCATACCTCATATAGTTGTGTGATATATGTGAACACAGGTAAGCATAATTATTACATAGCACACTACACACACAGTTTTCGTTTGGCGGCGAAACATTCTCTGCATAATGGCTTCGTAAACCTGTACATTGCAAATTTTCACCTTATCTGTGTTTCATTTAAAGTTCATTCAGTTGGATTTTAATGTTCAAACATCATATAGCACTTCTTTCTTTTAACATAACTTGACATATGAGCTTAATACTTCACTACTAGTACCTCAATGTCAAGCCAAGAGAGTGGTTTACCAGGGACGTAAGAAAATATTTAAAGCACGTTGATGGTCTAACCCACACTTCTAAAAGTTAAAATATTTGAAGATCCTAGCAACAATCTATGGCAGTTGGAGTTTGTTTGAGGGGGGAAAAAAATTTCCCATTGCCCTAACGACCCTAGGAAATCTCCCAGCAACATGTGAAGTTTCTAACAATGCACTTGCAATGGAAAAAAAAACCTTAAATTAGTATAACATGACATAACAAACAAGAATACACTTTCAAAGACACTATATACAAACAAGCAGAAATTCAATGACAGATAACAATAAATCAGTAAATGCAACAATTACACTAACAAAATTATATATACAAGAAACTTGCAGCGCACAGCTCTGTCATTGACCTGAGAAGAATAAGCAACGTGTAAAAACATGTCATCATGTCCCAAATGAATCCCTTTTATTCCAGTTCCAGTTGGGATTTTAATCAACGAACGGTGAGTACTAGCTTCTTCAAACACAACCACGGTTAGGAGTGTATATGTGCTTTCCTGTGTGTTATCCCCTTTTATTTTCATCATTATGACATGAGTGTGTAGGCCTCTCGTGACGTAACATAATGCGATCAGTGGCAAATTTTTTAGGTGATACCCTTCTGTGACTTAAATTTCTTAAATCTTACGTGCAGATAGACATCTCCAATCTTGCTTGTTTACTTACACAGCAACATTGCGTAACAACAGCATAAGTGACTTGTTTCTTCAAAATACTTCATGACGGCATCAGCAATGTAATTGTATCTAGGCTAACAGCCAGCGGCGCTAGAGCCCATGACGGCGCTCTCCACGGACGTGTCACACGTACCTGCATGTGCGCAAAGAGGCCAGTATTTTTAACTTTCACAAAAATATTATTTTGCAGTGTAAAATGTGTCTTGTAATTTTATTTTTCAGGGTTTGATATGCCTTAAAATGTTTAAAAGTGTTTGTTGTCAATATGAAAATATTTAGTTATGAAATTCAAAGTGCCTGCGGCGCCGAGGTTAAGAACACTAATATTCCGGAGTGAATGCCGCCATAAAGAGAGACTAAATTACTATGAAAAAACCACAGGAAAATCATAAAATAGCTCTTCCTCTTATGTGAACCCCGTTGGCGGCCATGATAGGTCCGTGCGACGCTTGTATCTGGACAGTCTGTCGAGAGCTGGCAAGGTAAGACACTATCACGTACACACTACAACTTTTGTTCACTGATATAGGTTTCCATAATTAATTTAGTTTATCGGTTAACCGTTGCTTGCATACGTTTTGCCAGACATTTCCCCAGCATTATGCTTCCGCTTAAATAATTTATTTTGCCCTTGTGGTATTTTTCAAACTTAATCAAGGAGAGAGGAGAAAGATGTCCGAGAGGTCACATAAACCACGCAACTTAAATCAGGTGCCATCCGCCTATGTTAGTGGTGTTCCAGTGTAATTTCTGTATTATTGCTATGCACAGTTTGAAGGCCTTTGTTTTTATGTATGTATTTTTAAGGGTATTTTCATGTTTGAATATTTTACGGCAATTTCATGTACAACCTCGTGGCTAACCTATGCCAAGTCTATATCTGTGCCATCCATGCAGTTGGAGTTTGTTTGCGTAAAATCATGTGTGCTATAATTTATTTAAGGGTTCAGTGTATTTTTTGTGTAATTGATGCTTTTTGTACTTGACAACGCAGTTGATGTTAGATTTTACCGCCATCAGGCATGCTACATGCCTGCAATCACTTAAATTGTAAAGAAGATGATTTTCTCTCCCAGAATAATATTGCAATTTCACCTGCACCACGTGGTCCGCTATGAACTTCATCCAGCTGTATCCGCGTCATCTAAACTTGTTTTCACACATGTGTGTGTTTATTGTGAATGCTCATCTCGTGTCCCATCTTGTTTCATGTATCTTTGAGGGTTTATGTAATTTTGTAATTAGTGTACGCTGCAATTATTCCTTGTGTATAGGCCGTCACCATATCACCCACGTGCTGGAGGGCAAGCCCCGATGAATTTGCGTTAGCGATACCGAGTAATCACACGTGTTAATGTATCAAGGGTTTCATTTTGTAATTCACCGTGTCCTATCTTCAGAGAAAAACCGTCAGTCCACCCCACCGGCTGTCGACCCTCTTCCCTTGTGAAGATTGTGTTTTCATACACCACGGTGAGATCATCCATCTAGGCGTGTGCTAGATTAATTGTGGGCTGGTGAGCATCCAAGCAGAATTGGCTAGTCATGATCGAGATAATCATAATTTCATTGGCATGTTGATGTGTTCGCATAGTAACAATAAAAACAAGTCTGCAGTGAACTTCCCTCCTTTATTCAACAGTGACAGTGCCCTAGCCACATATATTTTAATAAGTGTTTATTTCAAAGAGATGTTTAGTAAAAGTTTAGTATTGCCTACGTGTTGTAAGCATGCACGGATGAGATGGACAGACAGAACCCACAACATCCCTGAGAACCCTGGGTCTCAATAGTGCGGTGATTGGGAAGCACCGCTGGCACCCATATTACCAGTAAGTATTTGTGTCATCATTTGTCTCGTGTCTCACCTGATGGCATCAAGGCATTGCATTTGATAGGTTCCTTAAATTCCTCTGGGCGTAGAACAAATTTGACATATTGCCGCAATACATAAATAACATAATATATAATACATAGACCCTTCGTAGTACATATATATGACAGACGAGAGCATTACAATAATTACATAGGCCATTTCCACTCAAGGCTCAATTTTCTGCTCCGGACAGGCTCAACTATCATGCTTCAATTACAGATATTCCAGCATTAATTACTGACATAACTTCGTCAAACTGTTCACCATTTTGCTTTGTTCGCACACCAGGTTGAGTAAGGCATTAATTGAGAAATATTTGCTCGTCCAACAGAATTACCTTGCTGATCCGAAAATTCGCAGCAACTATCACATATTATTTTTATTATTCAGTAAGGACTATCAATTAATAAAAATAACTTTCTCGTCACTCCTGCTCAATAATTAATCACTGGATTTGTCTTGCGTAATACCAAATTGTTCATCTCATCTATTTTGCTTGCTTAGTTTGCAATGACTCTCAGCTGACGTATATAATCTTCTCACTAATTCGAACAGTTCTTCCCTTATCTTGCACGGGCCAACACTTACATTAGCGGCTTCAAGTTTGTGCAGCTCCACCAGCTCTTTTATCACGCAACCCTAGTTTTTCCCTGTTAATGCCTCGTGGGGGGAAGAACCTGTAGCTATGTATGTGGTGCAGTTCATAGTTAATTCGATCATGGGAATTTGGCGCGCCAGCCTTGTTGACAATCATGACAATGTACTTGTAACATTGTACCAAGGGTTTCCATGTATCTTTCCACGGGATGAACTTGGGTTGACGTCGGGTGTTTACCTCAACCCGTTCCCGTTTAATGTTGGTTGCGCAGAGGCATCTGCCCTTCCATTACTTAACGTACTATTCCCAGGAGGTGAAAATAAGTGAGCAATATGGTTCAGTCCCTCATTTTGTTTAAAATAACTTTGGTTATTTGGATTATTCACTATATGTTGGTTCAACACGTTAGTTGGCGGTATAAATTGCCAAGGGTGCTGTATGTATGGTTCCCTTGGTACAACAGTAGGTAGGCGTTAGGCTGGGGCTGGGTACCTAAAGCTTCGTATCTGTCGCTCCTCACTTTTCTTCCTGTGGTACCCCGGTGAAAACCACTTCTCTCGCCTGGAACCTGATGAGTAACCCTTTTTATCCTCCGCCTCTTGGTAAGTTCCGAATGCCCAGTCCTCAACTGTATTTTCACAGTAACTGAGGTGTCATACCCCAGCGTTCTCACTACCTGGACTAGCATGGTGCCAATTAAAATTTCTGTCATGTGGTGTTGGGTATACTGGAGGTGGTCGAACTATGGCTTGCCTGTCTGATCTCTATTGCCAGTTGATTTTTGACGTTCGAATTGGTCAATCCTAAGAATTTGATATCTGAAGTTATTAAAATTAGTAAAGGGGCGATCTGAACAGCGATCTTGGTAGCAGGATGGCATTTGGGCTAGAATGACCTCTGCGGCTAGATCCGAGGTCGCCAGATGAAGGTGATACATTTTCTCGCACGCAATTTCTGTGCAGTTCATTAAAATTTACTTTGCAGTTCATGGCTCTGTTGCTCAAAGTTTCTTTTCACGTTTAGACATTCAGTTTCCGTACAAGTCAGTCTACCATTCAGATGTTTTTCTTCGTTGCTCAGCTGTAAGTCGACTTTCGATAGAATATGTTGCTCGTAGCTAGGCATAATTGCTTCCGGCTTCTTTTCTACCTCGGTTACCCTAGATGATAGATCTACCAACTGTTCACCTAGGCCTGCCTGTGTATGTTCTAAGCTTGTCATCAATCATTTCTCCACTGTCCCTACCTGCAACCTTACAATACACACATAATTTTAAACTGCTGAAAAGCTTTCTTCTTGAGTGTGGGTGATTCGTTCGTCAACTAGGATCTCTAGCCTCTCTAGACTTTCAATTAACCCTTCAGTCTGAACAATGTTATTAGCCTGAGTGGAAACCAAATTTTTCACTTTATTGTTTAATTCCAGTATGGTAATCTGGGTATCTGCAAGCTGACAGGTTTAGTTATTTACTGACGTATTTATATAACCTTCCAATTTACTTAAACCATGTTGCAATTTATTTCCAAATTTTACCAAATTCTCATTTTGCTCAACAAAACAGCGCTCATTTTGCGTGAAACATATATTTTGTTCTGCGAACTGTTTTGAAAAACCCTAGTTTTGTTTAGCAAAACTGTTATTTTGTTCCACGAATTGTTTTGTGAAATCCTCATGTAATAGGCTCAACGTTTGCATAACTTAATTGGTATTAGTGCTTCCTGCTACAGTTGTAGTTCTACCTGTATCGCCGATGTACTACAGTGACTCAGTAATATTACTGGACACACGAGGTTGAAAGTTTGCTTCTTTCTCTGTCACATTATCTACTTTACAGTTGTCTACTTCACTTAGGTGTGGTGTACCTTCTGCACTTATTTGATCAGATTTTCCCTCCTCCATATCTACGGGTGTGAAATCAGTTGACATCCTGAAAAACTCCGCAAAAAATAGCCATGTAGTCATACAACCTATCCCTCAATAGTTTTCCTCCTCAAGACACTACGTTGGTGCACCACTCTGTAAATTATGAGTAGGATATAGCGTCTAATGCCACTCTGTAGGAAACGTGTTGACACGTGTCCCATAAGTTCTGGTTGACAAGAAACTTTTATTCTGCGCTAGATCAGTCACCCTACTAAGGAAATCTCAGTTCCCTTTCTTACTGGGTACTAGTGTCGCCCTGATAGGCTGTCTACTAGGTATGTAGTCGGCAACACTATGTCTGGCAACGGGCCTCACAACAGTGGCTCTCTGGGGCAAGGTAGACTTACCAGAGCTCGGCGGGATGTTCTTCATCGGTGGCGTCGTGTGGTTGGTAGAGCGTGCAGATTCCTTGGTTCCGCGCTGAACGTGGTGGAGGTCAGGTTGAGGTAGATGTCTGTGTTGTAGCAGCGGTTCCACTCTGTGTTGGCCAACCTGCCGATGTGGGAATTGGCCCTGCCGAGCCTAGTGTCGCTGGCACTGACTAGGGCCCAGACCATTAGGTGCACGTTGTAACCAGTTTGCACTGGGTTAGAGTAGAATGCGTAGGTACCGACAGGAGATGCCGGTCTCACGTGACGGGCGGCTTGGGCCTGCCCCCAAGGAGTGTCAACTCCTGGCTTAACTAGGTTTGCCGCACAGACGTGCTTGGCCGACTGAACTCTTGCCTTATTAATTGCTCTTTGAGCTCCGTGCCTGCTGTTGAATGGTGTAGGCTTACAGCGGGCCACAATTCCTGTAGGTGACAAGCAATTGACAATCCCTGGCTTAGAGTGTAAGCCGACAATGGCTGGCGGTGCGCTCCCTGACTGCCTAACAGTGCAAGCACCTGGAGTCGTGGTTCGTAGACCGCCTTCCTGCCACTGTTGGATGTAACCACAAACGTAGGGCCTCCAATCCCCCGCAGCTATCTCTGCCAGCACCTTGGCTAGGCTCTTCAGTGAGAGATACAGCTGGGGTTGGCTGTCCCGCCTCTGTGGGGTGTGTCCTAGTGGTTGGGGCTCTACCGTTTTGAACACCGGGCTGAACAGAATGGGTGGCCATCGAAAGATGAGGTGTGTACAACTGACAGGCCGCTGAAGGGGGACTGACGTTCCACTCTAGGTTAAACTCTTTGTCATTTGCTTGCCACTTGTCAGTCAAATACTGGTGGCAGATAGGCTATAGTACTACAACAAAGAACTCGTGGATACGTATAAGATCAAGTATTTATTCAACAATAAATACTTAGGTGACTCATACGTGCTACCAATAAGTATGTGCTGCACCTACGCATGTAACGGGTGAAGGTGACCCTCTCCTAGACTACTTAGATACAAGGGAATAACTAACTTTACAGTCGCAATTAGCACTAACTGGGTTTGCCTAGAACAGGCCCTAACCTTAACTGAGTAGCCACTAACAGCAAGTAGTGGCAGCTGAAGAACCAGGAAGCCACAACAACTGAAGTGTTAAGTCGTGTTCAATGTCTTCAGCTAGAAGAAGCTTCTTGTGACGTCAATGCCAAGAGGTGGTAGAAGCCTCTGGTAAGTGGTGGCTGCAGCCACTGGAGCACTAGAAGTTCTTGGAGAGGACCGTGAGGGCTTAGTAGAGAGCCCCAGCACAAGAAAAGTTGAGGTGAGCTACTGGAGATGATAACTTCCGACCTCTGCTGTGCACTTCCTCATATACTGTTCCTCTGGAGTGCGCTGCAAGCCCGGAGTGAGAGGTGTGACGTGCCCCTGTGATGTCTGCCTGGAGTGAGTGGGGCGGGAGAACTACCCTCTCATGCTTGTGGTATAGCCTCAGGCGCTTGGCAGCACTCAGCTGCCTTTGGCGATGTGGCTACACTGTCTGCCGGGTGCATCAGGCGGGCTGCTTCAAATATCTTTCATTACGATGATTCCAAAGTGCATTTGAGTTGAACCCACTCTCTACCCATTCGTAACACGTCGTGCGTAGTTTGTTCCTTCACGTGTTTACACACTCTTAGTAGATGGAGAAAGGCAGTTCAGGAACAGTCCGGGAAATCAAGTATTTTCCATGTTTGGCGAGAACACTTCTTGTAAGACATCTGGTAGTTGGTATAAGCATGTGGATGAGCTGTAGTCGTTTATAATATAGTGGTGTAAGCTGCACGTGTCAGTGTATTACAGTGTTTATAGCTGCAGAACGGGGTAACATCATGTAAATTTATAGTGTTAGTGTGCGTTTGCTTATGCCTGGCAATACACTTACCATTAACCCTTATTTCCTTGATTCACACAGAATACCTTTCTTACAACGAAACATATTATAATACTATGGTGGAAACATGGAGAGACCTGAGGGAAAATAATTTAACATGAGTGCCATATATGAACGGGCAACAGTCACAAGGTACCAGATTCACAGCTGGGAAGGTAAGTCTGTAGAAATGCGATGGTTTGCACCTCACGCTTTGACTTGGCCTAGACAACCAGGCAGAATTGTAATTTGTTCTTGACAGTATAGCATAGTCATGTGCATAACACTTAGGACTAGAGATTCATAACACACAACTCTCTTATATTAATATTTACCACAAAACATAAACGCTAGTTTTAATCAACAAATAATCAGGATACTGACATGGATGCATAGGGGAACACATTCAAATACTAGAACCTTTGGAGAGACAGAAAACTACAATAAAACTTGACTTATTTAACATCATCAGCTATAATATGCCACATAGCATTTCATGACATTGATAACAAAAGTACATGCAACTATCAATTAACTGTCTGGTACTGAACTGTTCGTAGTAAAATTGCATACTATCTAGGAAGAACAGGAGAAAATCAGGGATATTATTTTAAGAAAATTGCAGAAGAAAAATAGATATATTTGAAATTAATATTGTACCATATGAGGTTGTAAGCCACTATCCAAATTTGGCAAAAAGATTACCAGTTACGTAAAATAAAAGGGTACTGGTATTACTTCATATTGGAAATTATTGAAAACTGATTCATGGTAGTAAACTACGTTTGGGAGAGCAGTATTACTGTTGGTATGGCTATTGGATAAGCTAAGCAACTCCCATCTTGCTTCTCGAAATCATATGGGTTGAAGTACTATTATTAAATGTCATAGTTCCACACATTTCAGATCATCACAGGTTGGATGAAAGTTCGCGAAGAATTCTGATTAAAACAAAGGTTCGGGATTACCTCCGATTCATCTGGTCTGGCTTACAACATGTCCATGACGAAGTCGGCGTCGGTTCCTCTGTGATTCCGATTCAACAAGAATGGCCATTCCTAGGCCATCGGATCTCGTCTTCAATTATGTTAGACAAACCTGAACACTTGCAGATCTTTTCCATACTGAATCAGCCTAACCTTAGGACGGTAGGTAACTAAAACCCACTAACTCAGCAGATACTCAGCCGGTCCATCTGCCTTCTATCACGTTTCCCTGGCAAAGATGCCACATTATCTCTTTAAAGCACAGAACTTTCCATTAACAATTGCATATACATTAGTTACGACACAAACCATAAATATGCATAGCAATGCGGACAATTCAAATTGCCGCTAGGAGGAAATAACTATTCAGAGATAACCCAAAAGACGTATAATTCTTATTGAAAAAATAAAATATAAATAGATTATTTTGCTGGTCATAAATACGAACGCAAAACAATACAAGTTGACGCCAGCTAACAGCCAGCGGCGCTATAGCATATGATGGCGCTCAAGTGTCGTGTTCCGCTCGTGCGCAAAGAGGCCGATCATTTTGAACTTTCATATAAATGTTATTTTTAGTGTAAAATGTGTTATATTGTCTTTGCAGTGTTTAATATGTCTTAAAATGTTTTATAAAGTGTTTGAACTAATTTTAATTGTTTGGTTATAAAAATTCAAAGTGCCCGCGGCACCGAGATTAAGAACACTCAATATTCCGGCATGAACGTCATCACAAAGAGACACTAAAATAATATTGAAATTGATAAGAAAATACTAGAAATGTACAACAATATTTAATTTAATTTGTGCCATTTTATTTTCAATATAAAATATTTTGCTCGGCGTGCATGACACTTCCGCTAGTGTGAGCCCCGTGGGCGGCCATGATAGGTCCGTGCGATGCTTGTCTCTGGACAGTCTGTCGAGGAGAGCTGGAGAGGTAAGACACTGTCACGTACGCACTACAACTTTTGTTCACTGATTTAGGTTTCCATAGTTAATTTAATTTACCGGTTAACCTTTGCTTGCATATGTTTTGCCAGACATTTTCCCCAGCATTATGCTTCCGCTTTATTAATTTCTTGCGCCCTTGTGGATATTTTTAACTTAATCGAGGAGGAATAGAAAGATGGAGAGGTCACGCGACCCGCACAACTTGAATCAGGCGCTATCCGCCTATGTTTATGGCGTTTCGTTGTAACTTCTGCATTGTTGCTACACGCAATTTTAAGAGCTTTGTTTTTATGTATGTATTTGAGGGTAATTTTTGTGTTTGAATACTTTACGGCAACATCACATATAACCACGTGGCCAGCCGAAACCAAGTCTTTGTATACGCCATCATTGCATTTTAAGAGCTTATTTAGTTAACATTGTATGCACAATCATTTATTTCAGGATTCTATGTCAATTTTATTCAGGGTACAGTGTATTTTTCACGTAATTTATGCTCTTTTTGTAATTGACCACACGGTCACATTAATGTTTGATTTTACCACCATCAGGCATGTTACAAACCTGTAACCACTCAAATCGTAAAGCGAATCACTTTCTCAACAAGAATGATATTTTATCTGAATTTATTTTGCCGTTTCCATGCAGAAATATTGCAATTTCACCTGCACCATGTGGTCCTCTACGAACTTCATCCAGTGGCATCCACGCCATCTAAGCATGTTTTCACACATGTGTGTTAATTGTGAATATTCATTTTGTGTCCCATATTATTTCATGTATCATTCAAGGGTCTATGTATTGTAATTAGTGTACGGTGCAATTATTGCTGTCCTAGCCGGCTCTGCGTATAGGCCGTCACCACACACTACCCACGTGCTGGAGGGCGAGCCCCGACGAGTTTGCGTTAGTGATGCCGAGTAATCACACTTATTAATATGTATTAAGGGTTTTCATTTGTTATTCACATGTCCCGTCTTTAGGGAAACACCGTCAGTCCACCCTAGCAGCTGTCGGCCCTCTTCCCTTGTGAAGGCTGTGCTTTCACGCACCTCGGTGAGATCATCCATCTAGGCGTGCGCTAGATTAATTGCGGGCTGGGGAACACCCAAGCGGAATTGACTAGTCATGACCGAAATAATCATTTCATTGGCACGTTGATCTGTATGAGCAATAATAATAAAAACAAGTCTACAGTGAACTTAACTCTTATATTCAGTAGTAACTGTGTCCTAGCCACATATGTTTTATCTATTGTTTATTTCAGTGATGTTTATTAAAAGTTTAGTATTGCCTACGTGTTTGTGAGTACGCACAGGTGAGACGGACACACAGAACCCACATCTCTGGGAACCCTGAGTCTCAATAGTACGGTGATTGGGAAGCACTGCTGGTGCCCAAATTATCAGTAAGTATTTGCGTCATTGTTTGTCTTGTGTCTCACCGATGGCGTCAAAGTAATTGCAATAATTGTCAGGTTCAGCTTATATGAACGTGAAAACTTATGTAAACTTATTCTGACTGTTAAAAAATAATATTTTCTTTAGTGGCAAAATTAATAGTTATTACGACAGTTTGTAAACAAACTATTATAACATAGTTTCACGCATAAATATTTTGAATGTAATATTCACTAAAATAATAGAATAATAATAAATATTGGCACAATCAAAACATATCTGTGTAGAAACCTTCACAAACAATTTCGTGGTGCGGCGGCTTACGCCCATCAAAGACATGCCACGTTAAAAGAAACACTGAATCTTGCATTAAAAATTACAACTAGTGGAATAGCAACTTCTCAAGAGTCCAGTAGAACATTTCACTATAAAATATTTCAACCATTAGGCACATCTATAAACGGAATCCTGCGAGTAGTGAAAGCCGCGAGCTCTTGACCAAACTGGGCAGAATATTGGGTGGATAAAATTCCTCCTAATACAGCCATAATTCAATATTCTACACATTTCTCTATAAAAAGGCAAACACTGAACCAAAAGATAATTTTGACAGTGTGGCCCAAAATGTGTTTGGAAAAGATTATCAAAACCACACTAGCCACCACACAAACTATCTAACACCAAACAGGTCCATTTTTTTTAAAATGCACAACATGATCCACAACTCACAGATTTCTGCCTTAAGCCGATACCTTCCAATTTTAATCTTTATAGATATTAAAATATTCATGTTTAACAATGCCCAACACTGTCATTAATTTGCCTTGATCGCCGTGATGGGTAATTATCATTATGATTGTCGCTGCTTGTACACAAGAAGCAGGTGCCGACCACCACGATCAAGCAGAGAATGACCCAAGCATCAGCGATATTAAAAAATGTGTCACACCGTGGGAGGGGAAGAAGGGAGGGGAGAGTCACATGTCCAGCGAGGAAGTGAAGTGGCGCTGTCCGCAAACAGTTGTTAAGAGTACTAATTGAACAGACAAGAATTTGTTTCCGGCGCAACGTCAAATACTTGAAGACAGGTAGCGAGCTCTGGAGTGTCCCGTTATTTATAATGCCCGCGGGCACCCTTCATCTGGAATAAGGGTTTGTCTTGGAGATGGGGTAGCAGGTGCGAGAAGCGTGCCATATATCCTTGATGAGTGAGATGTCAGTGGCGGGCACTGGATCTAGGCTCATGCTCTGGTGATGGTACAAGTGGTGGCATCTGGCGGCGCATGCTGTACTCTGCGAGTCTTGATGGCTCAGCTAGTGAATAATTGTCTCAGGCGTAGAGTGTCCGTCCTCTGCCTTAGTAGGTACAATCTCTTGTCTCGCTAGTGGTTCCCCTGTTTTGTTGGCACTAATGAGTACAAGTCAATTAATAATAGTTATAAACACGTCATACGTCAATATTTGCAACTACTGGTGTTGGCACAAGGTTAACTTAGCTAAGAAAACTTGTTCAAAACCCGTTGTGGTACTGGGGCTACAGAAAAGAGCAGACGCCAACACAGGGTGGAATGAGCAGCTGTGCTACACATCAGTGTGTGTTGACGAAGCATGACTCAGACTACTTATCACTTGCTTTCAAAGCATAACAAACACATTTACATATACCTACAAATATAGTTTGATGTTGGGGAACACCTAATAATATCCTCTATTCTGAAAAATAGTATATTGTTTATGCTAGTTGTCATGCACTCTCAATAATGAAAAACCGGGTCTGATACAGACGTGGGATTTCCACCTACTTATACAGCAAAATAAGCTTGCAAAAAATGACAAAATTTTTAAGAAATATTTCACAATGTTTTGAATGTATTTGAGTAACACTTTGCTGCGGCCACCGTAACACTGTGAATTACTAAACAGTGGAAGGGGTGGGGGGTGTTGTCCCCCTTCCCCTTTTTTTTGTTCATTTTGGTATTCACATATTAATTTATGTATAGGCTGTTTACGGTAAAATGAGCACTTTTGATAGCCTTGCTCAAATCTACCTGTATGCATGTTGTGTATTCTTCTACCTATGTAAAATTAACACTGCCATGGGCCTCCATGTTATTCACGGATTGGTCGAGTGAAACTGTGAAATTATTAGTAAAGTAAATATTTTTTAAATCTGCTCATTTCTACATTTCGCTGCACAAAAAAAAATATGAATTGTTGGCCGACATTTACTTGACAGTAAGATATGGAACTACTTTCCCTCCAACGTTACCAACTTTACTGGGCGCGTGTTAAAATATATGCAGGTGGGAGCAATGGCTTTTTTCTAATGTTGATTTCAAAAGTGCTCACTTTATCGTGAACAGCCTTTACTTATGTAGCTTTTTGCTTCAGGAAGAAAATGACAGCAGAAATAATATTTCACTACTCTGCACGTAAAAAAAATTGAAACTGATTTTCCTGTATAGCTGGAAAATTCCGATACACAGTGACAACAAATCACTGCTGATAACTTATATAATGTTAAGATTTTCATGTAAATATGCTAATAAAAGACTGCAATAAGTTGCTACTTTCCTGGAAATGGACAAGTACTATAAGCCAGTGTAGCGCCAACGCTGTTGCCTTGTATCACGTCCATGGTGTGTAACTTGATTAGTATAAAACAGAAGCAGTAACAGAACAGGACAAGGGGTGGCAAACTAGAACAAACATGTAAGTGCAGTGTCTCTGCATAGGTGGGGGGGGTTAAGGACAGACTGAAGGCTGTGGTGCTTGCTTAAGGTGGCGAGGAAACACGAAGATGATATACGCGAGCACAAGATGGCTTGGAGAAAGTAGTACAAGATAGAGGATTCATCACGGGTATTGAGCAGAAACCCAAGACTCTAGATGAATCACAACTCCACCATAAACAAATACACATTTACTGGTAAATAAGTCGAGAATCAACGTAGCATCCACAGAACTGTCACTGCATGGGAAATCCGCGTGTCTATGGTAAAAGGTTTATAAGAAATTTTCGCCCACATTTTACTGTCCCTTCAGAGAATTCTTAAGTGTTTTTTCGTATCTCGGAAATCTATTCAGCTTGCAAAAATCACTCTGCCTTACAATTGTTCGACCTACAGGCGTATCACATTCAGTTGTTTTGCTGCAAGTTCTCTTCAGCAAGTTAATTACTCCTAGAGTTGATTGACCTAACATTATGTAATGTTCGGGGGGGGGGGGGGGGAGGAAGTTTTAGCTCTCCGCATTGGGCAATTCTTCCCCAGGCAGTACTAACATTTTACGTACAGTTGTTCATCTACACACAGTTACATACTGAAACTACAGTCACTGTAAAACACAATTACTACATTGTGAGCAGTTTGTACGTACGACTTTGCAGCCCCACACAGAATTTCGTGCAAACAAATTCACAATTAGACTGAGGCAGCCTTCACATTAGGTCTGTATTATTTTCCATACCAAAGCGCACAGAAGAAAATATTGATCAATGGAATGATTTGCAACATGACTTTAGAAGAGTATGCGCAAAAAAAAAATAAAAACTACTTGAAGTAGACTAGGTCAATTTTCCTGAATTAGCGGTAAAAATCAACTGAAATATTTAGCAGAAATTTAACCATGAACAGCACCTACTTAAATTTATAGGCCAAACACAGAAATAAAAATATGTGAATGACAGTGTTTTCTGGAGTAAATTATGCTAGTCAAGTTTCTTGTTAAATTAATGTCCTGAACTTTATGTAGGTGTACCATGAACCCTTCAAGTGACAAAGCAACGTACATGGCAGGCCTCCGTCGTCTGCTGGAATGCCAGCTGGTGGTGCGAGGTTCTGTTTCCGAGGAGCCACTAGTGCATGCCACGTTATAAAGTTCGTTAGTCATCCTTGTTCCCAGATTAGCCTCCCACGATGCAATGGGCAAAAATAAAGCAGTAGTAGCAAGCACCTCTAAACTGCTTTGATATATTTATGGAAACATTTTGTCGTAATTGGACAGAGTCCAGTCTTTCCTTCCCATTTCTCGTTTGCCAATGCCACACCATCATTTGCAAAGTAGGCCTACCCAAGCTTTCAGTTAAAGTGTCTGTAATGTTTGCAGTTCAAAATGACAATCTATTTGTAACTTTTTAATACAAAAGTACATATTACAAAATGTGCGTGATTTGTTATCTCCGCAACAAATCTTAACAGTGCAGTAACCTAATGAATTATGGTGATTAGGTAAAGAATTATATTTCATTTCAAAAGTGATTCCTGTTATACCAAATCAAGTTACCACATTCAATTAAACATCATTCAACATTAGTTTCAGACAAGCAGTAGCAATGGAAAAAGGTAACCAACAGTTGAAAAACACGAGAATAAAACAAAATAATACTGGTCTGCAGTTTATTTTGGGACAATGTTACAGTTTCTATAATGGAGCCTGGGTAAAAAAGTCTGCAGCCAATACAATAATACGTTCATACATAATCCTCAAAAATTAAGATACAATTGACATATTGCAAGGAAATTAACTTCTTCGTCGTCTCAAATACAAAAACAATAATAAAAATCTTTTCACATTTCATTATCGTATCTACACAGACAATAACCTACTTAAAACTTGGAATCCCATCCAACTCCAACAGTACAATAAAAAGTTACATATATCCTTACAAAATCAAACAATTCATTCCTTTATTCATATGCAATAAACTATATAATGACATTTCTATTTAATAAATACTAATTTCTAAAAAGAGCTCCTCTAAATACAATTAACAGCAATCAGGATATTTTACAGGGATTTTCTTAATACTGCATGCAGAAGGAGGTGCATACAAACAACTGCAAGATAAAAATACTCCCAATAAACGCCCACGCGCTGAGAAAATAAATCACAATGCACAGTAATGGCTTTTAAAATTCTACACTTCATACAGTTGAGAGGAAAAACTGCGTACATACAAGCCTACTTGCTGTTTATCATATATGTGTTGGCGACAGACTGTGCGATAGCAGTTTTGTTGGGTCATTTAACAAACCCACCAATTGATTTCAAAAACAATGATCCACACAATCATACTACAATGTAAAAACTCAATATTGTGTATAACATACGGCCTACGCTTACTATACACACACACACACACAACCAAATTTAAAAAAAATTATTTTATCAAAATACTAATACAATTTTACAAAATTTTCATAAACATGTTCCAATTTCGTAACAGATCATATAGCAAATATGATTTTTCATCAGCAAGAACTAGGAAGAGTGCAATAACATATGCATATAGGTCTAACCCAAAAATCTTTGCTTTCAACATAAAATGGTAGTTTACATACTTCAAATACAGCAAAATAGGTACACAAAATTTAATGTAAAAAATTATTTTTTAAATCAACAAAGATTTTCAAAACACATTAAAAACTGATATTAAGAGATGCACCAACACGTTAAGGCATTCAAAAACATACCTATTCTTTATTTTACAAAGGCTGCAACATAAATGTATCTAGGCAACACACAAAAATAATCTGGTACGTACATATTCCCGGTTTAAAACCAACAGACAGGATTGTAATTTTTTTTTGCTACATCTGCGATAGGGCTAACGCTCGACATTTAATAAGCATGATCCTTGATAAACAAGCCTTGATCGCCTGCCTTGCCGGTCACGCTGCCAGCAACGTATTTGCCCAGCGATGCTTCCCCATTGGCCTTCGCTCTCTTGAGCAGCTCATCCTGGCCAGCTCCTATACTCTCCTTCTTGCCTCCCCACGCCCTCAGCACGGACGCCTGCAGGGCCCTGCCGTAGCTGAACGTCAGCGGCCACGGCTTCTTACCCTTGAATTGGTTGATTGCGTTCAGATTGATGGTCGCCTCCTCCTCCGACTGACCGCCTGAAAGGAAGGTGATGCCACTGACGGCTGCAGGTACCGTCCTGTTGAGAGCGGTCACCGTCGCTGCAGCGATCTGCTCCGGGGTGTACTTGGTGGGGCACGACTGGCCAGCAGTCACCATGTTGGGCTTGAGGAGGGTGCCCTCGAGATACACGTGGTGGTCGCTCAGCGCCTTGTAGACTGCAGCCAGCACAGTCTCGGTCACCTTCTGGGCTCGATCCAGGTCGTGGTCCCCATCGGGCAGGATTTCTGGCTCTACTATGGGCACGATGCGGTTGGCCTGGCATATGGACGCATAGCGGGCCAACACGTTCGCATTCTCCAAGATGGCCTGGTACGAGGGTGTGTTCTTCTTGATCTTGAGGACGCAGCGCCACTTGGCGAAATGGCAACCATCCTTCTTGTACTGTGCGCAACGCTTGTCTAAGTCGTCTAGACCCTGCGTAGTCACTTCCTCCTCGGAACCGAACAAGTCTACCACACCCTTGTCCACCTTGATCCCCGGGATTATCCCCCTGCTGTTCAACAGCTCCACAAACGGGGTTCCATCATCGGCTTTCTGGTACAGTGTCTCGTGGAACAAGATCACACCAGATATATTGTTTCCTAGTGCCTTGTCGGCCGAGAATAGCAGCTGTCTATACTGCCTCCTGTTTTCTTCTGTATTCTCTACAGCAATATTGGTAAAGCGCTTACCTATGGTTGCGGTGGATTCATCTGCTGCCAAAATTCCTTTCCCTGGAGCAACTATTGCTTCCGCAATTTTTCGCAGTTCTTCCTGAAGGGCGGGTGGCGGATAATTGAAGTACGTCGTCATTTCGTTTAGTTCCCGTTAACGATTGTTAAAACTGATAATATTACGGGAAATCGTTTGCTTGCTGAATCTTCAATATTCCTCGTTATTCTCCTCACTCAAAAACGCAATCTCCACACAACTTTCTGGCAGACGATCTGATGCAAACTGTCCCCTTCAAGTAGGTCACCGCAAGTCACCCTACACCAGTCACCTTCGTACGACCTTGCGGAACTCGCACGTGAAACGATACATGCATCTATAAATAATGAATCGATACTATCGAAATATTTTCCAATAATTTATAACTTTTTAGACTCTGTTTTAAGTTAGGCCCCGCCACAATTTCCTAAAGAAAAAATTTCATTGTGAGCAATTTTATTTATGCCAACGGCGCATTTCAAACCACAAGTCTATTTCCTATTCCCTAGTAAAATTGTTTACAAGTTAATAAAAATGAAAAAAAAAAAAAATAACAGAAAAAGAAGTGATCCTGTTGAGACTTTCCGAAAGGTAAGTAAATAACAATATTTATTAATATTATATTTAGCATGTTAACTGATCACAATAATCTAATTTTTAAATTCGAGAAAAATCGAAAATTCAATCCATTTTGTAACAACGTTCAAAAGATTATATTCATATAATATACTGACACGTGCCAGCGTCAGTGGCCACTAAAAATACCGCAGAAGACACCCGCTCTCAAAGGCGTTTTGCCTCGAAGTTCCATTCTACAATAGTGCGGCGAACGTAGTGCAGTTAAACGAGTAACAAGTATGGCGCCTAATGAGGACTTTACAACTCACGCCGTAAAACCTTAAGCAGGAGAACATTTAAAGACGCAGTGCCAGAGCTTGTTTTATTTCTTGTTAATTCTATTGCAAAGTGTCAATGTTTCACATCGCGTGTTCATCCGCAGTTCATATTTACATTTCAGCAGAGGGCCACGTTTTATATTATTATGCAAAGTATTCTATTATGTGGTTATTTTTAAGTGTCCAATGTTTTGCAAGATTTAAAGAGAATGAGCACATGTCATATTACTTAGATTGCTGTGCTGAACACCAAGCTGTCAGCACGTGGTCTACAGAGAAATCAGTTTGACGTGTGCCACGTTCCCCCTTGCCAACCTAAGACCGTTTGTCCGGCTGAAGTCCACAACGCCACCGCAGCTGCAGTGTTTATGCTTAGAGTGCATGTCCCGCCGCTGGTATGCGACAGGATCGGCTGGGGGCTTATTCAAAAGTTATTCGCTTTGTTTCCTTTCTACAAAAATCTTCTTTACTACCCGAATTTTCGTTTAGGTATGAAAGGAGCTATTCTAAGGCCATTCTAGTGTTCGTTTGTCGTCATTATGTTCGTAAAGAAACTCGAAGTGAAAACGAAGCCCTTTGGGCATTCGTTAGCGAGTTTTACTATGAAAGCTTCGATGGTGTGTGGGACGGAATATTTTTTGGGACTGTGAAAGAAGTGACGTCGTGGCAGTTAGATGGACCCTGAGGAGATTACTGATGAAGATAGGAACAGCATTGTTCGTTGACTTGCTGGGGTAGGGTATCCGCTTGCGGTGCGAGCACGAGAGTGTTGTTTATGAGTAGATTCTCAGTGTCGTGTCGCGGACGACCATTGGCCATCCCTCATGTCCGATGTCTTCAATAATATTATAAGTTTCGATGAAATTGCCGCCAGTCAGGTACTACATCCATACTTTATGGGCTAGTAAGGGCTGTTGGCCTGTCTTATGGATTGTTGTATTCAGACACGCTGTAAAATACAAGTCAGCATGAAAATAAGTTATGTGGCCATGAAGCAGATAATACAATAATAACGCAGGTCTACCATCGCATATATTTATTGTAATCTAATTCCCAAAAAAAAACACTGTTAAAGCAGGGTGGGCTCTTATTCTGACCAAGAAGGTCGTAAAGCCTACATGATTATTAAAGAGTTACATCTCGGCCATATTCAAAAGGACCAAGAAGTGTGGTGACACGTACTCCAGGTGAGCAAACACCAAAGGTTCCGGTAAATTAAATTAAAGTGATAGAACTACATAGTGATTAGTTACAAAAGTCGATGTGCCCAGAGCACTGCGACCCGGTGGTCATCTCACAAGACTCAAGATACTATTAACTGTAACCGTGGTGTGGAGCTCTCTCATTGGCTGAGACTCCTGGCAATGAAATCACATGATGTGATTAAAACATTGTGAATGTAATTAAAAGAAATTAAATGAACACTGCAATGCCGGTGGAATGAGAACACTAACAAACAGTTGTCAACAAACCAAGAATGATATACTGAATATTAAAAATAATTAATTTAGTTCAATTGCGCTAAATTGCTGCAGCAACATAACATCAATTTGTGTGCATGTAAAAACGGTGTAATATCTTTTTATGGTCTTTCCCCAATAAATTCTGTTATGTCCTTAAGTGTTTTACTCTTGGTAAAATATGTGAGTCCATAACTTGAATACTAATTATAACTAATTAAATCCATTTAGGGCCAGTCTTACCATTATATTGGCAAACATCCAGGTAGCTACCCAGAAGATACTCTACCTGGATCTTTTACCCAATGGAAGTGTCTTACCATTGATTCTATTCCTCTGTGTAACTACCTGGAACTTGCTGTCGATTTGTATTAAGTTAGACGTTCTGGGTGAATTCTGATTGTTCCTTAAGAAATTAATTTTGTTTAATTGTTGTAACGGAGAACCGATGGCCGTTTCATTGTTTGTAAATAATAGAACCGATGGCCATTTCATTGTTTGTAAATAATATTTTTTGGGATGCTGTTGAAGTCGAATGAATGAGTCTGGTTGTGTTATTTGATTTACGTCAAGTTTAGGTCAGTTTAAAATTTGTTTACACTTATAGCTTTGAGAGTGCTACATGAAGTCACTAGTTCTGGATGTTCTACTTATTTATTGTATTCTTGCATTTGTGAAATGTGAATTTGGCATGTAAACATGCGAGGTCAGACGTGCACATTCCCCAAAGTATCAGTGTTTAGGCTGTGTCTGAACTCAGGTATAAACTTCTGTACTTGCATCCTTGCGTACTTCAATTACCCTTGGCACCAAACATAGTGAATTTGGACATGCAATATTTTTGCCTTCGGTGCCAGATATTAGCTAGCTAACCACTTTAAATGTTCATGTATTCCGGCTAACAATTTGATAACTGCCAAATGTTTTAGGGGTTAATAAAGTATTAAATAATACTTAAATTTGATTTAAACTAACATTTATTGGCTTGCATTATTGTATGTAAGTACAGATTAAAATTAATTTTTTTATCTTAGCTTCTGTGGGTTAGGAACATAAAGCCTAATACAAATTTATTTCTTAGGCCTTTTTTTAAAGGTGAAACTTGCGATAATTATTTATTCTGTTCAAAAGTCTACGTCTACGAAGTAGGAATGTTGCCCTATTAAATTTTAAATCAAATAATTATGTCGGAATTCAATTGTAACCTAAAAATTGCCTCCTGAAAATGACGGCACAAATTCCGAAAGAATGCGAGAAGTATACAACTTTGGTTACTTATATAATTAAATACTTCACTTGCAGTTCGGACGGCACTTACGACGTCACTTCCGTCGACAGATACGCAAAAGTATGTACTTGAGGCGAATTCGGAAACAGCCTTAGTGTATTCGTGAAAGAAAATATTTGCACAATTTTGGTGTGTATTGTGGTAACGTTATCTGTGTAAGTTTGTAAATGAACAATTGCAAAGTGTACAATTTTTGCTTGTATGTTTGTGAATACTAATATGCCGCACATTTAATGTCTAACCTGTAAGTTGCGGACTCGTTAGAATTATAGATACGTATTTTTCTAACTTCCAATTTGATATTTCAGTATAGGAGTTTATGGAATTAATTTATTAGTAGCTAAGACTGTGGAAGTTTGTAGAGTAAATGTAAACAAAAATGCGAACAACTGATCCAAGCATGTTCCAAGCAATACATTTAGCTTTCCTCGTTATATATTTGTTTTCCGGGCAATAATGGCAAATCACCTCGTAAACAAATGCAAGGCCACACATTTAAAAAAAGCCACTATTACAATTTTTTCCCCAAGCCAGGAGAGTTGGAATGACAAACAAGAAATCATCTGTTTATCAACACAAAAATATACAACCAAATCAGTTCTAATATTTTTAAGAGCTAATGACTCTAGCCTTTCTGATTTGCATTTTCCAACATTTCTGGAACTCACCCAGGCAATTTCTGGTGTGACACTAATAAAGGAAATGACCAATTCCTTCCTTGTATTCCCTTCATTGTATTCTTGGTGTACCATTCTCTAATTAACCTGCTGTCGACAAGATGTTGAGTTAAATAAATAAAGTTTACTCATGTGTTAAGAAATTGATGTATTTAATGGTAGGCTGTAATCATTACAGTAAATTACAAAACTTTACATTTTATCATTTTCCAAAGGAAGTTAAAATAAAGGAAACTTAGAAAAAGCCAAAGTCACATGATTTTCTTTAAATGCTATTTCACCCTTCTTAAGGATTTGTGAAATTATAACTGTGAGGGCAATTAATTGGACATAAGCGTATATTAGTATTAATGATAAACCATGGATACATATTTAGAATGAACTTTACTTCATGAAACTGCGAGTACTCCAGCCACTACACCACCATCACCCCCAATATCCTAGGAAGGGAGGAGCTGAAATATATAGGTGGTTTGTAACAACCGAGGTGTTGGAAAGCCAATGAGGGCACAATATAGCGTATATGGATCAGCGGAGAAATGCAAGGGCAGGGAAAACAGGAAAACCTTGAGAAAACATGTCAACCACCAGCACTATTCAGCAAAATCCCTATACGTTAAAACCTATGTGTAACCTCACAGGGAAACAAACATGGTTCACTTCGGTGGAAAGGAAATACCCTACCACTACACACACCAATGCCCCTCCCCTCCAACAACCCCATCAAAGCACGATCCAACACACACACACACACACACACACACACCTTCCCACGCCCCTTGGGAAGTGAGGAGAGGCACCATTTTTCTTCAATTATATTTGGGCAAAGTAAATTATAGATTATCCACCAGGTCTGCAGTAATGAGAATTAGAACAAATAATAAATTGTTTTGTATATACACTGTTGTAGCAGAGTTTGAGTTGCTGAAACTATAATTAAACATACAAAACCGAACAGGTACATAAACACACAGAATTCTGCTAAAAGTGTCATTTACTTGCAAGACGACCACTGTGTTTTACTGTTTTTGTTGTACACCATTAGCTTTTTTTTTTTTTTTTTTTTACTGAATTCCTTCTGAATACTTACTGAATTCCTCCCATGGAATTCTCTGTTCTTTACATAGGCCTACTTATTGGCAACTATTCTTGGTTGGTTTTCTGTGTCTGTATGTTCTTCGGGTTTCCTGACTCATGACAGGCACAGAAAGATTGTATGATATATTATAGCTAGGTTGGCGTTCCAACCTGTTTTATTTTTGTAATTGCCAAATTAAGTTTGTTGGAGTTCTGTTTATTTCGAAGGAAAACAGAAAACAAAGAGGAAGTTGCGGAGGGCTTTATATTAACATCTTTCGTGAGACGGTATTCGTACAAATTAGTGGCATTTTTAGTAGCATATTTTTTGATGGAGCAGTGGCAAATTTCGCTCATATTGATATAACATTCACTTTATTCTAATTTCGAAAATTTTTACTTCAATGAAAAACGAAACAAGATACATACATCATTGTTTGTATTCGTACAGACGCAGCAATAAACACACTTCGACCAAAGTTAACGTTACATTCGTTGAATTTACGATACAGGCAAATAAAGAAATATTATTTACACACTACAAAAGTGTTAGAAGTGAGGCTTTTTCAAGTCAAATGCATTTCAATAATCATAGTAATGGTTTAATGCATTATTTACAAAACACGCAGACTTACTGTTTGTAAAATTCGTAAACTTTCGAACACGCACTTTTATATGGAAATCCTTGCAAGTTTACTCCTCTAATATCACATTTGTTCGTCACTAGCACTAATAATTCCAACAATATCTTTATAATCATCGTCTCCAATCACCTCCCCTATTTCGTTCACAACCTCCATTTCAAATGTTAACAATAATTGGCGGAATCGCCATATTTATCTAAAGTGTAGACCCTTACCCAGAGCTTCGACATGAAGATAAAGTATACTACAGTTTACCCTCTGGGTAGCGGTACATATACATCGTAACAAGAATTTTGTTATTTGCCTAGAAGAAAAAATACCCAAGACCCTTACCAAGATATGGTAAGATCGGCCCTTTAAATAAGTGGCCATTCGACCACGTGGTGATGTGCTCCGGTTAATCTTATTGCATAGTTGCAGAATGCGAACCGTTAGGGTAGTATCATAGTACTGGTTGCACTGTCCTTACTGAAAAGAAAAAACAATTCATATTATGAAACTTTGTATTTTATTTGGGCTTTTTCCCGGTTTTGGTTGGATACATATTTGGCAGTTTTTTGTCTACGCTTTTTTTATGGCTACATAATACATTGGTTTTTGAGCCATTTAGATACCCAATACGGAACAATCGCAGTCATCTTTGTTTACACTATAGGCAGAAGTCAAAGTGTTTTGTTTATGTGTCACATCAAGGGACATACAGTGGTCCGAGTGTAAATTGAAACACGTCAACAGACATATCGTGTGGGTTTGCATTTGTACAAACAATCCACATAATTGGGCTGTTTCTTTGTAACATCAACTTACATTTTAAAGTTTGCTACAACACTCTTGTTAGATGTGGTAACACACATCACCATCTTAGTATAACTGTGCAGCTTGTGGCTGCGCTGCCTGCACTTATTGGATGCGCTGATGTGGTGTAAGTTACTTGAACTGCTGCTCTCCTGTGACTGATTTGGTAGCCTTCCCCCTATACCTTTTACCACCTACCTCTTAGCAATCCCCTCCACTTCTGTGCATGCACGAGTTACAGTGCTCTGATTGGTTGTTGAAAATTCAGTATGAACGGACTTTGCATTCGAGGAGAGCTTGTCCCCTTCTACTCAGGTTAGCTCAGCGATTATACCCCTCTGGTACTACCTGCTCGTAGGTCCGTGTTGTACTCTGTTCTACAGACATAACCTTGCTCGAAAGTGCGATCCTAAATAAATCCAGCAATGCACGACAAGTCGCACGATGAGGTGGGTTCGTGACATGTTTAGTAATTTTCTGGTAAATCGAGTTAGGGTTTTATGGGAGCGCTATATATTTTGCATTCTAAATTCTGTTTGGTTTTTCCTGGTGTTTCAAAATTTAAGTTTTGGATTAACTTGTAATATGTGGTGCCCATAGAACCTTTTCTTTGAAATGTTTTTCTGATAAGTAAACTTTAAATTATTGGCTGCAAGTCGCCTGAAAAGTTCATGGTGTTGAATTGGGACCACAGCGACTTGACTAGTTTGAGAGCTTTGAATAGTCCACCTGCAAGTGCATCCATTTGAGATTGTTGGTGCTTGAATTGCTTTAATAAGTTTTAATTGGAATTTTTAAATATTTTGTGAACATCTCATTTTTTTTAAGGCCGGGTGGGCTTTGGATAGGCTTAGGCGCCCATATGACAGAAGAGTCTTTATATGAATTTAAAGTTTGGCTATTTCAAATTTCTAAGCCTCGGGTTTTTCTTTAAAATGAATTAAACATTCATAGTGGTTCTTGAGAGTAAAGATTCTCCTTTTGTAATTTGATTTTATTTTAATTGAGAGGCAATAAGATATTAATATTATGATACACATTTACTTAATTTTTGTTGTTGCTTTCAAATAAGTATAGAATGAGAAATCATCGTATATCTATAATTTTTGTTTGCGATTCTTTTAGTCAATTTATATTTTTTATCATTTTATTCGAAGGCAATGCTTTGATGGCCACTGGGTGCAAGGGTTTCCTTTTTAAAAATGTTATGTTAAAAAAGTATGATCTCAGTATTCTTGTATGTTTTGAACAGAGTTGAAAGTACAAAAAAAAAAAAAAAAAAAAAATTGAAACTAAAATTGTCTATGCTCTCGTGTTTTTGTCACAGTTTAGCCAAGGTAGCTTTATAACTCCTATTTGTATTTTTTGGAGTAGCCGGTTCTCTCCAGGAAATAATCCCCTCAATAAACACCACATCACACTTGCTTATATGTGTCCCGTTATTTTTAGTTAACGGTCCCCTTCCTCCTATAATTTCGTATATTTCCAATTGGTATAAATCTAGGAAACCGACGTTAGTCACAAAGGAGGTGCCTAGAGTAGGGAACGATGTAGGGAACGTCGCACCCTAGCATGCCCAGCAGTAAGTTCGACGACAGTATCATGATGCAGAATAAAATATTGCAGGTTGTAGCAGGAAATAGTTCCGCAATGGCACATGGGTCAGACGAAGCTCGCCCATGCATCAGGCAGAAAGGCAATCAGCGAGTAGCATCGGACGAGGGTGGTGCGTGTGTCGTGAGCTCCGGCTTTTCCCGCTTGCGCCAGGCGGCATTCATCATTTTTGGTATGGACATTTAATTGCAAAAGACGCTTAACTAATTCTGGAACCTTTCATTGTTTAGCCACACGGTACACCTCCTTCTCTTTTTCGCAGGAATAACACCGCCCCGGGAAGCATAGTACTGCCATAATGAAATTTTGTCGTAAGTCTCTTTTAACAGTGTAACCGCAGTGGCCGGTATTGTTCGCCACTTTCTCCGCGTGTAATTGATCTCCTAGGGGTAGATTTAATAAAGTCGAATAAAAACTACTGGGGATTGAATGATGCATAAATTATTTCGACCACCTTGTGCATTTAAGGGGAAGGGCCCTATTAATACCTGCTCGCACAGTGGCGGATCCAAAAGTTTTCCTTGCAAGGGGCACGCTAGGATTGAAGTGTGGGTAGAAGTAATATGTATTTAAGTACTTAGTTTTTATTTGATTTGCACATTTCAGACAGCCAGATTTTATAATGCTAATGGAATTGCTGTATAATAATGTGGGTTTAGTATTAGAAACACAACTCGTTATACAAAAAAGTTGTTAATGATACAAAATACATACACACATTGTTTCGCAAATAATACAACCTAATATTTACAACAAAAAAAAACCATAGTGATTCAAATTATGTTTAGTGAAGATCCCAGGCGAGATAAAAGTTTACCTACACAATAAAATTCAGGGTAATCCTTCGTTTTCCCCCTTTAGCAAAATGTTCAATAACCTTTTCAACATCAACATTTATATGACAGTGGACAAATAACATACACAGGCCAATCAATGTTTCCTCTGCCATTCACGTACCTAACCATGATTTTACAAGGTGTGGGCTGCTTAAAGATCTCTCTGCAGTTGCAACACTGACAGGAAAAGTGAGAACAAATTCCAAAAAGCATCGAATGGTTGGAAATAAATCAATATCACAATAGTCAGTCACATCAAGCGCATTTTCTGGTAATGGGTGACCTTTACTCCCCCGTTTCCACTTTTTCTTCCAAATGCACATTTCACCATCTGGAACAGTTGAGGCTGTTTGACATCGGAATCGGATATCGTATTGAAGAAGAGGACTGAAACAATCAACGAGAGCACTAATCCTTGATTCAATTCCCTTCAATATGAAAATAGGCACAAAAAAAGGTGCAGGTCGTAACATTGTAACACATCCTGTGAGAAGTTCGCTCCAGGTAAGTTAAGACATTATCCAACAACGGAATGTAAATAGTTTTTCTGTAGTATTCCTCGGTGCTATTGCAGGCATAGTTTGCTCTATGCATTTGTTTCGCAGCAAGGTGTAGCATTATGAGGTCAACTTCCAGCTGTGTAGCAGTATATTCAGCATCCCTATGCAGTACTGAAAAAGATTTTTCCCTATCTTGTCGCAATGTTTGTAGTGTAGGCCGTGTATGCTGTTCAGCATCAGTTGCTCCTTTGAAATCAACTGAAGGGGACTGTAAATGACGACTACATGGCAGAGTATGCTTAAGAACATTAATCAGGCTAACTAAGGAAAATATGATTTCTGTGCTGCAAACAGAGTTGGTATAGAGTAAAGCTTTTCTCGCAGACTCAGATTCAGTCCACTCGCCGATTTCTGCCAAGGCTTCTACAACATTAGAAAGGTATTAATAAGAGAGAATTACATAATCATTCCTTTCAACTCAGCGAGTTTCGCACAAGTGTGCAAGTGGTGAGCCTACATGAGTTTTCAAGATGGAATTCATCTTAGCAGACTGACTGAAAAAGGCAATGATTTCTTTCATAATAGCTGTAGCCTTCCTTACACTCTAAAAATTTGATGATTTCGAGACAGAATTGTTTAATGCATGATTGTAGTACGATACATGCATGGCATTCGTAGCAACTTGAAGAATTTCTGTCACAGTTCCATATTTCTCGGAAGTCATAACTGCACACCAATCTGTACCAACACCAACACAGTATCCAAGATCAAAACCAAGGTCCTTTGTGTAATCAAGATCTATTCGATCTAGAGCTTTTCCTGTTAACCTTACAGTTGTTACTCACTTATCGTCATCTCACTCATTATTCATTTATCTTACTTGTTACATTATAAATTTATGTATCCTTAAAATGTCCATCCATGTATGTTTTCAATTTAAAACATGATTTTAATAAGGCTAAGTCACTAATGGAACTTCGTTGTAAAATGTTTATATGAAACTGCAGAGTTTATCCATACTCTACCGTGTGTTTTTAACTAGATGTTTGATTTCTTTCAATGCACGTATAAGCTGATGAATTTCTATTAAATTTCTCATACACTACGTGTCTATATGGAGAACAGATTTATGATCATATAAAATGGCGATCTCACGAATGGTTGCTAAGTGGAGTTTTTGTCTTTGAGTTGGTTTGGAACATTTGGATTAGAACGCTTTGGCTGGAGGAGTAAAGAAGTTAATACGTTCTGGAGATTATGGCTGCACGACTGGACGAGGTAGTTTCCACGACGGAGAAGGAGAGCCACAAACTGATTAAAAGGATGATGTCTCATCGGCCTGGAGTTTCGTTCAACTGCTGAGAACGGCTTCTACTTAGATGGCGACGAGATGGACTGAGGAGTCCGCCTGAATCCTATTCAGAACTGCTTTGGTTCCCTGCGCTTCGAAGGTATCTAGAACTTCTAGTCTACTAGTCGTCGCAAATTAATGTAAGATTGCAATATCCTATTTTGCGTGCAGTATCAGCTTAAAGCCAAGAATGTGTTTCAAAGTACAGTATCAAGCTAATCAGATACCCAGAGGCTAGAGAGAATTAACCAGGTATCGTGAATCTAGAAAGGACTGAGGTATGACTGGTAGGACACTTACATATTAAATTTATTAGTAATTTCCAAGAAACAATGTTGGATTATTAAAGTGACATTTATAAATGATTTCGCAGTCATTCTAATGGATGAATATGTGTGAGGATGATAGTAATAGTTTCCAAGTCATTAAAACTATACTCGTCTATTTTGTTTTGCGTAACTGGCAGCAGTTTTATAATCATCGCTTTGCTAGTTTAATCATTGAATATGATTTTAATGTGAAACCTGTCAATTTTCAATAGAAATAGTTTGTTTCGTCTTATTAAATATGGTAGATTATTAGATTCTTCTGATGTTCTTTGTTTGCAGAGTGCTTAGTTGAAATTCAGTAGTTCTTCAGAATAATACAATTGAATAACCACTTGTTTTAAAGAGAATGTTTAACACAAGTCCTTATCTTTACTTATTTTTGCTTGAAAACGTTACTGCTTTTAATATTTTACATCTATTCATCTGTAAAGGGGCCCATTACATATTTAAATTGCTATAATTTAATTTAGTTGTTCATTCACCTTTGTGATATATTTTCACACTATCATCGATCTAAACATCACAATATTTTTTTATTTCATCACCCCTTACTCTCTACTACAGCGTAGTCAAGAACTATTCGACTTTGAACTTTTCCTTTTAACCTTACCTCTTTTCGAACTACATCTTGACTGTCTTTATCTACATGTGAACTGGTTACGTCATTTTCATTCAATGACTGAAATGCACCTATAAAAATAAAATCGTCCCTACAGAACTGTTATATACATATCTAGCTATAAGTGTCATTTGCTTGAAATGTGCTCTATCTGTTGTTTTGTCAAAAATGATTGTCCAGTACTTAACATTCTGAATTTTTTCAACAATCACACAAAATTTCTTCTGCATAGCAATGAATTAAATCGTTTTGTGTAGTCTTACTGATGTAAGAGCACGAGAAGAACCATTTTCTATATACTCCTGTAGTATTTCATCCCTAGTCTGAATCCGAAAATTAAACAGTGCTCTGAAATTACCTTCATTGTGATGTGTTGCGCCTCCAGAGGTGCTGGGATGTGTTCGTATCCCACCTGGGAGCAGGTGGAGAGCAGGAACTGGCGATGTGTCCGGCACCATGTTCGGTAGAGTGAACGATGTTGTATGGGGCCATACGGCTGACGGCCTACGGCGACTCTGGATACACAGTCAATATGAAGGAGAGCTAATTTAATTGTCAGTTAAATTATGTTGAATGAAAAATATTTTCTTTGGGGTGAAGCTGTCGACCACTTTGCACGCCTATATTATCACTGAATTTACTCTGCTTGAGGGAGGCAGGCCCCATAAATACAAAAAATACACTGAAAAACACTTTAAAGTTGATGCTGCTATTAGGGTTCAGAACCCGATGAACTCTGGAGAGTTAATACAGTAAAACACATCTAATTATGGTATGACTGTTTTATTACCACAAAGGTACAATGAAATGTTGCTACCCATGAAAATGCATACACTAGGTAAAGCGGACCCGGCACTCTGGATCTGCTGATGGTCACTACTGTGGAAAATAAGGTGTAGACCTTAAGTTAGAGTTATGTAAAAACGTGCCCCGCCCGTGAAGTCCTGGTATGTTACTTAAGGACGCAGGGAGACCTCCCCTCGGCTAACTAAAAGTACTTAAATTTTCCTGAATTATATTAACTACTGCAGTGAAAGAAAATGGAGCCTAGATTGAATAGCCGAGTGGGATACGCGAAGCCTACCGCCTGTCCTGCCGATTGTCTCGAGTGCTGAAGTCTGACTAATAATATGGCGTCGGCTTCGCCACATGTCCGGGCGAACCCAGCGCCAAAATGAATACATGAAAAACAGAACTTAATAATTAACATGATAAATGAAACTGACATTGTACATAATTATGATTAATAAACTAAAACACATTGGTGACATATGCGTGAACATCGGAGCCCCAGATATGGCTAAGAATGTGACGTCACGAGTATGTCACCGCAATTGAAGGATGATATTAAATGAAATGATACCTCCGGTGGCTGATTCTCGATATATGATTACATGCAAAATCTTATAATTAACATATTAAAATTTGCATGTGTCGTAATGGTCATAATTACAAGAATGCATATGGATGTGACGACACATGGATTTCATCACAGGGGCAGAGCTACTCCCTGTCTTCTATGATATATTATCAACTCTCTATGCTGGAGCGGGTTATTTCCCTAGTTAATCATGCTGCAATCAATGCGGCTAGGGAGCCGCTCATCGCTTTACACTTCCTGCGGGAATATGATTCCCCGTCTTTTGACACTACTTGGAGCCACAAGTCACGTCGCGCTCCTGATTCGGTTATGGGGCCCGTCGACATCGCGCAAATCGAAAAGCTGTGGGAATAAGTTGTGCAGCTTATCCAAGTGTTCCTCCAATGGCTGTTGTGTCTAACGGTCGTGACTTCACAGGGTGCAGCTTATCCAAGTGTTCCATCCAATGGCTGTTGTGTCTAACGGTCGTGACTTCACAGGGCACACTCGTTTAGGCCACATATCCATTCATCACAAGTGGTAACTATTATGTTAAATATTATGAACCGCGGCCACAAGTTACAGGGCAGCAAGAAAAGTGTAAACCCCATTCTTGTTGACCTGCACTGATTAATAAAGTGAAAGTTTCTGTGTGGTTAATACATCTGTGATGGAACAAACGGGCACAAGGGATACGTTGACATCAGTTACACAACAATTGCTTACAGCTACCTATTCCGAACAAAGTTGCCTGTTCCCTGCGACCTCTTAAAAGGTATATTCAGATGCCACATAAATATAACAGTTTCTATTGTTGGGCGCAGCCTGGCACAATTTTCTTCAACTAACAAAAGTCGTTGAGAACTGATGATTTGATTCAAATTAATTTTTCAGTAGCATGGTATGTCCTGAGGAAATCCTAACCTGAGGCAAACATATTTGTTGGTAGTTACTTCTTCCGTGCATTTCCAAGTAGCCAACTTTTGCTGTGAGGTCTTTAAATCCTGTAAGAGCCTCTGTTACAAGTCTGTTAACTTTGACCCCTCGGTTGTGTCCTACTTTTCTTGTGCGAAAAGAGCACAGTATTTACAAAACAAACCTTTACTCATGTAGGAGTATACCAGCCAATTACATTTATCAATGTGTAATTTATAAATATGCCATCTAACACTTTTATCCTCACCTTTTGAGTGTGTTGAGCAATGGTTGTGATAGTCATCGGGAGAATGCCATGTTTTCTCAAGAAGTAGACACTTGGTAAAGTCATCTATTTTCTTCCCAGTGTGAAGCCCTATGTCGTCCAGATTATTCGGTGCTGACTCTGTAGGAACATTATTTGGAACTGCTTCAGGAGTTGTAGGTTCACTATGTGAAGTACTGTATGTGGTAGAAATGTTAGATGTAGAAGGTTCACAACAGACTCTTTCATTTGCTGTAACCGGTCCTAAAACAACAATTAAGTACATGTTTATTAATACATGCAAACATCATAATTGCTTAGGATTGAATTGGCATGGTGATTTTAATTCTTATACTGTCGTGTTAGTATGAATATTTAAAGATGTGCATTAATTGTTAAAAATCATTCTGTTTTTTTTTTTAATTTAAATTTTGGTAATGTGGCACTTTACTAGCTTTATGGCACTAGTTCAGTACAGTATTAAGATAAAATTTTGAAGCTGGTATTATGTTTAGTTTCCATTCTGATATGAGAACAAGGTGTGTAAAGGTGCAATTATAAGATTTATAAATTTTTCTTATTACCTTTGTTAGTGACAGCACAAAGAGAATCATCCTGATGCTGAGGGTTGTCATATTGTGTCTGATGCCGATTACTCTTTTTGGAACAGGTTGAAAGTATGATTCAATCTTGCTTGTGTTACGCCGCTTGCTTTTTTTTCTTCGGAAATCCTGAAAAATAAGTCATATCACAGTAATATGTATATAAATGTCGGAATGTGGATGATTTTCACACATAGCCCTATGCACTCTATGTATATATTTCATTTGCTTTGAGCATGGTGTTTGTTTTCATTTGTTGTGACTATAAATCCATAACTCTTAACTTTTTCATGTTATTAAGAAACATACACAAAAATTAATTAAATAATACAGTGATAATTCCGTATTGCATATCTAAATCGCTCAAAAATCACTGTATTATGTATCCAATGATTAAAAAAAATCGAGACTAAAAATTCGTCAATTACATATCCAACCACAACCGGAAAAAAGCCAAAATAAAATACAAAGTTTCCCCCTGTATATCCAGCACACCTTGGAATTGCTGGTTTTTATTAAAAGTTTCTCTTTGCATATCCAGGTGACATAACGTGGAGGACTGAAAAGGACGACATTCCGTATCCAAGCAGGAAGGAGGAAAATTGGTGTCGCACCCAATTATTTCCTATAGCGTATCTAAACCGAAAACGGAATATAGGGTAAAAGACCCCATTTGCTTCCCTTGGTGTATTCAGGTGCCAAACGTAACTATTGCTAAAAGTTTCCTTTGCATATCCAAAAAAAAAAAAAAATTTTTTTTTGCCTTTTTCTCGTCCCTGTTTAAATACACGCGATTCGCGATGCATGATTTTTCTATTTATTTTAAAGAGAATATTTTATAATTATTAACATTTTAAAAATAATTTTAACAATTTATTATATATAGATTCACATATAAGCAATCCATAAAAGGGTACAGTAAAATACTGTACAGTTAAAAATTCAATTTTTTTTAAAATTTAACCATATAGATTTTTAAGTTTTATACAAACCATAAATTTTATTTTATAATTTACCTCATTACCAAATTTGGCAGGTCCAAAGTCAGCGATAGCAACAACGTATGCAATTACACCCACCGCCAGCCAAACTGGTCATGACAGACACAACTGCGCTATGCCTTTTCGGGATCGCAAATAAATGAATTTTTTTAAAAATCAATTTACCTCAATAATTGAAACTGGCAAATCAAAGTTTTGCGGATGCAACAGATGAAAGTACAACCGTCGTCGCTGGGCGGACCCATCACATCACGACCTACTCGACTATTTTAGGTTTTTTCTCCAGATTGCGAATGAATGTTTACACAAACAACACGTCAATCAAACATTATTGTTTTAACTGAATCAAACAACTACACTGTCTTATTCGCACCTGTAAATTAAATCAAACAGCAAGTCAATTAAACAGTAATTTTAATTTGAATCAAACAGCTATTCAATTAAACACTAATTTAAACTTGAATCAAACAACAACTCGTTTAAACATTAATTTAAACTTGAAACAAACGGAAAATCAATCACATTTTAATCTTATTCTGCAATGGCAACAGCAACTCAATTAACTTGTTTAAAACTGCAACTGCAACAGCAACTCAATTTCGCTTGTGTCTGCAAATTAAAAACAAATGTAACAAACACAAAAAAATAGTGTCGAAATGGGATAGCCTTCGCCGCCATGTTCTCTGCGCCAATTATGATGGTGCATGTCGGCGGCGTGAATCAGCAAAGCATGCAGTCGTTCTCCTTATTGATGATTCTCTTTCCAGACGTACTTGGCCAGGTAGCCGACCCAAGATTTTTCCCATCAGTCAAACCAGGGAAAGCTGTATCGTACAGAACACCAACTTCGCTCGATGTTTTGAGTGTGCACCCTCAACGTTTCGCCCCTCTTCATCTTTAGTGTGTTTCGAGTGTTTACCATTTCGCTCTTTTCGCTGCACACAATTTCCCTCCTGTGATTCACCTGCAAGTGATGGTAGCCATGAATGTCCAAGTTGCTGTAACCGCATCAGCAGTCTGAAATTATCGTCGTGCCCAGAACGATCCACTCGCGAATGATTTTGGTCAGGGTCGCCGCATTCCTCTTTTCCACCGGCACCAGGAAGGATTTTGTCGGATCGTCCCACTGCACTCCATCGAAAACTCACTGGCAGTGAACTTTGCGTCCTTTGTGGTTCTTACGTTTTCCCAATTTTGACTCGTCGATCTCGACCAACTTTCGCAGCCTGCCGATGTGTTTCCTGTACGCCAACACCCAGTCTATGCTCACTTGGCGGCAGAAACTCGACCAGGTGACGACCGTCTTTCGGGAGCACAAAAGTTCGTTCGCTATGGTTTGCTGTCAAGGGTATTGGATCAGAAACCATAGTAAACACAACTCGACTATCTTGCCGGGAGACAAGTTTGCATCTCCCATGAATCTGCCCTGTCTTGCCGACACTTTAAAGTTGCATTTGTTACCGTCCTCCATTCGCGGTTGGCACCAGTAAAACAAGCCCCTGTTTTCCACCAATTTCGCTTCGCTTTCCGCGCATTTTTCGTACCGGATCGCCGATTTGAGAATGTCGTTCGCGATGAGAAACGTGTTTATGTCTGGCGAGGAATGAATAACTTGCCTGGCATTCAACATTGTGATATTACATCCCACGCACACCATCTTGCGGGAGAAAATTTGTTGAAAAAATTACTTGGATACGTAATACGAAACAATATTTGCCGAATTTGGATATGCTAAATGGAACTTTGCCGTATATGCGAAACGGCACTAAACTGCAAAGAAAACAATTGGGATGGATACTTTATAGCACATACTGGATGTTTATATGGTTTTTCCCATTACGATACGCAATACAGAACAATTACCACCAATACATATAAATTTGTATTTCTTACCATAATCCCACCATGCAGAGAAAGAACTTTAGTATTCACAGAATCAATCCATCATGAAATGCCTTCGATTATGTGAGGTTTGGTCGTCTAAGCTGCTGAGAAACCATTAAGGGCACTCATGCAAGTTATTTTCAACCTTCTGAGTTCGGTTTAACAATGTTGGGGTGTCCGGGCGTGTCAGCAAATAGCGAACTAGGAACATAACAAAATTGTAAGGGATAAACCTCCTGTCGCGCCCCCACTTCCATTTCCCCATTGCATTTCATCGCCGCCTTCCCATACTAGCTGATTTCACTGGCCAGTCATTTTAAGGAAACTCGGCTATCGCTCCTTTATTGATGACGTGCACCGATGGTCAATATCACTCGTTTTTTGCGTCTGCTTTGCAGCATCCTGTGCGAGGCCATTTTCTTAATGGAAACATTGACCCTGGGATGGTAGTACAGTGTCAGTGAAATGAGATATCGATGGGGGATCTGTACAGCCTGTTCTCAAACTTTATTTTCAAAGTAAGTCTTTAAAATAATTGCATAAATAAATCTGAAACTAAAATCGTATTTTTTTTATCTCGGTAACTGTCACTGAATGTTGATATTATACAGTACTCGATAATACATTGACCACATTCATGAATGTGGCATAGACCTGTCGTCACAAAGGAGTGCCGTTTTTATCACCATCAATATCAATGTGGACGATAACTAGTGTTTCTTGGAAGGGGTGTGGGGAGGCACTTACTCCTGGTTCCCTCCTCTCCTGGTTAAACCACTGTGCTCGCATCATGTCTTACTTAATTTAGTATTTACAAGTGTGTATGTTTTAACAAGTTGTTCAGTATCTTATGGGCTTGTGGTTGGCCCTAACAATCCACATACGTGAGTGTTAATGGTTAGTATTTTCCAACCAAGAGCAAGCATCATGGTACTTAGTCGATCCACTGGCCACCGTTTAGCAAACAACTAAAATATCACCCAATCCGGAGTAATAATCGACAGGGCAGTTGTCACCAGCATCAGCGGCGAGACGATATAGTCCGGGTGGACGACCCGCAACTCCGATAGCAGCAGAGACAAAGATCATCTTGACGTCGCCTCGAAGACGTCTGGCTCCTATCCGGGTAAACCACACCCTAGGTCTCACCTTCACCGCCCCCAAAACTATATCCGACCCTTATCAGTGCATTCTTGCACGGCAAATAGCTTGCCCAAGTGTGGTCATTATCTCGTTACGATAGTTTTCCTATCTTGGCGACAAGTGACGCCATTAGTGTGTCGTTTCACCATTTGGAGAGTTTAATGAACTTTCGAATTTTGGATATTTGGTATTATAAAGAATTTTTATCTTTTAAAATTTATTCGATTTTTGTGTTATTTACTTGCTGTAGAGGTTATAACCTAAGGTCAGGCGCTCTTGCGTCGCATTAGAAGAAGAAAAAGAAATTTAAGTATGGTGTTCTATGATTGTCTGCTTCACTGCTTTGTGATAACTGGTGCCGGTATGTAGTATTTGTAATATTAGAGAAGAATTATTGTGTTTAATATCTACGTTGTAATTTTTTCTTTTAAATATGCCGGATAATCAATCTGTAAAGTCAAAAGATATATTGGATCCCGTTGAAGAAATGTTGAAGAAAACAGGTTGCTTGGAACTGCACTTTAAAGTGCAAGTAAGTTAGGGCAAATTATAGGGTATACCTTTACAATACAATTGTTGGAAATGACATGCAAAATTTGGGAGTAGTGTACAATCCGATTCCACAATGTGTACATGCTTTTAATGACGCCACCAATATGGCATCAATGACGTCTTATGTATTTTACTACACAGCCCTTAACCCCCGGCTACAATCGCCATAAGAATTGACAAAAAGAAATCGAATCCACATTTTTATATAGGACCAGCTACAACGCAACATAACGGTGTGAGATGGCGACCTACTCATGGTAGCGGCTGTTAGGATTGAACATTTTTAATTCTCTTACGTTGAGTTCTACGCTGGCCAATTACGGTGCAGTGCAAGCTTATAACAAAAACATAGTTAAATGAATTTTGCAGTACAGTTCGTATTTCCGTTTATTTAAATAGTCAACGCAATTTTTAAGTTTTATACCACACTGTAAATATCCCGAAAAACGATTCCCGCGAAAAATTGTTCATCACTAGTAGATAAAAATAAACCATCAGGTTAGTCGGCACCACTTGAAAATATCCACGATACATGTACAGCTTTGTCATTTTTTGTGATTGTTTCTCATTGGCCGCGTAATCGTTTTCTTACTGCGGTTGTAGCCAGTTCATTTTCATCCTTTCACGGTAATGCCACTATTATTTTGTCACGGGAACGCTCCAGTGATTTTAGCCACATTAATTACTTTTTTTTTTAAATGTGTTGTCAGACGTTTTGTATTTACGAGTGCTTAAGGGCGATTGCCAAAAAAAAGAGTAAGGTTTGATGACATATTTTGCAAAATGTACCAAGTCCTAAAAAAAAAAAAATTTCTTATTCCACTTTGTCTTCATTTGATATCACAATGAAACTGAAATTGTTTAAATGTATTTTATTAGATATTTAGAATTTTCTAAATCACTGTGGTCACGGAGTGGACTAGAGAGCTTAACGCAGTGGACATATTTGGTAACAATGCGAAACTAAGTAAAAATCTCAATCCGTGAAAACAAAATATTGCCTTACCTAAACAAATTAAATATTGTATGCAGAGAAGTCAAAATCAAATTGGTGTTGGTTTCTTCGGAAGGAAACGGGTTGGTCGATAATTGTACAGATGTCCGAAGCTTCTACATCATAAATGTTTCTGCCCTCTGAAATACGAAATTTAGTCCCAGTTTTCATAAGAAAAACCCGCTTGATAGTCATTGTAATGTACACTTTTTTTCTCAACAAAAACAACAAAATGCTTCAAAGTAATTTCACAATGACAAAATCATTTGGTTGAGGCTCGTTATGGTTTCTGGTCCCTCCAACATGATGTGAACTCTCTTCTCCTCTCTCTGTGTAAATATCAGACACTGATAGATGTTTCTTCTTAATCGATGCTATAGGTTAATTAAGGAAACAGCCTAAGGTTGGGAGGAAGTATGATTTCCACCGACAATACAATTGTGGTCAAATATTCTTTACTTCCATTTGTGAGACTATTTGTAAGTCGTAAAAAAGAATCTGTATGGGGAGTACATCAAACAAATTTACGCATTAGTGTTATAAATATAAGATTTAAAGACATTTGAATAATGAAACTGCACATGTTTTCACACAGTTTGATTCCTAAAAATTATTTTCTTTGTTAATAGCATTCACAACATTGTACGATACTGTGTTACTACAGAGAAGTTTACCTTCCCAATTATTGCAACTGTAAGAAAATCAATTTTTTTCTCAGCAATTTCAATCTTTCCAAGATGAAAACGCTTGCAGCAACTTCCAGGCTCACACTGTAGACGTCTCACACGTCTAGCTCGTCAATTTCCATTATAGACTCTGCCTTAATTGTTTCTATTATAATTCCAGGGCACCTTCCCTTCAGAAGTGGAACAATTGTCTGACAAACCTGACTGACCTTCGCTACGAGGTCATGAGCAGTTCTCTTCAGGGGTGCACTTAGGTTCTTGCCCATAGCTATATAATACACCAGTATGGATAGAAACTTGAGTTTTCGAGGCTCCAAAGTGTGTTGGTTCAGGTGCTCTGCAAGTATTTGCACTCACAAGTTCTTAACTGAAATCTACGTGCAGCAGCACATCTCCAGAAAGACTACTTTCTTTCACACCTTTGATCTGTCTGTATTGGTGATGTATGTTTGAAGTATGCTGCATGCATATGAGGATGCTATCTTTTACAAGTTCAAATAAATTCTAATTTGTCATGTGTATAGTGCAGTTACATGTTTTTGTTCATTTTCCGTCGCTGGGATGATTTTCTTTGTTGCTCATTTCTGATAAGTTGTTTTGCCATCTGTGAATGGCGTAGCAAGGTCAACGGTCCTCGCAGAGCACACAAGAGCGGATTATTTCAAGCATTTCCTTTTACTGGAATCACAACAAAGTTTTGTAACAGATTGTCCGGAGAGTTCTCCAAGATAAGGCCCTCTGTGCGTGCTTTGCTGGTAAGCAGAATCATGTTTTACGGAGGCAGATTTCCCTGACAAGAACTTCTGGGTAGTCTCTAGAATGGTTTGTACCTACAAAACGTCCTGTAACTTATATTTCTAAATCTGGTATTCTCTTTCCTGAATACTGTAACTAGATGCTTTAAAGTATAGTTCATGTAATGTTTCTTTTTTCTTGCTCTTTGTTTCCTTTTTGCCTGAGCATAGTCTACTAGGGCGATCTGTTTACAAAAATGATTGAACTGCATGTTCTGTCTTACGGGTAGTGATTCGTCTATCTTTAAGAGCCGAGCCATAACATTTCTGTGGACTTATATTGACTTTAGTTGAGGTTATTGACCATACTGGCTCTTAGGTTCCTATATTTTTAATATCTTCCTGTTGGAACACTCGCAACTGTTTTCTTGATTTCTTGAAACTGTTTTGTATTTGTTCTTTCACTACTTCCCAAAAAGGATTCTTCGAGCAATTTCATCATCCGTAGTTTTTCCATATGCGAGGAATTTTTTTTACTCTCTTTCTGGGTGTCTCATCAGCGACATTAAGTTTTGATGCATTTCTAAATCGTTTCAAAGTCTTTTTTTTTTTTTTTTTTCTTTTTTTTTCAAGCCTTTGTTTCAGTTTCTTGCTTGCATCTTCAAGTTTCATTTTATCCGTAAGTTTTTCTCTGTTTGTGTAGCTTTTCTTTGACCACATTCTATTCTACTAGTAGAGGACAATACATTTAGTGGACTTCCTACTGGTGAATCTGGAGGGGTGCTCTCTCAATTTTTCTTCAAGTTTTTTGCTTTTCTTCTAATATTCTCCCTGTCTTTTTTTTATGCTGCCATTTCTTTCTCACTGATCTCTGGTGTCTGCCAGACAATTCATCTATCAACTGTTTTTTATTGTGATAAAATTTTGTTTCGTTTGCCTTTTCTTGTTTTTTATGTTGAAAGGCTTTTTTTTCCCCATTTTGAGTTTGAATTGGGCTGAATGTTCATCCGAATGTCCACATTTGTGCTAAATGTATTCTGCTTTGATTGACACTGTAATTTTTCTCCCTCTGGATGGGTTATCTGTCTGCAACACATGAAATAATAAGTCTGTTCTTTCATAAAAGCTCAAATGTTCCACTCCGTTGACATAGTAGTCCACTCCGTGTCTTGGGAGTTCCAAGGGAATGGACAGACTTAAAGATTTTTAACATAATATGCTCTGGATTTTTAGGTTAGAAATGCCTTGATTGTTTTAAATGCACATGAATACTGCATTATGGAATGAATTGTTTCCAAAAATTTAATTCCCTTACGTTTTTATTGATGTCCACGGAGTGGAATGGCCATACAACAGTGGTTGAAAGTCACAAACGTGAACTGTAATAACTTGCTAAATCGTAACAGCATGCACACCAAACCACAGTAAACAACTAATATGGCTTCCATCTGAACTACCAGCTGCTTCATGGCATCAGTGCTGCTATCTAGTGACATATGTAACTTAGTAGCTCTGGTCATGGAGTGGACACACATACTTGGTGACAGTTGATTTTATTTTCGTGGGACTATTATAAAATAGAAGTAGTGGAATTTTTGTATAGTAATTATTAATGTTTTGTATCCCTAATAACAAAAAGAAAGCAACTCTATAGCTTAATAAATTTTAACTAAAATTCAGTGTACTTCGAGAGGTCCTGCAGGCGACTGGCCATGAAGTGGACAATCAAAGGTTTTTCTAGCATGTTTTCAAGACTATATATTTTTGTTTTTTAAAAAGTGGGATGTATGCAATTCCTTACATCATTTAATGGAAACTTTTACTAGCTATTTTATTACAAAAATTAATTTTTTGACATAGTAAAAGCAGAGGGACATTGTTTCTACCATTTTTTTTGGCAATCACCCTTAAACATGTTTTTTATTGCAATTCATGTTGTTTGAAGTGTTAAATCTAATAATCTAATTGTATGAAATTACGAGTGTTTGTATGCTATTATATCAAGGGAAAAGTTAAATAATATATGTGTGGAGATTAGTGTGTGTGTGTAGTGTGGTCAAATGGATCAATATAGACAAAGTAAGCCTCGAGAAATTCACCAGAAGTACATAATCTTCTGACACTGTTAGCTACCTGTGTTGTATACCTGTATAACCTCAGCATAACTGCATAAACATACCCTGTAAATGAGGTTTTACACATTAAATATTAGTTTCAAAGTATTCTTACATGTAATACAATTCAGTGACTCAATATAAATATATTGGATGTAAATTATACGTCTTTTACTGCATTAACACCTCACTGTCACATTTTATTTTTTTACAGCATACTACGTGAAGCCCCTTCAAATTTCTTAGTAATTATAATTAGTAATAATCTTGTGTAACATATCCGAGTATTATTTTCCCTATTAAAAAAAACCCTATTCTATAAAATTAACGCAATGACCATATATAACGTTTGCAGGTATTATTTTCCATCTTTCGGAGAAGTCGCTATTCTTTATAATTACCGAAAGAATAATCAAAATTGAGAAAAAAGCAATCAGAATAATAAATGGCTCCAAGCAGAAATATTCTTGTAGGCCTATGTTTGTGGAGATAAACATTTTAACTCTCTTCAACTTCACAATACATATACTCAGTATTATGCCTTTTACTCCAAAATAAACATCTCTTCAAGGAAAATGAAGTAACACATAATCACAAAACACGAAACGAAAATGATCAACACCAATCTCAAAATATATGGCCATTTATCATAAAGGTGTTATATATTCTTCAATTATGATTTATAATTGTTTGCCAATAAACCTAAAACAACTATGATGTGCAAGTGATTGTACTCTTAAATGTTAGATCAAACATTTCTGCGCGCACGCACACACACACACATTCATTCACTAGCGCACTTTCTCTCTCTCACACATGCACCCATGCACACACACAAATACAACAAACCTTATATTCCTTGAGTGAATATTTTAATAAAAGTATTGACTACAAGAATTGAAATTAATGTCTGTCTTGTAAGGAGTTCCCTTACAAGTGTTTACAAATAGTATTGACAAATTTATAGTTTATTTTCATTGCAAGGTTTTGTTAGTATATGTCAATGTTATTATTTTGGTTCTTGCAACATTAATCATTCCCGAAGATATTTAGTATAATATGTATAATTACTTTGATATTCAATTGAACTGATATAAATCAAATCATGGTTTTTAGAATTTCACACAATTAATGTACATAAGTTTATTGTTTCACCACAGACACATGAATCTAGTTACTGTTACAAATGGTATCTGGCTATACACTTTGGTCAGTCGAAGCAAGAGAATGATACCGTTGTCCTAGCCCAGTGACAGTGCAGTCAATACGGTTTGTTGGAAAAGAATTCTTACCAAGAAGTTTGTAGAATCTTTAAAAATCGGAGTCGTTCAACTGTGGGACGAGATGGCACGCTGATTTGATAGCTCTACCAGGACGTCTACATTTCCGAGGATCGATGTTGCAGAGGCACGACACCAATGTCCAGAGCTGATTATTACCGAGTTTGATGAGACAACTCTGTAATCTGCCAAATTTTTATCAGAATGTCTTATGATTGGTCTGCAGCCATCTCCATCACTGACACGCAAGTTAGGTCTCTTAAATAAATGTTGTATCTGCTGCGAATGTCGAAAGTTATGAGATCGTCGTGGCCAATCTTTAGTACATATAAAATAGTTGAAATTCAGACGTTTGAGAAACAGACTATTTTAGAATCTTCAAGAGCCATTTGCATCGTAGTTTTAGTACCATCCAAGTACTTAAAAAAAAAAAAAAAACCAAAGTGATTTCATTAATTTTAATGATGGCACATTCCAACTCCAGAGGCCTCATTGGAATAGTGAAAATAATGTTTCCAACAGGCTAGCTAACAGTGTATCAAAAATGAAGAAAGATTTATCAAGACGTGCAGAACTACTGCTCAAAATTTCTCATAATACTCTGGTGTCAGGTGATATTTATGTATAGTAAATGAAATTAGATTCAATCATCAATCTAAAATTCTGTCTAAACAGGTAACTGACAGCAGGAAGTGCGAAATATGATTATTGTTGGTTGTTTTTCCATGAAAGTGAAATGTGTAGAATTGCTCTTATGTTTTATGTTATCTTGTCTTGAATATTCTGATTAATTAAATATTTAAGAGATTTTTATGTTTGATCTTGTTGCCTGAATAATTGTCTTCTGATATTATCTATCCGTATGAAAGTGTTTTGCATTTCTGCTTATACCAAGTTATGCTACAATGAGGCAATTTACATGTGTCTATAATTTTTCTCTCTCTAATGCATTGAAAGAATTAACATAAAGCTTACTACAAAAATTGTGTAATACAGAAATATTTTGTTAATAAGGTTTTGTCCATCTCCTACACTAACAGTACTGTATTATTATGCCCTAGCAATTTCCTCTTATTGTAACCACAATTAACTTCAAGTTTGTATTTTAATTTTTCGTTTATTATATTCCCACATCTACCACTAACACTGAAAACTCAAGAGTATGTTGATATTTAACAACAATGTATAGGCTAAAGGTGACTGAAGTTAAATAATGGTTTATCTTAAGCTACTATTTTGTGTGTTGTATGGGTAGGTACTAGTGTTGATTTATGTTTCTGCAATTATAAATATATGCATTATGTGTATATATAGGCTACTATTGTATTTATATATTGGTTATTAACTCAGTGACTGTCATTTATATGTTTAATTAATGCCTCTGCACTTATGAATTTCATATCTTTTGAGTGGACATAGTGGTGTATGTGTATTAACTTAGGGACTATCATCTTGAATATATATCCAATATGTATAGTTTTATTGAGTATATTTACTTTTAGGAAGGAATAATTCTTATGCATTTATGTAGACCTATATATTTTATGCATATAGATCTTGTGTACTTGTATGATAATTTGTTTTATCACAATACTTTGTGTGTTTTCGTGCTGTCTGTATGCTTATACTGTGTAATTAACAGGGGACTTATCCAATACTATAAGTTTACTGTCTGTGTAGTCCACTGAATTAAAATAAATAAAAAGATAAAAAAACTGATTCGTGCTTTCTCACACTCTCGCTTTTCTCAGCCATCTTACAGACAGCTGATGCTATAATGTGTTAAATCATGTTAAGCTAAAATCATCAATCAATAATTAATATTTGTTCAAATGAAGTCACAAATAATTATAACACTACCGGAATAATAGTTACAGCATAAAATACCATTATTTTTGTTTCCTATATTACCATCGTGTTACAGCAAAATAACAAAAAAATGTGACCCTAATCCTTGTTTACACTTTTCATAAATGTGCGTTATGTAAAGTGTATTGACTAAAACAGTCACTTACAAGGTATATCAGATTCATTGCACAATAGTTTAGTTTTGAGACTGTAGGGCTCCGAACTTGAAATGGTACAGATGATTTATAACACTTGGCAGCAGGAAAATATTTTTTTCCTCTAAAAATTTGAAATTTTACTGTAACATGGCTTGGTTGCTAGTGAAGGGCGAAGTACGCTGGAGTTCAGAGAAACTCTGTTTCATGGCAAGAATTTCAGAAAAGATGTTAGTTTTACCAAGGGGACCAGCTCATCTACGGCTCAGGTGAGCATGTGGAGACTGTATACAGGGGTATGTATGGCGGTCCCCTTGCAGCATACGTTAACAAAACAAGTTAAGACAAGAGTTCAGTTAACACACTACACAGTTCATAAGTTGAGCACATGGAGTGGGTCAGATCCCAAAGGTATGTTAAGTACAAACACACTAAAATAAGAGTAGGTCCATCTGAAAGCGTATATTGACTGAGCAAGATTACATCTACACGACAATAGCATCCCTCGAATAAAGCAAGCATGGCATACCAGGCCTGTCATAGGCCGACATGGCAAAAGCACTGTTAAGCGCGAATTAAATTTAAGGTATGAAAAAATCCGGGGCTGCAAGTCTGACAGAGATGAGGGTGCGGCGTGGGGGGAGCAAAAGTTGTGAAAAGGTTCCGCAGTTGATAAACTTATTTCAGCTAAGTGTCCGCACAAAAGATGATGATGGCCCCCGCGATGCGAAGTACGTGCACCCTCCTTGGCCCACTAGTCTGGACTGAAGTTGGTGGCTCAGAGATCCCGTTACCTAACGAGATTTCCCGCCAGCACCACGAGGAGGGAAATACAAAAACATACACTTGAACAAGTATACATAATAGAACACTCAAAATTACAAGACAAGGTCTGGAGAAATTATGCTAGTAATTTCGATATAAGAAATCGTTTGAAATTCAGAGTTCTTGTTGCTATGTGTGTCTGAAAAATATAAATTACGTGTAGAATTCTGAACGCGCTTGCTAAGCTTGTGGAAAATCATTTTAATTAAAAGAAATTTTACATAAACACAGGCACTGAAAAGAACACTGTAATATTAAAATAACATTTTAATATTATGTTGGAGATTTCAGGCTTGGGCATGTGGCATGGCGGACGCTGGTTCTGCAGAGATAATTTACTTTTACATTTGAGCAAAACTGAACAAATGCAAGATGCCCTTTTTAAACAAAATAAACATGACACAAACACTGCAAAAATATATTATGAATTTAGAGCATCTCAAGTCATTGGATAGTAGCATTACGTAAACCACGTGGCTTTGCACTCTGAAGTTTATTTATGGGGAGCACAAGGGAGTTAACACTTTTTATATCTGAGAGACTGCTTTCAGGGGAACAGATCACATTAGCACTGTAAACACACTGGGCTGAGTTTACTTGTTACACTGGTCATTCAGGTCACTGATCTGTTCGTGCATGAATGACTTTATTGACCCGTACACTGAACGCACAATCATGCGTGGCTGACACACAAGCAGAGCAGCAGTGGGGTGCATCCCGAGCGGGACAGTGAGGGCGACGTCAACTGCATAAAGACTGTGTTACATACTGAATGTGCTTCGTAAAGGAGTATCAGATTCAGTGTGAAATTGTTTGATTTAGTGGCAGCAGGGCTCCGAACTGGAAGTAGTTTGTAAGGTTTAGTACACTACACAAATACATATTTTTTATTGAAAATTTGGTTCTCTGCTGCAAACGTGTACTAAAATTTTCTTTTACGTATATAACATTCTGATATTAATGAATATCAGATTCATTGCAGCAGGGCTCCGAACTTGAAGTGGGTAGTGCAGAAGATTAACGCTTGACAGAAAAGTATTGTTTCCCCTGAAAATTTGAAATTATACAACATGCTTGCATAGAAGTTTTATATTATGTACTAAATGTTCTTCGTAAATGAATATGAGCTTGAGATTCAGTACATCATTGTTTGGTTTAGACAAATTATGCCTACAAATTGGGAGTTGTGAGGAAGGTAGCGTGCATTTCAGAAATATGATGTATATTTCTTTTTCTTGAAAAATCCTGAGTTTAGTCAGTTCATGGTTACTTCCAACTTGTAAGTCCTGCTCCAGTTTTACTTTCAGGATGGATTTTCTGCCACCCCATACAAACAAAGCTTAACTTAGTCTAGAGAATTACACCAAAGTGACAGTGCATCACTTTAATAACATTTTATATAAGAACTATTTCTTATTAGGTAATACCAACACACACATTTTCTCCGTCCTTGTTCATATTAAATACTAAATTAATTATAGGTAAAATATAAGTAAATCTTTAATTTAACCAAGAATCACACACACTTACATTAACAGAAACATTAAACAACCAGAATGCATGACATATTTAGGAAAGAACCAAGCACGTCATCATACATGGGGTGATTTTTCAAAGGTTTGATTCGAAAAGTGTGAAAAATCCATAAATAAGACTATATTTACTGTGTATTTGTGCAAAGATATTCTGGTATTCACTGACTTGCCTGTGTTCAGGAATTTGTTTCTTTGCTGCATTATGTGTTTTAATTTGTTGCTGTATGTAAGCTACATCTTATATCTATACACACCCTATTGCTATAGTTAGGCCGACGTCTAATTCAGAAGTTAGTTTTACTTTTGATTGAGAGGAGCTTGGAAAATCTATAGTTGATGTCGGAGAAACTTGTTTATATTAAGGTAATTTTGTGTGTTAGTAGTGGCTCTTTGTGTTCGATGTAGACTATCTCGCACTGTTAGTGTGAAAGTGGGTAAAGACTTTCACTTTTCTAGAATATGCTTTTGTTTCTTATTTATAATTTCAGAGAAGATGTATTTAATGTTGCAATCCCCACCCGCACAAACTAGTTAAAAGTATTTATCAGTGGTGAGACAGGTGGTTTAATTTGTTGCAGGAATGTATTGCTGAGACTCAAGACTGGAGGAAGTGCCAGCTGCAAGTGAAATATTTCCGCGATTGTATGGAGAAACAGAGGAAAAGTTACGCAAACTAAATAACTGCAGTAGTGGGTAGTGTTAGTGAGGTGTGCGATGGAGACGTCTGGTACTCTGAAGTATGGAGCATTTTTCATGACTGGTGTGGCATGTGGAATGGTGTTCCATTGGGTGGCCAGCTTGTGTAGGAAGGCTCCCACGCTACGCACATCGGTGAGGAAGGCAAGGGGTAGATTCAAGATGGTGTTTGTGGTGCGTTCTGACCTGGGCATGGGCAAGGGTAAGATAGCTGCCCAGTGTGCCCACGCAGCTGTCGACTGCTACAGTGTGGCCCTGCGAAGTAACGAGGGGGTTTTACGGGCCTGGGAGAGCCAGGGAATGCCTAAGGTGACGCTCAAGTGTAATGATCAAGGAGAGGACGAGGTGTTGGAGCTGAAAGCGATAGCAAGGTCGCTGGGGCTCATCGCCTGCACCATCCGGGATGCAGGCCGCACACAAGTGGAGAGCGGCTCCCTTACTGTGCTGGGTATTGGTCCTGGTGAGATCTCGGTCATCGACCAGGTCACAGGTCATCTGAAGCTCCTCTAGTAGCTGTAACGGTCATCATATTACTGCCATTACAAGAGTTTTGGTCAAGCTATGCAGATGATTGATCTAAAATTGATTTCAATCTTTTTGTATAAAAACCAAGTGTTGTTGCACTGTTAAATTTTGAAGAAGATATCTTTTTTCTTCCTTAGGGGTCACACATTTCATGCCAATTCTAAGTGTCAAAAAATGGGATGTAGCAAATACATGAATTTTTTCAGACCCGGTGATAAAATTAAAATTTTGTAATTTTGCTGTGTGGTTCAGCATGTATGTAAACAAGTATCCTGTGTTGTTTTTCTTATATATAAATAAAACCTCATCAGGACTTAGACTTGTATTACATAAAATGTCTCGTACAAATAATGGGAGTGTCATGCCAGATAGCAACTGCAGGGGTCCCCTGTCACATCTCGTGAGCTATTGTCTGTGGCCAGGACATGCAGCTAGAGGGGTGGAACATTTAAAACTGCTTTTACCAGTCTCTGAAAAATATTTCCATGTAGTTGGAAATACAGATTTACCAATGTCAAATACTGGTGTGACCTATATGTGAGAGCAACAATTCTATGTGTAAATACAATAAAGAAAATTACACAGCTCTTGCATTCATTCTAAATTATTTGAATTGACAATGTTATAGTTAATCATATTTGTTCGCTTCGATTTCCATAAATTTTAATTATTACTATGTGAGCGGCATGATTTCAATCCACTTTAATAGATGTCACTCTCATTTATATTGCTATGCATTATTATTTTCCTTCATTTGCAGTTTTTTTTTCCTCCTAGTTTGTGTTGCTAAGCACGACAGATTTTGTTTTCAGAGCTATGTATAGTAATTAGATAATATGGAAAGACATTTTTGTTTGCGGTTATTAAAAGGAATTTTTGTACTTCAGAAACTACAGCGTAATATAGCTTCCTGATGTTCAAGCTGCACAACAGATATTTAAAGTTGTATTGTGTTAAAACTTCATACGAGGAGCCGAATGCATATTGGCTTGATATGAAGGTTCATCTTGCAAATTTTTCAGCATAAGAGGAGTTATGACAATGGTGTTCAAGTAGCAATCCCAGTTGTACGAGGTACCTAGAACATGAGGAGGTTGATGTCAGCACCTGAGTAGTTCCAAGGGAAATCCATCATATGTACCACATAAATGTATGGGAAGTAATCTTAGATAAGCCAATTCCAATACGTATTAGCAAGAATGGTTTATTACGCACAATAAATTCATTTACGAATCTTATGTTGAATTCTGCTAGGATGGTGTTCATTGCAGTTCCCACATTGATTTAATTTTGTTTTATTGGTTTTTACTTTTAAAAAAAAATAACTTCTTGAGTTTCATAGATTACTAGTTTGTGCTATAATATTTATGGAAAATTATTATGTGTAATTTGTAATGTAAATGAGTGTTTGTGGGAAAGAGGATCCTTGTATGTAGGATGCTCATTAATTTCTCAGTGGCACTGAGACGTACTATAGTTATGTGGTAAGAAAATCTTATTACCAATTTTCCACCACTAGATACCACATTAAACACTGTGTAAAAGAAAATCATAAATTACCAGAGATTTTAAATTCTCTCCAAAAGGTAAGTAACAGAAACTGACGGTAGTCAAATTGTTGGAAGACTGTAGGGATTTGCCACGTGTTGGCAAGCCATTTGACGGGATGCTATGGTGGGGTTGTAGGTAGAGAGTCATTTTAGTTACTGTGATATTGGGTTTCAGGGAAATCTGAGGAATTTTGGATATTTTTACCCAGGCGCCAGGCATCACTAGGATGACGCCATACTCTGGTAGAGCGTTCTCTTGTAGTCTCGGAGTTGTTCAGCCTACGACCAAGGCAGCATCTTTCAGACATGTTGGTACTCCTCGTAGAATATTAATGATAATAATATTGGTTTGCATGCTACGCAGTGGCCTGTTAGGGCTAACCACACGCTCCAGTTACACTTGAAAAACAGTACGATGAATTAAAGCACATGAAAGCAAACACAAATTATACGACAGGCAAAGGTTACCTTTGGCGGGGAATTGGGGTCCGTGCCCTTAAAAGTCCGCAGACTGACCTGAAATAAAACACAAAGATTCCTTGACATAAGATTTATTTCAGGTTATGTTTGCATGTCCCTCTAGGAGACCACTTTATGAATACGTACCGGGCTTAGGCGTGCCGGTTAGGCTACACTGACAAAAGGCACATGACCAATAAAACTTAATGAAAAGTAAAGCTTCACCAGGCGATGCAAGCACTGGGGAAGTGCACGAGAGGTGCCCCGAGCAGTGAAAACGAAACTGTTCCAGAAATGAAGTCTATTGAATGTTAAATGATTGAGACAGAGTTGGTGTGCTGCTCGGGTGCGGGAACACGAGACACGCATGCAGCCTACTCCTCTGGACGCTGAGCTCTGGCTAACATAGCAGATGTGACGCGCTGGCCGGCTTGGTGCACCGGCGAGTAACATTACACTTTTAACTTACCATGCTTGTTGTACACTAAAAGTACGTTAAATAGAACACATTCCACAACACACTAACACAAGAACTAACAAGGTAAGTGAGATGTGGATGGTAACATGTGAGATGAACGAAACACAAATAACAGAAATCACATTGCACTGCGTTTAAGAATGGCATGATCGGCTTTATTAAATCTCTTTCCAAGTCTACCGACTGCATCAATTGGCATCAGTCTTAGTCTTTCAGTTGCCCTTGTACATAAAGAAATATCTGGAGGGTTCGTATCCCCCCTGGGCCATGCAGCTCGTGGCCTCTGTGGCTAGGTGCTGCACTAGATGGCACTTCACCACTTACGCGTCGTTGCACCTCCTGCGTTACGGCACATACACATACATTCACTGGGCGTATGAGTGTGGATGGACACTGCACTACGGAGTGCTGAGCAGTGGCAGTCTTAGGAGGGGACCGCTGCACTGGTCAAAATTTTACCTATCCATTCCAACTAGAGCAAAGATGTGTTGTGACAAAACATATCAAAATTCAACACAAATGATGCCCTTTAAGTAATATTTGAATTTGAAATGTGCAAAAATCATATAGTCGTATACTGGTTCACAGAGGACATTTATTACTGTGGTAGGAAATATCAGACATGGATGAACAACTATAGTACCAGAAATAATCATTTTCAGTTGGATTTCTTACTGATAAAGAATGTGGTTCATATATTAAAATTTTCTCACAGCATTAAAAAAAAAAAATCTCTTTCTAATATTACAGATTTCAAAAACAGCATTATGTGAAAATATAATTATTCCATATTAATACTATTTGTTCTTGAAGAAAGTCTTCATTAAACAAGTTCTTATTAAACTGAGCAGCTTGATTAAGTAAAATTTCATCACGACTAACTGGGTTGTAGAGCTAACTATGAAAGGACCCCTGGGTCAAGCTCGTTATAAAGAAAAATTCTAGTGTGCATTTTCCTCCTGGGAAATAAATTAAATGGTTTCAATTGTGAAGAAATTTAGGTGGATCATTTGACCATACCCTTGAGTACAGCTTTCGTTCGGGACGTTTTCACTGCTCTACCAGATAAGAATTGAATGATTGGTTTTTTTAATATCTTGCATGCCCCACGTCGGTGATGCTTATCTGAACTGTTACATTAATATTGTTCAATCTTTGACTGGCAAGATATGCAAAACATGAAACTCCCAAGTATAATGTGTGTGTTATTCTTAGTTTTTATTCAAAGAAATATGATAGTATTTTCCACTTTATATATAGTATTAAGGATAATTATTCATTCTTCACTTGTCTTGGTTATGAGACACTTTAAGATGAAGTGTAAGAGTCAATATTATATCTAATTACAAAAGACAGTTGAATCTACATATTGAAAAAATATATATATAAGATATTAAAACAAATACTAAACTCAAGTAACTCTTGACTTTGTTTATTATGAAGGATATATCTATTCTGCAAAATAACTTAAAAAATTGTATAATTTAAAATGATAAATGGGTTTACTGTAAGAAAATTAGTCAATGATGTAAGCATTAGTAAGTAAGGAAGAACTCCGATTAAATGTATGGATGTAAGCATTAGTAAGTAAGGAAGAACTCAGATTAAATGTATGGGTCATCCTTTATAAGCTAATGATTAGCCTTGGAAAGAACTGTTTATATATAATATGAGAGACGCTGGTCTTAGCTGTTAAAGAGAAATCAGATAGTTCGCAGCTGCATATGCAGCTCTCCCACTGGAATCGAACCTGGTACTCCACACCTCCCAGCAGACTGCGATTCCATGATGGCAATAGGCACTCCGACATCCTTTCGTCAGCCAAAGTCCTGTAGTCAACTCACAGAGTCCAGCCACTGAAATGCTGTATAACTGTGATGACCTTGGTTCCGAAGTGGGAACTAACTCCTGCGACGAACCTCCTTCAAAGTTGGACAATTATGACTGTCTATAAGCTCATTGAAAATCTGATGATGAGGTCCTAGATTCCTTTGAAATTCGTTGTCGACATTCTCGGCCTTTGAGACTCACATAGACGCAATTAATTCTCTCTTTTTGCATATTTCTGTTGCTCGATCTTGATTATATTCATTCATAAATATAAAACCTTTAAGAGTTAATCATCGTCAAATTAACATTGCCAAAGAACACATAAAACCGCTGGCTTATACTTCCTTCAGCTTTCCATGAACTAATATCTCTTCGAACAATCTTAAAACTTTCCTAACATTACAAAAACCAGTGTCCTTATCAACCAGTACTATTTATGTTTTAAAAAGAGAAAGCAGTTTGTAAAACAAATTATTATCATAGGTAAAGACACTGTCAAATATCAGACATTTATCACTTAAGGGATCTGTTTAAAAAATTCATACATCTATTTTACCTTTTGAACTAAGTCAAACTTTACACATATGCGACATTCAAAATACGTTACCATTATTCATCAAGTTAGGAACAAAAATCAGGTGTTACACCTGCCATGGAGTCCCAAGCGGCCATCAGCAATATCTTGCAGTCTTGAAAATTACATTAATAATTATTAATCTGGCAATTTTAAGCCTCGTCAATAGCTTGCGCAAATTTCGATAACTGACAATCTCTCTTCCATCGCCCCCCCTGACTTATGATGGACTGTGTTATAAAAGACTTGCTGTAATTTTTTCTCCTGTAAAATTTATTTAACTTACTGCAGTCATGTCGAGAGAGACCAACCCTCCATCGGCATGCCAATGTGCAACCCTTTACTACTTAATACAAACAAGGGAATTTTAACTACAAGAAGTTAACGTTATCGATCTCTTCGGACATAACTTATCAGTATACAAACATCTGGTTTGACAAAAATAAATCACATAAAATAGAATTCAGAAAAATTGACATAATCAAAGTAAGACTGTGGCAAAATTTTCATCAACATGAGACTTAATAAAAAAAAATTTCCCATTCAATTTCATTGTGTTGAATTTATACAATTGCTTTCTTTATGAATGCATGCTTATATGGTTGTTTCATAAAAATTTGCATGTCTTGGATGGATTGGTGATTTCAGAGAACTACACAAGTTTAATTACACATTTTTCAATTAGAGTTCGGTACAATATATCACATTATCTAGGTCTTGTACCTACATGTTTATGTGAGATGAGCAGTTACATTGTTCCACCACAAAAGTCTTCCTCAGGTTGTAAGCACATAGTTTGCTCAGACGTTATTGAATGGTTTTTTTTTAACATAGTGAAACCCTCTTGAGAAGTATCAAACTTGACTCAGGACTACTACTATTGGTGCTGGCAGAGGGTGCGAATCTTGTACTTACTACGCTAGAAGTAGCCATGTCGGCTTTTGGCCAGGCGCTAGACCAAGTGCTCCTTTAAGGACTATGGGATCTGGTTCTTCCAGGCTGCTGGAACCTTTCGATTGTTGAGGGTCGGCCTGGTTGGCTGTCAGCAGGGCACGAAGTCTATGGTTTTCAACACAATTGGGTGCTTAAAAGCCACTGCTCGTTTCTGAATACCTGGATGATGGAACTGGGAGTGCCTTATAGCCTGTGCCTGCTCTCTGGGCTGGAGTCACTTTCTCCTTGAGACCCCCGTCTTGTGGAGTAGGTCATTGCAATGCACAGTACATCCTTCCCCATCAAGGAGTGGAAGGTAGACTCTATGTTTTTCCCATTTACATGTTGAGTCGGCAGACCGTAACTCAGTGGACACCCTATTCCAGCACCAGGCAGTGACCGCAGTATACGCTGGAAGTCTGTCCGCACTGGCTGTCAAGACTCATGGGTGTTGCTTCGGGTAAGTCTCCCCAACCCAGTGAATGTCCATCTCTTGGCGGGAGCCTGCAGTGGAGATGCAGATAGACACCTAGCTGACAAACTGTGAAGAAGTCACTACGTGTGAGGCACACCCGTTCCACCCACTGAGTAGATGGAAAGGTGGGCTGTGCTAAGTGTGTGAGGGTGTAACAGAAGTTCTGTTGACCTGCTTTCTCTTTTGAAGAGTCCATTGGGAGCTTGGTACTAGGTATACAGGAAAGATGATGCTCAAGGTTTTGGTTAAGTTAATGTTTATTTCAATTAATTTTGGAAATGGCGTGGTGACGTACCAGCTACTGCACGTCGGCGCGTGTAAACGGCCAGGAAGCTGTCCGGACGTCGTTGCAGCCGGTAGAGGTAATGGATGTTGAGACCGGGCGAGTGGTGTGCTAAGCGAATGGATTCTCCTAGTGTTGCTGCAGTTCCCTAGGTGTATAACGGTACACTAGGCTGGATATGACGTAGGAAGACTTAAGCAAGGACCGGTAGGACCAGTCTTGAGGAGGACTGTAGGATAGGGGTTTCCCAGTCTCTAACATGTCCATGTTGAGGGGGGTTGGAGTTAGCAGGGATCCTCAAAGAGTCGCCTAACGCAGAGTGATCAGACCACTATGCTACAAGGGCCTAACATGCCAAGCAATGAGTACTGGAAGAGAAGCAAGAATACGGGGTGTGTCTGAGTAGCTAGTACTGGAGACAAAAATGAAATACTTTGGGGTGCAAACGAGACCTTTTATACTAATAAAAATGGGCGGTGTCCGCCACTGATTGGCCAGATTCATGTGGGCAAGGGGGTAGCCACAGATAGGGGGGTAGCAATGGCACGGGCAGGTGCGACTTCACTGGATGGCTGGAGGAATGGAAGCAAAGATGAACTATGACAACTAGTGCTATCTAGCTGTTGAGAAATGAACTTGTTCTGCATGCATAGTTACGGTGGGCTGGTGAATAAAACCATCTCGGCTAACATGGGGGGGGGGGGGGCTGTAAAATATACTCCTGTTCCAACAATGCTACACACTAGGATGGAGCTGAGTTTGTCTGGATACCAATAATAGGGACGTGTCATGTGTTTTCTGTTAGGTTAACTAATTTTAGCCTCGATTTTGCACTCGTGTCTCCCCCCCCCCCCCATTACCTTTTTTTTACTGTATAAGTTGTCTGCACGAACCGATACTGCTGAATTTCAACCCATGTTCACATGTCTGATAGAAAGATTATGTTTATTCGTGAAATGTAAATTTGCACATTAGGGTAATTGTGGTAAGTAGTAAGGGAATTTCTTAAGAGTCTAGATGAAAGCAAGGCATTCTTGCTCGTTGAGTGGTACCTCTTCTCAGTTTCTGATGGGAGTGTGCTAGGCTAGCTCATCACTCATTGATGCCCTGGGAATCTCCTGGTAGAGAATAATTCTGAGACCTATCCCGCTGGCGTCTGTAGGATCAGTGGTAGGTTGGGGATGGGTCGATAAAGCATGTTGTGTTGCATGAACTGGTGCCCGAGTTTCTGGAATCCTGTTTCTTCCTGCTTGGTCGACTTGCAGGTTTGGCCCATTCACAGAAGGTTATTTAATGGTGGTATTTGGTATAAAATCTCCCAAGCTACTTGTGGAGTCCCACGAATTTCTGCAGCTGCTGAATGTTTCATGGCAGAACAGCTTCAGCTATGGCTTATATCTGTTCGGTTTGAACGAAATTCCCTTCTGGCATGACGCAGTGTCCCAGAAAGTCGATTTCGGTCTTGCAAAAATTGCACTTGGATAGGTGGCATGTGAGGCAGTGGATTCTCTCTCCAAGACTAACTAGAGGTGCCATTGTACCTGCCAGTTTTGACCACATGGACGTCCCACTGTACCTCCCAGTTTTTGGAAAAAGATCATGACCTCACAAAATCTGCCAATGTAGTATGTTAGGACAGAAGTGGTCATGAGGTGCTGGAATGTTGCAGGAGCATTCTTGGGGCCAAATGGCTTTACCTCATGTCAAGGGTGCTGGACATAGGCCCCCCCCCCCCCACTTCCGCAGTGCTTTAAGCATGTGCCCCAGGTTTAAGGCTGGGGGAGCTACCGGTTGAGTGATTTGATGCAAGTCGTAGTAGTTAATGCAGAATGTAAATGCCGTTTCATTTCTTTAATCTGCTGTTCTATAATGACCTTGCATTTGGCGGAGACCTTTCTTGTTCGGGTATGGATTATCAGAGTGCGGGTCAAGTGGATCCTGTGGGAGATGGTGGTGTTCAAATATTAGGCGATGCTCCTGAATAGTCTGGGTCAATTGGTTCATTGTTTCTCCTTGCAGTTGTTGGTGGTTTAAGCTCAGGAAACTTGTGCCAAGATTGCTGACCTCCGTTTAGTTGTGCTGGTAGACTCGCCTCTGCTGGCGGTCAAGTGTGTTGGTAACGCCTGATGTAGTCTGGTGTCTCGGAATGGGGTTAGGTTTTGCAAGGCGTAAGGTCGTTGATATTATCCATCTAGGCACCAGGCGTTGTGGATGGCGATGCCAACGATGATGGTGTTGATGTAGCATGGTGACTTGGGGTGATCTCTGGGTGCTGCAGGCCGTACACCCGGGCTAAACCTTCCGGCAGCGATTGCATGTTAAAGATGAGTCCAATTGTATGTCGCCAGTGCGCAGGAAAAAACAGCGCGACCGCTCGCAACCAGCCCTCTTCGACGCTACCCACTTACTGTCATCGACCCTGGCGCAGGAGCATGTGAGAGCAGGCTTCATGCCAAGGAGGGACTACTCGTGCACTCTTATGCCTACTCATTATGCTTACCTGCTTAATTCTAGATGTTACATTGTACACAAATTACACATGAACCCTTGATAAAAAAAACTGGTGATAATTAAATGGACACAGTTTGGGTGAAAAATGTAAATAATCAACTTGGCAAGAAACGTACAAAATGCATCAGACACAAAAACCGAGGAGATAGTAAATAAACATCTTTATTATACCAGTAATACCTGCTCACATGGTGTGATCAACAAACCCTTTATTTATGCACTGCATGCTCTATTTGCACCTGTATTCCTCTACTCTGCAGAGTCTTGGCCAGTCGGCTGGGCAGGCGCCTGTTGCGCTGCACTGACATTCCCTGAATCACACTTTAGCTTTACATACATTACAACTTCGCCGTGCTCTGTTGCACATGTGTAGAGTGCTCGGCCGGACAAGCTGTCTTGTGGAGAGGGATGTGGCACACGTCAACCTCACCTGCAAACCATAGGGTTAATGTTAGGCTTCCCTCCATTGGTAGCTAGGCTCCCTTTAGATCAATTTAAATTCCGGTATCTCCAGCAGGCTATATTTTGTTTTGGTACTTCTAACAATGACATTCTGGGGTATTACGTTAGTACTGGCAGCCATGTCGAATGTAGATAGACGTGCTGCCTTCCTGATGAGTATTGTGATGTGTGGCGAGTCTTGGAGGATTGGTTTTTTTGCCGAAAGGAAATGTGTGGGTTCTTTCATACTTTATAGTGCCCTGGCTCTGCTGGGCTTCCTGGCTTTTGCATTTCCCTGCTTGGTAGGACTTTTAACGGGGTTTTCCGTCTCTTCCTTTTGCTTGTTCACCAGTGCATTATTCGGCCCTGGCTGCCAGTTTTGGAGCTTCTGCCGTACGGCAGGGCCGTCGGTGAAAGCATTGGGCAGGACAATGCCAGCACTTTGGCAGTATAGGTGGTGGTGTGTTTTCCCTGCTGAAGCAGCATGGGACTGGCAGATGTCAGTCAAGTCGGTTTCTCTAATATGCACCTTCCGTACCAGTTTTCAAAATGTTGCTCGTTCAGGTTGCGGAGATAAGAGCATATTTCTGGTTGTGAAAACCTGGTGATAAATTCGACGGCGTCGAGCCCATCACAGCCTGAATGTACTCACTTAAAAGTCAAGGCTTTATGCCGATGAGTTCTGCCTCCTGGTTCTCTCTTTGGTTTATTACAGTATAGAGTTAATTTGTCAGTTGTGTGGCCATTTGGGGGCTCTAAGAAGTGCGGCACGGACCTTTCAGACAGTTCCTCCCAGATGGTGATAAACTCTCTGTACTTTCACCACCATTTTTCGGCTCCACCTTAAAGCTGGGCCTTTGCCTTGACCCAGGCTTCTGGTAGGTGTGTCATTTTAAACACTGTTTGACACACTTGCAGGGATTTCTCTTGGGTCTCCCCCGAGTACTCTAATAATGGGAGGGGCTCCAGCACTGGGCAGTAACCACTCGGGTAACAAGTAGAGATAGTCGAGGTCTCTAGCTTGGTCTTGCCATCCAAGGCAAAGGTTGTGGTATGTGCGAGGGCTCTCGTGGCAGGCTACCCGGTATACGCCCCTTCCCGGACAATCTGTTTGATTGCATCATTGTTGTCTCTCCCAGGAGTTTGGCCAACGGTACTCTAAACCTTGGGTGTGTCTGTTATGGTCTTCCCAACCGAGGCAGAGGTGGTAAAATGCTGTCTCGCAGTGCGCACAAGATATAAAGTGGTGGCCTACACCAGGAAATTCTTCCATGGCGCAAATCTGTCCTCCTTTGGCCATTCCAGTGCCATTGACAGAAATTGGATCGAGTTGAATCCATTAAATCAAGTCAGTGGTGGTTCTGTCGGGCCGAAAGGGGTTTTTCTAGTTTTCCCCAGCATAGGAAAAAAAAAAAAAGTGAAAAAGACCTGCATTTCTCCAATGGTCCCACATTGGATACAAAGAAAGAAGCTTACCGCTTCGTCACTTACCCTAGTAGGATTTTCGGTAAGGCCGAGATACTGGAGTGGTAAGCGACGTGATGCAAAGTGGGTTGCAGCGAAGCAGACTGCAATGGTCGAGCAAACTATCCTGGCTTGGAAAGTGCCCTGTGTGTACGGCACAACTGCTATTCTTAGTGGTGTTGGGGGCGGGGGGGGGCATGGCTAATTGATAGAATGTTGCTTGCCAATGGCTAACCTTTGAAGGGGCAGGTGGTGTCATCACAGTGGTTGTATTTTATAATTGTTTACTTACAAATGTATTTGTCAGATACACTATTTTGCACCAAGTGGCCCAGTTATGGTTAGCCATTGGCACCAATTATTCTGGTGTTCCATCTATGGCAAGTTGATGGTTGAGAGTAGGTATGCTACGAACTGCCCACAAAGGGCATGTCAGCAGTACTGCACGAACTGTCCCATTTTCTGGCCACTGATGTCAAGACAGCTGGTTTTTCCACAATGATCTACACTGGTGGGTCAGCTGTGGGTGGGATATGGCTAGTCGGTGTCATTTTTAAGTCCAGCAATGCTGGCAAGTGCATTCAGGCTGTCATTGACAGCCATTTTAATTTTTGCTACATAGGCAGTGTGTGGTAGCCTTGACAATTGATACTACTAGCAAAAAAAACTTCATGTGATATCATTACTATACTTGGAATCAACTATTAAACAGCTGTGAACAAAACTGAAATGAAAGATGTACATTAGTGCAGCCATTTCAATGGTTTTTAACATTAGTGTAGATCAGTTCGAGGCGAGTACCACAGTGCATGCAGTCATGGATTTTTTTTAAATAATTTACTGTATTAACTGTTATTCAAAATATAATTTGCTTAAGTTAGAATGTGTGTGATGTATAAGAATCATTATATCGGAGTGTGAACAAGTCCTTTTGAAATCCCCTAGCTATCGTTTTATAATTACCAAAAGAAATATGAATTTTGAGGCATTCTTAATTAATTTGATAATTATGAAATTCTGCAGGCTTTCTGAATAACAAAAAGGGCATTTGTGTTTGGGTGTACAGATGTTTAGATGAGGCACGCTTCATTATTAGATGCACTGTAGTTATTAGGATACTCATTTCAGCTTCATGCCTCATAAATTAAGATTTATTTGGATTGATGTGTGAGAAACTGTTTACGACACATGAATATTCTGGCATGATTTTGATGGACACTCAAAAATCCCAGATAGTTTCTTCTTTAAATATTACACAATAACTTTAATGACTGGTAGAATGGCGAAATTATTTCCGAGGATGTTTCTGGAGCAACTTTTCATATAAAACACTTTTTATTTCCATCAAAATAGTCCAAAAACACATTTTTATTGGTGCTTAAAATTCTTTGCATCGTATTTGGAGGAGGATTTGTTATGGGATGCAAAGGAGTCTCGTTTCATTAACTGTCAAAGGGCAGGTGACGATTGGCGATAAAAATGCTTATGGCACGGCATGCAACACAAATATCGCTAGAAGTCTGCGAATGTAACAAACACCTTATGTAAACCTCAATATTCTACTTGAGCACTGCACCGATTGCATTTGTGCAGAAAATATCAGCCATATGGAAATTTGTAATGAACTGAAATATATGCCATGAAGAATAGCACGTTATCTAAAGCAAATAAAAAGTAGGTTGACACAATATTAGGTTGGTTGCACTTCGGAACAGAGTTACAAACAGTATTAACGCTTATAATATACTGTCACGTCTGTTTGTCAACATAAATAACATCAAATACATTAAAATCTTAGATCTGATATGTTGCATCATTAAAATTTTCATTTCATATCTGCTGGAAATATGTAGTTGTCCACGTATTAATCACCAATTGTCACACTACGTCAATTAGTGAAATAAGCAACTCTCCATGTCCAAAAGTCGCAGTATAAACAAAACACCCGCCAATTGTCCTTTAGGTTATAACTACAGCAAGTTTTATTTTGGTTGCATTGCACCGGTGCAAATGTCGGGTAATTAAATTTAATCGGCCCCCAGGAAACAACCTGTGCACTTTGCTGGACTTACAACCTGCCTGTGGCCTGAAAACCGACACGAAGCCTTACAGTGTAATAATCGTGCTTGATGCATCCCCAGACAATTCAAACACTGGGGAAGATGAAAGGCACAGTCCCGGGTGTAAGGAAAGGAACGATTCCGGTGATTAATTAAGCTATTGCATGTTTATCACAAAATATGCTAGCCACCAGGGCGTGGGAACCTACGAGTAACACACGTCCACCCTCTTGAGATACTTTGCAGCCAGCATAGCGTTGTGCAGGCAGGCGGACTACGAAAAACTACTTGCATCACCCTTGCTATAAAATACCTTATCCACTTACTGTGCATGCTCAAACATGCTACAAAAATATTTTGCAATGTGGGATAGGCATTACATAGGAAAAACTGATGAAATGAGGTGTGGATGGTTACACGAGAGAATGAGTACATTTACAGAAAATTCACATAAGACAATTGGCTCTGGGCATTAAAACTGCATTTGCAAGTGTTCACATACACTGGTGTGACTTAATCACCAGCATACTCTTTATTTCATAAAGAGTATGTCGGTACTCGTTTCATGCATCCTTGCGCCACTCGGGCGCACATGGCTGCTTGGCAGTTCTCACTCTTGCTGCACTGTCTGTTGCGTTCCATTTTGTCTTGCTCGTGCGCGACATGGGCGCACTGAGTAGAGTGCAGCCATCTACTGTGCTGTGGAGCTCGATGTGGCAGGCAAACAGTCTTGGACAAGTGGAACGCAGGACACTTAAAATGCCCCCCCCCCCCCCCCCCCCCAACAGTTTGCAGCCATTATGTTCTTACTGACAGCAAACTCACTACGTCGCCGAAGTCGAAGCTTCCTTCTTGTGCGTTACCACTGTGTGCTGCTCTCCTACATTCTCTTGCGTGCTCTCGCTTGCCATAGTGTCCGAGGCGACGACCCCTGGCGGCACATCGTCCTCACTTACGACTCGTTTCACTCTGGTACTGGGGTACATGGCCATGTCCGGCGTCAGCGAAACTTGAGTAATAAGTGGTGACCCTTCTGTGGGAAGTGCCGACTTACCTTCCTCATCTCTCACTTTCTCTCGGAACTCTGCATGCTGATCACTGTCTTGGGGCTGTGGAGTACCAGAGGCATCCTCTGCAGCGACAGATGTCGTCCCATTGTGCGCTCACACATTTTCTACCCACTCGGACCAAACATGTCGTTGGCCCGATGCTCCGGACTACCTGGTGTGGCCCTCTCCATTTGGCTGCCAGGCCTGTGCAACAGTGAGAACCTAAGCTCTATCCACCACTTGCAAAGGCGAATACAAAAATCAGAGTGTGATACGTCGCAAGTTGGTACGTTCAGCAGTACAAGATAGGAAACCTAGATCTTGGCTTAGCTTCAGAGAACTTTCATGCTAATTCATTCCTCATACCATACTCCCATCAAGGAGTACAGAAACTGCTAAAGAAGGCACTTACAGACTTAGTAAATGAGATGATTAATCCCCCCCCAGAAAACTGCAATTAATACACCTTTGTTTTCTCCCCTAGTCAGACTATCCGGTAGGGAACATCCAGCTACAGATGCAATTTTACGAGAGGGAGATACCCTCCTAGGCGGACAAGTCCCAGTTTGAGACACACTTACAGAATACCTCTCCCCTAGTCAACAAGTACATCAACACCACTGTAACAGTCAGAGCCAGCTGCGGTTCATCCACCTGAAACCCAAGATGGCCAGCCTGCAAGAAGTACACCTCTTCCTACCAGCAAAAATGTACTGTGTCCACCTCAGCAAAGAGTTTTGTTAACTGTCTCTGATTTTGTGCCAATCAGAAGGCCCACTCGGTATACCGGCCGGGCACCTAACCAAACATAAGGTCCCTATCTGTCCTCAATGCCGCTCACGAATTTTGAGACTGCCAATGTGACCAAAACTAAGTCTGCTTATAAGAAGACTTCTAGTGTCAGATTTAGTATAGAATTATACATCCCGAGTTTTTTGGTCCTGGATGAATGCAAGCAAGCTCAAAGAGTGAATTTTTAGTCCCAACGTAGAGAACTGCCAACCTATCCAGTTGTTAACTAATTAAATCTGAGAGTTCCACTGAGGACTTGTGTCGTTTTCAACCCCTGGGCTTGCGATCAAACCCTAATGTCAGGACCCAGCCAGCCTCCAAAAGTGGCACCCAACATAGGATAAATGCTGTGAATTAGTCCTGACTAGGCAGTAGTGTACTTGTCCCATTTGGTTACTAGTGAAAGAGAGATGCGCATTCTTCAGCAGAAATGCAGGATGGTCCTGAACTACAGGTACAAATGCTGTGAATGATTCCCTATGCAAAATAGATAGAAAACATATGAACAATGTTGTAAGTAACTCTTAACGGAGGTAGCCATCCTTTAAAATCAATATTTCAAATGGTTCTACCAGAAAATAACGAAACCTACACGAGATGAACGAGCCATTTTGTGAATAATGTTTTCTTCAAATCAAGACCTGAAACCTGCAAGCAGTTATGGTGTACTATCATTCCTACATTCAGCCACTAGGAGGTGTATATTAGTATCCTACCAATGTGTGCGTGACCCGTGGGTATTTCTTTAAGACATCATACATACAGTACGTTAAATAGCATTATCTTGATGTAACTCTCTCAGGCAGTTTGCAAGAAAACAAAGTTTGTAAGGGTGCACTTGGTTGCATGCCAGGTACGCAAGCCACATCGCAAGGCAGGTATTACTACGCGAAGAGATAGTTCCGCATGCAGCTTTTGCGTGTGTGACAGGGTGGCATTGTACTGTTGGTTCGCAACATGGGGAGACAGTACACGTTTGCAGAAATGGTGGATATGCATGCCTGTAGAGAGACAGTTGTGTGAGACCAGAACATTTACAGGGAACAGGGACGATATGTGCAACATCCGGACAGCCAGGTTTGAGGAGGAAGTGTTGGAATGCATTGTTGATTCACCATCAAGTAGCACACATGGAATTGCTCGCACAATGCATGGGAGCCACCTACGTGCGTTGAGGGTTCTGCACGAATAGCTGCACCCGTATCATAGTGAAAAGGTGTAAGCCTTGCATCCAGCTGATTTCCAGTCACGTGTTGATTTTGCTTGTTGGTTTCTGCATCACTGAACACCTGGCTTTCCTCGCTTCATTCTGTGGACAGATGAGGCAGCTTACATGCGTGATGACATTCTCAACAGTTGAAACAGTCACGTTTGGAACAACGTAAACCCGCACGCAATGGCTTATCACCGCCATCGTGTGACGTTAATTTCATAACTAAATCTTACATTGTACAGTTATGGTTACAAGTAGGCTGCCAAAATTATATAAAAAGACATGAATTCAAGTACTCACAGTGTAGTACTCGTTGATAGGCGCGTCGCGCGCACGTGCACATACACCCCCCCCCCCCCCCCAACTCATCAGGTGGTGAGTTGTAGAACACTGCAGTATGGTGGAAGAGTGCTGTTAGTAGTACACCTGACGGCCAGGTGGTAAACTAGGTGCTGCGGGAAAATTGGAAAATAGCCGGTATAGCTGATGAGTGTAGTAGGAGCTGTGATTATCTTATGTTGAAGCCTGGCAGCAGGATTATCTTATGCGAGGCCAGGTGGCTGCCTGGATTTCATTATAAATTGGTGAGCTAATTCCCAGTGTCAGAGTTCTGAGCTATTACTTGAAGGTGGTAGGGCTCTCGCAACTCTGGTATGTAGCAGGAATCAAAATCTTTGTTGTGTGATGCTGCTATGTGCTGCAACTGGTTTGTCCTGTAGGTTATTGATGTTAAGAGCTATGGATTGTTTGGTATTGCTCTGTGGCCATTCATTCTTTGCCTGAGTGTGTTGGTGGAGGCCAATGTATTCTGCATTACAGTGTAGGCACTGTAGCTGATAAATCAGATTTTGTGTTGCACAGTTGTAGTGACCTTGGATGGCGTATGTATGGCTAGTGAGTCTGTATGAAGAAGTGTGGGTTGTGGATGGCACAAGGCAACAGCGTAAGCTATTGCGTGGTGGGATACTTTGGGGGGTGTGGTTGGCATTTGTAATGGGCAGCAGCTATGGATGAACCAGGTTGTTGCAGAGGATAGGTGGCCTTTTGAAGACCAATTTGGGTGGTTTGGACAGCAGGTCTTGCTGTTTGTGGTGAGGAAGCCCCGAGTGGAGAATGTTTCTGAGTTTGCTTAGGCCTTCATGATAAGGGACCACCAGAGGTATATCAGAGTGGTTGACCTTGGTTTGTGTTTGGGTATTTGAGATGCTTGCTGAATCTGTTTAGTGGACGAGGTGCCTGGGGTAGCCCCTGTTGAGGAATGCTCTCTCTGGCTATTTGTTCACACTGTTTGTCGAGATCACTGTTGTTGGAGTAGATACGTTTAGCTCGTGGCAAGACTGTAGGGTAGGGATTGTTTGGCATGATATGGGTGGCAGCTGTCAAAATGTGAGTACTGGAGGTTGTTGGTGGATTTGGTGTGTACAGCAGTTTGAATTTTGCCGTGGTGGAGGCAGAGTTCAATTTTTTGCGTTTAAATTGTTTAGAAAGTGAATTAGGCTGTCTTCAGTGGAAGTCCATATCATGAAGATGTCGTCGATGATGAAATACATCCAGCAGTGTGGTTGAGTTAGTTGGTTATTAAGGAAGTTTTCTTCTAACCTGCCGGGGTCACAGTGACCGAATAATTAGCCTGCTCGCCTAACACCATGGCGATTCATGTTCAATCCCCAGCCGGGACACTCCGGATTTTCGCATGTGGGAATTGTGCCGGACAGTGCTGTTGGTCGGCGGATTTTGTCCGGGATCTTCAGTTTCCCCCCAACCTTTCATTCCGGGGCTGCTCCATACTCACCCTCATCAGCCCTCAAGACCTCTATGTTAAGAGCCGTCCAAATCTTTTCACTCACTTATTCTAACCTGCCATAAACAGATTGGCATAGGATGGGGCCATATGTGTATTCAATTGCTGTGCCTTTGACCTGAAAGTAGTGAGAGTCTTGAAATCTAGTAGTTGTTGTTGCCGAACCCTGGAAAGTTCAACAACGAATGCTGTAGAAGTTTGCTGTGTGGGCATCTTTGTTTGAGGTAATATTCCATGGCCGACAGTCCAGATGAGTGGGGGTGTGTATAGATAGTTCCTTGTGTATCTTTGGAAGAAGGTAGAGAACTGGTGTGGTGGGTTTATTTGGGGGTAAGCAGTTACATTATACAGTTATGGGGAAAAGTAGAGGCCAACCTATCCTGATTATAAGATTGCATACCTGCCAAACCAGATTCTTCATATTTTATTTTGAATGTAAATTTATTTTTTAACATATCTAGAAAACTATATGCAAATCCCTTTTAATTATTGTTACATTTTAATCAGTATTTTTATCAACCCATGCAGTAATGAAACACAAGCTCATCTGCTATATTACAACACTGTGTGTGTGTGTGATGACATGCTGCAAAAATTTAAATATGAAAGGTCATTAAATTATGGATTTAATCGTCGACTCATTAGTAAATAAAACTGTACTCATTAAGTTTACCTAACTTACACCATATACATGTTTTTACTTATGAACCCACCCTGATGTAGAAAAGTACCATAGTTTACAAGAGTTTATTCCTTATTCATAAGGCTACTAACTTTGTGCATAAACAAAGACACTAACATGGAAATAAACAATCCTGTTTCTTTAACAGTGTACAATTTCAACAATCAAAACAATGCTTCTTTCATTATTCATTCAAATGGACGTAAATATTCTTTCTTATTGATATGTATGACAATATTATTACAGACATATTATGTGGATTATTCGAAACCTTATGGGAAAAAAAAAAAAAATAAATGCACATCACACCAAGGCACATTTGTTAAAGACACATAAATGAGTTTTGAATTACGAATACAAATTTTGAAGCATATATTTAAGTACAGTATTCACATAATGGTTTATAACAATTCTAAGAAAATTAAATAAAAAAACTACTAACTAAATGCAATGATTAGAATTAAAATCAGGCTGAAGGAATACATATGGCGGTAAAATATTTTTTCCTTGCACTGATTACTAAAACTATGATCTATTTAATAATACCACATACATAGGAACAACAGTAAACAATCTGTGAAGATGAAACCCAACACCTAGCACTCCTCAAAAATGACACTTATTGCACAAGTGGGGCTGACCGCCTCAATTCACTAGTAAGTCCACACCAACTGAACCAATAAAAAAAGCTCAGTTCTGTTTGTGTAAAGCACAACTGTTTCACTTGTAACTCATCTTCTGCAAGTATAAACATACAGTAAAACTGACTGCCGGCGACAAAGCTATAACAGAGTGGCATAAATGGTTTTTGAAAGCTGAAGACTACTCTGCTACTGAGAATCTATGTTTCTACTAAACAAGCTGTTTAAAAAAATATAACGTTAACTAGCGATTTTGTACACATTGTTTCTCTAAAGTGAAATGGAGTGAAATACATAATATTTCCGTGGACTACTACTGCAAGTTTTGTACACTCTGATACTGAGAAACACCCATATACATACATACAGAATACATGCATAATAATTATCAAATAAAACAATTTTTAGCAAACACTATTTCATTATCTTAATATGTGGGTTCAATGTATTGCCCGACAATAAAAAGCACAAAAGACGGCTTCAAAAATATATCTACATGAAACATACAAAAAAACAAGTATTACATAATATTCTGTTTATAACATCCCAAGACAGTATTTTCACAACCTGCCATAATTGTTGCTATCTGTCGGAGTTAGAGCCACTCTCTCTGCTCACACACACACGCACACACTTCATAAGGACACAGTTAACAGCATGTCGCAAGAGAAAATATCACAGCACTAGACCGCAACACACATGGCTTTCCTGCACGTAAAAGTGTCATACTTCAGAATCTCCAAAATTAAGGGCAATCAGGCTTTAGAAGAACAAATAATAGAAACTAGCAGTCTTTCAGCACTGTAACTATTTTGCAAAATGTACAAAAAGATTACAATATTGTACTACACTCGTCTGCTTTGAACTGCCGAAATTATTTACCTTGAAAAAGTTGCAAAGTGACACTTTTTCATACACATGTAACATTAAAATGTAACACTGTGTTTAATCTATACTCAGCAAATGTGACATTAGAAACATCCCACAGAAATAATTTTGCATATATACATACTTCATTGTTAACACACCGCAGTTAGGTACACTAGAGTATGTAAGATTGCTAGAATACTCATTCAGGAACAATATTCCAGCTTGTAATGATGCTGTTTATAATAATTAATAGTGATACTGAGTTAATTTAATTTTTTTTTACGAGGAATTGTAATTGCTTATCAGTACTTGAAGTTTTGCCGGTGTTAGAATGTTTTCCTGTCATGCGTTTGCTTTATCTAAAATTGCAGTTTAGGTTGCATCAGCATTCTGAGATAAAAGCTTTTACCACTTTCGTAAACATTTTTCCTTTGAGAATGTTCTAAAATTTTGATTATTTTTACTACAACGTATTTCGGCATGGCGTGGGGAAGTGGTTGCGATAGACGTCGCACAGATTTCTGAAGGGATTCCATGCCATGTCCTTCTTTGGTAAGGTTTCTGGCACCCTGGTGCAAGGAGTGGGGGTAGTGTGCGTGGCAACCTGTTGCCCGTTACCAGTCGACAAGCCCTCCAAGAAGACTCGTAGAGCGTGTACTTCTTTATGACCCAGATGACTGCCAAACATTCCCATTCATTCACGTCATATTGTTTCTCAGTGTTGCCAAGTTTGGCACTGGCATTGTCAATAACACAAGGCTCTTGACCGTCATACTGGAACAACACTGCACCGATGCCTTCCTGGCTGGAATCCATTTGCAGATACAGATGGCGGGTTGCGTCAATACGTGCGAGAAGGCACGACACGGGGAGAAAGTTATTTTACTTCTACAAAGGTATTTTACATGTTGGTATCCTACTTGTACGTTTTAACGGGTGAGAGCATTTCAGTGAGCCGGGCTGTGATTACTGCAAAATCTTGTATGTATTGCCTAAACCAGTTTATTACGCCAAAGAATTTCCATAATCTTTTCGCGTGGTTAGCATTGGGTACTCTAGTATGATAGCCAACTGTTCTGGTGTGGTACCGTTTCCTTCCCCGTTGACAAGATAACCACGGTATTTAATATTGATTTTGCCTGTGCTGCATTAGTGGTTGGTACTAGGTTAGGCCATTGATTGCAAGTCGCTCCAAAACAACAGCTAGATGACTCTGGAGGTCCTCCCATGTTTTTGACCACACGACCACGTCTTCAAGATAGACCATTGTGAACTCGCCTATGATTCTGTCTATGACTTTTACCATCATGCTTTGAAAAGTGGAGGGAGCACATTTAAGCCCAAAGGGCATGGCACAGAATTAGTACTACCGGCCATCTGCTGCCGTAAAAGCTGTTTTGTGCCTGTCTTTCTGCTTTACTGGAATTTGCAAAAATCCACTTTTTAGATCAAATGATGACAAAATTTTCGTTTTGCTGAGAATGTTAATTGCATTGTTGACACTAATGAATGGGTGTGGGGTGCTCTGTGTTATCTGATTTATGGGCCTAACATCAATACAAAACCACCACCCTCCATCTTTCTTTGGCACTTAAATTTATAGCAGAATTGTACTTGCTCTGTGACGGTTCAATTACTCTATCACATTATCATTTTTGCAATTTGGCGGTTGATTACATTCAGGTGGTGTACATCGTAATCTGTAGAGAATGTCCAGAGTGGATCGTTATGGAATTTTTTTAATTTCACGTTCAGCAACTGTTGAACGTTTGAGTGAATCAGATTGTGCAAAAACATCTTTTCTCTTGTTGAGGATGTTTTCAAAGGCACTGTGATACTCTGCCGGAATACTGTGGTCAAAGTCATCTAAGAGTACTGGCTGCAAGTTAACCTCTACACGTCTGCCTAGATTGTAAACAGTGTATCAGACTTGTTTGCCAAAATAGATCCTATACCTTGGAATCTCTACAATTACTTCCCGATTGATAAGCACAGGCACTCAAAAGATAACATCTTCGCAAATTTTTCTTGAAATTATGGCGGGAACACACATTTCTACGTCCCTGATCTTTATGTTAAGCTGAGTGGTACCAATGATATTGCTTGTGCTGTGCCATGTGGCAAGCTCTACAGTTAAGCTAGTACCCGTATGTCTGAATACCTGACAAGTTCTTCGCAGACAAAGTTGTGCGAGGTCGCGGTGCAATCAAGGCAAAAGTTGAAACATTGGAAACATATATGTATAGGCACTCTCAATAACTGGTCAATGGTACAAAGGTATTACTCACTTGTCCCAAGTAGCCATCTGGTCGGTTGTTTACTTCTGGGGGCACTGTGGTTGGCACGCCGACGGAGTAGGGAGGCCTCTGGTGTGGTCCTACCCCATAGGTGCGTTTCCATAGCCGATGTTGCTAAGTTGGGGCACATCCGGTGCCAGTTATACTGCTTGTCACAGCATATCCCACACCATGGTACCTGGCTCTGAACCTCGCCATTGGCAGCGCTGGGCAGGCACAGCACTTGGACCCGCTGTTCCCGGCGCGGTCGCGGAGCCGTCTGCCTGCGCTCAGCTTGTCACGTGGGCGGACAAACTGCCCGAGCCGTTAAAACCTTGGCACAGCGTGTTTACGCAGTTTGCTGAACTGTCACGTTGTTTCACACCACTTTTCGAGTCCTGAGAGTCCAAAAAGTAATTTGCCTGGGTTCTGAGTCTCACACGATACTCATGGCAGCCCTGACAAAATGCTGGTACCCACTGTATACTATTGGACAAAGAACCAGTCAATGTTCTGGAAGCACTGTTTCCACTATTGACTCGAGCACATCTTCCAGAGACAGGTGCTGGTAGTGACGGTTGGCCAAACTGATTTTTCGACCCACAAATGCTTCCAGGTTCTCTTGCTGTCTTTGTTCCTCAGTACAAAGGGATAGCAGTTGCTTCAGTGTCGTGTATATATCGTATTGGTCCGAATATAAGACGACCCCGAATATAATGAAACCTGCAGTTTTAGGGGCCCAGACAAATGCATTTTGGTAAAAATTAATAAGAAAATATATTAGGCTTTTTTTTTTTTAGTGAATCCTTTTTGTGTATCCTGATATCAATATATATCACAAACATACTGGTATTTGAAAAGCATTTAGTATGGTCTATCCCAACAATCAAAAGAAAAAAAATTACAACTTAAAAGAATTGCACTAGGAGTTTTCCCACTTGTTTTATTCTGATGCAGCTGCATCATCTTCAGAGCAGCTTCCTTCCTCAGAAGTACCACTTCCCTCTTCACAGATAGTCATCTCCTGTACCATCCAGAGTATTGGCGATACAGCATTTTTTAAAGCCTTTCACAATGCTCTACCATGCTGTTGAAATCCAAGCACAGAGTTGTGTGACTGATGGCTTTTTTATTTTCCCCAATGGTGTCAAGCGATGGTTGTCACAGAGAAGCCAGTCATTGAACAAAGCTCTCATTTTGTCTTTGAATGGCTTGTTAACTGCCACATAAAGAACTTGCAGTTGGGATGTCATCCCACCTAGTATTATCACCAAGTCTGTCTTTTCCTTCTGCAAAGAAGCCTTCACCTCTGGAATAACATAGCCACAGAATGAGTCCAGAACAAGCATGCCTCTGTGACCCAGTAATGCTCCTGGTCTTCTGCACCACACACACTTGATCCAGTCTAGGACCATGGAAGAGTACATACATCCCTTCTCTTGAACTCTAGGATGACATTTGGTGGCTTTTCCCTTGCCTTTGTCTTCCTTTATAAAATGATGTAAGGAGGCAGCTTCCCTTCATCTGCTAACACAGTTAGCATAACTGTCACCCTTTGTTTTTAATTACCTGTAGACAGTGTTCTCACAGACTTTGCCCCCACATTGTCCACTGTTGTTGACCCAGGCATATCAAAATATACGGTTGTTTGGTCAGCATTTCCTATTTGAGACACGAGATACTTGTGTTCCTTCCGCAATTTAATTACAGTAGAACCTCTCTATTACGACCCCTCGCAGTTCCCCCAAATAGGGTTGTAATAGGGGAAGGGGAGGGGAGTCGTAATAAAAAATTTGGAATATTTTGGGCCAATTTTGACCCACCCCTAACCCCCCAAACTTGCCATTTTTTGCATGAAGTTCATGTTCAATCATCTCTAGCGTATAAAAAAAACCACTTTTTAAATTAAATATAAATACATATGTATATTTTAATAGCTGGACGTCTCCTGATTAATTTGATATTGGACATCTCCTGATTAATTTGATACCCAAAAAAGGCATATTGGACCACCTCTTGTCGTAAAAAAGAAGGCCTAAACACAGTATGACATGGCCATTGAAAGTGTGTGAAAAGATTAGACTATGTATTATTAAAATATAAAGTTATTATAAAGGATCTATTACGCAGGTCTTGTGAATCATACATTGCTATGAGGCATGTGGCGATCAAAATGTTTAGGTGGCATTGCACAATACATGTGTGTGCACCGTGCTCTTGCTTTGGTCTGGCCAGATGTTGGAGAGGGGAGGAGGGCGGTTAGCTGGCTATCCCTTCCAGTCTACGTGAGCGATCAATACCGCTTGGTCGGCACTCGTGGTCGTCACTCGACTTTGCTTCTGCTTGGCAACAGAACACTCACACGTCAACTGCCATATTAATACATTTTATTTTCTGGCGGATGACAAACTGTCCATTTAGGCCTATGTGGAAGTATACGGCAAAGATTATAAACATTTCTGTACGGTGATTACATGTTGCGTTTTTATTACCGAGTAAAGACAACAAACAATTGTGACATTAAATGAACTTGCCTGGCAATGTTTGTATTGGCTTGAGGCATGTGAAAAGATACGCAAACTGTAACAACAATAAATTACAAGGACTTTCAAACGTGATTACTGTACAATACAGTATGATGTAAAATGTTTTTAAAATTCTCAAATATTGTGAACTGTTTCATCACAAATAATACTGTACGAACTATGAAGTGCTGATTAACATAAATTATACATTGCATAAATAAGTTCCGAATATTTCAAGAGTTCGTTACACAAATAGAGATAAGTACATACAAAAAACAAACCAGCATTGCGCAGCTTGTGCTTGCCCGCCAGCATTATAGTGTGCGCTGATCTGGTGTAAAGATTTTGAACTGCTGCTCTACCTGCTCCACTTGGTTCTCTCTACCCTCCCATTTTCCCCGCCTACTTCTTAGCTACCCCTTTCTGCACATGCATGAGCAACAGTGATGTGATTGGTTGGTAATTTTTTTGGCTGGACAGGCTTACTTTCGAGCAAAGCTCAACCACTTCTACTCGGGTCAGCTCAGCGAGAATACCTCTCTGGTATTTCTGTTCGTTGGTCCACTATGGACGCTGTTCAAAAGCCTAAACCTCGCTAGTATTTGAGCGAGCTGAAATGTCTGCTGCAGTGCACGATGAGTCACACGATTGAGTGTGTGTGGGGGGGGGGGGGGGGTCATGACATGTAGCGAATTTATGGTAAATTGAGTTAGGGTTTTGTGAGCGCTATTTTACTTGCATACTAGATTCTGTTTGGCATTTCCTTGGTATTTTCTTCAAAATTAAGTTTGGAGTAACTTGTAGTATGTGGCGCCCCTTTGCTTTATAATGGTCTACTTGTTGAAGTAATTTAAATTCCTAGCTGCTTGTCGCCTGAAAACTTCATGGCATTGAATTGGGAATGCATCAACTAGCACTATGTTGAAGGCTTTAAATAATTAATAACCCATCTGCGAGTGCCTCTACATTTGGAATCATCGGTGCTAGAACTGCTTTAAGGAGTTTTAAATGGAATTTTGTAAATGTGTGTACGTATTGTTTTTAGTTCAGATGGGCTTTGGAAAGGATATCAAGTTGTTTTGGCAGTGAAATATAACTAATTACTTAAAAAGAGACACATTTGCTTTGCACATAAGCTGTCTGCAACATCTAGGGGAGTAGAGCAGTAATCTTCCGGCTGCTTCCCCTCTCACCATCACCCTGGGTGAACATACTACCTGATTGACTTTCATTCAGTGTTAATATTTCCATTTCCTGGGGGTTTGAAAGTTTTATTTCAGCTTGCATTTGGTGTTGGATTACAATAATTTATAAACTGTATTTTGAGACGTTATTTTCTTTATTCAAATGAGTTTTGGTGAAACGTTTTTAATGTATTATTAACAGTAATACTTTTTCTATAATTCCCCTTTTTATTGTGTTTATTAGATAAACATTATTCACAGATAATGTACAGCTCTCATTATACTCAAAATGAACTCTAATAGGGTCAGAAGTTGTATTTTATTGATGTACTTGTCAGAACTCTCAACTATTGCAATCCCGCTTGTAAGGAAATTTTTTGACAGTTCTCTGAAGAACGATAGATAGGGAGTCGACTGTATACAGTCACCGAAACTTGGCTGCTTATTAGGTGGGACAAAGGACATCTAAATGAGGACTGCAACAATTAGTTGATAGTATTTAAATTTTGCACAAGTAACGACCTAGTTACCAATTACATTAACATCACAAGCAATAACATTGCATAACACGGCTCATTTAACACAAAATTTGTGTGTACAATCAGCACTTTTATTAATTTACATAATAAAAAGAAAAGGAAGTTTTTAAACCAAACAAATCAATACCTCTTTACCTATAACATGAGCCAATTGCTAAAATGAGTGCATCCATCTCATAACTACTGTATGTTAAAATTATTACACCAGAATCACACAAACTTATCAATATCAAATAGTAATGTCTGAAAAAAAAAGTGTAAATTACATTGACCTATTTACTCAGAACGCAAATAGCATTAATTACAATTCAAACTTTTCTATCGGCAGTTCAAAGCAAGACTCTGTCTTGTAAAATGGTACAAAATGTTCTTGCAAAATAAATACAAAAATATACTTTATCATTGTTACCAGACACACAACATTACTCTTACCTTGTAGCAGCAGCTTGTAACACAGAATATCACCGAGTACAAAAAGTAAGAGAGGAGGTCATAAGCTAGTACAAGTTCATTCGAGCACGGCGTGAAGATTCACGTGATGACTTTGGCGAAGTCAGGTGGCTCTGCTAGTCGCGTGTAGTTGTTGATGATGTGCGGAGCCTCGTTGAACTCGTCCAACTCATCCCCGAGGTCCGCATCTTCGGCCAGCAGGAAGTACTGCTCACTACGCGCTGGCCACAGCAAGTGTGTCATGATGCAGTATGCGAGGCAGTCTGCGGAATACGTGATCCCTGGAAAACAAGACAACCTGCTTCAAAACTACTTCACTTCTTCCTAGCTTGCTGGCAAACTTTACTCCATGAAGTAGCCTAATAAGTATCTGTATAATACGAGTACCATCATAACACATATAAAATTGCTGTTTTATTTACAACAATCACCAAGGCGAAATAAATTTTTACGTTAGTTTGTTATTATTTAATTTGTTACTGATATTTCCGAATTTTTGAGATCAAAATAATTATCTGCACAATAGAAATGTATTTCTTTCATGTGTTGTGAATAATTTTTTGGAAGTTTGTTAGCAGTGGTAAAAAACTGTACGTGATGGGTACACTTGACAAATATGTACATGATAATATGAATTTTGTTGTAATGACATCTCAGTTAATTTACAACTTATGAGACGTTGTAATCCTAACATTAGAGCTGAGCCGAACCGACACCCAATAATAAGTATCGGCCGATATTACCGTATTGGAACCTGCCTGAACCAATATTCCTTTTAGCCAATTAATTGAGACTGATATTTTCATTTATGCTTGGCAGTCACCAGAGGATAATAAGGTGGTGACTGAGTAAGACAGGCTCTCAACTGCTGCTGTTTTGAGTCAGCATTGTCATCATTATTCCAACAACTAAACTGACAGACTGCCACTCAACAGGGAAGGGAGAGCCGGAAAAGCTACTTTGCTGTGAGATAATAATATACTGGAAGTTGAGGGAGAGAGCACCTGTTGATCGGACGCTATACGCCATTTTGCATTGCTTAAGCTACGCTTGTGAAAGGGTTAGGCAATGTTCGTTAGGCGCTCTCCCAGCTACGCACCTCGCAAAACCAGTTTACCCTGCCGCATACAGACATATCTGTCGCAGACCTATCCTCGCAATCCTTCTAAGGACTCATCCTGTCACATCCTTGCTTAGTTTACCCAGCTATGTGTCAGAGCTATTATGTTACATCGTTCCACACAATTTATATGTACAACAATGTAAGAGTTGATTGCTTAGACGTTCAGCATCACACCCAGCATTCCCTTATTTGTATGCAGATCGCCTCTACTAACCATAACAGTGTATTCTAGCTTTCCGGCTGATACTTGTGCTGTTGAACAGGAGCTAGGGTGCATTCACCACGTGTTTATTTCCTTACTGGAATAAAATGTGGGTCAACTTTTAACTTGAGTACCTTTCCTGTAGACGTAGCACCTTTCTGTAGTTACCCTCGCGTAACAGGACCGCATGTGATCCCGGGAAATTTAACTCAACTGAGCCAAACACTAGTTTCACAACCACGCACTAGCTTTGGCTGCCCTTCCCGTCAACCCCTTGGGATTGAAGGAAAGGAAGAGCAGAACAGGTACAACAGCTTGTCAGCTCGGTGTTCGTTGGCCTCTTCACCACAGACTCTGTGAAGAGAGTCTGACGTCCTCCAAGTTGGGAAGACCATGTGCAACCTTGGACAGGTGAGGCCTGACTTCCCTTGTGAACTACAGTCTCTGCCAGACTTGGGAATAGGGTGTCTGCCAGTCCCAGGCCCACACGAGGTGCCACACTGAAGTTGCACAAGGAGCCTACAGTTTTGGTACAGTAGCAGAAGGGTAAATTCCCTCTCCCAATACCCTACTCCAAAAGGAAGGGTCTCAAAGAGGGAGAGCGACAGATTCTCTTGGCATCTGGCCGAACACATGAGTATCAGCCCTCCCTGGTCTCTCAGATAGCTAACTTAGCACCTCAAGCTCAAGTACAAGCCCTCAGACATCTTTAGGACCCAGTGGAAGTTTTTGTCCCAAGAGATATCTTCAACCCTCCCGAGAAGACAGGCCCGACGCAGAACCCTTGGTGGGTAGTTGAGCACTTAAGTCAACCGACTCTAGTACTCTCATATTTGGTACCCGCCATACTGTGCCCTGCTCCTCCACCAAAGCCTCAATTCTCAACCACTCGCTACACTTGCACAAACACTGCTACAGCAAACAGTCTTCCAGGTATAACCAAAGCAGTAGTGGTACCTAAGTCCCGAATTGTGTTGCTCACGCCTGATTTTGTGCCCTGCCACAAAGCCACCCGGCCAGTTTTGTATAACGGGAAGCCACATGCCCCCAGGCAGGACTAAAAAACTGTATATATAGAAGCACCTGGCTCATCTTCTAGCCAAACAGACTGGGACTTCCTCTGTAGAGAGAGACAAGTGAGTGTTTATTCCCGGTATGTCACACATTAACTTTTATGCGGCTATGAAAATATTGCTGAGGAGAGATGAAGCATTGCAAGGTCATCGAACGAGTTGCAGAAATGATAAAAATTTAAACTGCAACTGCCTGGAGGTAAGTGTAAATGTGATTTTACGACGTGTTTCCCAGTGCAGGTTTTACGACATATTTACCCCACTTATCCCTAGTATGTTATTGAAGTAAATTGTTGAAAAAGAACATGTAGCGATAGACAGTTGGAAACGTGATAATATAAATGGAAAGATGAATAACAATAATGAAAGTAAATGAACGACAGCAGAAACGTGACTTTAATATATTCATGTGAGTTTGCGAAGTACATATTATATCCTAAGTTTGACAAATAATATAAAAAGCTATGTGTACTTATGTACCTACACGCATCTGTTTAACGTTTCTTTTACATCTGTCTTGATAATAAGTGCAAATTTTGCTGTCAATAATTATACGTTAATTTTACACGCTTTTATTTCACTGTGTTGTTTTGTAATGTAGGCTTAACCTCAAATACATCTGTACGTATCTATTTAGGCCCAGCTATGTAACATTTCTAAACCTGCCTTGGTAACAAGTGCAAATGTGCCCGTCAATAATTATACATTAATTTGACATGTTTTGAAATCAGTGTGTTATTTTGTAATGTAGTCCTAACCTCAAACTTGTGTTCATGTAGTTATTCATCCCAAGTTACAGTGTTAAGTTGTACTATTGTTAACATAACATAAATGTTGCGGTTTGATGCTACACCAAAGGTGTTCCAACATATAAACTATAAAATCTTGAAGCTGATTTTATTAACTATAGACCTATAGCTGTGCTTGTTGCCTACATTCTTTCTTGATGCAAGTGTAGGCCTAATTGTTTTATTTGGTAATGCTTGCCGTAATAAGAATTAGAAAGTATTTACAATTAATTGTCAACAGTTAGGCATATAAAATAATTCCATGCTTAAATTTCAAAATGGATGTTCGACAAGACATCTTGCTACCTTCTGAGAAATATCAACGATGATAGTATGCATTCTTGAGTAGGCATAATTGTTTGTAATATCTGCTACTTTGGCCGCAAAAATATTGTAGTTATTGAAATTTAATATAACTGTAAAGTACACATTATAGTCAACACCCCAGAGCTCCTATTTACTTGCAAATGCATGTTTTGTAAAGGTTAGATTACATTACGCAGTGTATGTGTTAAATTAAGTATTTCTAAAGAAGCTGTATGAGCTAGCTTTCAATAAGAGCTGTGCTACAATTAACATACCAAACACATTCACAGTTATAGCGATAAGCACATACAAAACACAACAGCACAGTGGCCTGGCTGATATAACAGCAATAATCTTAGTTTGTTTGTTGCGACATTTGTATCGAAGAAATTAAGGTCTGTACATAGAGTTGGTAGTGGGTTATTTTCCAAAATAAATATTTTCAATTGATCTTCAACATTTTTGAAATGGTAAATTATTAACATTTCAATTGTTACTATAAACGGTACCTAAAAGCATTACAAAGCTTCTGTTGTAATTATCCATAAATAAACAAAAGAAAATATCTTCCCAAGGAATGAAGTCAAAATACACACTTTCTTCATTTGTAAACAAGTTTTTCAATTGATAACATAGTATAAGTGTCGGGGCTTCTGATTGGCTGTTTATTGAGACACAGCTATAGTAACAAGGAAAGTTAAACCAAGTGCTTATCGCTACGCACAGTAACACAGCTTTGTGTGCGCATGCATGAACCATTTTTTGTAAATATAGTAATTTTCTTTAAATACCTTTCTCATTTAAGTTTTCAGTTTTGCTGCAGTCATTGTAATGAAGGAACCACAACAATGATGAGAGTCCATGCACTTTACCTGTAAAATTTTTTTCTTGAGGTCTGTGTGGGTTTGACAAAAAAGAAATGTCGCACACATTTGGACCACAAGAGACACCGGAAATGCGACCATCACTGAATCGGCATTTCACTTAGCTATAAATAATATAAATTATTTTCAGAATTATTTTGTACAAATGAAGGTGGTGCCAGTTACAAGCCTGGTATACCCTTCTTTCACCACTTCCAATTAACAGTATAATAGTTCAGTTCTTATTTGGAGGGTCTCAGACGGGTACGAACACAGAGTAACGGTGTCAAAAAAAAAAACAATATCTACATATACATACATGCATTTGTTGATATGTTTATATTTTTAGGGTAAATTATTTTTATGTTATATATACGTTATAGGCCTATGTTGAAATATATTTATCCCCATTTACAAAGGTGCATATAAAACTATCCTTAAAATGTACATATACATGCACATATTTTATGTATATTTCCTTATTATATATTACATATTTTTATATACTGCCATGTTAGCACTATCACGTTAAGTCTATTAGTACCATCTACTTCTGTACAGTGGTGTACTCTTTGCTTCGTTTAGATCCCCTTGTTTTTCCTCGCTGTTCTGCCTCCCTTCTTCCCCTTCGCTCATCATTTTTCGATTTGTCGTTTTTTATTTAAGACCTTGCACGGCCTGGCTCCATCTACTTTATATGCTTCAGACAACTGCTATGTTACGCCGCTACCTTATGCCTGCAGGATGTATGTTTTATCCTGATGGCTTAGTTGCACTTAACTTCGGTCAGCTGAGGCCAAACACAGCTACCATGTTTTCGAGCTGAGGTTTTACTAGTCATGCTACAAAGCGATGGGGCACTTAGAAAAATGTGAGTCATGGGAAACGTTAACTTTGTGGTACAGTTTTTAAATGTTAGGTAATTTGTGTGACAAGTGGTGTTGTACTTTGGGTGTGCAGTAGTGCTAGTCTATTTCTAAATCTGGATTTGGTTGCCCATCCAAATTATTTTTCGGCTTAACTAATGTGTGTCCTTTTTTAACGTGTAGTGTTGGTCCTTGTTCACCACCAAAGTTTAAAGTTTCCTTTTTCACGGTTTCCACGACTTCATCGCTAGGACGTTCATTTTTTAATTGTTGTGTAAAGTTTTTATCAATCGGAGCTTGTGACATGACCCAAATGATTATATATGTAGTAATATATTGTATATATATTGAATATTTTACATGATATATATACACATATATGTTACATGTTTTATATATAATATGCATGTTACAGTTAGCAGTCTTAAAATGTAAACATTGAGTTTATTAACATGTGGCAATCACATGGCAAAGTTTTTTTTACATGTGGTGGAAGGATACATGATGGGCGAAAAAGCAGAACTTTAGCAGGGCTTTCAAAAGTGCTCACTTTATCGGCCTATATCATCCCCAAAGCCTTCTCTGCAACTGACACATTTTCCAGCCATCTATGGCTAACAAATTTTAAGGGAAAATCACTGCTGCCTGTGGACTGATAATCTTCTCCCCTAGCAGGGGCATCTTAAAAAGTGTTACAGGCACCCTAGAAACTCATGAATATCCCAGCCAGTAACATTGCAGCCTGATTTGAAGGCATATGTACAACATGTAAACCACAGCTACCAATATTTAACACAGTTCTGTTATGTTCCTTAGTACATGATCCAACAACAACCTATACACTTTCCAATTTACAAATTGACAAAATAATGCCAACATAACCTCATGCCACATGCATGGTTGCAGCCCATTCTACAGTCGCAATATTAAATTATGACAAGTTTAAAAAAGATTATACAATACCGCACAATTTTAGACTTTCATTTGGTCCTCTTTTTCGTTTATACTAACCTGATCTGACAACAATAGTTTCCGTGACACATAACATAAAGTATTTAATTCTCATATGACAATGAAATAGAGCCATGTTATGACACGATAGACTAAATATGTATAAAAATATGTACATTAAACGGGCCACTGACTTATGTAAATGTTGCCATGAAAACAATATATTTTTTAAGATGTTTTAATGCCACTTTGTAAATAAAAAAAACTTTGGCACGTAACCGAAAACACACCCACCTTCTTGTCATATATCAATATTTGCGCAGACATCGCCACTATGGGCAGCTTTCGATTAGGTACACATCACTACTATAGATGGTTATCAATACATTGTAATTGCTAATACACACACACATTGGGAGTAAAAAATTTGTAAGGATTGACAAAATTAACATTTATTTGAAAAAAAAATAAATAAAACTATTGAAGCCCACAAATACAATTATAGCCAAGAGGATTTTGCGCAGCCAGCAATTGAAAAGTTAATTTTTTTTCATCTTTCTAAGCTCATAATAAATTCAAGGACTAAAATTATATTTAAGCACTTTTCAAGGATTTCCAAAAGCGTACGAACCGTGATACAGAGAGTTGCGTATTCCAACCGACAATGGGACTTGTTTGCTAGCAAGAAGTGGCTACTAGCATGCCAAGAATGGGGAGTTGAGACCTGCGAGACCTGGACCACTCCGCCATACCACCGTCAAGCCAAACCCACTGAGCGATGAAACCAAGAACTTAAGATGAGTCTCCGATTAAGCATGGGGGAAGAACAGAAGCACTGGGAAAGCCGCATTCCCAGAATACTTTTTGCTCTGCGATGCCGCATGAACGAAGCAATCAACTCTAGTCCAAGTCGGCTCCTCCTGGGCCAGACACTATGGCGGCCAGGGGACTGGCAGTGGGAACATAAGTCAACTAAAAGGCCGCACCCCGAAAATATACGACTAGCCACCTTGGTTCTGCAGAAAAAGCGAGGGACAGCCAGAAAAGTACATCACCAAGAAGTACCGATCGCCATGCACTGGCGTACGAGCCTTCAAAATGGACGAAGCCGTCTTATTCTGCAGTCATCTCGAGCAGAGACAACAACCAGTTCAGTGCAGGACTCGCCGGAAAATGGGAAGGCCCCTACAAGGTCTTTGGACGCCAAGAAAATGTACTGGACAGAGGACCACCAAGGGTGCATATGCAAAGTCACTAGGGGTCAAATGGGCCCTACACCAGAACTGGAAGTGCACACCCCAGCACCAGTTACCTCCGACACGCCAAACGACTTAGAAGAGCCTGCTGACCACAACCCTCCCAAGGCAGGACGGATGCCACAGCCTACAGAATGGGATGAGAAGCAACCTATAGCCCATTCCCGATTGGAAGCGACATATGAAAATCAGCCTTTGAAAAAACACACTAGGCATAACATGTCACCTGTTTTTTCAATAACCTGTATTCCACAAATATATAACACTGTGGTTAACTTTGCAGTACTGTATTATTGAATAAATTAACCTTTACCTTAATATCTTCTATAACTTGTAATATTTATTTCTTTTTTAAATATGAATTAACAACAGTGAGTGCAGCGACGTGTTGGCAACGACCGGTAAGAAATAGTTCACAGTTAAAATATTATTTTAACCTTGTTTTTTAGTATACTATTTGTAAATTAAACGGTGCCTATCGAAATATTTAAGTATATTTAAGATGACAACATATCTCATTTTTATAGTTAAAAATAACAGTGGAAAATATCGTGAGTAGGCCGTAATGGTACGGTATTGTTTTATCGAGTGAGAAAGCAATTGAAAAACTGTCTGTCTGCTGGCGAGGCTTGTCGCCCTCTTTCTCTTTCTTCGTCTCTTTTACACTCAGGAAATTTCACTTCGCTAGTAAGCAACTAATTTATACATGTTTTCAATTGTGTTATGTTTCGTTTGGCAAAAAGCAACACGCCATGTCATGGCTCGCCACGTCTGCCAACTTCACTTGGTAACTGCCCCGCCATCATATCTATATATATTAAAATAAGTATCCAAACTTTAAAAGCTCTTTTCAGTTGTAAATTACAAATTCAAAAATCATTATTTTACTGTATTTGCCAAACGAAACATAAATTATTTTTACTCTGAAAAATACTTCAAATTACCAAATCACGTTTGTAGATGTGTTTTTTTAAACCTACGTAGGCAAGTTACGATGTGATAAAGTTTTTCCAATGTGATTTCAAATATCTGATTAGCACTATTTATACGTTTTAAATTTGAACTGTTTTTATGACGAGGTTATTTATTTATATCCACGTCTGTTTATTTATCACAACATTGTACATTTGTCCCAAGGGGTTTGAAACACAGTCGTGTAACGTAATTTGCCACAATCCCAGAAGAAAAATACTAAGCCCAGACCGATAAATTTCAATAAACCTAATAAACAGTAAGTAGCAATACATAGACATATGAGCGAAATAAAAGTTATCATAGGCTTATTTGGGTGCATGTTCACCGCTATCTTTTAAAGTTTGTATGACAAAATTGAGCAACATGAGTTGTGTGTTTGAATTTAATGTGCCTTTTCCACTGGTTGTTCCTTTGTTTTAATATTTATTCCAACTGAGGCCGTCCTTTCAGATAAATCACCCAACACATATCAATAACAAAATGATAATTCCAATTAGTACAGCCCTTTACCTCGCAGTTGTAACAGTGTTAAACACAGTCGCGGCAAAATACTAACGTGCATTACATGTATTGAGCTACGTCGTGGAAAACACATATGTTAATGTAAAATAACAATAACAACTGTCTTCAATTCAGATATTTTTAAAACATCATAAAGCTGACCTAAATAATGTTAAGAGGCCTAAACTGTGAATATTCATACAGAATGGTTTTTGGAATATGACAAGAATTCTTTGAACAGCTGTAAACAGTAAACAACACTGACAGGTATAAGAGTAGAAGTCACATTTCAATGTTTATTTTTAGGTGTAGCAAAAGTATACGAACATATGTACACACACAATGAAATGTAAACATTGATTTTGACAGATGCTACATGGAAGTCACATGGCAATGTTTGTTTACATTTGGCGGAAGGATACAAAATGGGTCTGCAAGTAGATATTTAGCAGGGCTCCGAGAAAGTTACTTCCAATGGGGAATGGACTATAGTTAGGGGACTGTATACTCCGTACCAATGCGGGTAGAGTTCTCTAGACCCAGAGCCAAGGAATCTGAACATATGCTGCCTACAACCCCGTCAGAGTTCCGAAGAAAGTTCGCTGACCTACTCGGGAGGTGGACAATCAGCAAAACCGAAGTATCTCTTGGCAAAGTCCGCTGGATTGAAAACAAACTCCAACGGCCTCACCCGAGTTCCATCACTAAGAGAACTTCAGAAGGTAGTTGCGTCAAACTGCCAGGTCTCCAGAAACCATCGCCATGGCGAACAATGCCTACACACCCAGCTCCAGCGAGACAACTCAGTGAGAAGCCTGCCACTCCGGACATTGTAGCAGCTGCCACCAAGAAACTGCCTCCCCCGAAGAGGGGGAGGCAGTCTTTGTGTTATCTATGGCCATGTACAGGTTTTATCTTGTTCCTGACATATATAAAGGTTGTAATTAGTTTGTGTGTTTCATATCGCTCCGTGTCATTAGAGAAGACACATCAATAATGCTTCCTCGGCATTCTCGCACGTCTAGGTATTATCCTAAGAAGGTGTACTGAAATATTTTGTCTTTTAGTAAGGATGTCAATAAGGATGATAGATCTTGGACTGTTAAGATTGTTGACGTAGAAGAGAGTTAGATTTTGTTGTCGTTTTTGTACCGTTTTGGTCTTTAAGGAATAACCGCTAAAGCAGGTAGTGGTTTGTTGGAAATGTGTTTCTTCAGGAAGTCGCATACTCAAAAGGATTCTGCGCCTAAGGAAATTAGTGACATTGACTCTCGTTATATAATATGTTGGAAGATTTTTCCAGTTCATGAAGGGAAGGTTGATAATACTGCTGTTATTAGTGTGTTTGGTAATGCTTCCATGTTTTCTCGTAAGAAACTGAAGTTTGAACTTGGTGACCAGATTTGGTTGTATCGCAAGCTGGTTGGTACGACTGGTGATATGCATATTCATGGTCATGCTGAATTGTGTTTTAATCCATAATAATCTGTTTATGTTTTGTTCTTTACCTTTTTTTTTACTAACCCATAGATAACATGTCTTCGTATTATGTTCAGGTATAGTTAACACCCCATACACGTAAACCTGGACCTTTCTTTGAACGTTGGTATACATTAAAACAATCCAAAATGTAATGCCTGTAACGAGCGTTGCCAACCTGTATATCATGCTAACTCAAAGAATAACACATGACTATATGCCGGTGCCACAAGAGCCAAAAAGAAGAAACAGAGATAAGTAATACTCAAAATGGAGCGAGTCACGACTCTAAAGAACGGCAGTATATGAGAATGAAAAGAACAAAATTAATGATTCTTTTCAATGAATCTTTACACAGAACTGATCAAAACGAATCAATTCTCCCATCTGAATTGTTCTGTCCATAAATATAACCTCACTTATGTTTCTACATCACACACACAACATGGCTAGTTAGTATTTAACTTGCACCATTAACTGACAAGCTACCATCTGCACCAAGCCTGGTTGACAGTCTGCAGCCCCCCAACCAGGTGCTTGCGATGTCAACAAATGGAACTAGTGTCTCGGATAGTGGAGTGAAAAGATTCCAGCCAGCTCTTAACACTGAGGTCTTGACAGCAGACGAGGGTGAAGTGAGGTGAGTGTAGAGCAGTGCCGGAATGCAAGGGTGGGGAAACTGGATATCCCCGAGAAAACCCGCCGACCCGTGGCATAGTCCGGCACAATTCCCACACATGAAAATCCGAGAGCAATCCCACCAGGAATTGAACCCGGTTTGCCTTGGTGGGAGGCAATAAGTCTAACCACTACACCACCACAGTCCCACTACACAGTAGGTAAACCAGAAAGATCCTACCTTAGTTTTATCACAGGACACACTAAGCTCTATGGTATGAACTTTTGATTCACCCACCTATAAGGTTGCCAGAATAACACAAGCAAGCAGAATTTATACGAAATATAGAAAAAATAATTACTGGAGCACGTATGTAATGTACCGTGGTTATTGTTTTAGCTACAATAGCTTAACATAACTGCAATATTCCATTCTCAGTTAACTCACATGTAATTACAAGCTGTTTGGGCTGAATTGAGCACTTTTGAAATAAACTTGTAAAAAATGTCATCTCTACTTTCCATCTCTAATGATATTGCTATCGACAAGACATTAAGTCCGGCTACCTACCTACCAGTTGGAAATGACAGAGCAAAATAATTCCATTTCTTGATGTTGAAATAGAAGTGTTAAAAATTTTTGAATTTTATTAATGTATAAAAGTTTTTAAGAATTAGCAAAATTTAAAAATATATACTTTTCTAATAATTTCAATTTTGATTGACAAAGTGATTAGGCCCATGGCAATGTTATTTTTACAATGTGTATATAAGTAACTCTTAAGCAGGTGTTTTAAAAGTGCTCTATTTACTATGAACAATGTGCAACACAACAGGCGAAGGGACACTTACCAAGCAGAAGTTTGAACCTCCAGAGAGCAGACACTTGCAGTGCAATGAGAGCTATGATAGGCAGGTAGATGAACCACACCAGTGCCGACGCCCCAAAGTGCAAGAAGAAGTTGAGCTTCTGGGAGTTGTGCTCGTACAGCATGGTATTCCTCAGCTCAAAAAGGAACCACACCATGATGAGGGTGCGAAACACAATGATGAGCCAGCCTGGCCACGTCTGGTACTCATCTATGTCGTCTATTATGTCCACTTCCGTCTACAACCAGACCGCACATCATTAATTCAAAGGAAGTTGTAGTACAGTTTAGAAGGTTATGTAGGATAATGATCTTTCAATCTGTTTACAATCCGAATGATGATATCCTGGTGACAATTTGACACTGATCTATGGAGTAGCCGTTAGTGTAATACAAGCAAAGCACTAGGTAACACTCAGTTAAGATAATACAACGTCCTATTTGTGTGTGATGATAGCCTCTTGAGTGGCAATTATAGATGTAGCTCACACATAAGTAGGTAAAACAGTACCTTACACAATATATCACTTTAATACAATATTCTAATCCACAACTGTACTGCAAATTGAACAGTAGTCAAAATGATTTGAACTCAATTAGATTCAACATAGGCTTAGAGAATTAGTTTTGCATTCAATCAATGTTCTAATTTTTTTTTCTTTCTGCACTGAACATTCAGCAGACTACTATATTCAGAATCTTGATCTGAGCCACATGTACACGAGTAGTGAAAACAATAAATACTATGCAAGGGCAGAATGTTCTACAATGTCACAGTGAGCGGACGTGATGTGTGTCCCTTTACACGACTGACATGATAAAATTAAGAGATGGCATGCTATTGTGTGGAAGTTGTGCCACAATGATTTATTTGTGTAATTATGCCCAGTTGCGGCATTGGCATTAATTATGTTTGAGTCTAAATAAAATCAATTCCTCCTCATTCAGTATCCCGGTAAGGGATTATCTTCTATCCCATCCATATAAAATAATTGAAGAGACAACCAAAGTTGCAGTTGAATGTGTGTGTGTGTGAAACAAGTTTTTATGCAGACAACAAGCCCTGATGACCAAGTTATGAATACAGGCCAATTTTAAACCTTTTTTATTTGCTTTGAATTATTTCAGAACAGAGGAAATGTATTTTTGAATATAAATTATTTTTACAAAACCTCCATTCTTTTATTTATGGATAGCATATGTATAGTCCTACACCAACACGACTGAGGAAATATATAATGATATTTATTAGCAATTTTTCTTTTGCCTGAGACACCTTCAGTCCCTCGGTGGCATCAGGAGTTCCAACCATACCTCACTTGCATCCTTAATTACAAAACACCTGCACAGTAGACCCAATGGGGTGGAAAGAAAGTTTCCCATAAACCGCGGTTCATACATACTATTACTACACTCCATTTCGTACATTTACACAATTACTATCCCATATAATGCAGTTAACAGTTCTTTAATGTGGTTCAGAAAGAATGTTCTCTTAGGGCCGTTTTCGGTTACTTTCATACATTTAATAATAAGTTGGCCAATACACTGTCTCCATCATTACATTATTTTTGACAGTTATTATAAAAAGAACATTAAAATTTCTGGGCCCTCTAAAAATTATATTTTATATCTCTTATAATTGAATTCATACAAACACAAGCCATTAAAAATATGCTCAATTTAATCGCACACATAACACCATCAAAATCACTAGGCATTAGTTAATTTGCATTTCTGACAGCAAGTATTTAAAATATTTTGGCCTAACACTTGACTATAGTTTATTTCAATAGGAATTGTGGGGGTCTTCATTCGTAGCGGGATCACTATTCTTTACACCGTACGATGACTTCCCGATGTCAATATAAGAACTCGTTCCAGCAAACCCCGTCACAACAAGGATGTCGTGGACATACTTCATGCAGAAGCATGTCAACACGTGCATGCAGGAACAAGACAGCGAGTAAACCAGCTGTAGCCTTACATATGGAAAACCAGATGCGACGACTCGGCAGTAGTCTCTGTGAAATTCAGTTGCCGTCGAATGTGGCCCGGAACTTGCCAGGAATACAACTGTGCACTGTCACCTTGCCCAGTGACAGATCATCTACACTGATGTTCGAATCACCTCGAGCATAATTACGGATTCGTAATTAAACATTCTTATGCATTGTGTAAGCCCCGTACACATCTTCTAGATAGAAATGTTACCCACAAACACCATGAATTTCACAACAGCTGGTTATGATGTTGGTCACGGCATAGTATCCAGTCACTTCATTAACAAGAAAAATATTGGGCACATTGTTTATTTTAGTTTGTCTGTCCAGAAAACTACAATGCATTCGACCCATTGCTGTACACTGTCTCTAGCATAATTACGTGATTGGTTTGTACAACAACTTTATGCAGGCATCTGCATACATATTCGCGTAACTTTAGTAGGCATGTTTAGTTCTCATTATACATCTCAAATAGCAGCTTCATGTCTGTCGACATTGTCTACATTTTTCCGGTCACACACAGCGCAGCCTCGCAGCTTAACCACTGCCAGACTCATAATACAAAAGTATCCCACTCTGCGTCCACCCCGCAACTCCCCTGCTGCTCAACTTACAGTTGACTCCCGATCGCACACTGGCTGGCGCTACACCTGCACAACCGGCCAGGTGATGTCACGCACCTGCTAGGAGCGAAGCCTAACGGTGATCCTTCACACTAATCGTACATTTTGTTTGCAAACAATAAACCTAAAAGTAAGATCACAATAATTATTATATTGTATTATCATATTAAAAATATATACGTGATACACTAATATACAATCATAAATACTGATAATGTAGGAATAAGGCCAGCCTTTTGTAATAAAATATACATACTACAATATAGTGACCAATATGTAACCACTATGGTTACCAACAGCTACAAACTGTAACCCAAAGTCACACAAATTAAAACTGGTTACTAAAAGACTAACCATTATGGTTACCCAGAGTTACCAATGGTAATTAAAATATAACCACTCCTGGTGACAATATCCAGATCGTCACATGCCACAACTTACGTTACGTGTTTCTGTTGTTTGAGTTTTGAGTTTCACTATTTTTTTAAACGTCATACTGAATTGCATTTTGTTCCTGCACCAACCCCTGGAGTGTCCTCTGTTTGACTAGTCCATTCTGTCACTTTGAATATTCATTGATAAACACACACATGCACACAATATGGTGGAACTGAATTAATTTCTTCAAACACCACCATACCATGTTGATGCCCCACCCTTCACAGTTATACCAGTAACATATTTCGGCTTGTTGCAAGCAGCAGGCTTTGCAACAGTATGCAAGGCCATTTGTATATCTCGTGCATCGTTGCACACCAGACAGAGATAGTGATAACATGCCTGTCTGTGAGCGCACTGGACGTTTATCAGCCAATCATCGTAATAATTTTAATGAATTTTAGAATATTTTACAGTAAGTTCGGTACTTACGGACTTTTCACTGCTAATGGTAAGGCAGAATAGAGATGTCCCTGTGAGCATTTATGTAAATTAGGCTGCAGAGTGCTCTAGAGCACGGAGTCATACCATTTGAATAAATTTTCAGGCTACACAGCTATAAGTTTTCTGGGTGTTAGAATTGCTGCGGGTACAGTTGTAAAAATATATGTCTATTATCAAGCATATTTAAGCTTATATATTGGCGGGTAGTGTATAAGTACATTTAGAGTACATTGTTCCCAGCATAAGTTTAAAACTTGATGATTTGGACAGTGTAACACCGTCAAATATTATGGCCATGGTTTGCGTAACCTAGCACGGGTGTCGCTGCAACCCAGTTGTTCAGTTTAGCAGACCCATCACATTCTCCGGTCACCCCCCCACCCCCCGCTACATCACGCCAAGGGAGGCGGCTGGCAGAGGCCGCAAGTATAGTGACGTGTTGCAATCAGGTGCATTAAGTGCACGTGCCCTCATTTCACGTCGCCACTTATCCCAAATTCAGCACATCTGGTGACCTCACTAGAGTATTATGTGTATTGATAAAGCTACCTGTTCTTACACAGCACTAGTTAGATTTATTCCATAAGGCTTCATTCTTATCAGATGGCAATAATGATTACATTGTGCCACTTGCTATCACAATTACACGCTATCAGTAGAAATCTCGTTAAATTTAAGTATTCAGTAATGATCATTTCAAACTCCATAGCAAATTTTAATTACGTTTACAGTTAAACCATTGTAATTATAAATTATGAATATTCTTTATAGATTAATTTAACTATCAGATTGATCAAATTTTTCCAGGTACCTTAAATTATGTGATTTTACCTGTGTGTGCGTCTGTCATAATTGTGGCAATTTACTAACATTCAATGTTACTTTCTTTGCATGGGTCTATTGTCAGAGTTTAATAATTATGCCGGGGTTTTTGCGAGTTCTTATAAATAATCCCTGTTTCTGCTAGAACATTTTCCCCCGGCAACTTATTGTATTTCGTAAGTTAATATAGATATATAAATTCCATAAATTCTCAACCCCTCATATCATTTCAATGGCACGCTACCCTCGAATACGACACAAACAAGGATAGAATGAAATATTGAAATACAGTGGAGCACTGTGGCTAACTATTTCAGCCCCAGTAGAGTAGATTCTTACCCCAGAGGTCATCCCTTGAATCCCCTCTTGTTTTGCGTGAGACGTGGAATTCTGAGCCTTGGACAGAGGAGGTTCTCGCCAGGCAATTACCCCCGCCCACCCAACCATAAGAGTCCAGTACCAGAGGACATGAACCTTTTTACTGTGGGGTTTCTACGTGCGAGAGAATAATGTCCCTTGGCAGTGTACACAAATGCACTGACCATTTCTGACCTCGGTGGGGTAAGCCATGAGTGCAGTCTTCCTTGTACCGTTTTGTAGTCATGTGTTAGGGTGTAAGGAAAGAGTTATCATTCAGGTGCCCATTAATGTGTACCCTTCTTATTTTCTAAGTTTCCCATGTTGTATGATTCATATTTCCATATGTACTGCCACTATGTTCTAATTCACTACAAACATTTTCCATATATTTCCTTATGTATAATGATTAAATTTAATATTAATAATCATTCACGTTTCAATGTCCCCCCATATTTTGCTTTTAATGGGGCGCACACAGATGGTAGTTAAATGGTACTGTAGGGCCACAGAGTTCTTTTGTATCAAGGTTGGCGTATGCTCGATATTTCAGCTTGCTTGTTTAATACGTCACGGAATGTTGTCTAATATTGTACGTGTTTCAGACGCCCGCAAGCCTAACCTAAGGCCAAATTTCTGTCAGTGTGTCCAGTGACTCCGATCTGTAGATTGAATCCAGGCCTACCAACTGCACCCTCGCGACAGCACCGCTGCCAACCCCACAAAACGCCCACTCTGCCACTTAACGTGATATGCACCTGCTGGAGCAACCCACTATAGGTTGGCAACATGTCAAACTCTTCGTGCACCGCCTTGTGCACGAGCATGCTGGTTGTCATTGCAATGGCGGGCAGAGCCCGTCCACACGGCAAGGAGAAGGGAGGACTTTCCAATCCCCTGGCAGTCAAGGCTGTGGCGGCCATGTGCCTGATCTTCGCTCCAATTTTGTTTGCACAGCCGGCCACATACAGAGTCCACGCCGGGGTTTACTGGCGATCATGCCGGTCGACTGTTGTATAAATTATAAGTCATGTTTACACCCAATTTGTTACATTTAATCCCAAAAAAGATACTCTATGCTTAATAATTTTTCACATTCCAATGTCACGTGGTAATTACTTTTTATTGACACGCTCACAGAGAGTAGGCATCTAACACAATCTGATTATAATAATGATAGATATTCTAAGGTTGCACAATGTTTACTGCCAGCCTAATTATCATCTACTTCAAATAATTTTAATATATTATATTCAACTATTTTGCAACTATATTGAAAGCCTATTGACGTAAATGTATAAAATAGATTTCTATACAGTCATAATCTCTCTCTGAATGTGTACAAGTCGCAAGTGAGTTGTAGGTTTACTGGTAGTGAGAATTACAGCAGTTGATAGTTTATGTAAACAAAGTTCAGCCACACAATTCATAAAATTCTACATGTTATGACTTTTACTGTAATAGCACACGTCAACACGGACATCTTAATAATTTTTAAATTATATCCACACTTTTATCTACAACCATATAACACCTTCTATATAACAGGATTGCAGTGTCAGTGTTAACCTATGTAAATTCTTCCCCCCCCCCCTTTTTTTTCACCCCCATATTGTTGCAGCAGAAGAAAACGAGAGCGCAGACGTCGATAGTGGCCGAAGGTGGCCAGGTAGTCACGAACAGACATATGTTCCAAACAACCACAGTTGTATGCATTTTCCTTCAATATAATTTTAACAATTTCTTACACAAAATGCTAATCCAGTCAAGTGTTTGAGCTATGCTAACATTCAGAGGGCTTTAAGATAGCCTACTGGTAGTAATTCAACATTTTGCAGAGGCCTACAGAAACTCAAATTACTTACACTCATGCTCTTGTAACTGAGATATAAAAGTTAATTGAACACAAGAAATTCCTAATAACTGCTACAGATACTAGAATATATATATATATATATATATATATATATATATATATATATATATATATATATATATATATATATATATATATATATATATATATATATATATATATATATATATATATATACACACATATAACATATATACACATATATACACACACACACACACACACACACACACACACATAGAGAGAGAGAGAGAGAGACACACACACAATATGAAATTGATAGCATTATAATCAAGGTTTTGCTTCAGAATTATCTCAGTTGTATAAATTGACCAAGTGATAATTTCCACATCAGTAAAACATAAAGTCGGCTAGAACACAACTCTCACTTAATCTTTTCTAGCATTATGCTTTTGAATTCAGTATTAATGAAACTGAACTTAGCTATAATAATTAATAAGGGGTTTCCCCAAGCTTGTTATAAAATATATACAGTAGAAGCCCAGAATACAGTAGCCCGGTATACCTGAATGAATAAATAAGTGGAAAGTGCGCAGTCAGGTAGATGTGTGGTCTGTCGGCGGGTGGCCGTGAGTCGGGGACATTGGTGGACGAGGCGGAAGGAGTGGCTGCGCGATCTCACTCCTTTCAGCGCAGAAATCTATTTTACTGATTCATTACAGTCAATATTGCATGTTTTTCCATATATACAAATAAAAGGTCTCGTTATATTACCATATTCGTGAGTAAGGCTGTGTGCGTATATATGCCACGTCAGAAGTTTTTGATGAAATATTTGGGATAATTAATAATTCAAGTAGACCGCACTAAATTTGTATATTCCCGTAAACATTGCCGGGCCTCATCATGCAAGTGCAGAGGCCAACATGCCGCCTAAATTTCATAGAAATTCAACACATTGACGTGAATTGCATCAACCAGCATGTTTTCCAAATACCGGGCCGCTGTTACGAATTGAAGGAACCTGTAACGACAGCAGTGGCAGCGATTGTCCAGCCGCCGCCCGCCAGAATAATCCAGTAGCAAACGACCGACTATTTTCGAAAAAAAAATTCCAAGCGGATGAGCTATTGTGGACAAGGCTCAATGCAGAAAAACAGTCTTTCTTTGCATGTCACAAATAATTAACTTTTTTTTGTTTCAGTTTTCCTTTGTAAAATGCAAATCAGACAAGCAAGCGACATGTTTCACAACACGTGAGGCACTGATAGATCCCAACTGCAGTGCAAGCTTGCATTCGACCTTTGGACGTTAGCTTCTTTTCTCATTCTTACTTCCTCCCATACGGGGGGGGGGGGGGGGCCCTTCTTCAACCCGCGTGACAAACAACTCACAGCTAACACTGCCCTTGATGGAATAAGTACATCCTTTTCCTGGAAAATGCAGTATTTTTTAGTAACTCTTGCTTGACTGCATGTAACCATCACAGTGAGTTTCTCTCCCTTGGATGCTGTCAAGTCCAGTGATGCAGATAAAAATTAAAGTTCCGATAGCAAGGGGCTAAACGTTTGACAAGTTACATCAGTAAATAACAACACTTGCCCCGTGTTTAACAGATATGTGCTACGCCACATTAGAACACTGGCTTTTTTGCGACTACTCGGTCACTCCCAGAATAGCGCGGAAAGCTATAACGCGGGTCTGAGTTATGTCCCCCAACAGCTGCATTATATCGGGCTTTTACTGTATATATAAAGTCTTAATGGAGCCAATTAAGGCTGTGAAAATCAAGTAATACAGTGTTATCAGTTTTAACTTCAGGGAGAAAAATAAGCAACCAGTATATTATGTCAGACTAATTCATATATTGCTAATCAGGTGTTGTTTGTATTTCTTCACAGTTTCTTTTAAGTTTTTCAACCACTAAGGCCTAGGCCTAAAAGGATAAAGGAACAGGAATAGTTTATTCCATAAATATTTGCAGTACCATATATCCAATTACTATTGGGTGGAAGAATATAATGTAAAAGCAGAGGAAAAAAATTATAAGCCAATTCAAGTAAAACAAGGTGTTATTTCACGAAAGAGTACAATTTCTCTTATTTAATAGTTCTGTGTTGTGATTGTGTTCCATTTATTTCCTATCCTTTCTAATTGATGTGTTATTTCCTTCCAATAAAATATTAAGGTGTCATAACGGTCCATTGGACATTTATGTTTAATTGTTTTCAACTATGTAAAGTACAAATGCAATAAAATATTTTCACAACTGTAGGTTAAGTGATACCGGCTGATAATGTATATAACATATATTAGATACAGGTATTTATATTTTTCCTTTAAGTGTAATTTCAATTCATATAACTTGTACAGTGACCTATATTAATCCTTATATAATGTAATGTAATACCATACAGGAAGATACAATGTAAAGTGTAACCGTGACCTATGAGACATAGACACCCAGCATATATCAGTGCCAATCAACTCAAGTTCACGCAATATAGACGGTAAAGTCAATTCCAGAATATTATAACGGCTTACGAAAGACAATTATAAATGAAATCATTACCCACGTGGTAATATTTAAGAAATATATTTATCTGCACCAGTAATGTGTTCCTCATGTATAAATGCGCAATGTAGATTCTAATTATTTAAATTATGTATTGGTCACCCTTGTAAAATCAGTAACTGCACTCTATGTACTATTAGATAGTATCAGTGCCAATATGTATCGGTTAATGTTCCCAATGGGATCATACAATACTTAGCTCAAATGTTAGTAAGTATTCCATCAAGATGTCTAATGTACAGTATTCACGTTACAGAATTGAAATGTGTTATTTAACCATAAAACTAAACACCACTTGCATTACGATGCACATCTGCCAAGGTGCAGGTTCACCAACTGTTACATATGAAAATCCTTCTCACCCAGGAAATTATTGCTGGTTGTAAACTTACTCCTTTATTTCAAACTGTTTACTTTTGTTTTTAACTGCAATGTCAAACTCGTAACTTCAGCCAGAAGGCGCTATTCATGGATTAAGTGTCATCGTAAAGTATTCTGTAAATTAACTCCTACCACGGGATGCGTGAAAATACCACAAGTGCACAAACTTTCCCACTCCCACTTACCCACGTCATACGCCTAGAAATTACGGGGACCTTTTTAACTTGGAATGTTAAATGTGGCGATGGACGTATCCCACCTCATCGGTGGTTTCACTATATCACGTGCATAGGTATTCACCATAATTTTCTTACAAAAAAAGGTAAACCTTGTAAATGTATTAATTAATCTTCCTGCCTTGCCGCGACAAAAATTTTTTAACTATTAAAAGTCAACCTCTATTATTGTTCAGTTAAATGTCATAGGATCTCGAATTGGGTACTCCCCCCTCGATACTGCCACAAATATAAATCGCAAATGCAACCACCCGTCTTCAGGATACTGGTACCCCACGATCTACAGCAAGACTGATATAACATCCCGGAACCCCAACTTGAACACCTAACTTCAATCTTAGAACTTCTAAACCTACAGCAGCCGGGGTGGACTGCTTGTTAAACCGAGGGAGTAGTGTAGCAGGCTCAAGGGGGGCCCAAACACCAGAATTTAGAAATTAACCTTGCATGTACTATGGATTTCAACAGCGGCCCCCTGTTTAAATAACATCTCTGAGTGACTCAGTGACGAGAGAGAGTATAAAAGCGAGAGCCACAGTCCCCCCCTCCCCCATTGGCAGACCATGACACAGAAGAACGCAGAGGTCCGGGGAGCTCTGGACTATCTACAAGATACGTCTTACTGGTGAGCATAAGTACGGCTAGGCGGTAGGGTGGCATTCTCTTTATCGAGACCCCATAATTAAAGAATAATATCACGTGGCAAGGCTATAGTCTACTGCGAAGCTATATTCTTGTATTATATCTGTAAGGCAGTTCACTGTTTTGTATAATTGTAACCTCTCGCGTTAAAGCATAATATTGTCAGACAGAATAAAGTAAAGTTAGTAGATTGTGGAGAGAGATATTGTAATAATGATTCAAGTATTATGTTATGTTCAGTTAAAGAGTTGTAATAAATATGTTTGGTAGAATATTCTCTTTCATTAATAGTTGCTAGCAGTTATTAGTCCCCTGTACAATCCTGGCCTACTGGAGATAACGTTGTAACGAGAGAAGGATTGAGAGTAGCAGGAATAGTAGTTTATTATTAGTAATAGGTAGGCAGGAGTATAACAATTTCATTTATTTTATTTATTTATTATGATCCCCCTCCTGGGTTATTTATCCCTGTAAATTGAGGTCCACCTTTATAGATAATCATATTATTTATTTTAAGTTCATTTGTGGTTACTTCAAGATATTTGTGTTCATATTGCTTAGTAGAATACTAAAATGTGACATCTATCCCAATTTAATTATTTTCCTAGGATATCCAATAAAATTAAATTTCAGTGTGTCTGCTTGGGCACATTAAATTTACCTGGGCGAGGTTTAGTTATGATATTGAACTGAATTAGTAAGACATTTATGTACAAAATTTTGTCAGAGCAATTTGTCTGTCTGTCTTGTTACAAAAGGAGGTGCTTCTGAGGTTTCGTGTCTGTTGTTTGGGCCATCATACGTTACAGCGATCCATTTGTGGAAAACCACATTCTTAGTTTATGTGGGACAAAACCGTAGTAAAATAGTGGTATGTCACAAAGTCAATTACTACAGTTTGTACTTTATATAAAAATGTAACAAATTTATTAGTTTTTGTAGTTGACCGACATGAGAAGTGTGTAGAAGGAGAAGCTGAACTAGACTGCAAGCTGGAGCTCACCATGTTCCAGACGTACAGCAGTATGTGGACTACTCCATACAGTATCCACGTGAGGAAGACGAGGGGCTTGTATGTCAGCTCCAAGCGCGTGACTGCCCAACCCTTTGCCAGCAGTAAGAGCAGCAGCATGAAGGTTGTCTGCAAGTGCACATACTGTATAAGACATTTACTAACATCCACATATCCAAATACATAGAATTAGTTATATCACTACTGCCTTTTTCCTTCAACAGTTTACACATAAGTACTGTACGTAGCTCTCTTCCTTAAATATCATAGACTGTAAACTACTAAACTTCCCATACTACGAAAATATAAAATTAGATAAAGGACACACATATTTTTTGGTAGGCCTAATTGGTAGTTTTATCTCCCAATAGTGTTTCAGGAGCATAAAAATAAAACACACACATAAACTGTGACAAGCGTTCACTAATGAGAGTAAAATATGAAGTTTAGTGAAAAAAAGGTGAGGCTATCAGAACAACTGTTGTGAGTGAACTGGACAAGTGAATGTAATTGTATTTCGGTGTGTATAGGCCACACATTCTTACAAAAAAAATTTCAACAAAAAGTAAGGTATGGCTTATTTATGACATATTGGAAGTAAAAAAAAAATGTTTTCCCCCAAAATATGTTCAGAAATTCGTCAACATTTAAATGTTTTAACTCAGTTTCTAAGGGAGGAAAAATTAACAACACTAGGGATGGACTGATACCAATAAATTGGGAGATTATTCTAAAATCTGTATATTGGTTACAATTGGCAATGGTCCAACCAATTCATTTCCTCAAACCAAATGATTTAATCATAATGGAAAGTACAGCACTTGGTTATCTTGTAGGACAAGTTTTCACAAACAAAGAATTTTATATCTGCAACTGAAAAACTATTTTCTTAATTTTATTTTTATCTTTTAGTAACAGGCGATTTGAAATTAAATGGAAACTGATATGGTTGGCTTTGGTGTGGCTACATGTTTAATAGAGTTGTTCCGATACCGATACTAAGTATCGGTATCGGACAATACTCTGCCTTTTTTCTATGTATCTGTATCAAGTATGGTATCAGGCTGATACTTTAGTATCGGTTGTAGACAATGAAGTAAGGTTATTACCCTCTTTAGGCACAAAAATGACAGTATTTCGGTTTGAATATGTCGCACATTAAAATAAAAATAAGAAAAAAATACCGTATTTACTTGTGAATAATGCACTCTGTTTTCTGAAAATAAAGGAAAAACATTCTGGGGTGTGAACTATTCACAGGAAAAATAGAGGAACGGGGAGTGTTAGTCATAAATTGTCCTGGGAAGTTGAGGTAAGTGGTAGAACTGTCTGTTGTCTCATCTCTCGCTCTTACATTACTCCTCTCCCTTCTCTCTCTTTCTCACTCAGCGGACCCTTCAGTTAAGTGTAGGTTGAAACCCCGCTCCCCCCCACCCTTATTGGCATCCTATCACGCCACAAAACCAGAGCTGTCAGGTGTTTACGCCCCCCCCCCCCATCCCCTTGTAATAACACCCAGATGGTTGCGGGCCGATAATTCCGCCATACTTCTTTCTTACCATGGCAAAGGCAAGCGAGCCATGGGAAGAGAGGGGGTGGGGGAGGGAGAAGGGACACTTTCTTTATAAGGGTAGTGCGACATTCTACCAATGCATAGAAAAGAGAGCTGGTTACTGCTGAAAGGAGAAAAAAGAAAAATGAAGCTGGAAATGTTGAGCAGTAGGAGCAAGATGTTTCCGTAATTATTTTATTTAATTAAAGTATTTTCCAAACATACCACAATCACCACACATTAATGTAAAAAAGAATAATTTGTTCTATACTTACTGACAGGTCACCACAAATTTTTCGTGCAATTTAATTTTTAAATTTTCTTTCCCTGGAACTTGCAAAAATCATGGTGCTCACTATACACAAGTAAATACAGTATACTTCGCTCAAAATAGTTGCACCTAACATCACTTGTATTTCAAAACAAATGGTTTCACCTGAAAATGTTATGCAAAACATTTTAACGAGGAATTATTATTTGTAAATATGCTTTCTTTTGTGTTTGAAGCTTGTTTTATCTGGTAAGGAGTTTGTTTTATTTGGTAAGGTTGGTGTTTCATTGTATCTGGCATAAAATTAACATGACTTTAAAACTTCATATTTATTCAACTCAAAGGACAGCATCTTCGCAAATAAAATTATATGCCCAAAAGCATATATTTTACCACTTATCCACCTAAAATTGTTTGAACATAGAGTGACTTGTATTATAAGTGTTCATTTTCAGTAACTTCTTGCGAGGAAATCTAAGGATTTATATTAATTTATTTCAATAGACATGCGTCTTTCAATAAACTGATAATATGTAAGTACCTATTCGACACCTTTTGCCGTCTAATAATGGGTAGGTAAGCACCGAGCCAAGTGCAGTGGAACTCATGACAGGGAAAATGAGAGGATGTGGTTTTGAATGATTAATTATTAAAGACAGTGAAGAAATCAATTACAATTACCTAATTTGTGTTTCAAAATTACAAGTTTTGTTGTCAGTAAAATATGATAATTACAGTGAAAGTTTGTTGCAAATAGTTTATATTGGCACAAAAACTGCCGCTATAGCGGACTTTCGTTATAAAAAAATTCTTTAAATTCCACATTTACAAATTTCTTATTTGTGCTGTATATTAACTATAATGGCACAACCCAAAAAAGTAAAAAGACTGATAATTAAATTTATATGGCGTAAAATTCAATCACTAGCAGAGAACAGAAGTAATGCATGCAAAGTTTTAGAACTGGGAGGGTGGCAAGGCAACAGACAATGCACACAGCTGTCTCCACGCGTAAGGTCGGCCAAGGTCACGCTGTGGGCTGGAACACAGAGACAGACGGGCAATGACGTGTGCACGCAATGTTATTATGTACAACTGTCACTTGGCACTTCTTTTTTTGTTGCTAAAAGTGAATGAAGAAAAGAAATGTCATTACACCATTAACAGTTAACAAAAAAAGTTTTATAAACCTACATAAACAAGTTACGATGTTGTGATAAATCTGTGTTTCTGCTGCAGTAATAAATATACTGTTACGGTGTGTTTCGTTAACCGCTGCATGTGAAATATTGTGGTGTGGCTGCATGGTGATCGTTATGCTGAATCTGTGTGTGTGTGCATGATTTCTAATATTTGATGTGATCTATTTATACGTTTTCAATGTGAACTGTTTTATGACGAAGTAATTCATTTACATCCACGTCTGTTAATTTATCACAACATTGTACCTTTGCCCTGGGTGTTTGAAACACAATTGTGTAACATGATTTACCACAACTCCCAACAAAATAACCAAGCCCAGCCCTAATAAATTTCAATAAACCTAATACGCAGTAAGTAGCAATACATATAAATATGAGCGGAATTAAAGTTATGATAGGCTTATTTGTGTCCATGTTCACAGCTATATTTTAAGTTTGTATGACAAAAAATGAGAGACACAAGTTGCGTGCTTGATTTTGATGTCTCTTTTTCATTGGACTGGTTATTCCTTCGTTATTCGAACTGAGGCCGTCCTTTTAAAGAAATAACCCAACACATATCAATAACAAAAAGTTAAATACTATAGTTCATTACCCTGCAGTTGTAACAGTGTAACCACAGTCGCGGCAAAATATTAACGTGCATTATGCGTAATGTGCTATGCCGTGGAAAACAAATATGTTAATGTAACATAACCATAAAAACTATTAATTCAAGCATTTTTTAAATATCGTAACGCTGACCTAAATAATGTTATAGGCTTAAACTGTGAATTTTCGTACGAAATGGTTTTGAAATCGACACACGACGGAATTCTTTGAAAAGCTGTAAACAGTAAACATCACTTTTGACAGGTCATATAAACATAGAAGTCACATCTCAATGTTTATGTTTAGGTGTAGCAGAAGTATACGAACACATGTACACACACAATGGCATGTAAACATTGATTTTGACAGATGCTACATGGCAATGTTTGTTTACATTTGGCGGAAGGATACGAAAAGAGCTTGCAAGTAGATATTCAGCAGGGCTCTGAGAAAGATGCTTCCAGTGGGGAAAGGACTACAGTTTCATTTTTCTTAATTTGTGTCTGGCATTTCGTAAGGTTTAGTCTAAACAATACGATGTTTAACTGCCTAGCATGCAATGCTGTATTATTTCGGTGTTATCATGATTTCAAAAATAAAATTTTATATGGCAGCGATTTGGTAATTAGTCAACTTCGAAGTTGTTAAAATGCAAATTACAAAAATACATCATAGATTTTGTAGACGAACATGATAACATGATAATGGAAAGGAACAAACGAGTTATTATGCAAAATTTAAATTGACGGTTGTGAAATATGCATGTGAACATGGAAAAAGGGGCAGTTAGTCGACGATAAAAATGTATGGTGCTGGTGCGGGGTAAAATATACGTTGTAAAAATTGCCCAAAAAGAAAGTGCTTTGCAAGGCAAAATGTGTAAATACCCGGAACTGGAATAATAGCTGTTTCATCACGTGCACACCACTATGAATAATGGATTTTCTGTCACCACAGAAATGCTTCCGTTTGAAGTCAGGAGAAAAAAACATTCCCGTAACAGAATTTTATCTGGAATTTTGCCGGCGACTCAATTGCACAATATGCCGGCGATCAGATTACCCAATTCTTAGCGACTGTTCAGTGCAATAATACGATGTATAAATAATTTACTTGTACTCTCAGGTCTATTCCTTGACGATGCAGTGCAGGACCTGATGTCATTTTATTATGGCCAGAAACATTTTTACAATTAATCCACCCCCCCCCCCCCAAAAGTCTCGTTTATATGCAGCATCCTATATTTTCACGTGAAAAAATACGGTAATTTCCAATTATTAATGCAAAGAAGTTTAAGTACAAACATTAATCAATAGGTAAATTCAAATTCTAATTTATTTTTGGGACAGATATTCACATTGCATTTCACTATTAGCTTTGGCCGATATTGGAGCTTTACGCTTTGCGTTTACACAAATACAGAGTGGCGAGCGCACAAGCAGCACGCAACATAATACACTTGAGTGTCAGTGTCAGACTGGACAGCACGGCGTGGCGCCAGCCATGCAGCCACAACAGACATGCTGTGCGACGTTGCCAAGTCTGCGCGCAGCCAGTTGGCAGCAGCAATGTTCCCTTGTTTCACGAAGTTCATGCACAGAAACCAAAACCTTTTCTTAATTTCTTTAAGCAATAACTTCTTACATTGTTTTTTAAGGAAACTGCTGAGTGCGTCTATTTAAGCCATCATTACAGCGAAAATAAGCCCACACTGCATTTGTTATTACCAACTTCTTATTCCCTCCGAGTATATGGGCAATTGATGGTGCCAATGAAAATTATCGATATAGCGGACTTCTTGCTATAAAGCATACTTGTTACATCTGACTTTCACTGTACTTTAAAATATAGACATTTGCCATGTGTGTAAGGTGTCGCCAACAGGTAGCAGCGATGAGAGGTCATACCCCCCCCCCCCCGCCTCGCACCGTAAACCAACAGACATGTCACTGCCAGATTGATAACTTCTCCATGTGCTCTTATTTGATAGTGCACACGGGACATTTAAAATTTGATTTGCATTTGGTGTCATATTATTTGCATTTTCAGAGGCTTGGAAAGTTTTAGGTCAGCTTGCATTCTGTGTCTGATTACAATAAATTATATACTGTACAGTATTTTAAGACAGTATTTAATTTTTAAAGGAGTCTAGGAAAAATGTTTTAAATATATTATTAACAGAAATACTGTTTCTAAAATTCGTTGTGATGGGCACTGATATCGGTTTTTGGTATCAATATCGGAAAACATGGCATCGGAACTCTAATATTTAACTCTACATAAGCAATACCTGGTGAAATTCATCAAATAAAATGCATTTAATACTACTGGTATCTGCTTTCAGGTAGTTAAAATTCATTTGTGTAAAGAATGTTTTTGCGCTATAATAATCATTGTCCTACATTTTCATTTATGTAAACGTCAATAGCATATTGATCTATCACTCCCACATTGTATATCAATATTTCATTCGCAGCATGACACAATTCATAAATTGATTAGTAGAAAGGTCGAATGACGATACATGAGCTGAATCGCTATGTCTGTGGTGCTTGTTCAATCGCAGAGTTATAACTACGTGTATTTTATTTATAAACGAACATATCTAACAAAAAATGTTGGTGACATATATAAAGCAGATTACTGTAATTTATGCACTGAACATGCGAGCTGTATTTATAAACACTGCCGTCTTTACTCATCTCCTGTGTTTTGTGGTTATGTTCTTGACAAATACGGCATTTGCAACTATTGAGCGAGGTTGGAGATTGTAGCTGGCTGCTTACATCGCAAAACCAGTTACAAATGAAAAAAATAGTTAACTGTTTCAGATCGTGCCCCGGAGTTTGATAATGGGGAAGTTTTTTCTATAAACTGACCAAAGTGTTAAACTCCAATGTAAACACAAAAAGTTAAGTTTGGGAGTATTTTAAAGTTACTCAGAACCGATATAAAAAATTACAAATTAAATTTATATCTCCGCACTATCGGCGAGATTAGCCACAAAGCATCGGCATAGGTAATATTGGCAAAATAGGGTTTGGACCCACCTCTGCTTATCACTCATGTTTAAAAGCTTGTGGCCCGGCCCATCCAGTGCCAGCCAAGCCGGCTCGCTCACTTTTTTTTTCCTTCTTCCTCTCGCTCAGCCATCTCTCCCTCCCACTCCACCACACCCTCTTCCATGACCAGGTTCTTTATCACTCCCTTCCATCCCCTCCCGTGTGACTCTTTCTCCTCTACACACCTGCTGTTGCTCCACACAGCCGCTTGGCGGTGGTTGGAGGAGAAATGCGAAGGAGGGGAAGCACTATGAAGGGTGGGTGATCTGCTGGTATTTTTTTCAATGCCCCCTTCACCCTCTTTATTGTTTCTCACACTCTCTCTCTCTCTGGCCGGGCAAGAGCCAGCAGCAGCCGTGTTGCGTGTAATGATGCCGGCGCGGCGATACACCTGACAGCAAACTAATTAGTTTGATGTTGCAGCAGACTGCTGTTGCTACACCGGTTGGCCTCCGCACAAGCACAATGAGGCCCGGCAATATTTACAGGAATACAAATATTCAGTGCAGCCTATACTTTAAATATTAATTATTCCTAACTTTTCATCAAAAACTTCTGGTGTGGCCTATAGAACTCAAAACATGGTACATTAAATAATATCACAAGTACTAGCATGTGGTTTTAAGTACCTGGGAGATTACGTGAACAATAATGGAAGAACAGGTGCAAAAATTACGCATGTGAAGTGTGACTAAATGTAAGAACAGATTGAGAAAATATCAGGTGACTTCAACAAGTAGGGCTGCTGCAGAGGGGAAAGTGGGACAGAATGCCCAGCACCCCTACACCCTTCTCTTTACTATGCTCTCCGGCAACACTGCAGTAATTAAATGCCATTTCTCTAGCCTGTAAACTGGCCACCAAATTTATGTATTTTTGAGTACCCTATTGGTTCGAGTGATTTAGTTACTGTGTAAATTATTGAGTAACCACCTGGTGGGACGGACCAGAAATAGGCTCTCAAACTGCAATGTAAGTGAACTCACCCTGGAGAGGATATCAAGGATGTCACCTGCCACCTCCATCTGGGGAACGCCGACTCCATCCAGGGCAAACTTGATCACGTGGATGAGAATGAAGGACAGTGCGAGGAACTCTAGGATAAGACTGGCGGTGAAGAGGCGCGTGACCGGGTGTCGCTGCCTGGTGACGGCGTACACTTGCAGGGGTAAGAGCACCACGTAGCAAACAAAAAACACCAGGTACAACTCTAAGGTGTCCTGCAAACATAACACACAACACAGTGCTCTTGTGCTGATCCGAGGCCGTCAACACTTTATCCAACATCCCCTCTACATTACTTAGGTACTATTTCTCCAAGCAAGTAGTTCTGCAAAGGCTTCCACTTGGAAAATGGTTGTGTAACATTAAGTTGAAAGGAGATTTGTATGAGGAATGCACTAAGGCAGATAACAGCCACAGAAGGATGAGCTTTACTGGCAGAGCCCACAGGCACCTGCTGTCATTGAAGAATATTTTTGGTTTGGCTGAGACGGGAACCATGCAACCAAACTGTTTGGCCACCAAGTACCAGCAAGAATTATTATAATATGAAGGAGGAAGTCTACAGAAAGAATATTGTGACACCAGGATGCTTATGACTGGAGAAAAGATAGCAACACTAAATGGCAATGAAATTGTAACACTGAAATGTAAGTACTACAACCAAAACACAATATCAAAATTTAAAAGATTGTACAAAATCACAGAACTTTATTTAAGAATCTTTTGAAATTAAATTTAAAAATTACATTTTAACAATTTTTACAACAAATTTCTGTGTGAAGACATCTAGTGGCGTCAAACGGCAGAAATTGTACACCTGAATTTCATCTATACATTCATGTATGATAGGGTCTCCTATAATTTAAATTACTTCCTGGGGGCAATAAACCCAGTCTGCCATGATGACGCTGGGGATTTTAAAGATTAATGCCCCAGCAAATAAAACCCTCTTAAGAAGTTCCCACTTAAGAAGTTTTCCTGGTTAATAAGTTAACTAATTTTCACCTTGTCCATACACACATGTGAAATTGGACCCTTTTACATACGTTTTTCTGGTTAATAAGCATTATTTTTTCAGTCCCTTCAAAAATGTCTTAACAGAGTTTTACTCTACAGCAACGTCTGCCACAATCAAACTAACCCACCAGAAGCCACGCTTCCGGCACAAAATCCAAAAACCCGCTGCACGCAAAAAAAAAAAAAAAACTACTACTACTACTGGTAATTAATTACCTGAAAAACTAATCAAACGAAAGAAACACTACGCTAACTAAACTACTCTAAATAACACATAAATAATTATTAATCAGCAATAAAAGAAAAATTACAATTCCAACACTTATTAAAATTAATTACAATCACAAATATTATTGAAATATTAATATTATCAATAATAATATGGTTGGTTTACGTATGTTTTAATTAATCTAAAAATCCAAAAATGGGGCTTTATTAAATATATAAGAAAAAATGCAAACAATACGCAATTTAAAAATCCGTTAGCTGAGAAACTGAGTAAAGAAAATATTTTATAAATTTTGTATGGCAAAACTGATGTAATGCAGATGCCAATACGTAGTGAGCACCATTCCGGAGATACCACACCACACTAAACCCTGCAGCAATGCTATACTCAAGCTGCCTGCAGGGATTGTAGCTAGTACTCAGAGTATTCAAATTGCATTACTATAGTCTGTGTATATTCTGACCCACGTCCAGCAGCCAATTCATATTCCACTCAATAAAAATCTCATTGTGGAGCTATAAACTCTACAACACACCACGGGATCCAACATAGACATGGCGTGCGGGCTGTACCTTAGTTTCATATGGAACAACTGTAACAGTTAGTTCACATGGATTGCATTTTTTTCATATACTACATCATAACCCTTATAAGAAAACCGGAAAACTGTGACCACGCACAATTTTTTCACAGTTCAACAGACAGTAGTTTGTGCTACTGTTACCTGTCTGTCAAAGGAGAACTGGTAGCTAAGCGGGTTGTGCGTGCTCTGGTTTGGATTGCCGTTCACCAGCCAGATGTCGTACAACAGCTCAACCTCATCTGTGAAGTGGTGCCACTTGCAGGTTCCAGGGTCGCGGTAACAGGACACTAAGCTGACGTACCAGAACCTGCCCATCAACACATCATCTTACATATCAGGTAGATAGCATGTGCACTCATCACACAAAACATTGAACGAGAATGAATTGAAAGCAAAGTTTTTGTCCCTTATAACCATCTTTGACGCCGACGGGTGAGACACACGAGACAAATGATGACACAAATAGTTACTGGTAATATGGGTGCCAGCGGTGCTTCCCAATCACCGCATTATTGAGACTCAGGGTTCTCAAGGATGCTGTGGGTTCTGTGTGTCCGTCTCACCCATGCGTACTTACAAACACATTGGCAATACTAAATTTTTTACTTAACATATTTATCACTTGAAAAACACATGTGGCTAGAACACTGTCACTACAAATGAATGAGACTTTTCTTTTTTTTATACTGTGCGTACAAATCAGCGTGCCATGAAATTAATGACACACTCGGTCGTGTCTAGCTAACTCCAGTTGGCTGCTCCCCAGCCCGCAATTACTCTAGCGCAGGCCTAGATGGATGATCTCACCGCATGTATGAAAACACAATCTTCACAAGAGAAGAGAGTCGACAGCCGTTAGGGTGAACTGGCGATTTTTCCCTGAAGATAGGACATAGTAAATTACAAAGTGAAACCCTGATGATACATTAACACGTGTGATTACTCGGCATCACTAACGTAAACTCTTCGGGTCTCGCCTGCCAGCTCGTGGTTAGTGTGGTGACGTCCTGTACATAGAGCCGGCTAGGATGGGAATATTTGCACCGTACACTAATTACAAAATTACATAAACCCTCAAAGATACATGAAACAAGATGGGACATGATATGAGTATTCACAATAAACCCACACGTGTGAAAAAAGCTTAGATGGCGCGGATGCCGCTGGATGAAGTTCGTAGCGGGCCACGTGGTGCAGATGAAATTGCAATATTTCGTCGTGGAAACTGCAAATTTAAGTCGGACAAATATTACTCTTGCTGATAATATTATTCTCTTTACGATTGAAGTGGTTACAGGCTTGTAACATGCCTGATGGCGGTAATATCAAACATTAACATGACAGCGTGGTCTAGTACAAAAAGCATCAATTTACGTGAAATTACACAGAACCCTGACAAAATTTAACGTAGAACCCTGAATAAAATATTGCACATACAATATTACATAAATAAGCTATCAAAACGCAATGATGGTGTATATAAATACTTGGCGTCAGTCAGCCATGTGGTTATACATGATGTTGCCGTAAAATATGCAAACATGAAAAATACCCTCAAATACATACGTAAAAACAAAGCCCTTAAAATTGCACGTAGCGATAATGCAGAAGTTACAATGAAACGCCATAAACATAGGTGGATGGCACCTGATTCAAGATGAGCGGGTCGCGTGACCTCTAAATTAGTTAAACGGAAGCATAATGCTGAGGAAATGTCTGGCAAAACGTACGCAAGCAAAGGTTAACAGGTAAAATAAATTGACTATGGAAACCTAAATCAGTGAACAAAACGTTGTAGTGCATACATGAAAGTGTCTTACCTCGCCAGCTCTCCTTGACAGACTGTCCAGAGACAAGCGTCGCACAGACGTACCACGACCGCCAACAGGGTTCACATAAATGGAAGTGTTATGAAGGCAGAGTAAAATATTTTATTATAGAAATAAAATGGCACAAATTAAATTAAATTTTTATAATTTTCTGATGAATTCTCATATTAGTTTAGTGTCTTTTTATGAAGATGTTAATGCTGGAATATTAGGGCTTCTTAATCTCGGTGGCGCGGGCACATTAAATTTCACAACCGAACAATTTAAAAATAGCAACAAACACTTGAACAAATTTTAAGACATATTAAACACTGCAAAGACAAATATAAAACACATTTTACACTGAAACATAACATTTGTGTGAAAGTTCAAAATTATTGGCCTGTTTGTGCACGTGCAGGACACGTGACACATGCGTGGTGAGCGCCGTCACGGGCTCTAGCGCAGCTGGCTGTTAGCAGGCATCATCTTTATTCAGCACTTTGGCTCTGTCATATCTATACTTTTATCAATAAAAACAAACACTTCCAAAGACTGATTTCTATTTCTTAACTTCTTAAAAAATAACTTTAAATAAAATAAATAGCTCTGTGGATATATTCTTTACACTTCAGGACTTATTAGGAAGAATTCCTTCCTCTTTTTTCTTTCTTCTCTCACTTGGCATCTCTCCTGTCTGTTTTGCCCCTCACTCTTCACCCCCACTCACACAGTGCCAGACCAGCTTGTTCGCTCCCTTTATTTTCCTTCTCCCTCTCGCTAGACATCTCTCCCTGCACTTGCTGTTTCTCCACACAACCGCTTGGCAGTGGTTGGGGAAGAAATGCGAAGTAGGGGAAGCACTATGATGGCTGGGTGGTCTATTCGTACTTTTAGAATGCCTCCTTCCCCCTCTCATTCTGTCTCTCGCTGGTCGGATCAGACAGCCAGCAGCAGCTGTGGGTGTAATGATGCATATATTGTTCCCTGTCCGGCAACTTCTTCCACTTATAGGTCGCACCCCTAGTTTTCAATTGATGTAACGTAACAACCCTCACATAAGTAGCAGCTGAACATCACAACTCTGATTCACTATATCGGTAGAGCATGAGAAATAAGTCCCATATTGAAATAACTAAAAAAATTCTATTCCCGTCTCGGAATATTTACTCAGTTTTATTGAAATTGCCCAAACAGTTTCACAATCTTCAATTATTATAGAAGCACGCAACAGTCATTTTGCAAGACAAAATGAACGGAACAGCGCCGCAGCAGTCAATGAATTAGTTAACTCCGAAAACCCGCATTGTGAGATTAATTATGAAAGCAGGAAGGAAAAATATTCCCCTCCCTCCCACACCAGAGGAAAGAATTCCGTAGGAGAGAGTTCGTATGCCGAATGTACTTAGTTAAAGATGAAAACAAATTAGACATTTAGGTGATGGGTGCTTGCTGGTGTGGTCTGCCTCAATGTTTCCTCTTCATAATCTTGTAATAAGCGGACAAATGCACTCCACGCTCAACTCAGCGCATGCATTCCCTCACTCCTCATACCAAATATTGGCATGTCTAGCACAAACTACTACTATTGGCTAGATCAAACTGTATCACTTCAAAACTCATCCAACTTTTAGAACTAAAACTGCTTATGATCAGAAAACTGCATTCAAAATCAAACAAAAAACTTTTATCTCTGGATGTTACACAACATCAACTGCGACCCTCGAAAAACATCAGCCCCTTACAGATAAACCCTCGAACACAGCCCCAATCTTCAACTACTGATAACATATTCTATTCCACGTGGCAGCAAAGAACATTAAAAATATTACACTCACTTGCAAGGGAAAGAAAATTGGAACTAAAAGTCAGATTTAAATTGTTATAACTATAAAAATATATATATTGCATTGTTACAATGTTTTGTGATAAACATGTACCCCGGAAATTCCATCCAGTTCATAGACCTCCCCACTACCATATTTTAAACTTGTATTGTTATTTTGTCAATTTAGATATTCACTTAAATCGTTTTGCAATTATGCGCGTTTTCATGATAAAATATTATGATTATATCATGCATGAATATCACAGAAATATGTTAAATTGCAAAAAGGACTAACTGATAATACCTAAATTGACTATATAAACAATACAAGTTTGGTGCAATTTTGTTACATACCTACTCCATTTGACGACCCTCACATCACCACACACATAGGTATTCTAATTGAGCTTTTTCCATTCCATATAACTGCACAGCAACACTTGTATTTTCATACAATTATTCAATTTAACACACCTAGCTCAATTAATTGCAATAAAACACGCTTTTAAGCACTCTTACGCAAAACTGTGACCTGTACAAGCATCACACAGCGATCAAAAACTCCAGACTTTCCAACTGGGTATCGAAGTTTGATCGAGCACCGGTGCTCTGTCGTACTACGGGGCATCCTAAAAGGTACACTGACACATCAGTATGGGTCATTTCATACCATTCATTACTACATAATTATCATATACAAGGTACCACAAATTGAATGCCCAACATGTCACCTGGCGTAAGATATCATGCGGACCAGTCTTATATTTAACTATTTTATTTTGGAAGTTCTAGTACATGTATCATCACGCCCTTGTAGATATCAAAAAGGTAATTGAATATACACAAGGTAAACCTTGAGTCATTCACCAGAAATACACAATATTCCGACACTGTTTGATCCGTGTGTTGCTTACATGTATAAACTCAGCGCCGTGGCATAAATAGACTATATATACCCTGTGACGCCAGCTAACAGCCAGTGGCGCTAGAGCCCATGACAGTGCTCATCACACATATGTCACGTGTGCCTGCACGTAGGCAAAGAGGCCAATATTTTAAACTTTCACATATATATTATTTTTGTAGTGTAAAATGTGTCTTGTATTTTTGTTTTTCAGGGTTACTTTGGAAATGTTTGGTTATTAAATTCAAAGTGCCAGTGCGACCGAGATGAAAAACACTAATATTCCAGCGTGAATGCCATCATAAAGAGACACTAAATTAATACGAAAAATTCATAAAAAAATTATAAAATATTAAACAATATTTAATTCAATTTGTGCCATTTTATTTTCTATAAAAAAATATTTTACTTGGCGTGCATAGCACTTCCGCTTATGTGAACCCCATAGGCGACCATGGTAGGTCCGTGCGACGCTTGTCTCTGGACAGTCTGTCGAGGAGAGCTGGCGAGGTAAGACACTGTCACGTACGCACTACAACCTTTTGTTCACTGATGTCGATTTCAAGAGCACTTTTAGTTTACTGGTTAATCTTTGCTTGTGTACGTTTGCCAGACATTTTCCCCAGCATTATGCTTCAGCTTAAAAAATTTATTTCACCGTTGCGGTATTTTCAACTTAATCGAGGAGAAGTAGGAGAAAGATCTCGGAGAGGTAACGCAACCCGCACACTTGAATCAGGTGCCATCCGCTTCTGTTAAAAATGTATCATCGTAATTTCTGCATTACCGCTACGCAGAATTTTAAGGGCTTTGTTTTTATGTATGTATTTTAAGGGTAGTTTCATGTTTGAATATTTTACAGCAATTTCATGTACAACCCCGTGGCTAACCTATGCCAAGTCTATATCTGCGCCATCCATGAAGTTTGAGTTTATTTGCATAAAATCATGTGCACTACATTTTATTTCAGGGTTCTATGTAGGGCCTAAGCTTCATTCAGGGTTCAATGTATTTTTTGTGTAACGGATGCTTTTTGTACTTGACCAAACCTGCCATTTTAATGTTAGATTTTATCGCCATCAGGCATGCTACAAGCCGGTAATCACTTCAATCGTAAAGAGAATAATTTTCTCTCTCAGAATAATATTTTGTCTGAATTTAATTTGCCATTTTCAAGAAGAAATATTGCAATTTCATCTGCACCACGTGGTCCGTTACGAACATTATCCAGTGGCATCCGTGCCACCTAAGCTTGTTTTCACACATGTGTGCGTTTATTGTGAATACTCATCTTGTGCCCCATCATCTTTTAAGGGTCTCTACGTATTTTTGTAATTTTGCAATTTGTGTACGGTGCAATTACTTCCATCCTAGCCGGTTCTGTGTATAGGCAGTCACCACACTACCCACGTGCTGGCGGGCAAGCCCAGACAAGTTTGCGTTAGTGATGCCAAGTAGTCACACGTGTTAAAAGGTTTTCATCAAGGGTTTCATTTGTAATTCACCGTGTCCTGTCTTCAGGGAAAAACAGTCAGTCCACCCTAGCGGCTATCGACCCTCTTCCCTTGTGAAGGCTGTGCTTTCACGCACTTCGGTGAGATCATCCATCTAGGCCTGCGCTAGAGTAATTGCAGACTGGGGAGCACCCAAGCAGAATTGGCTAGTCATGACCAAGATAATCATAATTTCATTGGCACGTTGATGGGTACACAAAGTAACAATAAAAGTAAGTATCAGTAACCTACATCTTTTATTCAGTAGAGACAGTGTCCTAGCCACATGTAATTTATCAAGTGATTATTTTCAAAGTGATGTTTAGTAAAAGTATAGTATTGCCAACGTGTTTGTAAGTACGCACAGGTGGGACAGACACACAGAACCCACAACATCCCTGAGAACCCTGAGTCTTAGTAGTGCGGTGAATGGGAAGCTCTGCTGGCACCCATATTACCAGTAACTATTTGTGTCATAGTTCATCTCGTGTCTCACCCAACAGCATCACCTGTAAATGACATTTAAAACATTAACGATTTGTTTCAAAAAGCATTCTCACATCTCATCTAATACAATTATGCAACCTGATATAAATATATTCGACGTAACTTATACGTGTTTTATACCATAAACACAGCAATCTTGATAACCCTCCTCACTATCACATTTCATTTTTTTACAGCAAACTATGCGAAGCCCCACTAAAATTCCTATTACGTTTGATCAGTAATAATCATATCTGACACCCAGGAATTATTTAGGCGATTTTTGAAAAAGGCCCCTATTCTTCAGAATTACCCTTTAAGCTTTGTTTGCACGAGGCGCAGGAATATCCTTAACGTAGAACTTCAGCAAAGCTTCAGAAAAGTTGGAAGTAACTGCAACTGGACTATATAAGGGAAAGGAAACAACAGTGAAAAAAACAGAGTACACAGAAGAATGCAGTTCATGCTTGTGAGGCCAGTGAAAGAGAATACATTAAGGCACGAGATGACAACAACACTTGCCACCGGGCAGTTGCCCAATAGCAAGTCTAATTATTATTGTTAGTCTCGCTGCCCAACCTGAAACACCAAAAGTTGTATTTATTTTGCAAGCTTTATTGTTAAAGGTATAGTAAACACTTGAAAGAATGCATTACCTTGGTTGTTTAAGGTCCTCTATTGCAAATGTAAACTGGTGGCCTCTGACGACATTCCATGGAGGGTTCTCCTCAGGGCATAGCTCATCTTTAGGACAAGGAACTTTTCTAAGAAAATCCTCTCCTTGATTGAAACAATCGTAATCGAAAGCGATTGTACTTATCTTATTAAACATTTTCTCGCAAGCCTCTTCCTTGTTAAGAAGACCTCGGTTGTCATAATACTCCAGGAAATATCCCCTATCTAGTACAGCAAAAGTGATCAACTGACTGACGTTCTGATTTGACGAAATGTTCCCAAAAATATATCCAAAGGACTCCTTGTGGTTGTGTGGGCTACTTTTCTGAATACCAAATTTGATCAGAAATTTAAAAAAATCTCGTGTGTTCCAGGAACCAGTTATATGAGCGCAGTTTACTGTGTTTAAACTTACGGATATGCAAGTAAAAATAAGTAAAAACCGTTCAACGAAATGTACATTATACCGTAATTGCCTCATTTGGAATGTTTCACGCTAAGAATTCACACAAACGTTTGTTAATTACATACTTGAAAAAGTTAAACGTCGGTATGGTTCACAAAAAATTTCCGAACAAACTTCCGCACAGAGAAATTACACATAGTCTTCGTAGTTGCACATCAAACAAGTTAGAGCATTCATTCAACACACAAAATATTTCTCACAAACAACCTCGCCAAAAGTAAACAAACCACAACCAACGTATGTTATAGATAGACGCCATATTTATATTCACAAGGAGGAAGAAATTTTACACGCTACGAGGGCCACATTCCTCTTGGCACTGAAAGAGCTGACCAGTACTAACATGGATGCCTTGACCACTGTCAGTAAAGATCATACAATAAGGTTAGTGTTTGGTACTGATTCTGCTGATCTAACCATACACTAAATATAAGGTAGACCGTTTATTCGTCTTCTGCTCATGTAACCAACATTGAAGTACATTAATCCTTCAAAACTTCTACAGAATGCAAAATCAAATGGTAAAAAGTGATGTACGTGTTTGTTTAAAACTTAATTTTTCATTTCAGTTCATTTATTTGCATTTCTGAGAACTTAAAATAGAGATATATAACACGTCATGTCAGTATACAATAAAACATATACGTTAAAATACACAACAATATTGTACAAAAAATGTTCGCATAATACTTAATATACTAAACACAATACAAACGGCAACTCCAATTAAAACTAATTATACGGAAAACACTACTACAGGAACTGAAAATTAGTACATTGTGTATATTTTAAAATAGAACAATAACATGGTGACAACTCATGTACAAAAAAATTCTTCAACATCGTAATAGCAATAACCAAGTAGGAAATCAGTCAGTTTGTGGCAAAAAATTAGTTGGTCCTTTATTTTTTTAAGAGACTTTTTCCATTTGGTTAAACAGACTTCATGGTGCTACTTTTACTTATAAATTGAATATGGACATAGTTTTTGCTTCTATTATCATGAGAATGCCCAAATGCACATGTGTGTTTAGGTGACACTTGGTATCAATATTTTTATGTAAGTATGCAATTGAACTGTGTATGTATACACGAAGCATAGGGAAGATGCCTAAAGCATTGAACGATGGTTTACAGTGTGAGTAGGGGTTTTTGAAACAATAAACATAATGCTCCTTTATACTTAACAAGTATTTTACTTAAATTTTTTAGTGAATGGTACAGAAAATTATTCCATATTTTATTAATGAGACTACATAAGCAAAATAGGCAGCCTTCAGGCAAATTATGCCACATCTTTCAGACAGAATACTAAGCACACTACATGCAAAATTAAGTATTTTTTGTTAAGTACTCAGTATGACATCTCCAGCTAAACTTAATATGTAATCTGACACCTAGGAATGTTGTGTTTAGGACACTTTCTATTGTTTTTCCTTAAATGAGAATGTTTAGTGGATCTAGATTTTTTTTTGAGGAGAACTGTATTAATTTCTTTTTTTTTTTCTGTATTTAAATGTAATTTGAGAGGAGCAAAGCAATTATTTAATCTAATTGAATTCTGATTTATTTTACATCCAAGAAGCATACTGTTTGCACTATATGTAACTATATTTGAGTCGTCAGCATATGACAAACACTATTATATTAATGAAGAATTTTACCAGCTTGAATTTAAACAAACAGCATTACAAATTGTTTGAAGAAATATACATTCATCTCAAAGCATTTGTTTACAAATGAGTTTTTTAACGTAAAATCCAAACCACACCACTTTTGCTAGTTGTGTAGGCAGAAAAGCAGTTCAATGTTGGTACACGAAGATTGATTGTGCGCAGCCAGCGAGATCGGCCTATCCCATCTTTAGTCTATGGATCTAATGGAGGAATGGTATAGTGGCATTTGGGTTTGAGACTATACTTCTGGATGGAAATCTCAGACGTGCAGTTCAGGCCATAGACTAAATTTGAGGTAGACTGATCTCCTGGGCTGCACACAACCAAACTCCGTGTCCCAACATTGGATTGATCTTCTACCTATACATCTAGCAAAATTGGTGTGGATTGGGTTAGAGGTTAGAACACTGTTTAGTAAACAAGTGCTTTTAAGATGTTATTATACTTCTTCTAATTAGTTTGTAATGCTTTTTGATTACACTCAAACAGGTAAAAGTATTTAATCAATATAATAGTGCTTCTCATTTAAAAATTAAAATTTAAGAAAACATGTTCAACACTGTTTACCGTGTAACTTTGAAAGTTGCTGTTACAAAATGCAAACACCGGGTGATGCGAGCTTGCTTCGGCCTTTGATGAGGCGAGGAAAATGTCCCTGTCTCGACGCACCGCTGCTGCTACTCAGATGCGGGTAGCCCAGACTATGCACTTGATTGTTCCCAATACTGTGTGAATTGGCCTAACTCTGCGGTTATGATCTCAATGTTGGGCATCTCCATGACGACACGACACCCTTGGGTGGGACCATCACCTGACGATCCTGGCCATCCTCAGGTGGCTCACCCGGCTCATCCTTGGAGACATCATGAATGACCGCCGATGGCAGCAGATAGATGTCCAGTGAGTAGCGCCATTCTCCACAGCATGTCTCGCTGTGTACCCTGTAGACAACAAGGTGTCGGGTACTTCAGCAGTGGCCTCACGTGATGTTATTTCGGCACTTTCCTCACCACAATCGCAATTGGAATTGGTGGACGGAACAGCTGGTGTCTCGTCATGACCGATGCCGGGCTTCGCGATGATGGCGGCGGCAAGCCACAAGGCATCATAGTGGTAAATAGCGAGCCTTTACCTACTCAATTACATTTTGTAGCACGAGTCGCCTTGTTCTGCTACAATGGGGTGTGGGTCACTTAACTTTGTGGGAAAGCCGAGGCAAAACCCACGCTTCCCAGTTGACTAGGGGTGAGTGCAGACGTAAACAAACTGGACAGTCTGCAACAGCGGAGGAGGGCAGGTAGTGTCCAGTGCCTGCTTGTGGCACATTGGCATTGACACTCTCTTGCTTCCTCCAGTTCTCTTTTCCTCTCTTCCACCCTCATGCACGCATGCTCTATCATCCCACTTGAGAATGCACCATGGCGGGCAATGTCGTTGCGTTTGTAGCAGTTAAGCCAGCATTTTACCTGTTGCCTCGTTTGTGCGTGTTCTCAAAGTAAACAGGGTGACGGAGTTGTGTTCTTCCCATGATGAATGATCATTCATCATCCACAGGCGTAGTAGCATCTTGATGTCCTAATTACACCTTTCTGTATGATTAGCATGTGGGTACTGTGTGCCCAAGTGCCTACAAAACTTCAGACAAACACATCGTGTAAACACAACATGCCATTGTCACTTAACACTGTCTGTGGATAATCCAGAAGTTGAAAAACTCATTTTCCACTGATTTTCCTATCCCCGGAGACCATTAGCTGAAAATAGCACATGTCTCTATCCATCATAAATAAAGTCATTAACCACAATAATATACCACTTTCCAAAGGGTGTTCTGGGGTAGGGCCCCTAAGTGACCAATGCGACAGGCTAGAATGGTTCTTTGGCTCACAAAACTGTTGTTGTGTATGAAGGCTGCCGTTTCAATTAAGGCATGAAAGGGATGATTGTTTATCAAAATTGAAGTGTGAATAAAACTACTGTGTAAACTGTTGGTTTGTGCTACGAGTGCTAGTTGTGGGTCGGATCTGTGTTGTTTACATCGGTCCGGTGATAAATGGCATCCAGCTGCTCTACCCCACTCTCTCGTTTCCAAGATGTATATCACTCCACGATGCACTATCCGATGGGCCAGGTTTTGCAGGGTACCCTTTATCACAGTGTGCTCCTCCACAGCAACAATAAAGACTGGTGGGCTGCCAGTCATGGGCAGGTGTGGGTGGTTGAGCATAGCTGTTTACTGTACGACTGTTAGCTGGTGTTGTCGACACAGTAGGAGAGCCTGTTGTAATGCTCCTGGTACTGGACTTGGATACTATTTCACTAGACGTACAACCTCGATTTATCGGTTGTACTTTCTCGTGGCACGGTTGGTCACAGTCGTGTTTGTAGTGCATTGTGCTGGAATACTTGTGTCCAACAGCTTGGCAATTTGTATAAAATATTTGTTGGTAGAATGGATTACAAGCACAATTGTGGTTCGGCATTCCTGTCAGGCAGTACTAGCTACCACTTCCTGGATGCCTTTCAGTTCTAACTCTGGATTGTAGGTGCATACAAGGTTGATTTTCTTGGTTACAAAATTATAGAGGGATTTTTCTCCTTGGTCCTCTAAAATGATGCATCTTCTTGCTTGTAGATATGTAAATGTATTGGCAAAGCAGCAAGTAAACATACGACTGAACTCTGCCCACGTGATGCCATAGTTGTTGTCTCCCCTCCAACATGGCAACTGGCATTTAATCAGTTCCTGTCCTACACCTGCTGCTAGGCGGGACATGAACACATCACAGCACCTCTGGAGGTGCAACACATCAACTAATTGGAGTCCAAATTTAAATAAATTTTATATACCTTTAGGAAAACAGTATGTTTTCAGATGCTTGCATAGTCATTCATGCCTGCAACAACATTTTGAATATTAATATAATACTTTTACTAAAGAAAAGTGTATATCTGTAAAAAATAACAATTTTACAATCAAAGTGGCAGAAAACTTGTTTTATTATTGTTGGTTTTTGAATTTCGTTGCAAGCTTTCTTGTATGATAACAGATGGCAGCATGGTCTGTGACGCCAAATGCCGGATTCAGAACATCGCTCTATTGTGAAGATGTAAATAATTATCTTGGCTGGCGGCGAGTGTCGGACATGGCATTCCGCATCGCGATGCTCTATTATGAATACCACTTAAGGAAATCTTGGGCATACAACAGCGCAACCCACAACACAGTCATCATCTTGGCATTTATTAATATTTGTGTATATATCTCTAATATAGATGGTTTTCGATTATGTATATATCGCTACTACTGACGGCTACTGATACATTGTAATTGCTATCACGCATTCACATTTCAAGCAAACAATTTGTAATGATAGACACAATTAATATTTATTAAAAAAATATAATAAAATTAATGAAGCCCACAAAAACGATTAGAGCCAAGAGGATTTTGCACAGGCAGCAATACTTGAAAAGTAACATTTATTCCAACTTTCTGATCTCAGAATTTATTCATGGAATAAAATAAAAACTAAGCACTTTCAGGGCCTGGGAAATGAAAGATCTTTTTCAAATAATTAATTGTTATATATTATAACGTCTTCAATACACTTGCAAACTCTGGGTGGAATGACGTGAGGACAAAACTCCTGAGCAAGGAGAAAGAAAAACAAACACTTCTTAAACCCCTGGCAGATTGTCAAGTTTTCCATCAAGCTGCGTCCAATAAGTTTAGTAAAATAAATTTGGACAGTAATGTTTTGAACATAAAATCATTAAGGCTGCCATTTTATTTGAGAAATTTAATGACTTAAGTTTTCATCAAACTTTTGAATATTGGAATGGTTCTAAAATTTGTTATTTGACTTTCTAGGCAATCAAAATTGCCGTCAAAAGAATGAAGAATAAAGAACTATTACTCATTGCTGGACACGAAGTAAGTTTTGAAGATAATTAAATTACGTAGAAGCTGACTGGGTGTAAATGCTTTTTAAAGTGAATCGTATATCATACTACAACTTCAGAGGCATTTATTTAATTGTGAAGGAAACACATATTTTAATTATGATTTTAATATAGTAAAGAAATGAAACTAAATTACAATTATTACATTTCTTCCTGTAATGGACCACATGAAAAACAAAAGTTTTGTCTCACAATGAAAATAGTTTTTAAATAATACTTCAAATTTGATTCTCCCAATAAAAAAATCTTGACATTGTTACATATTTTCAAACACATTCAAGATTATTTGATCAAATTTGTTGGAAGGAAAATTTTGATGACTGTATATTGTTCTCAAATATAGTTGAAGTAATGCGCAGTATTGTAGTATCCGCCTTCGTGTCCTGTTCTTAATTTTGAGATTAATGTGTTGGGTGTGGAATTATTGTTTTTTTTTTTTTTTGTCTTGTTCCATCCGACGTCGAGTTTAGTGGAAATTGATTATGTCAGGGTTTTAGTAATTTTTTTCAATTTTTAATGTTTTTCGATTTTATCAGGTTTTGCTTATGGCTGCACGGATAGATGTTTACCAACAGATGTTGGCACAGAACATACAAGAAGTTTGAAGTTAGTCACGTGCAATCTTGCAGAATGCCACTGCCGATTGTGGGTTATTAAATGAAGTACAGGTTATGTTTAACATGTTCCTAATTTTTTTTTGGTAGTTATGACTGACCTGGCAGTGTTACGAGACGATGTGAAGCTTACGGTACGTGCACTTGTAAAATCTTATCCGACACCAATGACTCTAGATATGCTGGAGAAAGACTATGTAACTCAAGTTGGAAAAAAAATTCCTTTTTTGAAACTAGGTTATACATCCCTAATTGAATACCTTAGGTCTATACCTGAGGCGATAATTGTTGAAGACCATGATGATAGTATTAACTTGAAAGCAAGTAACATTGCATATGTGGGGCAGTTACTCATAAATAAATCATCGTCTAACGGCATTGTGTCCAACAGACTACCTCATGCCACTGTTTTTGTGTGGCATTATATCCAGCATTCTTTCTACAAACTTATTATGAACCGCAATACGGGGGTTACAGTATTGGAAATGGAAAAGTTTTGGAAAGGAGGAAAAACTTTACAAGAGAATGGAATACAGTGCACTGTTAGAGAATTCTTACAAGCAAGTGTCACACATTTGGCATATTTCAGAGAAGACCGCATTTACCCTGTGAACCTAAGAAATGTGACTGCGAAAGGTTCGGGATTTCCTGAGGAGGAGGATTTACCTGTGCTGAAACGGGCAGCACATGTTGACGACAGAACGAAAAAATTCATGAGGAATGTGTTGGCCAAGCATCCAGCTGGTATTCACTACAGCAGGTTTCCTGAAGTTTACAAACAAGCAACAGGTGTGCATTTTGAATGTAATTTTTGGGGATATCACTCTGTCTTGGAAATGGCGCTGCACATGCCAGAAATTTTTCATTGCATCCAGACCAGCTCTAGTGATTGGAACCTGCTCGATGCCCGTCAGCCTGTTCCACATGCTACAATGGAGCAGTCAGTAAATTTGAAGCTTAACGACGACAAAAACTCAAGTATGTCTCCAGCCTTGCAGCATGGTCTTGCGAATGGATATAGTGATCTGATCGAGAGGTGTAGTTGCGAGAAAAAAGTTGCTGTGGTACGTAGATTTTACGGTAATGCAGATTTCTTGAAAACTCTGAAGAGTTGTGCATTGAGTGGCGATGCACCCTGCGGCAAATATCACAAAATTCCACAGTTAAGAATTCCCCATCACATTTCACCAGGAGCTGCTGTTCAAATTCACGTATCCAAGGTTGTATCGCCGGAAAGGTTTTACTTTGTGCTGAAAGACGTGGCTGGGAAGGACGTGTTGGACCACTTACTGACAGTCATGTACGAGTTCTACTGTACGTCTCACAGGCAGTTTCAAGTGAACAGGGACGACGTTGCAGAGGGCCTGTTCTGTGTGGTACTGTACTGTGGGCGGTGCCTCCGTTCTCAGGTGTGCGGCGTACTGGACAGTGAGACAGTGGTGGTGCGGTTCGTGGATTATGGTGTCGTGGTGCCCGTTAACATTGACAATTTGTATTACTTCCATCCAGCGTTCGGCTTCTTCCCGCAGCAGGCCCTCGTGGGTCGCGTGGCACGGTTGCATCCTGTGGACGCTCAGCAGGGATGGTCGCAAGATGCCATTCAGTTCCTCTATAACATCTTGGTGAATTCATTGGTGACTGCAGTTGTGACTTGCGTCAACACAGAGGAGCATGTGATAACAGCAGAGCTCGTTGCAGAGACAGACGACCAAGAGTATATTCATGTTGAACAAAAGATGATAGCACTTGGCTATGCTCTGCGTGATAAAAACTCTTTGTGACTGTATGCAGTCTTATCCTTTTGGTAACTCTTTCACTCTGGCTTTCAGGTTTTTATAACATTAATTTATTTTATACTTGTTCAGGGTTGCTACATGTCTGGAAAACAGAGAAAAAGTCAGTCTATATATATATTATATATATATATATATATATATATATAAGAGAGAGAGAGAGAGAGACACACACACACACACCCCGTTATTAGGCTACCGCCCGGTGCCGAGCTCTCTCAACTCTCCTTCACCCAACCAACTCCTTTTCAACCCCCTTCCTGAATTTACCAACCCCTCTCACAGATACCAATTACTCCCTCAACACATTCCACTCCCTCTCACAAGCATGGACTGCCTACCCCGCTCCATTCTCCTCCACACCCTCTGAAGCTTCTCACTGTTGTTTCCTCTTCCTCTAAACACCCCCTTACTTAGCTTGCAGTGTAACCCTCCCCATCCTCCCTCTTCATTCACCAACCTGTACATCCTGACTAACCGTTCAACTTTCCTCCTGTCCTTCAATGAGCTCCACCCCATTTCTTTCATCATCACTGATGGCCCATAGTTCCCTTCTTCCTCATCATCCTGCCCTTGCCTTCTCCACCTACCCTTCACCCATCTTGCTGCCTTTCTCTGCAGCTTCTCCAGTTCTCGCACCTCCACCTCCACATACGGGTCCCATACTGCTGCAGCATATTCTAACATTGGCCGTACCATTGTGCCATACGCCTTCTCCTTCACCTCACAGCTGACTCCCTTCAGCACCCTTCCCAGCATACCCAGACCCCTTCTTCCCTTTACAACCACCCTCTCTACATGTTTTCTCCACCTGAGGTCTCCCTGCACCGCTGACAGAATCATGTAAAATTGTTTCAATGATTGTGTGGGTCAAATGCTTAGGCATTTTTCTTTGCAATATATGTAGTTAGCAATTTAGTACGATCAGAGAATTATTTTGGTGCAAAAAGGTGTCCTAATGCAAAGGCGCCAATCCTTACAGAAAAAAAAAAATTATAAAGGATCAGGGAATAAAGATTCTTGTGTGGAAATCAGGGAAATGTCAAGGGTATTTTTCAATGGAAAAAAGGTGGCAATCCTGTAAAAAAACACATTTATTTTACCGGTATGTAAAATTTTCCAAATAACATTCACTAGAAGCCAGCGGATTAAAATTTCCTATTCACAAGTTGACTGTAGTTTGAAGTTCATGTAAGTAAATTATTCAAAAACTCTCCATTGCTTCCACCAATGCACGTACACAGGACATTCTGAAATTTACTCCTTCAGTTGAGCAAACTTATTGAGCCACCAATTCTACCGGCCTGAAAATTCAATGAGTCTGCTGGATGTACACCAAAACATCAACTGATGCTAACGCTTCCTCTGGAAAAATAAAATTTGATGCCGTCGGGTGAGACACAAGACGAACGATGAAGCAAATACTTACTGGTAATTTGAGTGCCAGCGCGCTTCCCAATCACCGCACTATTGAGACTCAGGGTTCTCAGGGATGTTGTGGGTTCTGTGTGTCCGTCTCACCTGTGCGTACTTACAAACACGTGTGCAATACTAACCTTTTTACGAAACATCAATGGAAATATACACTTAAAATATATGTGGCTAGGACACTGTAACTACTGAATAAAAGAGTTAAGTTCACTGAAGACTTGCGTTTATTGTTATTATGCATACACATCAACGTGCCAATGAAATTATTATCTCGCTCATGACTAGCAAATTCAGCGTGGGTGCTCCCCAGCCCGCAATTACTCTAGCGCACGCCTAGATGGATGATCTCACAGAGGTGTGTGAAAGCACAGCCTTCACAAAGGAAGAGGGCAGACAGCCGCTAGGGTGGACTGAAGTTTTCCCTGAAGGCAGGAGACGGTGAATTTCAAATGAAACACCTAGTACATATTAACACATATGATTACTCAGCATCACTAACACAAACTCATCGGGGCTCGGCCTCCAGCATGTGGGTAGTGTGGTGACAGCCTATACACAGAGCCGGCTAGGACGGGAATAATTGCACCGTACACAAGTTACACAATTACATAGACCCTTGAATGATACATGAAACAAGATGGGACACGAGATGAATATTCACAATAAACACACACGTGTGAAAACAAGATTATGTGGCGTGAATGTCGCTGGATGAAGTTCGTAGAGGACCACGTGGTGCAGGTGAACTAGCAATATTTCTGCACGGAAACGCAAACTAAATTCAGACAAAATATTATTCTTGCTGAGAAAATTATTCTCTTTATTATTGCAGTGGTTACAGGTGTAACATGCCTGATGGTGGTAAAATCAAACATTAATGTGACCAAAGTGTAATTGTACAAAAAGCATCAATTTTTGTGAAAAATATATTGAATCCTGAATCAAATTGACATAGAACCCTGAAATAAATATTGCACATACAATGTTATATAAATAAGCTCTCAAACGCAATGAAGGTGTATACAAATACTTGGCATCTGTTGGCCATGTGGTAATACGTCATGTTGCAGTAAAAATATTCAAACACGAAAATTACCCTCAAATACGTACATAAAAATATAGCCCTTAAAATTGTATGTAGCAATAATGCAGAAGTTACAATGAAACGCCATAAGCATAGATGGATGGCGCCTGATTCAAAATGGGGGGGTCGCGTGGGTCGCGTGACCTCTCAGACATCTTTCTCCTCCTCCTCGAATAAGTTAAAACTGCCACAAGGGCGCAAGAAATTGATAAAGCGGAAGCATAATGCTGGGGAACATGTCTGGCAAAAATGTATGCAAGCAAAGGTTAACCGGTGAACTAAATTGACTATGGAAACCTAAATCAGTGAACAAAAGTTGTAGTGCGTACGTGACAGTGTCTTACTTCGCCAGCTCTTCTGGACAGATTGTCCAGAGACAAGTGTCGCACGGATCTACCATGGCCGCCTACGGGGTTCACATAAGTGGAAGTGCTATGCACGCCGAGTAAAATATTTAATTATTGAAAATAAAATGGCACAAATTAAATTAAATATTGTTTTACATTTCTATAAATTTCTTATGAATTTCAATATTATTTTAGTGTCTCTTTATGATGGTGTTCATGCCGGAATATTAAGTGTCCTTAATCTTGGTGGTGCGGGCACTTTGAATTTTATAACCAAACAATTTAAAAATAGTGCAAACACATTAAAACATTTTAAGTCATATTAAACACTGCAAATACAATAGAACACATTTTACACTGAAAATAACATTTATACGAAAGTTCAAAATTATTGGCCTCTTTGCGCACATGCAGGACACGTGCATGGTGAGCGCCATCATAGGCCGTCAGGTGAGCGCCATCATAGGCCGTCATGGGCTCTAGCGCTGCTGGCTGTTAGCCGGCATCAAAGTAAACTCGCCCTCTTCCCATAATTGTCAGACAATACAAACTATTATCACAGATAACACAGACAACCTCCGGCAAGTGATTCCTCGTTTTAAAAAATGTACTAACTATATGAACTATGATCCAAGTCTGTTCCGAAAGCATGTAACCATTCTAATGTGAAGTTGAAACAGATGTATTTTACTAATAATTCAACAAGAATGAGAGAGAGACCTAAATATGTTTACGGTTAAGAATAGCGCCTTTTCCGAAAAAAGAAATAAAAGAATTTACGTAAAGTGGTATAATTCCACACTACTAATTATACACAAAACATAAATTTATGAGGGGCATCAAGATATTATCAATACAAACCACAAAAACGATAGTGGGGGACGGCTATGAAGATCATGGAAATTGCAGGATAAAACATGTGAAAAATGTGTACGTAATCATTATATTTTATCACGGAAATATGTTAAATTGCAAAAAGACGTAACTGAACAATACCTAAATTCACATTATTACCAATCCACACACACACACCCTATTCTTGTTTTTATGGTAAACTCCAGGCTTTGCAGATGCAAGAGCGATTCACGCTCTGTGCCTGTATAAAACAGCGGGAACGCCTTGAATCACTGTTTTGGGTATTTACTCCCCTGCCGGCTCAGTGTCATGTTTGGTTACACTTGAACAGTGCTTGTTATTGCAAGGGGGCTACGCTTCAATATCATACATTATCACAGTAACATTTGGATGTGTGTATTGTGAATATAAGTATTGTTTGGTTAGGTAGTTTTGCAATTTAACATATTTTCATGATAATCATGATATAATCGTAATAGTTTCACGAAAACATGCATAATTGCAAAAATATCTAACCATACATACATAAATTGACAATATTACCAATACAAGTTACAAATATGATAGTGGGGAGGGCTATCAAATGGAAGGACATTGAGGGGTACAATTTTACTATAAAAACATATATATTTTCCACTGGTTTTACCCCAAATTTTCCCAGAAGATCATAGCCCTCCCCACTTTCATATTTGTAACTCGTGTAGATATTTTGGACAATTTAGGTATTGTTCGGGTAGGTCTTTTTGCAATTTAATGTATATTCGTGATTAAATATTATGATTGTGTACATATTTTTCACTCATTTTACCATGCAATTTCCCTGTTCTTCATAACCCTCCCCACTATCTTACAATTCAATTTAATTTTGTTATGAACTCGCAGACTATATCCCCATTTACATGATGTAACATTTCATTTGACTCAATATACACTTACATCACCGCACACACATAATTTTACATATTGTGTGCCTCTATTGGCACAGACACACACACATTTCCGCACAATTATTTAACACATTAAACAGAATGAAACACAATAAAACATGCACGTTTACATTAAAACCTCCGCACATTGCACCATCAGAACTTGCATGACAGACGCCACGATACACCTGTGACGTCAACAACTTTCGACACACATTTGTGTCCTGTCTCTCGTGCATTATTGATCACTGTCTGTTGTATTGTAACTTGGTGTTCTACAGCACCTGGTTATAAACACAGTCTATGAACGTATTTTTGTATGTTCTACTAGTAATACATTATGTAGTACACTCCCCTTGAGAACATAGGCCAGGTAAGCCTCGAGTAATTCACCAGAATTACATAATCATCCGACACTGTTTCATACTTTTATTGTATACCTGAATAGCCCTACTGCCGCAGCATAAATGTACCCTGTAAATTACATTTTATATATTAAAGATTCATTCCTAAAGGTATTCTCACATTTAATACACTATTGCGACCTGATATAAATAAATTTGACTTAAATTATATGTTTTATTGCATAAACACAAAATCTTGATAACCCTCCTCACTATCACATTTCATTAACGTACTTGTTTATAATGATGAAATGTGAATTTGTGTCTAATGGGTATTGTGGATATTGATCTCGTGAAGATGTCAATGTTTAAGAATGTAAAATTTTCCAATGAAAAGATAGTTTTGAAGTAAATGAAAATTATTTCAATCTAATAGTGTATGTTAAATGAAAGGTTATAACTAAAATGAAATTTTTTTTTCTTTTTTGACAACGAATAAAATGGTGAGGTATTGTTGTGTGTTTAGTTTTAAGAACTTAGAGATGAAATGTGGAAAGGTTGCTCCAGTGTGTATAATGTCCTTGGATCTTAGCAATAAGAGTAAGTTTTTGGGTGTGTCAGGTCTGAGTCCCTTTTTGATTACATTGACCTAGATATTAAGATGTTCAAAGTAAATTTGGCAGTGGTTTTCATAGTTTTAGGGGCAGGCCTGGATCACCTTATATATATTTTTTGGGTGCTGATCCAAACAAGGGATTAAATTAATATTGAGCAAACCTAGAAACATGGCATGTGTATTGGGTACCACACCTCAACTTTAGATGGAAAATAGAAACTTTAAAATAATTAAATCTATGTTGTTTCAACTAAACATAATAAAATTTGATAAACTATTTTCAAATAAAATATATAATTAAATATTGCGAACAATATTTTGAAATATGATGATCATAATTTTAGGGAATTTTGTGTAAACTATGTATTGAGTATTGAACCATTCAGCAACTAATGAATCGTGTACCTAAACCAAAACTGAACATGAATGTAACATTGTAATGACTTGGAAAGATATATATGATGTGCACTAAATGTTTGTAACTAATTCTTATTAATTTACTTTGTGGGATAAAGTAATGGAATGTATTTTACAGTGATGGAAACTTTGTATGTGAAGTATATGATCATGTAAACAAAAACTGAAAGTGACTGTACTATTGTATTTAATTGAAAAGATACATGTTATGTAGACTAAAATTTATGATTAATTTACTATGTAATGAGATGTATTTTATTGTGACTTGAACTTTGTATATGGATGTATAACCATGTAAACTGTTAAATTTTCGAGATGGAATTGCAGTCCAGCCTTGATACACGACATACATGTTCACAACAATTCGTCGCAACATGATCGTTTGTCAGCTGTCACTCGGACAGCCTGCAACGTGTGATCACGTGACTCACACCGACCAGCGCCCGCGACTTAACCTTCTTTTGTATTTCAAACATTTCAATTCAGATATCTATTATATTTATTTTCCATTGGTGCGATGAGTCAATCAGGCGCTAGGAGAGAAAAGTAACGATTCTCTCTCGTCTTAACTCTTGAAGAGAAAAGTTTTGTTTTATGAAGGCTGCCATCCTGTCTTTTTTTTTTTGTTTGTTCATCAGCTGTGAGTGTCAATAGTTTGTTTTGCCGAGACGACAATAAATCTCCAGTAAACATTTAACTTCTTTTATTTATTGGGAATTCTGGTATCAACACACTTCATTATTACATAGTCAAAGTCTCCAACTCATGCTGAGCTAGTTCGTTGGTGTTTACTGAGAACTACGAGAGAACAGGACAGTAACCTGTTACAATGTCCCAAATCATCATGTACAGAAAAGTGTGTACATAACAACATATCATAAAACTTGCTTGCAAAACACAGCAACAACATAAGACAATACTCGACCAATATGACAAAACAATATCCTTTGTGAAACTTGCATAAGAAAATTATGTTTAAGATTCTCATGTAGTTGTCAAGAACCATAGTGTGCAAGGGCTATAACAGAACATGCAAAACACACAGCGCACCAACAAATGAAACTAAATACAGACATTTAAAACCTTTTTGAATTATGACTAAAAAACATAAGCATTCAAACCAAAAAAGATCAAAAGAGAAGTAGAACATGGAAAATACAATGGTGTATTTACTGCAAATTACTGTTTTACTGTGTGAAAGTATGGGAATTACTCTACTCGATGAAAGTAGTGCAGAATTTGCTGCCAATAATAACAGTTCTGAAATAAAAGTAAGAATTGGAATGTGGTAAAAACTGTATTCGTGATGTTTCACAAACAAATTTAAGACTAAGTTTCACTTGCAAATTCAGAATTGTGAACAATGTCTACAGCTTGTTGAAGGCACAAGTTAAAACTCCCAAGTATTGACGTGCAAGATCCTTCTGACAATTAACAGCATTTGAAGGGGAGACTGGGGCACATTTGAACAATTTCTGCTCTTTGTGAAAAAAGTCCTGATTTTAATTATTACGATATATGTAATGATTATTGTTTTCAGTCATACCTTTAATAGCATGTTGTGGCATGCGAGGGGGGGGGGGGGGAGAGATTGTTTTTTCCTGCCAAAAGTTTAATTACTGTTTAAATGTGGCCCAGTACTGGGGCAGTTTTGAACTTGCTTGGGGCACATTTGAACGTGTGTAAAACAAATACAAAGCAATATTAAAATACAAATAAACAGTCAAATTGTTTTGTGCTAACTTTGAAACAATATCAGAAACTATTAGTTGACGCTGTTGGGTGAGACACGAAGACGAAAGAATACACTGTTTACTTACTGGTAGATGGGCACCAGCGGTGGTTCCTGCGCACCACACACTGAGACTCTGGGATCTCAGTGATGCTGTGTGGGTTCATCTCACCCGTGCGTACTTACAAAACACTGGTGAAGAGCTGGGTTCTGACGTTACAAGAATACATAAGTTTACACTGATAAGATTTAGTTTATTTTAAACAAGTTAAATGTCGTGCCAGAAATGAAGCTTTATGGTTAACTTGGACGTGACTAGCCAGTTCCGGTAGGTGATTCCCCCAGCAGGCTACTCAACTTACGCACTCCTAGATGGATGAGCCTCCACAGGGCAAGGCGTCTACAGCCACTAGGGTGGACTAGGGATTTTTCCTGGAGACAGGACACTGAGGGTGAATATGAAGAATACCACGTGCATTAGGAAAATTATTCTCTTCATGATGCGAGCATACAAAAGCTCTTAGCGAGCCTGATGGCGGGAAAATCCAAACATATGAATTGACCGCATGGTCATACACAAAAAGCATCAAAGATGAAAAATACAAGAATACTGAATAAAAACAATACATATAACCCTGAGATCAATTACGGCGCATATGATATTACAAGAATTAGCCCTCTAACACAGTGATGGCGCAGATACGGATTTGGTGGTAGCTAACCACTTGGCCGTGGGTGATGCGGCCATAACGCAACTAAACATGACAAAAACCCTGAAATAAGAACATACAAATATTACCCTCAATATCGCTTGTCGCAATTAAGCAGAAGTTACAATAAATAGCCCTCAACATGGGTGAATAGCGCCTAATACACAAGTTGCGCGGGCCGCGTGGCCTGTCCATCTCTCCTCATCTTATTTAATTTGAAAAAGCTGCAAGGGTGATAAATAATTATTTAAGTGGATAGCATTATGCTAGGGATGTCTGGCAAAACGTACACGAAACAAAGGTTAACCAGTATACTGCATGAAATTATATAAATCTAACTCAGTGAAAAAATATGAAGTGCGTACGTGACAGTGTCTTACCTCACCAGGTCTCCTAGGACGACAGTCCAGAGGCAGGGTTCGCGCGGACCTACCGTGGCTGCCTACGGGATTTACTCAAGCGGAAGTGCTATGCATGCAGAGTTAATTATTATCAAAATATGCACTTAAATGGCACACAAAGCAGTTTAATACTGAATTATAAAATCAATTTAAATCTGGAAATATTGTTGTTAATTAACTGTCTTTTGAAGGCATTCTCGCCTGAATCTCTGTCCTTTTCTTCGGCACAGTGCGTACTTTGAATTTGAAAAACCGACCTAGTACAATATTTAGGAAATGAACATATTACACTTTATAAAACATTTTTACCCTGAAAAGAAAAGACAAAACATACTGAAAACAACTATCCCGTTTTGGGAAAGTCCGTGCAGCGGTAATGCACCACGTGCTATTAAGGGTGGCTAGTGCCATCATGATCTGCCTGCCGCTGGCTCTTAGTCGGCATCAAATGACCCCTCCCTCGAAGGCCAAGATGGTGTGAGCAGCTTAACCCTGCCTGGGTCTGAACCGGGACCACCAATAGAGGACAAAGGAGGCATGGTCTCCGAGGTCTTCTTACTCTGCAGCATTTTTAGGGGGATGGGATGTTAGCTGCAACCATGTTGTTGGGGGCTAAATGGTGGCTCGCTTCTCTTCTTGTGATTGACGTGGCATGGTTTGTTTACATTGCACTTACTACTTACCTGTCGCACACGCCTTCCTACTGCTTTCCCCAAGCCCCTTGAAACTAGCCTGCTCTGTGATACTTTTTCCTCCATGTACAAAAAAACCCTCTTAATGGCATAGCACTTTCACTTATGGTGTGACGATTTACATGCACACTTTCGTTGCCATTATTCTACATACGTGTGTTTGCAAACCCCTTAAAAGTACTCTGCTTTGCCCTATTGATACGGGAAACCCCGAAATAGTGATTTACTATCATTTACACTTACATCTGTATTGATATCCCTACTGTCGCTCATCTCTCTCTTTGTTGTAGAGTATTCTGATGGTGCGAAGCCCCTGAATGACATAGCACTAAGCAGCGTGTTGTTTACATTTGAGTAGCACATAGCTACGGGGCCAGTGTTGTTTACATTCTGACACATGTTGTTCATTTCACCGTGCGTACTTTCTGGATTGCTGCGCCGCAATCTCTGTGGTACTGGGTTTATTGTCATCTCTTTGCCTCTCTTCCCTGACAGTGAGCGGACGATACCCAGATCGTCACGGCGTCATTTTGTCACTCATTGTGGTCCTAGTTTTATCAAGAAAGTGGAATCTCCCATTTTTTCCATCACTTTCACAGACCCAGTCCATCTGGGTGCCAGCTCTGCACAATGGTTTTTTAATCCTGCCGACAATGGGTTCTCCCTAACATACATGCCGGGCGTTAATTCAGGTGGCTGCTTCCTACACTCCGGTACCCACACGAGACAATACTTCTCCTGGTTTTCCCGTGCCTGCTCATGTATCTGTTGTTGGTATACTACAATTTCTTCGGGTGGTAGCTGCGTTTCCTCTGGTTTCTCCAGGCACACGTAATTCATGGCCTTGTACCATCTTGGGGGCGTCTTCCCAGTTGCCGCATTGACCCTGTTCCTTATACAAAACATTACTTCAGGAATGAGTTCTGTCCATCTCATATGGTCTGCCCCTAATCGGACTCACAACTGTATCTTTACATCCTGGTTCTGGTGTTCTGTTCCCAATGTGATACCGTACAGTATTCCCTCCATTTTCTCCCCACAAACTGTGTGCCGTTGTCAGTCAACAGGTATTCAGGATATCCCCACCTCGGGAAAAAACTCACTCTGCATGACGTGAGCTACTGTGTGTCCACGGACATTACTATAGGCCGTTCATGGTAAAGTGAGCACTTTTGAGGTCCTAGTTACTTTTTTCTTTCAGCCATCTCTTATCCTTTAACCACATTTATAAATAAATATTGCCTTGTAAGTAATAAACACAGTGTGTATATTCAATTGCACTGGGAATTTAACGTCTAAGGCTAACATAAATCACTTTTTTTTTTTCCATTATTCAAAAGTACTCACTTTACCATGAATAGCCTATAACAGGGAAAGCCTCTGTCCACCTCATGAACAAGTCCGTTACCACAACGGGAAAACATTTCCCACTCCTGGTGTGGGGGTACGGGCCCATTATATCCAGCACAACGGTTTTGAAAGGCTCAGTTGGTAGGCATGGTTGTTGTAGTACGTCTGCTCTGAACCCGGTTGTCCGTGTTCTAGACTGTTGTGTCTGTACTTCATGACTAGCTCACGTGTTTCTCTCGGTACTTATGTCCGCCATTTTCCGCAATTTCCAGGTGGTTGAACTTTTATTTCCCAGTCTATTACCCTCCAGTGTTCCGAATACCTATCTGCGCAGTGTTGCTGGCATTGTGCAGCATTCGGGAAATTCTCCTGTGCAATATGCACCTTTTTTAGGATGTCACGGACATTTAAAGATACAAGTTCGCTCGGACATTTGGCAATGATGTTTTGCAGGACGAGTGGTGTTGATCCCGTTACTGGGGTGGTATGGCAAGGTGGTAATGCCTCTTCCCACTCTGTATTGTCTGTTACCATTATCTGTTGGCAAGGGTTCCTCGACAGCGCATATGCTAGTTCGTTGGTTTCCCCCGCCATGTGTTCTATCTGGAAGTCAAATTCTTGCAACAAGACCCAGCGGGCAAGTTTATTTTTAACTTTGTGCATTCCCTCTAGCTAAACCAAACATCTGTTGTCAGATTTCAAAGTACGGCCTGTATTTTCGCAGTGCATGTACGATCGCCAAACACTCTTGCTCGTTCACGTGATATTTTCTCTCTGCGTTACCAAATTTTGCACTGTGGTAGTTGATTATGTGCTTCTGTCCCTGTTTGTCTGTTTGGCAGAGCACCGCTCCGATACCCTCCTGACTAGCGTCCGTTTGTACGGTAACTGGGAGTTTTGGGTTAAATGGGGCTAGTGGCTGACAGTTTAGATAAGCAAGTTTGATTTCCTGAAATGCCTGGTCTGCGTGAGGTGTCCATAAAAATTAACGCTTTAGTGCCAACAGTTCTGTTAGTGGTGTGGTAATGACAGAAAAATTAGGAATAAATTACTGCAACCAGTTGATTAAACAAAAAAATTCTTGCATTGGTTTTTGTGACCGGGGGGTGGGTTTCTCCTGTATGTGCTGTACATGTTGTTTCTCTGGTTCGTGTCCATCCCCTGAGACATAATGTCGTAGAAATTCCACTTTGCTCATGCCCAGTTTACACTTATCAGTTTTACACGTCAATTTGTTACGCTCCAATCTGTCGAACACAAGGCTTAAATGATGCAGGTGTTCCTCCCAGCTATGCGACCACATTAGTACATCATCAAGATACGCCATAGCAAAGTCTCCTATGTACCCATCTAAGATGTTGACCATGAGGTTTTAACCAAATGGCATGGAAACAAATAGAAATCTTCGCCCATCAGGTGTAGTTAAGGCAGTTTTCTTATTGTCTTGGGGCAGATAGGCACTTTTCCAATATCCAGACTTCAAATCTAAGGATGTAAATACTGCAGCTAGCCCTAGTGTTGACAAAGTGTCCTTGATATTGATTACAGGTGGTGGCATATTTAGTGTGATTTTATTCAATGGGCAAAAGTCTACACGAAACCTCCATTCACCGCCCTTTTCAGGAGCTAGTGTAATGCCTGAATTATAGAGACTTTGCATAGGTTCAATAACATTGTTACTCAACATTTCACATACCTGCTGGTTTATCGTTTATCACCTTTCTGAAGAAGATACCTGGATCTCGTGGCTTGGAGTACACTGGGTCCTCGTGCATCGTGATGATTGCGTGCTCGGTGATGTCCGTACGCTGCAGCTTCCCTCGGTGTGAAACACACCAGCGTACTGATCCAACAGATGTTGCAGCCTCCCCCGGTACTGTTCTGGCACCTTGTGCGAGAACTGCTCTAGCAGTAAGGCAGTTATTGCTGTTGGCGGCGTTGCTCCCACGGCGTACAGCATCCACCTCCCACGTATCCCCACGTGAAGACGGTCAAGATGTGGCTCGATGACAGCTTGGATGTCGATCAACCACAATAGCCCGAGAATCAGTTCTTCACCGGTAAACTACATGAAAACTATGGAAATCTAACTCAGTGTAAAAATATGAAGTGCATATGCGACAGCATCTTAACTCGCCAGCTCTCCTAGAACGACTGCCCAGAGGTTCACACAAGCGAAGTGCTATGCACGCCAAGCAAAAATATAAATATGTGAAAATAAATGGCACACACATTATTTTTAATACAAAATTATTAAAGCAATTTCAAACAGAAATATTATTATTAAAGAACTGTCTTTTGAAGAAGTTCACACCTGAATATCAGTGCAGCGCGCACTTTAAATTTCAAAAGCCATGGCTTAATATTAGGAAAAGAACATTTTTACACCCTATAACATATTTTTCTCCAAAAAAAGACATACATAATATACTTGCAACACATTTGGACCCTGAAAAAATTAAAATTTATAATGCTGAGAATTTCCCATTGGGAAAGTCTGTCGTCGTGGCGGGTTGTGTGCACGTGCTACCTATATGTCATTTGCGGTGAGTGCCGTCATGGCCTAACTGCTGCTGACTCTTAGCCGGCGTAAAGGTTATAGCCCTCATTTACCACCCACACTGAGTTTGCCTAGTGACCAACCCTTTCAGCGTATTTAATTTTGTGTCATTACACTTGGTGGCTTAAAATTCTTCAATGGTGTTAGAATAGTCAGGGAGAGCTGTTTTCATACAGACTATTCAGCCTAGTTCAGGATAGACACAGATCCACTTCACCTCACTTATCTAGAGTTACTTTCATTAAAATCTGGGATAGTTAGGAGGTAGTACAGGCCACCGTATTTATTCTTCCCAGAATAGATACGTATTCTGGCTTGCTTTGAGTATTCATTTCATTGGATAACTGTGCTAGTCTTACATAGACACCACGCCCGTCCGAGTAAAGCAGGAGACCGGGAACTTTACATCAACCAGTACGAACCATAGTGTAGGACTGTGGGCTCCTTTAACCAAGACGCACATATGTCAACACAAACCCATTAGACAGCCACCTGTACTGTACAGCAAGATAGAGTCTCCAGTACTCTTAAGACAATCCATAAGTTAGCCCAGCAAGTACTCCTATACTGAACTGTGCCCGTCTGGCCCCCTTTGGATCCGCACACAAGCAGTCTGAGGAAATCCAATATTCTGTATCCACCACGCTGAACTGTGCCAGACTAAGCAGCACCAGGTATGCCTCTTGCTTGTTCGGCTTCAGCCTTGGCTTTACATATAGCTGGGGAAGTTTGTCACCTGTTTCCCTCTTTCGAGGCCAGTATTTGTTCCTTCCCGTGTGCCCTACACTCGGAGGAGCGGTGCTCAGCGGCAAGTCAGATAGGCAGCTTATGCCTCCAAAGCCAACCAGAGTTGCAAATCACCTCCAACTGCACTCTGCAGCTTAATCCCAGCTGGAGAAGCCTCCCCTACCAGACCCCTCCAAGGCAAACGGGTACCAACACCCGATCGTCGCAGCCATCTGCAGGGGCAAGGACATCTCCTTTGGCATCGCAAACCCGTCTGGGCCCCGAGCAGCTTCATCAGCCGCAACACCACCATCACACCAGGTCACAACTGAGTCAGCAGCCGCCTTCCAACCATGTAAACCTGTGGTAGTGTGCCTGCCAATCCGCTGGACCATGACACCAGCACTGGACACAGGCCCACCAGTACTAGTGCCAGACGTTAGATACCCCCGTCCATGACATCACCCTAAGCAAAGGACATCATGTATCAGCATATATTGATGCCTTAGCCTCGAGCTCGGACAGGTATTGGCAATGACATCCCCCCCCCCCCCCCAGGACCACGGAGCCGGAGCCACTATTATGTGGTTACTTGGTAAGTTTGGAGATGGTGAGATGGCCTGGCTTTGCTGGAATCCCAACCACTTTTCAGTTGGCTTTGAGTGGGGCTGGCCAAATTACTTGAAGTGCGACTGTCTAAATAGGTGCAAGTGTGCCTATGCATAAATAATTCAGCAATGTTTTTAAAATCAAAAAACCTTATTTTTGAATTTTTTCCTCCACCTCCACCAATATTATTTCAGAACACACATTGACGGGGCCACAGTGGCTGAGAGATTAGCATGCTAGCTTCCCATGAAGGTGAACCGGGTTCATTCCCCGGTCAGATCACAGGATTTCCGCAAGTGGGAATCGTGCCGGACAATGCAGTTGGTCGGCAGGTTTTCTCAGAGATCTCCCATTTCCCCCGCTCCTTCATTCCTGCACTGCTCCATATTGACTTCAATCACCCTCATTGGCTCTCAATACCTCACTGTTAAGAGCCACCCAAATCACTTCACCCATTTCACACATTGACCCTAATATTTATCCCACCATAAAACCTGTTGCTCCAATTATTTTATTTTTACCACTTTACATTAAATTTTGTAATTTGGAAGAATAATTTGTCAATTATGCAAGTCCAAATTACTGAAAAAATGTTTTTTTGTCACCTAATTTCCTTAGACTCCAACAAAAACATTAAATATTTTCAGGTGGGCACTGTGCATATTTCTTGACATTCCTCACGGGCATGCCTAAACGTGTGCCAATTGTAACACATAATACCTTGTATATGGAGTAGTTTGGTGAAAACTCACTGCTTAAGGGAGCATTATTGTTATGTACTCTTTAATGGTACTGTCTGATCCTGATGCTTCGTAGTGGTTCAAGTTGTTGGTACATACATAGAAATAATAATAATACCCTTTTGTATGAAAATAAAGCCTGGAATTTTCAATTTTGCACATGCAGCCATATTAGTTATTAAATGACTGTAGCCCACTTGTAGGCGTTTTCTTACGGTATTTTTTTTTGTGCATTCTTAACACTAAAGGTTTTGCTTGACAGCACAAAATAACTTTTTCTGTAATTCTCTTTACCAGGCCACTCTCCTAATGAAGGATTTCTTTCTTTCCCAGAACAGGTTACCATTCCCAACACTCATACAAGATCTAGGCGAGGCTCACATCTGGGGTATGTCATGTGGTTGGATAGGTCATTGACATTCTTCTGAGGTGGAGCTCCTCTCTGCAGTCTCTCAAATGAATGGAGCTGTTCTTCTGAACTGACTGCGAGAGCAAGTCGAGCCATCCGAGAGGAGAGTTTGGGGTACGTATAATGTCCCACACATTTCCTGAAATCCTCTGAGGAAAAACTGTACAAGCCTGACCTTCAGGATATACTGAGTGTGTGTGGTAAAGAACAGCACAGCTACAATGGACTCTCCAGATTGCCAAATTAAAAAAAGAAAAATAATTTGATACGCCTGCACAGTCCTGGAGCGTGTAGGCAACCTGAGCACATATTCCCTCGCATCAGTCCAGTTCACTCGATGCTGCATGTAGAAACATGTCTCTTAATGTTCTTGAAGAATTGATCACACTGGACCATACCATTAGCTGGTGAGAGGTAAAGATTACCATGGTAGAACCAAGAAAAGAAGCTGGCTATGTGTGTTTAACTAAGATATTGAAGTTGTTTGTGCCAAATTCCACAAGAAAGTTGTAAAAATAATAAACAATATTATTGTCAACTTGTAATACAGGAGGAAAAGAGTCAACAAATGAAGCAGTAGTTGTGCAATAAGGTCTTCATAATTCTGAAGCTACTATGATACATTACAAATATATTTCTCTTCACAACAACTTTCTAACAATAGAACCCACAATTAGACTCATTAAAATTTGCATAAATAAAGAAAATGGAGAAACTGACAATTGTTACAATACTGTGCCTCATGAACATATTGGCATGACGACAACAAAGGGGGATAAGTATATACACCTAGTTTCGGAAAACACTTTATTTTCGAACAGCAAGTAAAATAAAACATGTTACAATTAAATTTGTTTTACAAAATTTTAGTGCATTTTTAAAAATGGTCATTCACTGAAAGTACACTTAATAAAAAATACTACTTTTGGTAGCATGTTAATAATTTTTTAAACAAAACAAACAGTTACATGGTTTACAAACACACAGCCAAAAAGTGAGTATTACGTAAGGTATGCAAGCAATGAGGACAATTTGTCAGTCATCCATGGGAGATGTAGGAAGTATTGCAGGTTGTGTGGGTCAAGTTACCTGCTGCACCTTGCACATTCTGATCCATGCATATGCTCAGGTCAACCTGGTTCACATCCTTTGTTGGAGGTTCCCGCTGGTTGGAGTCCCTCACATACATTGTATTTCGCACGGGCTTCTTGTTTCTCACCTGAGAGTGGACACACGAGTTGGAAGCAACCTCGCATGGTAACGGCTCCATTACAGCCAACTGCAAACAACAATTTAATCTGCAGTTTGTTGTCATTACAGTTACTTACATAATATAGAGTAAAGTATTTATTTTCGAATATTATATGCATTAACTTTTTACCAATTTGTAATGTGTATACAAGCGACACAAAAATGGGACAAGGCCTCAAACAATATGCTCAAGGGGCTATATTCTGCAACTCCATTTTGAATAGCAGTTTGTGTGTGTAATGTAACAATTCTTTTTTAGCATGTAAAATAAGTGATAATAATTTCCTCTTTATATTTACTATTCTCACATAATAAGGTGTCACTATACTTTGCAACAAAGTATAGAAAACAAATATACGTATATATTTACTACACTTTTTACAATTTCATTAAAAAGCATTTTGGAAAATAACTCAGTCGTTTTTCAAAATTAGACACTTGTAACATACCACTGGAGTTCTGGAATAAGCCATTTCACTGACTATACTGATGTGAACTTAAGGTTGAAATTATGACTGATAAAGATTATCGAAACAGTTTAAATCATATAAACTTGCCAAACATCAAATAATTATGACATTCTCTTAAAAATTGGTTGAACTGTATGATAGTTAACCAAATAAACCTAAAATATTTGTATGGCTACCATTTTAAAAATAAGTGCATCATCAGTTTGAACTGCATATATAGACATGGCGTACCATAGTATTACTTACATGTTAAGTTTGGCGAGAAATGGTTGAATAGTTTTTGAGACATAACATCAAACCGTAATTTTTTCAGGTAGTGCTACCTTCAGAAATGGTGGACCAACAACAGTATCAATCTCTGAGTTTAATGCTTACACGATGCTCTATCAAAATACAAAATTTGGTTTAAATTGTTTGAATGGTTCCAGAGATATGACATAACTCTGAATACTTTAATAGCTACTATTTCGAAAGTAAGTGCCCTGTACAGTTGAAAATTATAAAATACTGTTATCCTTACTAAGCACCATATGTGTATCAAGTTTGGTGAAATTCCGTCCACATGTTCAAAAATTGAAAGGAGGGGACACACACACTGACACCATCGGGTGAGACACAGGATGAATGATGACACAAATACTTACTCCAACCAGCGGTGCTTCCGAATCGCTGCACTATTGAGACTCAGGGTTCTCAGGGACGTTGTGGGTTCTGTGTGTCCTTCTCACCCGTGGATACTTACAAACATTATGGCAAATACTAAACTTTTAATAAACAGCACTGAAATAAACAATAGATAAAACATATGTGGCTAGGACACTGTCACTACTGAATAAAAGAATTGAGTTCACTGTAGACTTGTTTTTATTGATATTGTTCATACACATCAACGTGCCAATGAAATGATTATCTCGGCCATGACTAGCCAATTCTGCTTCGGTGCTCCCCAGCTCGTAATTAATATAGCGTGTGCCTAAATGGATGATCTCACAGAGGTGCACGAAAGCGCAGCCTTCACAAGGGAAGAGGGCCGACAGCCACCAGGGTGGACTGATGGTTTTTCCATGAAGACAGGACACGGTGAATTACAAATGAAAACCCTTAATACACATTAACACGCGTGATTACTCAGAATCACTAACGCAAACTCGCCGAGGCTCGCCCTCCAGCACGTGGTTAGTGTGGTGACGGCCTATACACAGAGCCGGCTAGGACGGGAATAATTGCACCGTGCACTAGTTATACAATTACATAGACCCTTGAATGATACATGAAATAAGATGGGATACGAGATGTATATTCACAATAAACACACACGCGTGTGAAAACAAGCTTAGGTGGCGCGGATGCTGCTAGATGAAGTTTGTAGCAGACCACGTGGTGCAGATAAAAGTGAAATATTTCTGCATGTAAACGGTAAACTAAATTCAGATAAAATATTATTCATGTTGAGCAAGTGGTTCTCTTTACGGTTAGTCTTGTTACAGGCTTGTAACATGAATGATGGCGGTGACATCAAACGTTACTGTGACCACGTGGTCAAGTACAAAAGTATCAATTTACGTGAAAAATACATAGAACCCTGAAATAAATGACTGCGCATACGATGTTATACAAATAAGCTCTTAAAACGCGATGTTGGTGTATACAACGACTTGGCTTCAGTCGGCCACGTGGTTATACGTAATGTTGCCGTAAAATATTCAAACACGAAAATTACCCTCAAATACATACATTAAAATAAAGCTCTTAAAATTACATGTAGCAATTATGCAAAAGTTACACTGAAATGCCATAAACATAGGCAGATGGCATCTGATACAAAATGCGTGGGTCGCGTGACCTCTCCGACATCTTTCTCCTCCTTCTCGATTAAGTTAAAAATGCCGCAAGGGCGTAAAAAATTAGCAAAGTGAAAGCATAATGCTGGGGAAAATGTCTGGCAAAAACGTACGCAAGCAAAGATTAACTGGTAAACTATATTGACTATGGAAACCTAAATCACTGAACAAAATTTGTAGTATGCACATGACAGTATCTTACCTCGCCAGTTCTCCTCGAGAGACTGTCCAGATGCGTAGCACGGACCTATCATGGCCGCCTACGGGGTTCACATAAGCGGAAGTGCTATACACGCCGAGTGAAATATTTTATATTGAAAATGAAAAGGCACAAATTAAATTAGATATTGTTTTACATTTCTATAACTTTCTTATGAATTTCAATATTATTTTAATGTCTCTTTGTGCTAGTGTTCATGACGGAATATTAAATGTTCTTAATCTCGGTGTCACTGGCACTTTGAATATTCATAACCAAACAATATAAATTAGTACAAACACTTTAAAACATTTTAAGACATATCAAACACTGTAAAAACAATATAACACATTTTACAGTGAAATTAACATTTATAGGAAAGTTCAAAATTATCTGCCTCCTTGCGCACGTGCGATACACGTGACACGTGTGCGCCGTCATAGGCTCTAGCGCCGCTGGCTGTTAGCCGGCATCAAAGGTAGGACAAAATCACATGACATGGATTATACTGAAACTTCCCTAACTTCCCCTGACCATAATCACGTTTCCCTGACTTTCCAGGTCATTGATAACCCTGTAGTAGGATAGCGGACAGAGATAAAGAAGAGGTAGGACCCATGTTAACCAAATTCTGTATCATTTGTGGCAAACGTAACCATGTTGCGAAAGACTGTTTCCATAAAGAGTCTGTATTCTCCGTGACCATGTTGGAAAGCCCTAGTCCTAGTGCAGTGAATAGTCCTGGTCCTAGTAAGGCAAACACTACACCTTGGTCATAGTAAGGCAAACACTACACCTTGGTCATAGTAAGGCAAACATTACACCTTGGTCATAGTAAGGCAAACATTACACCTTGGTCATAGTAAGGCAAACACTACATCTTGATCATAGTAAGGCAAACACTACACCTTGGTCATAGTAAGGCAAACACTACACCTTGGTCATAGTAAGGCAAACATTACACCTTGGTCATAGTAAGGCAAACATTACACCTTGGTCATAGTAAGGCAAACACTACACCTTGATCATAGTAAGGCAAACACTACACCTTGATCATAGTAAGGCAAACACTACACCTTGATCATAGTAAGGCAAACACTACACCTTGATCATAGTAAGGCAAACACTACACCTTGGTCATAGTAAGGCAAACACTACACCTTGGTCATAGTAAGGCAAACACTACACCTTGGTCATAGTAAGGCAAACACTACACCTTGGTCATAGTAAGGCAAACACTACACCTTGGTCATAGTAAGGCAAACACTACACCTTGGTCATAGTAAGGCAAACACTACACCTTGGATCATAGTAAGGCAAACACTACACCTTGATCATAGTAAGGCAAACACTACACCTTGGTCATAGTAAGGCAAACACTACACCTTGATCATAGTAAGGCAAACACTACACCTTGGATCATAGTAAGGCAAACACTACACCTTGGTCATAGTAAGGCAAACACTACACCTTGGTCATAGTAAGGCAAACACTACATCCTTGGTCATAGTAAGGCAAACATTACACCCTTGTCATAGTAAGGCAACATTACACCTTGGTCATAGTAAGGCAAACATTACACCTTGATCATAGTAAGGCAAACACTACACCTTGATCATAGTAAGGCAAACACTACACCTTGGTCATAGTAAGGCAAACACTACACCTTGGTCATAGTAAGGCAAACACTACACCTTGGTCATAGTAAGGCAAACATTACACCTTGGTCATAGTAAGGCAAACACTACACCTTGATCATAGTAAGGCAAACACTACACCTTGATCATAGTAAGGCAAACACTACACCTTGGTCATAGTAAGGCAAACACTACACCTTGGTCATAGTAAGGCAAACACTACACCTTGGTCATAGTAAGGCAAACACTACATCTTGGTCATAGTAAGGCAAACTGGGAAAATAGGTTCCGTGACTATTCCTGTTACCTTTGTAACAGAAGGGGCACATTAAGACTAATTGTCCTATGAAGGGGAAAGTCATGGGAGACCATTCTATAAATGTCATGGAGTTTGAGCGTAAGTTCGAGTTGTATATCCCAGTGATTACTGCAGATCAGGTTAGGTTGCTTCATTGCTTGATTCTGGTGCCACCTGTTCACTAATTAGCCATGATTTGTGTAATTATTTGCTTTAAAATATCCCAAAGGGATTAATAACTGTATTCAAAAGCGAAGAAATAGGCTTTTATCTTGCAAATTGTGGGGTAATTAGTTCGCAAGGTATTACGTTTTTCAAAATCAAAATAGAATAATTTTCATGGAAATTCCAATTCAGAATCTTGCCTGGTCTGAATTATGACCTATTACCTGGGGTTGATTTCTTGGGAAAAACCCAAGCAAGAATCAATGTGTTCAAAAAATAATTGAATTTTGCATTTTGTAAATTTCAGCCTGTGAGTATTACTGCCCAAAGTTTTGCGTTTCATTCAGTTCAGGTGCAGTCTCAAGTTTGTGATAAAGATATGTTATTGTCAGAGTTGCAAACAGAATTTTCTGATGTAACAGAAAGTTAGGACATTATAGTAAGAAACCTGTTTATACTTCTCTACTTCTCTTTATTCCACTTCTTTATTCACTTACAACATACAATACAACTCCGTTACATGCTATCCGCCATGTTGCCACCATCTTACTGCCGGCCGCCGGTGGTGCCCCCAGTGGCAGGCCTACCAACTCCCACTACATTACCTGCTCATATCAATCCACTACAATCCTTCCCCCTACAATTTCACTCAACTACGTGTGAGGTACAATTCAGTTCTTTCAATTACAAATTTAGTCTTTGTGGTTTGTGAATTGTCCGTCTATGGTCACGTTCATCAGTTGTCGTCCTCTCCAAGAAGGGTGACCGTGACGAACCACCATCGTTTGGAAATCCCTAGAAACCTCCGACTGTCTGTGAGCCTTCAGGACCCATTGGTGTGAGGGCTTCTTCCACCGCCAATTGATCCCCTGGAGGTGGCGAGCACACCCCTGGCTCACCTGACCCCAAAGGCTGCTGATGTTCTACTGAACTCGCTGCCAGTTGCCTGGGTGCTGCAGCATTGCTCCACGCCCACCTCCTCGACGTGACTGGTGACATTCCGCTTGCCCCACCATCAGAACTATTGCCATCATGTGTGTCAGCAGCCCCATCTGGCCACAGAATGTGGTGGATGCTGTTCCTTGATGTGGTCAGCATGACAGAAACGTATCCAGTCCTGGGTGTACACCTGATAGGTAACTGCACTTACCTTGTCTTTGACGTGACCCGGAACCCAGTTAAACTTTTCACCATACGCTCCCAAACATGGTCCCATTTTGCAAACTGCCTAAGTGGTGCACATGTTGAGAAACTCTCCAGTGGCTTTTCCATCTGCTTGGTCTGCTTCTTAAAGTTCAATGACGGTTTCAAAACTGTTAGTCGCGTATGAGGCTTCCGCCCAAGGAACAGCTGCATGGGTGTTGCACATGTTGTGGAAGAAGGAATGTTCCTGTGTAAGAATAAATAGTTATCGACCCTATGCTGCATGGATGTGGTGGTGGTTGTGGATCCTTGACTCTGTCCTGCAACCCATTTCAGCAATCCTTTTTTAACATCTTGGACCACTCTTTCTGCCATTCCATTGGACTGGGGGTGGTAAGGAGGAGTCAACACATGTCAGATTCTACTACGCATCGTGAATGCGAGTAAGTCTTCTGAAGAAAATTGTGGCCCATTATCCGAAACAATCAACTCTGGAAGCCTGTAGGGACTGAATAATGTTCTAAGTTTCGCTATCATCACCTCTGCCGTAGTTGAATGTGTGACAAACACCTCTACTCATTTCGAATGAGCGTCCACTACATGACTTCTAGCTAACATCTTCATGCGACTAGAACCTGTGTGTTCTTCATGAAGTAGTGCTAAAACTACATTCCATAGTGTTAGCTAACATCTTCATGCGACTAGAACCTGTGTGTTCTTCATGAAGTAGTGCTAAAACTACATTCCATAGTGTTTCCAGAATCACCACTCTACTTCCTATAAGGATGCAGTCTTCTTCCAGAGTGAGCTCATTCTTCCTGGAAAGGTACACAGTCAACGATTTGTCATCGCTCTGGTCTGGCCATCCACAACGGATGAAGTCTTTCACTCTGGCCAAAACTGGATCTTTATTTGTCGCTCTGCGAATATCTGCAGGCAACAAGGGTGTCTCCAATACGGGTGCAAAATATTTTATCGTCACTGTGAACACCCGCACTGGAGAGTATTTATAGTCGTCTGTTTCCATCGGTTCATCGTCTGCAACAGGTAACCGTGATAGTGCATCTGAATGCGGAATTCCGGCTTGTATCTAATTTCGTAGTCATATGATGCCAACACTACTGCCCAGCGTTGCAATCGTGCTGCCGTCAAGGTTGGTACTGCTGTCTTCTCCCCAACAATGGCAGTGAGAGATTTGTGGTCAGTTTCCAAGATGAACTTGCGGCCATAGATGTAATTGTGAAATTTTTTGATACCGTGTATAATGGCCAAGGCCTCTCTATCCAATTGCAAATAGTTTCGCTCTGCCGCAGACAGTGTTTTGGATATAAACCCAATAGGCATTTCCCTTCTGTCTTCAATGTGCGACAAAACAGCACCAACACCTTTTGGGGAAGCGTCGCATGTCAACACTAAGGTTTGTTAGGATCGTAATGCACTAGCAAGCTGGACTGCAAAAGCCAACCCTTGCTTTCCTGAAACAGTCGCTGCAAGTCAGACGTCCACTCCCATGGCACACTTTGCTTCAGTAACTCATAGAACGAACACAGCCGGCTAGCTAATGCTGGCAAGAACTTACCATAATAATTTAGCAACCCACAATAAGCACAAAGTTCTTCTTTGTTAGTGGGTTCAGGAGCCTCTTCAATTGCCTGGAGCAATTTGTTTGATAGCTTAATGCCACTGCCATCAATAACGTGCCCAAGATATGTTACTTGCGGAAGCAATAACTTGCATTTTGCAATATTGACCCAAACACCATGCTGCGCGAACCGAGCCAACACCCCATCAAACCTTTCCGTCGCTAACTCCAACGTTGGGCCTGTCACTAGAACTCCATTGTGACATTTACCACTCCCTGAAGACCACTCAATAACTGTTCAATCACCGACTGGAAGATAGCAGGAGCGGAGGATAATCCAAACTGTAGTCGTTTGAACCAGAACAGTCCCTTGTAGGTGTTAACCATTAACAGAGGTTGAGACTCATCGGCTACCTCTAACTGCTGGTATGCTGCTGATAGGTCTAAAACCGAAGATGTCCTCTGGCCGAGGTAGTGGATAATATTCCTTTTCAAGTACAGGGTTCAAGGTTACTTTGAAATCTGTACATAACCTCAAGCCACTGTTTGCCTTCATCATCCACACCAGCGGTGTGGCCCAGTCACTTTTGGTCACTGGATAAAATATCCCCTGTGATACCAACATCTCCAACTCTTGTTCCACTAGTGTTTTCAAGACATAAAGAACCGTTCTAGCCTTGCAAAACTTAGACACAGCATTGGGTTATAAGTGTAGTGTTGCAGTGTAACCTGTGATGGTACCAATCCCTTTTTGGAAAAGTTCTGGATGCCTTCGTTTCAGGCTCTCCACTTCTTCCACTACTTGCTTGGGCCCACTAACCTCTACTTAAAAAACATTGAATGCCAATCCAACTTAAGCTGCTTTAACCAACTGCGCCCTATCAACGCTGGCATATTCTGACTCATCTGTTTAACCACTAATAGCAGTAAGTTCAAAGATTGGTTATTATGTGTCACTTTGGCCACTAATTGCCCCAGAACAGGTAAACACTGACCACCATACGTAGTCAATTTATCAGAGACTGGCTTGTACTCTAAATGTTGCAGCTGTTGTAGATAGACTTCCTCTGGCAGCACACTGACTGCTGCCCCTGTATCCACTTCCATTACAATGGGTTGACCCTCAATATCCACATGTAACCGATAGCTGCTTGCTTCAGTGTGTAGATTGAGTAAGAAGGGTACTCACCCATGTCCATTTCTGCCACTGCCTCGACCCTATCACCAGGCTGAACATTTGATTTAGCCCCTACCTGGTACACTTTCCGTCGCGTAGGCATTGCTCGATCCTTGTTGGCTGGTTCCGTGTTCTTTGCTTTACTCATGCACTATCTTGCTAAGTGACCCCAGCACGAACAACTAAAACACATTACGTTCTTGAAGGGGCACACATCTGCCAAATGCGAAGTTTGGCCACAACGAAAACATTTTGTATGTTTATCACCACTTCTACTTCCAGGTAAGTTTGGCGACTTACCCGTTACTTTGTGTCCAAATTCCCATGCATTCTTCTGGAAATTAGCTTGTTCAAGACGAATGGCTAATTCATAGGATTCTGCAAAGGACAAGTCTTCTGATAACAGCCGCTGAAACACTCGCTCGTCTGCTATATCCACCACGAGCTTGTCCCGCAATGCTTCGTTCAAAAACGTGCCAAACTGGCATGATGTTGCAAGATGTTTGATGGCTACCACAAACTCAGCTATCATCTCTGTATTCTTCTGCACTCTGCTGTAAAACGCATATCGTTCAGCGACTACGATCTTTCTCGGCATATAATGTTTGACCAACACCTTAATTAACTCTTCATACGGCTTTTCATCTACCAGATCTGGCGACACTAAATCGCTTAGCACCGCTAGCACTATAACAGTGATTAGCTCGGGAACTTTATTTTCATCTTTAATTTGGTTCGCCTTAAAATAGTGTTTCTGTCGCATCACATATGATGCAACATTTTCTTCTTGTGCAAGAACTCTCCAACCCTACAGATTGCCGCCATGCTAGAAAACAACACATCCAATACACTTTCACTATTTACTTCCACTAAACAGCAATCCCATCCTCGTCGCACATGTTATATACTTCTCTTTATTCCACTTCTCTATTCACTTACAACATACAATACAACCCCATTACATGCTAACCACCATGTTGCCACCATCTTACTGCCGTCGCCGATGGCGCCCCCAGTGACAGGCCTACCAACACCCACTACATTACCTGCTCGTACCAATCCACTACAAAACCTATAGTTTTAAAGTTGAAAGATCAGGATCCGGTGTCTTCTGCACCTTTTCGTGAGACTAGGGCTGAGAGAGAGTATCTGCAAGCTTAGCATGCATTAGGGGAGAATATGGTAGTGTGTTACTATTAGTGGGGTAGGATTGTTCCACAGATCAGCATTTTGCAATGCTACAAACATGGTGCTAAATAGAAGCCAGGATCACACTACGGATTCCAATTACCTCTAGCATCTACCCAGTCGCGACACAGTATTAGTGGATATAAATAGAGTTGTTCCGATACAGATACCAAGTATCGGTATCAGCCAATGGTTCACTTTTTAAAATGTATCTGTATAGGGTATGGTATCGAGCCGATACATTAGTATCAGTTGTAGATAATGAAATCAGGTTATTACTTTCTTTAGACCCAAAAATTACCATATTCCTGCATGTATACGCCACACATAAAAAATAAAAGAAATAAGAACAAATAAATTGCATCCAACAACAATTTTTTGTGGTCCCGGCGAAATCTCTATGTAAATAATGTTAACATAAACCACATGTATCGTTTATCGCATGGTGCGTCAATCGAAGTATATTTTGGGTCCTTTCATCTATTATTTCTCACAACTATAGTTTTTAAGTTGGTTGTTTATGCAAATGCCTAGTAACTGGATGTGAAATACGTCACGCGTGTGGCCATTTATGACAGCTCTGCACCGCTTTGTCTAGTGTTTTGTCTTCCCAACACGTTTGTCGACAGTGTGGCATGGTACGGCGTGCGGGACTGGCTTGCTACTTCTACTTGCACGACTCCGAGAGGGGAAGCAGTTACCAATAGCAACAAGCTTGGCGACTCAGCATCCTATCTCTCACCCTTCTGTGTCTCTCTCTCAGCCACGCACCTTCCTTCCTTGTCTCACATGCCAACAAGAGGGGAAGCTGGCGTCTAGTAAAAGAAACAAGCAAGTCTCTCGGCCACGCCCGCTTGCCTTCACACACCAGCCTAGAGATAATACAGCGTGCCTGGCAAATGTAGAAATTTTATCAAGATTATTCATCGCTCAAAATAGTTGAGCCTATCATCACTTGTATTTCAGAGCAAATGGTTTCGCCTGAAAATGTTACATAAAACATTTTAACGAGGAATTATTGTTTCCAAAGATGTTTTCGTTTGTGATTAAAGGTCTTTATTCCTGTAAGGTTCATTGTAACTGGCGTAAAATTAACATGGTTTTAAAACTTAATATTTATTTAACTCACGGGGCAGCATCTTTGCGAATAAAATTATATGCCCAAAAGCACATACTTGACCCCTTGTCACCAAAAATTGTTTGAACATTGAGTAAATTGTATTATAAGTGTAAAGTTCATTTCCAGTAACTTCTTGCGGGGAAATTGGAAGATTTATACTAATTTATTTCAACAGAGACGCATCTTTTGAATAAACTGATAAAATGTAAGGGCCTATTCAACACCTTTTGCAGTCTAATAATGGGTAGGTAGGCACAGAGCCGAGTGCAGTGAAACTCACGACAGGGAATATCAGAGGACATGGTTTTGAATGATTACATATTAAAGACAGTGAAGAAATCAATTACAAGTGCCTTATTTATTCATTTATGTCTCATAATTAGAAGTTTTCTTTGCAGTAACATATAATTAATAACTTTAAAAGGCACACATTTGCCACGGGCACAAGGTATCGGCAACCTGTAGTGGCGTGGGTCCCACCACACCCCTCCTTCACCATCCAAAGTGAACACACTGCCTGATTGATAACTTCTACATGCGCTCTTAGCTGAACGAGTGCGTGCGGGACGTTCAAAATTTGACTTGCATTCGGTGTCATATTATTTTCATTTTCAGAGGGTTTGAAAGTTTTAGGTCAGCTGGCATTTTGAGATGATATTTTCTTTATTTAAAAGCGTTTAGGAGAAATATTTTTTACTGTATTATTTACAATAATACTTTTTCTAAAATTCAGTGCGAAGGGCATTGGTATCGGTGTATCGATATCTGTATCTTTTAACATGGTATTGGAACAACTCTAGATATAAACTCTATATAAGGGGAGGTATGCGCAACTGTTTTGAAATTACTTCCCTGAAAATACATGTTATAATTCAAATTTACAATGCAGTTCTCACCTTGGTCTTATAGCTCTCAGCCTTCTTGGTCAAGGACTTGATGACGTCGTTGTGTAAGTTGACTTGCTGGTTTGTCTGCTGACACTCCTTCTCCAGCTGCTGGACCCGCTGCAACAGCTGTACTATGTAGTCCTGCTTGTCGGCCACCTCCGCTGTCAGAACTGCGTGCATCTCCTTCACATCCTGCCCCACACACACCTCACACATGCATACCTGCACACACACGAGCATGCACGCATGCATGAAACTATGCGCACATGCATGCACACATGCGTGAAACTATGCGCACATGCATGCACACACAGAGTACCACCACCTTGTTCATCACTTCTGCAGTGATAACTAGACATTCACAAATTATGTATCCATAAATTTCTCTGCATTAGTCCACTGTGCAAAAGAAATTGTTATGAATATGGTTTTAAAGATACATAAACACTTTTAGATAAACATATGAAAGTAACCATGTGCCATTTATTTAATTAACTACTGGAACTCCTATGTCAAGCCATGTCTATCATCTAGTGCATGGAAAAATGTCTTACTTGTGAACACACAGGAAATTAATGCTGAATTCCAAAACATTCAAAGAGCAATGCAATACAATTATAGCAACTGGAGATCTAGTTCTGCAAAGAATTGGAACAAGAATTTAAACATTCTACATAGGAGTGCAAAGCGTTAAACTCACTAGAGATGAAGTTATTGTGAATTAATTACAGTACTTTATGCAACCATAACTGTGAGAGTGCAGAGTGCTCCATGAAATGTAGCTGGAATTGGTGCAAAAGACAGACTGTAAGATATTAGCGTTGACGCATGATGTCTTTTCATCATTATTAAAACAACTTCTACTCATCAGTGCGCATCACTCAGCCGCATGTTTCCACAGAGTTGTTTGATCTACATGCCACAAGATGCCGAGATTGTACTGTCTATCCAAGGCAAAGGACGGATGCTCCATGCCAAACTTGTACTGTTCACCGGCCGAGTCACCAAGACTATACATCGAGATCCTCCAAGTACTTCTGCGCACCGCCGGATAGCACCACTAGTACAATCAGCACATGCAACTTGGATCCAGCGCCGGCCGACGAAGTCACACGCCCAAGGATCAAGCTCTACTTCACAGCTGCCAGCCCCTCCAAAATCTACCAAGGGAGACCCCAAGAAGAGTATAAATACCGGGCCCGGACCCTTAAACATCAGTCTGTTCTGTTCCTTCACTGCACGCTCGTGCTGAAGGAACCATCTGCTCCCTGACCTTCACCGCACTCTGGTGCTGAAGATCATCCCCCTAACTACCTTGTCTTCACCACACCTTGGTGCCAAAGACTCCTGCCGTCGTCAAACGTCGTTAAACACATAGACGTGTCCGACCATTTCAAGGCAACACAGTAATGTAGCCTAGTTCAAGTTATTTAAATAGCACTTCGTCTACCTACCCTGTTAGCCTAGGAACAGGTCTCCTTCACCTGTCAATGCATAGTAGCTTCCGTTAAGCTCCCGTTGATGTTAGGAGATAGTGCGACACCACCTTGTTTATTTCCCTCAGAGAAATAAACAAGCTTTAATCAATTCAAGGGTATCATCCCCGTAGTCTTAGCACCTCTCCCTGTAGACATCAGGTTCATCGAAGGGATAGCAGGTGACCGGGAGATTTACTCGTACCACCATACACTAGTAGATGACCCACAAGCATTCTGGACGGTCACAATTTTTTGTGCACTATCATGTATGGAACGGTAGAGTCCCGACACTAGGTACTCTTCCCCTTGGGGGTCAGCTTGTTGGCTTGGGGCTTGCTCTCTTCACTACGCTGCTTGCGCCGGAAAGAGTATTTCCAGAGTTGGGAAGACTGGTCCTCAAATGGAACTAACCCCCATACTGGAACTGTCCGCCAGCGAGACCCGACTCTCAGTATCCACCGCATTTCTTGCGCCGAATACTGTGATAGGGATACCGAACTCGGTTGGCAGACATGGTACGTGGTTGTACATCTGTAGAGGACCACATATCACCTACTCTACTTCCATGGGTTTTGATAGTAGTGATCCTATCCTCATGTCCTACTCCCATCGAAATGGTATTCGAGAGCGGGTTAAACGGGCAAATGCTGCCTCTGAGCTACAGCAGGAACTTAACACCTTCCTCCCCACACTCGCGACCTCCCGCAGAGGGTGAGGGCTCAAGCGATCCGCTGCTTGGAGACCTCCACCATGCCGGAGTCTTCCGCAGACCTCTTCGCAGCACCTGTCAAGCTACCCAGAGACACTCACCCCATGGTCACTGCATATTTGAGGGGTCAGGACAAATCCCATTGGATCACCAATCTACACTTTTGGGGAATTCAGATTCCAGAGCCAACCCCAATGACTGTCAGCAATAATGAGCACCTGCCCACCAGCCTTCCAAGTTCTAGCACACACACAACAGAACCACAGCAAGTCAGGCAGGTATTCCTATCAGAGTGGTCCCACCTAAATGCAAGGTGGTGTCCTGGCCTTACCCGGCCAGTGATATATACTGGAAGTGTTACAGTACCACGTAAGGACTAGAGTCGTAAATCTCAACCTCGGGTGCATCTATCCTAGCACCCACTGGACGCTGAGATATGCCTTTCTCTCGCCACAGGGCATCACGCATCGTGGTAGTTGCAATGCATATGTTTTGCAACAAATTGGGAAATCAATTATTTTTGGTTGTGGACGGACCAGGGTGGACGGAGGATTAACTCCACCATCCTGCTCCCCCACAGCAAGTCTTTTGAAGCCAGTTTGATGTGGAGAAAGGTTTGGGGAATAAGGCTGGAGTTGCATCACGGCCATAGAGTGTACCCCACAAAATCTTACCAAATAGAGGTATACTGGCGAGGCTGTGTGGAGTGCATCCGGAGGAAACGGCTCCCTGTGTTTGCTGTCTTTGTCCACATGTATGTTTTGGCATTATAAAATGTAATTACAGCATCTCCTTTTTATAATGTAATCAATAGCCTATCAGACTATTCCCACCATATCTAATTACAGTACAGCCACTATTTTACACCGTAATCAATTTGATGCTGCATTTTGCACCTTTGTTATTTGGTCCCATTTAATGTTTTCACAGCATATGTTGGAAAACTGATTCTCATGGACTCAATAATTCTCAGTTTTATGTACTCTGAACTCTTGAATGCTGCATACACTACTAACATTCCACAGAAACCAAACCAAGGGCATAAACCCTCATATTTGCCACAACCGCGCCCCCCTGCCCCCCTGCCCATTGCCATCGCTACTATTACTGCAACTGGCACTACTACCACAACCGCCACCTCCACTGTTGCCACTACAACCACGACTGCTGCCACTACTACTGCAGTTCCATATTTAATGCCTTTATGCAAGAGGAGTGGAAGAAGACAGCTGCAGCCATTGCAGCAGCCGCAGCTAGGAAGGCAGGAGAGCTTCCCAAGGAAGCGTGTATGTGTATACATGCCTCGGAGAACAGGCACAAATCTATAGTGTATGCCTCATTGCATGTTAACTCGGGGTCTTGACATCACTGTTCAGTGTGCCGTATCATGCCACATTATCCGACCTGTGCCCTGGAGAAGCTTATACATATCTTGGCACCCATGATACTCCTGCCACGCACGCCATTGAAACAGAAACCAGCAGCGAGTTACTGCACCAAAAATGTCACCAAGACTCTCAGCTTCGAGACAACTGTCCAAACGTCAATCTCCATTGCATCAATTCCCTAAGCCTCCAGGCTCACACTAAACTTCTCTTTGTTACAAGCACCCTGTTAGATCATCCTTTTTCCTGTGCCCCATGACTAAAGGGCTGGATATGGATATTCACACACCATTAATATCACACCTGTGGCCAGTGTGAAAAAAAAAAGAAAAAAAAGAAGGGACTCCTGCTACTGGTTACATTGTTCCACCTGGACTTGACCCCAGTACTCCAAGACATAGCTGGCTAAGTGATGAGGCATCAGAGAGAAAGAGAGAGTAAAGTTTGATGCATGTGCATTCCTGCGCTTCTATGAAGCACACTCTACTAAACGACTTTGCACCATCTTGGAGCACAATATTCCTTATAGGGCAAGTCAAGCATTACCAACAGTACTTGAAGTGGGACACGTGCCTCCAGGGTACTTTGGTGTGGCCCAACTGCTACTGCAGACACGTGCGCTTCGATTGTACTGCACACTGAGATTCGCCCAGAAGCCATTATGTCAACAGCCCTCTCCGAAAACTGTACTATCTACCGAGCCACCGGCACCCTCAAGGAAGGCTGTGCCAGTTCCACAGTGCGCCACTGGAGAGCAGCACGCATTCCACTGGAGCAGCACAACCTCCAGAGCCTCCCACCAAGGTGATATATAATATTACAATTGCAATCAGCATTTTCAAGTTATTAAAAACCCCATTGAATTCTATTTCTCTTTCTTTTGATATAAATATGTATATTTCAAACACATGGTAAGGTATGTATCGAGGGACGAGGAAAGAATACTAGTTTCTGTGCAATGCTCCTTTACATACTGACGCTTTCTGGTGAGACACGAGACGAACGATGACACAAACACTTACTGGTAATTTGGGCACCAGCAGTGCTTCCCAATCACGGCACTATTGAGACTCAGGGTTCTCAGGGATGCTGCGGGTTCTATGTGTCCGTCTCACCCGTGTGTACTTACAAACACGTTGGTAATCCTAAACTTTTTACTAAACATCACTGGAAATAAACACTTAATAAAATATATGTGGCTAGGACACTGTCACTACTGAGTAAAAGAGTTAAGTTCACTGTATACTTGCTTTTATTTCTATTACGCATACACATCAACATGTCAATGAAATGATTATTTCGGTAATGACTAGCAAATTCCGCTTGGGTGCTCCCCTGCCCGCAATTACTCTAGCGCACGTCTAGATGGATGATCTAACGGAGGTGTGTGAAAGCACAGCCTTAACAAGGGAAGAGAGCCGACAGCTGCTAGGGTGGACTGATGGTTTTCCCTGAAGAGATGACACTGTGAATTACAAATGAAAAACTGAATATATATTAACACATGTGATTACTCTGTAACACTAATGCAAACTCGTCAGGGCTCGCCCTCCAGCATGTGGGTAGTGTGGTGACGGCCAATACACAGAGCCGACTAGGACGCGAATAATTGCACTGTACACTAATTACACAATTACATAGACCCTTGAAAGATACATGAAATAAGATGAGACACAAAATGAATATTCACAATAAACACACAGATGTGCGAAAACAAGCTTAGGTGGCGCGGATGCTGCTGGATGAAGTTTGTAGCGGACCACGCGGTGCAGGTGAAATTGCAATATTTTTGCGTGGAAACGGCAAACTAAATTCAGATAAAATATTATTCGTGTTGAGCAAGTGATTCTCTTTACAAATAGCATTGTTACAGGCTTGTAACATGCCTGATGGCGGTGAAATCAAACATTACTGTGACCGCGTGGTCAAGTACAAAACCATCAATTTACGTGAAAAATACATTGAACCCCAAATGAAATTGACATGGAACCCTTAGTAAAATATTGCACATACGATATTACATAAATAAGCTCTCAAATACAATGACGATGTATACAAAGACTTGGCGTCGGTCGGCCACGTGGTTATATGTGATGTTAACGTAAAATATTCAAACACAAAAATTACCCTCAAACACGTACATAAAAATAAAGCCCTTAAAATTGTATGTGGCAATAATGCAGAAGTTACAATGAAACGCCATAAACATAGGCGGATGGCACATGATTCAAGTTGTGCGGGTCGCGTGACCTCTCAGACATCTTTCTACTCGATTAAGTTAAAAATGCCGCAAGGGCACAATAAATGAATAAACTGGAAGCATAATGCTGGGGAAAATGTTGGGCAAAAACGTTTTCAAGCAATGGTTAACCGGTAAACTAAATTGACTATGGAAACCTAAATCAGTTAACAAAAGTTGTAGTGCGTACGTGACAGTGTCTTACCTCGCCAGCTCTTCTGGACAGATTGTCCAGAGACAAGTGTCGCACGGATCTACCATGGTTGCCTATGGGGTTCACATAAGTGGAAGTGCTATGCACGCCGAGTAAAATATTTAATTATTGAAAATAAAATGGCACATATTAAATTAAATATTGTTTTACATTTCTATAAATTTCTTATGAATTTCAATATTATTTTAGTGTCTCTTTATGATGGTGTTCATGCCGGAATATTAAGTGTCCTTAATCTTGGTGGCGCAAGCACTTTGAATTTTATAACCAAACAATTTAAAATTAGCACAAACACTTGAACACATTTTAAGACGTATTAAACACTGCAAAGACAACAGAACACACTTTACACTGAACATAACATTTATATGACAGTTCAAAATTATTGGCCTCTTTACGCACGTGCAGGACACGTGACGTGCATGGTGAGCGCCATCCTGGGCTCTAGCGCCGCTGGCTGTTAACCAGCGTCAATACGATAAATAAATGCAACAAATCCCATAACAATTGCCCTAATTTGTTTTACAATCTTCCAATTACGTGATAGCAATATCTCAAGGCTATTGGTGAGGTATGAATACATGTGAAATTGAGATAAGCTGAACAGATAATCATAACCCAGGATACCAAGGTGCAAGACTTCCTATATTGCTGCAATTTTCTTTCTGCTGTACAATTTGAACTCGGTACAGTGACCATTGTATTGTCATATATCTCTTTGTATTAGTTTTCGTTCTAAACAACACACACCTGTTGTCTTGCTGCTCTGCCAAGCAACCAGTGTACAACAATATTTCTGCGCCACCTTTAATTTTCTCGTGTGTGACCAATACACGTCCACTAATGCTCCTATTAATTCCTCATTCCCGGCTAAAGCCATGTTTCAGCGCTTAAACTCGTAAGATGTCAAGGTACAAAACCATGACACAATAATAAATAACAAATGTTTATATGGTTATGTGTTTTTTATGCATAACCATAGAAGTGGTCGTAACGTATATGTAACACCATACATCACATTTTTCTGTTGTCACATAGTTCCTGATATTTCGGCAAGAATGTGGAACCAGTCTAACTCTCTAACATGAAGAGGTGATGACCTGTCCGAATAGTTTCAACAAGTATACATCACTGCTAGTATGCAAATGTACATACTTACACCTATATACTGACAATCTGGAAACAGCCTTAGAACAGTTTGGTAATTTACTTGTTTCTCATGCCGTATTCTTACCAAGGATGCACAAAGAAACGGTTGAAAAGAGAGTAAATGATTGAAGAACTGATTAGAATACCCCCTTCAGAGACTGATAATACTACCCTGTTGTTTCATCTCCCATTAAATTAAGTAACCATGTGACAGCATCTGGCTTATGAGCTAATTGTACAGTACTGGGATCATATCTTAGGCCTAAACAGGCATCGGATAAGAAACATTTTTCAGGAAACCCTTCCCTTAATCCACCAGTCACCCTAACAGCTACTGCACAACTTCACCGCAGCCAGTTTCGGCCGCTGTTCACCGCCGGCCACCACAGCCAACCAGAGAGGAGAACCATGTCACATCCCCTCATTCAAAAGGTACCTTTTGAAAGAGGTAGTGTGTGTCCCCAAACTTTGTTCCCACTTGAAAACCAACTAGGCCCACCTTGTACAACGGTCAAACTTCCAAGCATACGTAAGGACCCAGCCTTATTTTAATGTCCCCCACAACACTGGTATTGCATTGGTTGAAGTCAACCACCACAGTGAGAACTAGAACTGTCTACAAGATAAAATTTCCCTAATAAAACGATTAACATCCCCTGCTATTTGTCCAAGGCAGATGCAAACAAGCCCCCTACATAAGAATTCTTATCACAACATAGAAAACCCTCCATCCAGGCCTGGTACTTGTTTTAATTCAAGTGCGTGTTAAGTGACGTCCCCAGTCGAGAGCGTTAACATCCTTGCATCTCCAGGGCTTGCGTTCGACCCCGATTTTCATTATCAAACATAATTTTAAGAAAGAAGTCAGGTTCAATTTAATGGTGCCCAATGTAGGATACATTCAACTCACAAGCCAGCGCCATATACCAATAGGAGTATCAGAATAAGATACGCAGTGCACAGGCTTCAATTTGTTAGTGGAAATGTGTGAACTAAACGTACATATACAAGTATTATAAAGTGTGGAGGTTGCAGAGACACCTGACCTGCTGTGACTCCTGCAGCCTGTGCTCCAGAGCTTGTACAATCTGCTCCTTGTCCGTGACCTGCCGCTTAGTGAGCTCCAGCTCATGCTGCAGCACACTGTTGTGGCTGGTCACAGCTACCAGCTGCTGCTGCATGCTCACTTGTTCCTGCTGCCTCTCTGCAGTCAGCTGCTGGTTCCTTGCTTGCACTACCTGCAACACATGTTCAGTCATTACTCTGCTGATACAAGCTCCTTGCTCCTTTACAGTTTGTGATGTAAGTCGCTAGAAAACATTATGATTCACATCAGAAAGACTAACCACAACAACATGATTTCAACACGCCACAAGCACTTTCAGTTACATACACAGCCATAACCTCTGATGTTCCCCCCTAGCACACTGTATCGCCAAGAGCCATTGCTCATTTCGCCTCTGTACCGCTCCATTCTACAAGCCAAGGGAACCCCTTGCTGCCCGAGAGGCAGGCAATCCATCGTTCGTGACTAAACCGCATCATCAGTGACAAACCACTGGACCAATTGAGACCATATGTTATTGAGGTGGCGAATAAGGTTTTTAGTTATGTTTCATTAGTTACGTTTCATTCCTGTAGGTGACACTGGAGTTTTTAACTTCTATATTTATCGGCCAATTTAGCTCATACTTGCAGGAAATGTTTGTTGATGTAAAAGAAATTGTTTTATTGTGCTTTGCATTTGGTAGGTTAGGTTCCAATAGGTGATTCTGGAGTCTAACTTCTATAGTTATAGGGCCGATTTTTCTCATACCCATTGAGAAGGCAAAATAGAACGTGAACATGCACTGCACTAACTGTAGAGGCAAAATTGAGAAGCACACAGCACGATAATGAGATAAGCACGTGCATGCCAAACAGATTCTAAAAGACAACTATGCGCAGAAACAACACTGTTCAAACCATACAAGACACACATTGATCATACGATGCTTTACAATATCCACTTATATTCTGGGAAGGAAAGGAATGAATATCATTTCAATTATAAACAAAAAATCCAACATCATGTGCTGAAACTGAAAAAACTGAACTTCTATGCATATTGAATAATTACAAATTAGTTTTGTTATTGTGCAACAAATACGTATGAAAATCATTTAATAAGCAATGTCGAATGTTTAATTACAGATTAATTATGTCAATTCAATGTAATTATAACATGTAAAATATAATACTTTTATATGTAAAAACAATTATCTTTATGAAACACAATACACATGACATTTACGCCTAATTTACTATGGCACACAATGCACATGACATTTACACTTCATGTTTTGAATTTGGCATTTATAATTTATATTCATTATGGATTTCAAAAAAGGCGGAACAACGTTTACCGGGATGATCTAGTATTTTATGAAGTGTTAATTTGCAATAGTTGAATGTAATTTCAAGTTTTATGCAAGTTTTGTGCAGAATATAGTTCTCTGCATGCCGCGTTAACCTGCCAAGCCGGCAGTGTGCGGCCCACAGAGGAGTTTAGTAGCTAATGAGAGTTTGCAAGGGTCGGTCCGTGTTCATCGGGTTGTGCTCCGGGCGACCTTCAACTTTTACATCACCAATATTTAGTCTTCAGTAGTGTAATTATATTGGAACCTCATTTATTTAGCCACCCAGATACACCATCCCTACTTCCCTAGGAATTGCATTGCCTGGGGAAGCATAAATGTGCAAATAATTGTTTATCAGCTTCGTGTCAATTTTACAGTATAGCCCTACCGGCATGCCAAGCCCGGTAACCAGTGTAAGTGTCTCCCAGGGAGGAGAATTGATGTATTTCAACAACGTCTAATATATACGTATATTTCTACATGTAAGTTTCCTAAAGACATATGTTTTAATTAGTGCAGTGCCTTCGGGCGTGTCAGGACACGGGACCATTACAATCCGCCAAATTCATCCTTACCTGTGATCAGTGCCAGTGTGAGTGAAATATTTCAGTAATATAATTAAAGACATGTAGGTCAGCCTTTAATAGGCCTATAGTTTAGTAAATGGAATCAGTAAGTAAGTACAATGGGTTTTAATCATCCCTGAAGGAAAATCTACATCCAGGCAAATAGCTATCAGCACCCCAAGAGTATTCAGAGTCTCCAGCTCCAACAACATCGACGCAGCCACCGGTGACGCCTGGTGCCTATACGGGTAACATCCCAATTTTCACCAAAACTTCCTATACATTTAATCTCACTACCCCTCAAAACACATTTCACTCTAAGCCATGCAATCATGCTGCATTAAAATGTCGCCCTTCCGTGTGGCATAATTTTCCTTCAAAAATTCCTTATCATGCGAGCCCAAAAACCCGCCAAAATTCTGTCACTCAAAATTTTTCTATTTGGAATTTTCCCCATTATTTTACAGCAATCTTTCCTACCCAACTGCAAGGGGAACATCAGGGACGATGCATCATGCCAACAACAGCCTTCTGACACCTTCCAAATGCCAGAGACACACCAGGGCAGATGCATCACACGGCATGGAAAAGCACGCCAAATCACACAACAGCAGCGATTGCAACAACGGGACAGCGCATGTGCAGGATGGTGGCCAGTTTTGGTTGCCAAGGCAACTTCACACTACCCACCACTTCTGCAGTGCGGGACAAAGGGGAAGGTACACCTCGCACCCCTCCCAACCATGCTTCAGCGTCAACAACTGCTCTGGGGAAAATATCAATCACGCAACAGATCGCATGAGCTGGCATGCCAGCACCTCCCCCCTCCCTCTCTCCACAAGTCGGTACAACCCCCTAGCAGGTGTAGAGGGGGACAGCTGCATGAGGGGAAGGTGTACCCTCCCTCCATCGCCATGCCATGCTTCCACGTTGAGCACATGTTCACCATGGCTGGCCAAACACACTTGGATGTGCTGCCGCAGCTGTCTCTCCAGTGCTTACGCCGTATCTCACAGGATGTGGTGGCTAAGTACAAATTAGGCACTCTACATTGCAGATGCAATGGAAAGCCCAGCTTCACCCTCAGCCACGTAGCGAACAACTGCGAGTGGAAAGACAGTCGCAGTGAAACGGGAAAAGAAAACAAAAAATATAACAATTTAGTAAAACTTTCGGACAATCCACAACAACCATATCAATTTATTCCAAATTACAGTCAGCAAAATTTGTGCAGTAATTTACTGTGTGCGGGCCGAGGAACACTCACACTCCGTTGTACCCTGTGTCAGCTGCAGTACCATGAGTGACTGAAGTGAGCGAAACTGCAAGTATACAAATGTAATTTAATAATAAAATGTTCAAATTACTTGATCTTCTCTATAGAATTCCATTTTTCCTTTAAAAATATACCCATGAAAAATACATCAACTAACAGGTTGTATAAAATTTTGCCTTTTAAAATATAATTGTACTGTATATAATAACACAAACGCCCACTCATATCATTTTGGCAAATCCTGGTAAAAATACATACAAATTGATCTAGGATAAAAATGATGCAACGTTAGAGACAAAAATCTTATTTCTTTTAAGAATAAAAAAAATATTGAAAAGGAAATATTCCTTTCAAGAAATTCAACTATTAATGGGATAATTCATCACCCAAAATTAAACTGTGGTGACATACATTTATACATTTATTATTTGTGATTATGCTATAATGCTAAATGAAAGTCAACTCTCACATGAAAGTTTTTTCCTATCACTTGATATTCTATTTCATGAACACAATGGCTAACAAGGATGACGTTTCAACATTCAAGATTTTCTATATTATATCGTAATGTTAAATTTTACAATATTGACATTCTCTCCGACTCATTTTTCTAAGTAATTTTCTACAATTACTCATTTTATAAGACTCTTTCGGTTACTTGATAATTATTACAACTCTTTAATAATTAATTGTCTTAGCTTTCCTATTGATTACCACAATTACTGCATCATTTAAAACCATTCCTGCATTATCAAAAAACAGCCATCTAAAATACTTGATAGATTCTCTGTTTGATCACAAAAAGGCTGCATCTTTAAAAACATACAAGCTTTTACAAATTCTATCAGCCATATTAACTACAAATAAATTATATTCTTAGTTGGTTTGAAAAACCCTATTTCCTGGAAGGGCATAGCCGCCATATTGCATATTATCTGACCTGAAGGGTCAAAGTTACATTATAACACCATGTAATTAACTTGTGGATGATTCCAGGAGGGAAATCAGTCTCTGAGGCTACCGACCACATCCAGAGATTTTATACTCCAGGATCGCAGTTGTCCCTACTCGAACAAACATTTTTAATCTGGTGAATCATGGCCCAGGGAACGTTCAGTAATATTATTGTGACATCAAAACACTTCTTGGTTGATGCTGGTTTCCTGCCACGTGGGCTCACTTCCAGTGGCCACATCACCAGTGGTGTTGCTACACTGCGTGGTCGCCTGCCGAAGCTGCCACTTTCCGCTAGCTCAACAGTGTACCCCAGGTGCTCGGGGCGGCCATAGGCTCTGTCGCTTCGTGGTGTGAAGTGTCATTGTCATGCGTAAAGTCCCTTGTCATAACAAGGGTAATCACAGCAGATCGTCCAGCAAACACACATATGAAGTAGGTGTTACTATTGCGTATAGGAAATGTTAGTTTAAATTTTTCATAAGTAAAGTCTTTTACGTAGATAATGTGTATTTGCCAGGATGCAGAACACAGTAAATTTCCATTGCCACGTAGTCAAGCGTCACGTGAGGCGGACAGTAAAAGGTGGCATGGAGACACTGTCTCAGTGATGCACATTGAAGGGATGTAAGGCGTCATGGCACCAGCTACTCCCATATTCCCTCTAATTGCTCTTGCGCCCAACTGCCTTCGCTATTGGGTAAACACCGTTTGAGGCCGCATACTAATTTATTTCAAGAGTTACCTCTTGTACTAAGTTAAAGTAGGGTTGGCTCGTGGACCACGCATTGTCAATTGGCAAGAATAGTGTAGATGCTGTTCTTGTCAACCTGCACCTATGCAATTGTGACCTGATGTAGCTGATGTGGATGATGTGACTGCGTTGGGGTAAGTGGCCACAAGGCATAATGTGGACGTCTGGTTCACATCAACTTGTCCTGTGGTTTCTAGGGACTCTTACACTATGACCTGAGTCAGATGGCGTAGGAGTTAGGCCACATGTTCGGGCAAGCCATATGATGCCTGTTGGTGTCGTGGCTTGGGGTTAAAGAGAATTTAAGGTGCTGTGAAAAGCATTGTTAAGGAAAAATGTTACAAGGATTTGAATTCCCGACTAGGCGCCAGGCACAGTTACCAAGAGGTGCCAAGATGTTGTTGCTGATGCTGCTGAAGTGGGTTATCTCAGGGTGCTGCGGGTTGACTGCCTGGACGTATGTGATCCCTCAATGAATGATGGTAGTTACCCCTCAGTTGAAGTACTAACACTGCTGAATAGTGGATCTATTTAAGGCTGACCCACACACATTAGATTTAGAACACTCTAAACTGGTTACTTGTATTATTGAATGGTATTATCAAACTGGATTGAAGCGGGTTCTTGGGGACCCGTGCCCCGAAACGCCCGAAGGTAGTACTTCGAATTAAGCACACTTGTTTGTGAACACTCATGTATTTATCCTTGGAAAACAATTACATTCAACTCTAGGTTAAAAACTGAAACAGTTCCCGACTATGGCCCGTCAGGGCGGCGATGTTGCAAAAATGGCGCAAAGCCTACATGAAGTAAATAGTGAAGAATTACACTTCCCCAGGCAATGCAAGCTCTGGGGAAGGAGAGACGGTGTCTCCAGGTGGCTAACTTAACAAAAGTTCTGGTATAATTACGTACTTATGATAAACTAGGTGGTTGGTGATGCAAAAGTTGAGTGCTACCCGGAGCGTGCTCCGACGTGAACCATACCCTCTGAGTTCTCGACTGCAACTAGATCCTCTGAGGTACGCGTGACGCCGGCTTGGTGGCACGTGACCTGCCGGAGAACTACTTTCTGTACGAGACTTGCTTTAAAACTGACAAACAACACAACCCTTGCAATGAGATACAAATAAATAAGCACTCTGAATTACATTGATAACAAAAGAGATGAAAATATGTGCACTTAAATAAGAAAACTTGTAAACACTATAAATAATTTGGAGTGCGTCCTTTGAAGTTCCCATGTAAACTGGGTTTTTCATTTACTGAATACTTGCATTTAAATATGTTCAAGAAAACTGCTTTTGCAAGTCACCCATTATGCCCCCTTACTTTCCTGTGGGGCGGGGGTGTTACACTTGGCACTGTACTACACTGCCCTAACTTTCCCCTAGCACACGGCACACTCTACACTGCATCAGAGTAGAGCACGGATGCTAGCTGGAGCTGCTGTGGCAAGGCAAATGGCCTGGAGGGCCAGGATGCCATCACGCATCAACACTATGTGTACAAATTTTGGCTGGACCGGCAGTTTAGCCACCTGAAAATTTGGGTGTTTATCCACTATCTAGGGAAATGTCTAGCCCTGTGATATAGCAGAACACTTGAATGCCAGGTTGACCAGTGTGAAAGAAAGCTTTAGTTAAGTTGACTTGTTTACAAATGTTATATTTACTTCAGCAGTGACGTACAGATCAATGTAAAAAGGCTTACTGGTTTCATTCTATTCTGCATGAAAAGAATTCCATATTCTTTATCAAGAGCTATGGATAGATGAAAGTAGAGTAATTTTTAAATAACTTATAAATGTCTGTAAGAACATCTGATGAATTGCTCAGGCACTTACAACACAGTCAACCAAATACCAACTTCAGAATTGCTTTCATACGCGTAGAGGTTCTGCCTACCTGTTGCTCGTGCTGTTTCCAAACTATGACTAAAATATTGTGACAACGCAGTGTACAGCATCTGACTGAGTCACAGGATAGCATGAACAGCTGTACTGCAGGCTATGTATAATCAATGGCCATCCAGTGATTTCGCTGGTCCAGCACCAGATGTCTCTAGTCGACAATCCAGTGGGCATGCAGCGGCTTTACCAGTGGATTTGCCATCGCTGGATGGTGTGTAAACTTCCTTACATAGCAATGTTCTACTGCACCAGTCTGGTCGTACTGCCGGTCCAGACAAGTCATATAGTGTGTAAGAGGCCTTAATGATCAAACATATTGACTGATGTCACTATAATCATTCTCACCTTAGCTTCAGCCTCTTCTGCACATTTCTTCCAAAACTCTGCCTCTAGTTTAGATATGCGAAGCTCAGTATCATTCTGATAAAACATTAAAATAACACACTTCAGCACACAAATGGTAAGTGAAAATTTTACATTAAAACTATTGTGAGGAGCTGCATAATGTAACGTGGATTTTTGTGTCATTCAAGAGTTCATTCCTAACCATGACAAATTAGCAACTTTAACATTGCAACATATAGCCTTACCACTATTAGATGGAGTTGCATCACTTACGCTTAAAACCAGAGTGCAACTGACCTACCCACATCTAGGTATTTTTAGTTTACCTAGTTTTTAAAAATTGAACCGTTTTCATTCCAAATTTCTTGCTTAAAAATAATCAATGTACTATTTTACTGATGACACTACAATCAATATTTTGCAAACAGGCTGAAATCTGTTGATTCCAGTTCACACTATCCGAACCAATCATATTTTCATGACCTTTCAGAATGTCACCTAGGGTACCCTCACATCTCTACTCAAGCCACATTAACAAACCAGAATGTGAACGTCTATGAAGATCGGAACAACACTTAACAAGGTTTCCTATCGTGTCAGACTCTGTGACACAGAAATTGGGTTATATTTTTGCCGCAGCCTTTTTGGGAAGCCCAAATGACACATTTCAGTATGGATGAATCATTTCTGGCAGATTGTGCTGTATTACCAACATAACTGTCATGATCCAATTTTGTCCACCAAACAAGATAATACGGACAATAGTGATTCTAAATAATATTGGATCTATCCCCTTACCCCAAAATTGCATTCCAATGTTTAAAAATTACTGTAGTCTCATTTCACTTCATACATTCAGGAATGATGGTCACCTAGTGTCCTCACTAGAGTACTGTGTTTATGTCCCCCCTCCCCCCCTCTCGCTCCTTGCTACTGTTTCAGTGCACTACCTTACAAAACACAATTTCATTATATTTTGTTGCTTTTGGTTGAGACTTGAAAGCTCATAATTAGCAACATTTAATGAAGTGAGTCACTGCTTCAAGAAATTCTCACCTGAAGAAACTATACACGTACAGTCAACTGTCATTTCTAAGACCCCTTAAATAGCAATCCTCTCAAAATAACAACAGTTTTCCTGGGAACTATGAAAGGTCTTAGAATAAAGAATTTGCTGTGAATCAAGAGAGTTTTCTGTGCCACCGTAGGTGGTATGTATGTTTGTTGGTCTAGAAATATTATTGAATCTGATTTTAAGTAAACCTACTAGATAAATTTAAAAAATATAAAATTGTTTATTTACTTGCATATTTCATTTAGAGTTGTTCCAAACTATGTTTTCCAATACCGATACTCAGATAACACTGCCGATACCCTAATAGCAAAAACCGATACGAATGCCCTTCGCACTGAATTTTAGGAAAAGTATTACTGTTAATAATATATTAAAAATATTTCTCCTAGACTCATTTAAATAAAGAAAATAATGTCTTAAAATACGGTGTATATTTTATTGTAATCCAACACAAAATGCAAACTGAACTAAAACTTTCAAATCCTCTGAAAATGAAAATAATATGACACCAAATGCAAGTCAAATTTTTAATTTCCCGCGTACTATCAGCTAAGAGCGCATAGAGAAGGTATCGATTGGGCAGTGTCATGTCTGTTGGTTTATGAGGGAGCGGGTTGGGGGGGGGGGAGAACGACCTCTCCACGCTGCTACCTGTTGGCGCACCTTGCACACGGTGGCAAAAGTCTGTCTTCTAAAGTAATTAATCATATTTTACTGCAAAGAAAACTTGTAATTTTGAGACACAAAGGAGGCGATTATAATTGATTTCTTCACTGTCTTTAATAATTAATCATTCAAAACCATGTCCTCTGATTTGCCCTGTCATGAGTTACACTGCACTTGGCTCGGTGCTTACCTACCCATTATTAGACGGCAAAAGATGTCGAATAGTTACTGACATATTATCAGTTTATTCAAAGACGCATGTCTATTGAAATAAATTAATATAAATCTTCTGATTTCCCTGCAAGAAGTTACTAAAAATGAACACTTATAATACAAGTTGACTTATGTTCAAACAATTGTTTGCTGACAAGTGGTAGAGTATATGCTTTTGGGCAAATAATTTTATTTGCGAAGATGCTGCCGTTTGAGTTAAATAAATATGAAGTTTTAAAGTCATGTTAATTTTAGGCCAGATACAATGAAACACCTTCCTTACCGGATAAAACAACCTTTAAACACAAAAGAAAACATATTTAAAAATAATAATTCCTTGTTAAAAAGTTTTGCATAACACTTTCAGGTGAAACAATTTGCTTTGAAATACAAGTGACGTTAGGTGCAACTAATTTGAGTGACGCATACCATATTTACTTGTGTATAACACGCACCATGATTTTGCAACAAGTTCCAGGGAATTTTTTTTTATTTTATAAAATTGCACGAAAAATTTGTCGCGCCCTGTTAGTAAGTATGGAACACATTATTCTTTTTTACATTAATGTGTGGTGATTGTAATATGTTTGGAAAATACTTTAATTAAATAACTTGGGTGCAAAAAGCCAAAATAAAAGAAATTCTGGAATCGTCTTGCTCCTACTACTCAACATTTCCAGCTTAGTTTTTCTTTTTTCTCCTTTCTCCTTCTAGTAGCTACCTTCTCTTTTTTTTTGGCCTGCTAGAATGTCACAACACTACCCTTATCTAAAAAAAATGGGTCTCCTCATCCCTTCTGCCCCCCCCCCCCCCCCACTACCCTCACTCCTCGAACATGACTCACTAGCTTCTGCCATGGAAACAAAGAGGGCTTGGTGGAATTATGGACCAGCAACATCTGAGTGTTATTTGAGGGGGAGGGGGGCGTAAACACATCACAACTCTGGTTTGTGGTGTGACAGGATGTCGTAAAGTGGTTAGTAGAAAGGGAGGAGGGGGGGACAGGAGGAGACACTAGACAGTCTGCCACTTCCCTCAACATTCCCCCCCCCCCCCCGGCTATTTATGGCTACCACTCCTCCCCTTTTTTTAGTGTATAGTGGGCACCCCAGAAATTTTTACTATACACAAATAAAAGCAGTATTTGTGCTTATTTTTCTTTTTGTTTTAATGTGTGGCATATACAAACCGAAATATGGTAATTTTTTTGCCTAAAGAAAGTAATAACCTGATTTCATTGTCTACAACCGATACTACACTCTAATTTCATTTGATGTCATCATCAACAAAACTGCTCTATCACTACAAGTATTTAAGCATTTACAATAGTAAAAGAAATATGATGTGAATAGTCAAGGAATGTAAATAAACTTCCACTTTTTTGTTTAGAACAAAATTAAGTAAACTAAAAATTAAAACTGCTACACTCAAGAATATTATGACATACTCTGTGCTAGAATGCAGACACTACTACTTCAGTTAATACTATATAACATTACATTGCAGTGCTGCTTGGGGCATGAACACATTTTGTCTGTCACAACATTCAACAATTAACTGCCTGTCACTGCTGCCAACTTGTGTATTGTGCAAACAGGGGTATTACAGAGTTGGTAGCGGTGAGATTGTCAGGCTACCGTTAAAATAATTGATAGATGGTTGGCAGTCATATCAGGGTAGCTGGGATTTCAACATGGAAACGGGCACAAACTGTTAATATAGTACAGTTTGTGTTCAACTTAACATCTGGTGACAAGAATGGAATGCTTCAAAGTTGTCACAGAGCGGGAGCTACCGCAGGAAATGCCACCACCCCATGACAGTGACCTTCAACTCCACTGCCTTCCATTTCACTCATTTAAACACAATGAGTCTTACCAAAAAGCCTCAAGCAACAGAATTTAAATAGCAGAGTACAAACAAATAACGCTGCAGTAGCAATAAATTGTGAAAATTCAACAATTCTCTGACATGAATTGGAATGCAAGATAATTAATCCCCAAAATTGTGAGAAATAATTCAACAAACTGTAAAATTTATTGTCTTTTATCTCTGGGTTTTAATTTTTTTACAAACTGCCCATATCAAAATTACAAGCATTATAAAAATACAAACAGCTAAACAGGCTTTAAAATATGTTACCAGATAATGTTTGTTATGAAAATTACAGGAAGTTGATGTCTCCCTCACTGTCCCGCTCGGGAGGCAGACCACAACTATTCCGCTTGTGCGCCATGCACGCACATCCGTGCATCTCGTGTACAGGTTGCCGTCATCGTTCATGCAGGAACGTGTCACTGAACCAGGCCATGGCCCGCCTGACCCCTTGTTTCCAAGAGTAAACTCAGCCCTATGTGTGTGCAGTGTAGTTTCAATCAGTGCCCCATACAGTAGAGTCTAAGAATCACAAGGCAAAGTGTTATCTCCCTTTTGTTCCCCTTAAGCGAGGCGTAAACAGCCTGCGAGTGTGAAGCTACGTGGGTTTCGCATCATTACTGAACACGAGTTGAAGTCACTCATAATTCATTGCATAATTATTCAGGGTTAATGTCATATTTTGTTTGTTTAGAAAGGGAAGTTATAATATTTTGAATTGTATGAAAATATCACAGAAAATATCTTTGCAGTTCCGGCTTCCACCATGCCAATCGCCCTAAAATAATTCTTTCACGTATATTAAATTATGTTTGTAATTTAATTTACCTAAATCACAGTGTTTAGGGAATTCTTAAATGTCATGTTGATTTAATGTATTGCCTTCACATGCCTTGCCGGCCCATTCTGCCTTATTTTATTAATTATCTTTTTCCGACACAAATAACATATAAAGACTCTGGGACCTTAATTAAGAGATTTTACTTATCGGAAATATTGTCTAATTTATTCTCGTGTTTCTTATGAATTTTTCAGTGTTTACTTGTGTAACATTTGTCAAGTGTACTTTTTTATAAAATTCCTTCTCGGTGTTGGTGAAAGATCTCTGGCGAGGTAGCCAGGCGTCTTGGCCACCATCTTTAGTCTTGATCCTGCGGGTCAGGATGGTACACACGTACCATGTCACGGGAGCCTTCAACTTCTTTTGTCTGGTCATTTAGCTGCAATAGTAAGTCTTTAATATACCGGAACCATTTTCTTGCGTTTGCTCCCCCCATGCTCGTACTCTTATCTCCATCAGACTCGCAGCCCCGGAGATTTTACCACAGTAAGTTTTAACCATGTGCTTAACAGCACTTTTTCCACATTGGCCAATGGCAGACCCAAATGCCATGCCTGCTTCAGGCTAGAATGTGTGTATTGTGTAACAAGTGTGTTGTGTAACGAGTGTATTGCCACTTTACCAATATATCTATTAAATGGTTCTAGTCATATTTATTTATTTTCATATAAAAGTACCTTCGGGACCTAGCCTACTCCAGGCAACCACATGCATAAGTGTACCGACTGTGTAAAACCTGAATTCCTTTTATCTCTTTAATTAAACATGTACTTTTCAGGGAATCGCTATCGACCTGCCACCGCCCTGAGAATTACAGTCCACGTGCTCACCCGTGCATAGATGAGCTGACACCCTCCAGAAATTTTAAATAATTTTCTAAGCTATTCAACCATAAGCCAGCTTTTTTTTTTTATTTTTAATATGGTGTATCTCGCCCCCCACTAGTGTCCAAAACACATAAAATGGCTTGCCCAAACATGGGGCTTTTTCAAAGTAACTCTTCAAGAGATTTAACTACCCATTAAAGTTACATTTAATAATGGCTCCCATAGCAATACAAACTTATCCCAAACATAATAAGATAATAACATTTCCAAAATTACAGAGTACATAAAAAACTTATCTTCAAATTTTCCCTATACATGCCCTCATCAAACATGGTAGAATATGCCTTCTGTCAAGTTATAATGTTCTCATAGTGAGGTCCTCATTCATTCTCTCTCCCAAGACAAAAGACAACCTCTTTTATGGTCGGGAAATACTTTGACTAGGGTGTTGAACATCCCAGATGGTTTTGTCGCTAGAAGCCACTCATACATGTTGGAAGGAGGGGGGAGCATTGGCGGGGTGAGGGCAGCCTCTAGCCTCCCCTCAGACAGTCTGCGCTTGCCTGCCAAGCCACGCATCCGCACCAACATCTTCGATGACTTACGTCTAACGGGTAAGCTTCAGCTCCCTCGTCGATCTATCCCCATGTTAGGATGTACAAATTTCCGTGCTGATATTAATGCTGGATGTACGGTGTTCCAGCACCGTCACAAAGTTTCTTTCGGTAGTTGGTAAATTGATGACGGCAACATGGCTAACCTCTTACGCCGTATAGAGGAATTTGATGTCATGCTGCCTCAGGGATGGGATGCATACTCCAAGCACTTGGAAGTTTATTACAAGTGAATGATATTAGTGCGGCTGAGAAGAAACGTGCAGTTTTCTTTAGTGTTTGTGGTTCAAAAACTTATTCAGTTGTCAGATCACTTGTGTTGTCTGCAAACCCAGCTAAAAAAACATATGTGAAAATTATAAAACTGCTTTGCCATAACACTGTCTGAAATATATAAGAAGTTCGAGTTCCACAGATGTAACCAACAGGTAAATGAAAGTATTGCAAATATGTTGCCGAATTACGGCGCTTGGCTGAACACTGCAATTTTGGAGACTGCCTTGACCTAACCTTGGGAGATCATTTTGTGTGTGGATTGAGTGATGAGTTCATGCAGTGGAGATTGCTATCAAAAGCTACATTAACATTTGAACTAGCACAAGATAAGTCCCTTGCTGCAGAAAGTGCTCATCTCAACACCAGGACAAACCAAGGGGGGGGGGGGGGGCAGCATCAGTGTTCAACGCAGACAAAGAAAGCCAGGCGCCACCGCGTGTTCGAACGTTTCCATACGCAGGAACAGACCAGGTTAGTCCCAGTAGGCCAAATCAGTCTAGACAAGGCCTTCTTTCATGTGCATGCTGTGGTAGTCAGCACAACAGATCTGTCGTGTCATTTTAAGAACACTGAATGTATTTTTCTGTAAACGAACAGGACACATTGAGCAAGTTTGCAAGGCGAAAATCTCTCAAAATGACTTGCAAGATCAAGGTACATTCTATAAAAGACTAGCAAGATGAGGGAAAATCAGATGGACACATGTCTAATCCTAATGTTTACCATCTAATGAAAATAGGAATGCTAGGAGAAAACTGAGCTAAGCACAGTGGTAATTGTAAATGGAAGTGGACACCGGCGATGGGCTCTCGATAGTGGACAAGCATACCTTTCACAGTATATTCCCCCATCAGCTTCCTGAGTTAAGTAAAGCAACATGAATTATTACATGATTACAGTAAAAATGTAATTGAGATGTTATGTTCATGTAATGTTGAAGTACAGTATGGTTCACAAAAATGCACACTTCCATTGATTACTTCAAAGGGTCTGAGGCGATCCCTCGTAGAGAGGAATTGGATGGATACCTTATGCATAGAAGTAAAAGGTATTTTAGGCATAAGCGAGCTCTGTAAGTATATTATTAGAGAGCTGGGAAACACGGTTGTATTCTCCATGAATGCAATGCATGCTTTCATAAAATTAAAAAATGGACATGTTTCTTAACCATATACTTCCCATTTTTCTTTGAAATAAAATAAATTTTCCTTTCCTCACTACACACGGGACTGAAGTGCACGCGTCTTGTCACCTCTCTTTTCTTAATAGTTACTCGAAACATTGTGGCAAGGCGCTGATGAGTGGCGGCACAGTGCATATTTTGATAATTGATTGTAATAGTTCCCTGAAACGTTGAGGCATACCGCTGTGGTATTTTCAACACTCGTTCAGCTGGTGTGAAGTCACAGTAAGCTTGCACAAAATGTGGGCGAATGCATGCACAAGGAGACACTGCATTCAGTGTGCTAGCAAGCGAGTTTATATACGTTTATTCAATTTTTAGTGACTGATATGTTCCGTATTCTACTGTTACATTTGAATTAGTATTTTAAACAGTAATTTTGCAAGATACATGATGACCGTAAAAGTAACATTTTAACAAGTGTATTTGATAAATCGTTTCAGTTATGCTCATTTAGTGAGAAACTAGAAGTTGTTAAAAAATTGGAGATCTACTCCCGCTCTCAACAATTGAAAGACAGGGAACAAAGTAGAAACTTTGTATGAACATTTAATCTTGACCTTTAGAAAAATTATAAATGATTACTTATAAACAAATGGTAAATATTACACTGGAAATTATTCTTAAAAAATAAAAATTAATTATGTTTTGTTATCTTTCAGAAGTAATTTTACTTTTTAAATACTTTTTTGACAGGCAAATATTAACATTTTTAACATATTTAAAATTATTCTTGTTAACAAGCATAATTGCAACTTTGACGTAACCCTAATGCAAGCAATTTACTACTAGCGAATTTAAGTGTTTTGTGAATTTTGGGTGTTTAAATGAATTATAAACTTTTCAAATTAAAGTGTAAAATTATTTGATTTGACCAGTGAATCTCACTATTTGACACCTGGATTTATATTTTTCCTTTCTCTCATTTGGAACATTAAAATGGTTTTCTTTAAAAATTGGCTACAATACATTTTTTTAATTGGAACAATACGTGTTACCCTAGGGATTAAGTTTTGTTCATTTCTTTATCTTACATGCTGATATGTCTTAATTTAAAGTGCCACTATTGATTTTCTTTGCGTTTTAAATATGTTCAGTAATATGTGTCAAAGTGTTTGAGTTGTGATTTAGATATTTTTGTATTACTTCAATTTTCTTCAGGATTGAAAAATTACAGATATCTTATACTTCATGTACACCTATGTGAAGGTATTGACACCGTCTAACAGCCAGTAGTGCTAGAGCCCATGACGGCGCTCACATGTCATGTGTTCCACACGTGCGCATAGGGCGATAATTTTGAACATTCCTATAAATGTTAATTTCACTGTAAAATGTGTTATATTGTCTTTACAGTGTTTAATATGTCTTAAAATGTTTTAAAGTTCTTGTGCTAATTTTAATTGATTGGTTATGAATATTCAAAGTGCCTGCGGCACCGAGATAACGAACACTTAACATTCTGGCATGATCGCCATCACAAAGAGACATTGAAATAATACTAAAATTCATAAGAAAATTATAGAAATGATAAAACAATATTTAATTTAATTTGTGCCATTTTATTTTCAATATAAAATATTTCACTCTGCGTGCATAGCACTTCCGCTTATGTGAACCTCGTAGGCAGCCATGGTAGGCGACGCTTGTATCTGGACAGTCTATCGAGGAGAGATGGTGAGGTAAGACACTGTCACGTACGCACTACAACTTTTGTTCACTGATTTAGGTTTCCATAGTCAATGTAGTTTACCGGTTAATATTTGCTTGCGTACGTTTTTGCCAGACATTTTCCCCAGCATTATGCTTCCGCTTTACTAATTCTTATGTCCTTGTGGCATTTTTAACTTAATCGAGGAGAAGGAAGAAAAAGATGTCGGAGAGGTCACGCGACCCGCGCATTTTGAAACACACGCCATCTGCCTATGTTTATGGCATTTCAGTGTAACTTCTGCATAATTGCTACACGCAATATTAAGAGCTATATTTTTATGTACGTATTTAAGGGTAATTTCTGAATATTTTATGGCAACATCACATATAACCACGTGGCCGGCTGAAGCCAAGTCTCGGTATACACCAGCATTGCATTTTAAGAGCTTATTTATATAACATCGTATGTGCAATCATTAATTTCAGGGTTCTATGTCACTTTTATTCAGGGTTCAATGTATTTTTCACGTAAATTGATGCTGTTTGTACTTAACCACGCTGTCACAGTAATGTTTGATTTCACTGCCATCAGGCATGTTACAAGCCTGTAACAACTCAAATCATAAAGAGAACCACATGTTCAACACGAATAATACTGTATTTGAATTTAGTTTGCCTTTTCCATGCAGAAATATTGCAATTTCACCTGCACCACGTGGTCCGCTATGAACTTCATCCAGCGGCATCCGTGCCATCTAAACTTGTTTTCACACATGTGTATGTTTATTATGAATACTCATTTGATGTCCCATCTTTTTTCATGTATCTTTGAGGGTTTATGTAATTTTGTAATTTGTGTATGGTGCAATTATTGCTGGTGTATGGTGCAATTATCACCACATTAACCACGTGCTGGAGGATGAGCCCCGACGAGTTTGCATTAGTGATGCTGAGTAATCACACGTGTTAATGTAACAAGGGTTTCATTTGTAATTCACAGTGTCCTGTCTTCAGGGAAAAACCGTCAGTCCACCCTTGCGGCTGTCGGCCCTCTTCCCTTGTGAAGACTGTTCTTTCATGCACCTCGGTGAGATCATCCATTTAGACACACGCTAGATTAATTACGAGCTGGGGAGCGGAATTCGCTAGTCATGGCCGAGATTATCATAATTTCATTGGCACGCTGATGTGTATGCATAGTAACAATAAAACAAGTCTCACAGTGAACTTATCTCTTGCATTTGTAGTGACAGTGTCCTAGCCACATGTGTTTTTCAAGTGATAAATATGTTTAGTAAAATTTTAGTATTGCAAACGTGTTTGTAAGTATGCACGGGTGAGACGGACTCACAGAACCCACAGCATCCCTGAGAACCCTGAGTCTCAATAGTGCAGTGATTGGGAAGCACCGCTGGCATCCAAATTACCATTAAGTATTTGTGTCATCATTTGTCTGTCTCACCTGACAGCGTCACGTGTAAGGTATTCATCTGTTGCAGGAAACATTGATGCCCTGTGCAGTGTACTGGGAAGTGATGTTGGCGTTTATCCAGGCGTTGAAGTTCCTCCGCCAATCAATAATTCTCTAGAAGCGCAAGTAACTGGGTGAAATGTTGAATCTCTCCAGATGTTGGTGTTTCCCCAGAAGCATCCACCAGGCTGCAGATGGACTGGTTCGAGACCATTCACTACTAATTCGCAATGAGGAGGCAGGGTTCAATGGTTCCAGCCCACCTCAAAATCTACTGGACGAGGGCGTGCCACATTTTGAATTGCATGGCAAGCCGCATAGGCAGTTGGTTAAACCAGCCTGGACAACGAACTTTGTGATGTAGTGGAAGGGGTGTTGTGTACTATGCAAATAGAGGTGAAAATTCTAACGTGGATCAGGTTTTGGATGTAGGGTGAAGGAGTGTTGTGTATAGTACAAAAGGCGTAGTTATACAGTTAGCGTCAGTGAGTTTGTCTGGTTACTGTTAAATTAGTCTGTAGGTGGTTGGCAGTCATGTCAGGCAGAGTTCCTGGGATATTCCCATGGAAATGAGCGGGTAGATGTTTATAAGCAGTGCTGGATTTCATAGTAATCTATCGAATCTATTATGTAAAGCAATAATTTCTGTAGTACACTTTGTGTTCAACTGAACACAACTAATTACAGCAAGGGATAAGAATCAAACCTAAACCTGGTGTCATGAATACTGCACTAAGTAAATGTTTGTTTCTCTACAGATACATGCACTGCTCAACAAGCTACTGTGCTCAGATCTAGGGTTGGCAGGTTGACTGGACAACACTCACCCTAACTGACTTCCTGGTCTCGTCCAGCCATGGCCTGCAACACGACACACATGTCACATGATGTGCACAACATTCACTGTCCTCTTATATTGCACATATACCCATGCCCACACACATACTGCATTTTCAGAAATACATAGATGGATCCACCAGTGGTTGATACACCAGTGTACACAACTCCAAGCAATTTCCAAACATCTGATTGGTTTTCAGCGGTATTTTTTACTGCTTTCAAATGTAAATTAATGCCATGACACACAAGTTCTACATTTTTCATCATCCATGTAAAACTGTATATCCAAATTGCTTAAGTATAATTTGGAATGTTTGAAAATTATGAAATGAGGGTGGTTTAACTTTTGTTTTCAGAGAACATATTTGAAAATTCGTTAGTTGATGTTTTGCTCCATATCCAACAGATTCACTGAATCTTCAGGCCGGATGAACTGGTATATCAATCGGTTTAATCAGAATCAACCAAAATAGTAGTTTTCAAATGTCCAGTGTATACATTGGTGGATGTATTTGTAAATTTTTGAATACGTGGATACAAATACCTCACATACATGCACATTCACACATGCACACACCATTAAATATTGTATACACATGGCAGCAAACATATGTATCAGCACCCAACATGTTTACACATTTATTTATTCGATGGCTTTTAAGTGCTGCTGTAGAAGGTCTTAGTAGGGAAACTTGAGAAAGATACCATTCTACACACACCTGCATGATCACAAAATTTCACATAAAAATTGCTTGTTTCGAGCAGTAGTTTTAGTCAAAAGGAACTGCACATGTCTCCAGCAACATAGTCCTACTGATCATAGTTGATGCAAACCTAACCACACAATACCTGTGCACACAAATTACAAAGGATTATTTCTTCACATGCGAAAATATGAAAGGAAAAAACTGATACATGAATACTAAAAAATAATCATAAACACATTAATAATATGATGCATGACTTTTTTTTCAACTCATCAGTGTGCATGCTTTCGCCACTCGATTCCATGGAGTTTGATTGTTGCCAAGTATCATGAGACGTCTAGGAAGTCTACCCAAGGCAAAGGACAGACGCTACACAACCTATTGTATTGTTCACCAGCTGAGCCACAAAGACTATGCTTCAAAGATCATCTAAGTACTACAGCGTGCCGCCAGATGGCCCTACTAATATGATCGGCAAGCCATGCTCCTGGGTCCAGCACCAGCCACTGACGTCACACACCAAGAGGATCTATGCCACATCTATCCCCTCTCCAGCTCAAGCAAGGGTGCACCAGCCAGAGTATAAATACCAGGACGAGTGCCCTGTAACGCTAGTCTATGCTCCTCCACCGCACTGCCTGGTGCCAGAGGATGCAAACGGGCCCGCTCAACCATGCCAGTCTATCCCGAGCCTTCACCGCATTCTTTAGCACCGAAGGTCCCAACAAAACCATCGACTTCTCTCCTGATCTTCACCGTACTCTTGGTGCTGAAGGCTATTCCTCTACCTTCATCTTCACTACACTCCTGGTGCTAGAGACATCCTATTGTTCTACCAGTCCTTACCAGTCGTCGTCTACTACGTTAATAACTAGACACTTCTGGCCCCTTCAGGATAACATCGTAGAGTAGTAGCCAGTTCAAGTTATTTTACCTACCGTTAGGATAGCTGAGAAAGAGGGGGGGAGGGAGAGGAGTGATGTAAGAGGGAGAGATGAGACAACAGACAGTCCTGCCACTTTCCTCAACACCCCCATCCCCCAGACAATTCATGGCTACCACTCCGCCTTTCTCCCAGAAATTTTTTCCTTTATTTTGGCAAAAAAGGGTGTGCTATGCAGTAGTAAATAAGGTACTTGCCGGCACTAGCGCAAATAATACATATTTGTTCAGGTGCAAAATCTGTAGAAAGCTAATAAATGCTGTAGTCTTAAGGGGCTTTTGTGTCATATATTACTATTAATTATTCTACTGACATTTTTCACAGTTACGCACGCATGCATTAAAACATTTGGAAAAGGTTTAGAACCATGGGGAAAATATGATGCAGGCGGATGTGACACTGGCTATCTTTCATTGGCGCATGTCCTTGTTTATATTAGCAGTTGTTTTAGAAAAAATGGGGTAGGAAGCATAAAATCTGTTATTTTGCTTGTGAGAGAAACGTGCTATGTGAAGTTTTTTTAAAATTCAGCACGATAAAATTAAGGTGCGTGAATTATGCCAGGGCAAGAATTGTGCCAATAAATACACATTTAAAATTCATAATCTTAAAAACGGGCAAGGTTCTAACCAAATTATGTGATTTTTAAGCGGGAAATTTTTATAAGCAGGAATATTTTAAGCGGGATAAATATGCATCACATGTATAGGTTATTGTTTTGGGACTTATATAACACAACTTCTTAAGCGGAAGACTATCTTGAGCGGGAACTTCTTAAATGAGTTTGACTGTACTGTGGCACATAGTGTGAATTACTTTGATGTGAGACCTTGGTGAATGTAATGTCAAAACATTAAATAATAAAAAGATAAAAGAAAGAAATAAAATATTTTCCTGAGATGTTCAAAAATTGACAGCAACTAATGGGGAAAGCATGAAGATTGAAACAGAAACTTATAACGTTGTGGGTTTACAGAGGTTATTATTATATTATTATTACCATTTTGGTTTTGGAGTATTTGGTTGTGATGTAAATTAGTTAAGATAATTTTCAAATTAAGATTTATTAAATGATTTAAGCTATTTGCAGTGTACGTTTGGTTATGTCACGAGTATGTTGGTGTAAAAATTATTTAGATTATTGCTGTTGTAATTGTTATGATTCATTTGTCTTCAGAGCGGATAAAATAGAGCAAATTTTCAATCATATAAAGTTACAGAAAAGTGTCCAGAAAAGTATGATTCTGAAGTCTGAATCAAACTTTTTTCTGTAACAAATGCAATCACCACCACCAGAATGTATACGTGTGGATGATTAATAAGTAAATCTTAGTTAAAAATAATTAATAATATGTTTACGCAGTGACGTGTGTGTGAAACTGTTGTGTGGGTAAGCTGCAAGTGAGGGTCGTTACATAACAATACACATATATGTGTGCGCACAAATTTTATATGGTATCATCTACTAAATAAAAAAAATTAACTGTGTCGATAAGAACATAACATAATACAAGACACTGAAAAAAAAAAAAAAAAGAAACATAAAACAAAAAATGTAATAGCTATGGGGAAGAATATCCATAATATAATATGCAACAATAAATTTATCAGTTGTCCATACATCTAAACAAGAAAAGACATATAACACTTGTACACATACTAAAACTTCGACAGCTCATTTTACAATACTACTGATATGTAAAATTATCAACTTCTCATAGGCTACACATGAAGCAAACACGACACATAACATTGATATTATATTTAATGAATAGTCTATCTAACTACAAATCAACATCACTTGCTTATACGTAAGCTCTATTCTTCTCTCGTTCTTTGAAAACTCATCTGTTACACAGTCATAAAAGTTTCGTTCACTTTGCATTTCACTCAGCAGATAGTTTTCAATGGACAATAATGCCAATTTTGAAAGTCTTTCTTGTTGTTGTGTGCTGCGGCTGTACGTCTTTATTCTCTTCAGTGCTGAAAAACTTCTTTCTGTGGAGGCAATAGTAGCGGGAATAGTAAGTGTCAGTTTGCACAACTTAATTACTTCTGAATATGCCGTATCTAAGCTGTTAGAAAAAATGAAAAATAAAACTTCGCCTACATTTTTGCCTGAAAATTCCTGGGATATATAAACTGCGACAAGTTGTGCTTGCAGTGCAACAACATCAAAGAAATCACCGTACAGATTTAAGACAGACTGCAAACTAGTTTCGGGAAAACATTCTTGATGTTTTTTGAAGTTACATGGGTCTAGAAGCTAGAAACTGCAGATATTCTAAATTCGAAAATCTGTCGTCCATTTGCTGAATAATTGTGTCTATAATTTCATAATACTGATGCCTGAAAAGTATTTTAAGATCACGACCATCACTGTAATTAAAATGTTTCCTATTAAACTCTTGTGCTTCAGCTTCTGGTTTGGTATTTGTTTGCTCCCAAAAAGTTTCAAAACTGTTTTGTTTTGTTTGAAGTAGGTTAGAGAACTCCCTTACCTTTGTAGTGCAGTACCCAATGTCATGTAACTTAGTTCGAAGAATTCTGTACAAAACATCTGTATGAAGGAAAATGTTGGCAAACACATTTAAAAGAAAATTGAAATTGTAGTCGTCCAATGAAGCTAGAAAACATTTGGCAGTTGTGACAGATTCCTGGTCCCAGTTCTCTTCAGGGTCATTGGTTTTCTCCAACAGGCAAGTAAGATCGTCTCTCGGTATTCATGTACTCAGCCAACTAAACGTAGTTCCAGCGTGTAGTTGAAACTCGTGGCAATCTCTTATTTACCACATCATCAAGGGCCTTTGTTCATTTTGTGGATTTAGCAAAAAATGCTGCCAATCCACTCAATGTACTGAAAAAAATTCTGCATTCTTTCATTGAGCACCAAATTTAACCTGTGAGCCATGCAATGCAATTGCCTGGGGACACTTTTGTCTCACTTTCGCATGTAGGCCATTCAAATGGCCAGTCATAACAGCCGCACCATCATAGCTTTGAGCTACCATTTTTTTCTCGCAGTTGTAATCAGCCACTAATTTGCTGACAACATTGTAAATGGCCTCAGCAGAGAGATTTTCAGAGACATCAAAAAAACCTATAAACCTTTCTTGAACTTTATCATCCTCCCCAGTGTACCGAAATATGCAGGAAAGTTGTTTATATCTGTTGTTTCATCAAGGCTAATAGAAACAAATGTAGCTATTTCTATTTCATTTCTTATGCGTTTGCTGACAGCAAAGGATACAATAGAAATCAAATCATTTTGTATTAGATTTGACAGTCCCATAAAAACTGTGGAAGTTTCAAGATGATGTTTCAAAGTTAAATCATACTGACTGATGATTTTTATACGTTCAACATAATTCCCTTTGTTTTTTTAATCACGTTCTTCATTGCGACCTCTGAAAGGAAGCTCCTGCTTTCCTAGATAACAAACAACATCTTCAAAAGTCTCAATATTTCTCTGTTCTTTTTAACAAGTTCATTGTGTTGATGACGTTTTTTTTTTTTGTTCATCAAGCAAGTGGTTGATCCTAATTTTGCCAAAGGTTTTCTCACAAACAACTGTTTGCAAATGAGTCTGGGACAAACAATGCTTCTTTAAAGCTTTGTGCAAATTGCCCACATCATTGTAACCAGTTTTGCTCCACACATTTTTTTCTTTTGCAAAAAGCATACATGGCCAACAAAATAGTTTACAAAGCAATGGACAGCCCGTCAATCACTCATTTTGTGAATACAATTTACTATTAAAATGTGTAACAAAATATTTCCCTGCAGTGTTTATGTCTAGAGCTGGAGTCCGTCTCCCCACCGCCAAAATTTCTTTTTTCTTTTCAAAAGGAAAATTAGTAAAATTAGTCTTCAAAACAGTACAATAGCGCAGTGGCTATTGTATTTGGCCCGCTCCATCCTGGACAGCATAAACTGTGTAACTCACAGCTTACCACAGGGAGATAGCAGTCAAACACTAGGCATTGCAGTGTTCTCACACATCCAAGTTGGAATAAAATGTGTTATTTTTATTATTTATCACTAGCACCAACCCCCATACGTAAACAAACTGTCCACGCAGGGCCAGCTGCTGGGCCTCCAGGAGGCCTTGGCCGATCATTTCCGAAGTAGTCGATGAAGGCACACGATCCCTTCCCCCACGTTCATGTTACCATGACAACCGGAACCAACAAAGGCGAAAAGAAAATGTGAACTAAAGGAAATGACAACACAGTAAAAAAAACTGAAAACCCTGGCCGCCGCGCCTTAGAGTGAAGTGTGCGTGTGAGCCAGAGAAATATTTGTAGCACAGAGGTGTTTCGCAGCTCGCTGGAGCAAGAATTCAAGCGTGCTGAAATTTAAATATGAATAAATATGGATTCTCAGGACTGGTAAATAACATATAATAATACAGCAATAGCAAAAGCTAAGCAGTGCTTACCTAGCGTCTATTGAATACACGCCACTGTGTTTACGCAAGCAGTTCATCTTTAATTGCTGAAAGAATTTTATTATTTCATCCTAGATAATGAAAATTGAGTGATTTTTGTCTAATTTATTGGAAAATAAGAAGGAATCAATAAAAAAGTTAAACAGCATATTGGTCTTCTATTTCTATTGAAATGTTACAAACTTTAATGCAATTAAATGTGATGGATGCCTTGAAATTTTACAACTGAAATACCACGTTATGTTCAACACAAAATCATGGAAAAATAAACTACAAAGAACAACATGCACATCCACAAACACTGACACAACATTACAAAAATCTACGTGAAAAAAAGTCGAAAATAAAATCTGTATATAAAATATAATTGGTTTAAAAAAAAACAGTGGAGGCACAAAGCAATAAGTGACCAGCGTGGAAACTGAGATATGATAGAAGCTGGCTGAGTTGCAGGAGTAGAAAGCAGCATTGAGACACGATTCTACAGATGCTGAAATGCCTACACACCTCACAACAGTTCAGTATGAGATAGCATTATTATCCAAAGGGCCCATGGAGCATTCTCTGGCATTTAGCCTTTTGTAGAGTGACTATTTCTTTGTAAGAGCACTGTTCTAGTTGACTCAATACATTTTGCAAGTTGGTCGGTTGACAACTGAATTACGGTCACACTCTATGTGATAGCCATCCATCACACTACCACGTAATGATAAAACCACACACTATGGAGGCCAGGTTCGCCAAGGATATACATCTCGTGATAACATCTTTTAATTTAGAACAAAAAAAATAGTGGCCATAATATAATGCCCCGACTCTGGTATTTAAACCCAGTTATTAATTATCTTCCATCTTCCAATGTTTTGTTTTCTTTAGCAATAATTGTTGATATAACAAACCACACCAAATACACGAAAGCACGCATCACATCCTAAAATGTTCCACCAGCCACACCACCCTTTTTTTTTTTTTATGTGTGATTATTGTGGCATTGAACATTAAGAAATAATTCTTGTTAGAAAATTAAAATACCAATGCAGATTTACCAATTTCATTCTTCCAAGATGACAAAATTTTTTTTGCTAAAACATAGGAAACTGTTTTTACAGATTAGAAATATCATTTTGATCCCTTCAACATGGCTTTAAATTAAACCAATTTATTTGAAAAATACAAACAAGATACTAATTTACTATTTATGCTGACTTGTATATCTCCTGTTGGAGATGAAATAGGCCTCACCTTAGACTTCATTCATACCAATCTTATAATGAAAATGCAACACAGATGGACTCACGCTGACCGTGGAGGTGGGACATTCCCAAATATGTCTCTGTGAGACACTTCGAGGAAGGTGAGACCTTCAACATCCCAGCAGCCTCTAGAGATGGCACGATGGATCAGCTCCAGAAGAGCATCTATATCCACCTCCAGGCGCTTAACCAAGGCCTGAAGATACACTGGAGTACAACCCTGCAAGGAGCAAGAAATGATGCAGCAACCACTGTGTAGTCAACTGCTGATTCCAAACCATGTGTTATAAACAATGCATTTGAATTTAACAGAAAAACAGCAGGTCTGTGCCTTGACACACTGGCTTCTGCTTGTCTTACGCACCTTTCTGCAGTAGCATCAACGCTACAAACCATGGGGCAATGTGACCTGACTTGCTGCAAGTGAAACATAAAACATTCATTTATTCCCCTGATCTGTTGAAGATGCCTTGTTTCAACTTCAAGGTGAAAGCAAAGTTCTAAATTACATAAAAAGTTTTATGCTGATGAGAAAAAGTAATAAAGTTCTGTAGTTCATGGTAGCACTAAACTACTAGTAGTATTATAATGCAGTAATTCTGAGATATTATTTGTATTTTGTCAACAGACATCACCATGCCCTTTACAACAACAGCAAACATTTTGAAATGAATAATATTTTTTTTTCAAAATAGTACAAAACAGCCTACTGTAAATTAAAATTAGATAAGCAGAAATTATATAGATTTTAAAGAAAATGATATGTACTGTGAAGGAACTGCACACATCCAACAGTTTTATTAAAGAAGATAACATATATGTCGTTATTATTAACTGACTGTAAGGTTTACAAACATCACTTGTGATACATAGCCATGTTGCAAGATACTAGTGACTTGATAGTGCTGCCAACATTACACTGGGTAAAGAAAGAAATTACCATGAGTTCAAAACACAAAAATTAACATTTGACCATGTTTATGGTTTATGGACCCAGTCAATTGTGACATTTCAATCAGTTGACACCCTGATCAGCAAGACATCCTCATTGGACACATTTATTTTGTGTGTAAATTGAGCAAGGTAGCACAGTGGCAAAAACTGGGAGAGGTAACACAGTGGCAAAAACTAGGCGAGGTAAAACAGTGGCAAAAACTGGGCGAGGTAACACAGTGGCAAAAACTGTGCAAGGTAGCACAGTGGAAAAAACTGGGCAAGGTAGCACAGTGAAAAAACTGGGTGAATAAACACAGTGGCTAAAGCTGGGCGAGGTAGCACAGTGGCTAAAACTGGGCGAGGTAGCACAGTGGCAAAAACTGGGAGAGGTAACACAGTGGCAAAAACTGGGAGAGGTAACACAGTGGCAAAAACTGGATGAGGTAACACAGTGGCAAAAACTGGGCGAGGTAACACAGTGGCAAAAACTGGGCGAGGTAACACAGTGGCAAAAACTGGGCGAGGTAAAACAGTGGCAAAAACTGGGCGAGGTAACACAGTGGCAAAAACTTTGCAAGGTAGCACAGTGGAAAAAACTGGGCAAGGTAGCACAGTGAAAAAACTGGGTGAATAAACACAGTGGCGTGAATAAACACAGTGGCTAAAACTGGGTGAGGTAGCACAGTGGCTAAAACTGGGCAAGGTAGCACAGTGGCTAAAACTGGGTGAGGTAGCACAGTGGAAAAAACTGAGCGAGGTAGCACAGTGGAAAAAACTGGGAGAGGTAGCACAGTGGAAAAAACTGGGAGAGGTAGCACAGTGGCTAAAACAGGGCGAGGTAACACAGTGGCAAAAACTGGGCGAGGTAGCACAGTGGAAAAAACTGGGCAAGGTAGCACAGTGGCTAAAACTGGGCGAAGTAGCACAGTGGCTAAAACTGGGCGAGGTAGCACAGTGGATACTGGGAGAGGTAGCACAGTGGCTAAAACTGGGCGAGGTAACACAGTGGCAAAAACTGGGGGATATAGCACAGTGGAAAAAAACTGGGTGACGTAGAACAGTGGCAAAAACTGGGCGAGGTAGCACAATGGAAAAAACTGAGCGAGGTAGCACAGTGGAAAAAACTGGGAGAGGTAGCACAGTGGAAAAAACTGGGAGAGGTAGCACAGTGGCTAAAACAGGGCGAGGTAACACAGTGGCAAAAACTGGGCGAGGTAGCACAGTGGAAAAAACTGGGCAAGGTAGCACAGTGGCTAAAACTGGGCGAAGTAGCACAGTGGCTAAAACTGGGCGAGGTAGCACAGTGGATACTGGGAGAGGTAGCACAGTGGCTAAAACTGGGCGAGGTAACACAGTGGCAAAAACTGGGGGATGTAGCACAGTGGAAAAAACTGGGTGAGCGTAGAACAGTGGCAAAAACTGGGCGATGGGTAGCACAATGGAAAAAACTGAGCGAGGTAGCACAGTGGAAAAAACTGGGAGAGGTAGCACAGTGGAAAAAACTGGGAGAGGTAGCACAGTGGCTAAAACAGGGCGAGGTAACACAGTGGCAAAAACTGGGCGAGGTAGCACAGTGGAAAAAAACTGGGCAAGGTAGCACAGTGGCTAAAACTGGGCGAAGTAGCACAGTGGCTAAAACTGGGCGAGGTAGCACAGTGGATACTGGGAGAGGTAGCACAGTGGCTAAAACTGGGCGAGGTAACACAGTGGCAAAAACTGGGGGATATAGCACAGTGGAAAAAAACTGGGTGACGTAGAACAGTGGCAAAAACTGGGCGAGGTAGCACAATGGAAAAAACTGGGCGAGGTAGAACAGTGGAAAAAACTGGGCGAGGTAACACAGTGGCAAAAACTGGGCGAGGTAGCACAGTGGCAAAAACTGGGCGACGTAGAACAGTGGCAAAAACTGGGCGACGTAGAACAGTGGCAAAAACTGGGTGACGTAGAACAGTGGCAAAAACTGGGCAAGGTAGTACAGTGGCAAAAACTGGGTGAGGTAGCACAGTGGCAAAAACTGGGCGAGGTAACACAGTGGCAAAAACTGGGAGAGGTAGCACAGTGGCAAAGATGTAGCACAGTGGCAATAACTGGGTGAGGTAGCACAGTGGCAAAAACTGGATGAGGTAACACAGTGGTAAAAACTGAATAAGCGGCCCCACTTGAGAGTGCTCTAGCCACTGAACCACTGCATCACCATCTGAGTTTTCTCTATTCACTGAACTACTGCGACTCCACTTGGCATTACTCTACCCACTGGGCCTTTGTGGCCCCACTTGATATAAGTCTATGTTCCTCTGGAAGAACGTAGCTTTCTAACAGTGAAAGAATTAAAGAACCGGCCCTGTAGTTTTGGTAGAGTATGCTTAGAAAGCAGTCAAGTAGCTCAATTTTCACAGACTTGGTTTACAAATTTTGAAATTTCTCAAAGTACTTTCTTTTCTTTTTGAATTTAACATAGCCTATGACCATCTGGAAGAATGTAGCTTTTTAAGAGTGAAAGAACTATAAGAATAGGTTGTGTAGTTTCCGAGATTATCAGAGACATATAGAAGGTGGTTTCCTTACAGTTAAACGAAACACTCTCTACCTTTGATACTTCAAAGGTAACATTCGGTCGCAATGTCTCTCAAAAATCGTAACTGATTTTTACTAGATACAACATAATGTGAAACTTGTCACAAATGTTTAAATTCATAAATATATATTAATTAAATGATCTTCCTTTACATTAAATTGTAAAACAAAAATGCATGTAAGGTGCGGTATAACTCTTAACTGATGATACACTTAACCATATTTTTCAAACAAAATATTAAATATAAAGAATTTGTATTGACGTCGCCTCGCTCTGTGCGCCACTTGGGGGGGGGGGGGGGGGGCAGCCTGATAGCGCTCGCTGCTGCATGAACTACACATTGTGCATCAGTGTGTGTAGTGTGGTATGCCGTTCGTGCGTGAACGAACTAGGGATCTGTTCACTGCATCCAAAGACCCACTTGCCAAGAGTAACCGGCACCTAGTCTGTTTATTTCTGTGTAAAAGTGTGACCCCCTCAAAGCAGAGTCTAGTGCATGCCCGATGAAGTGTTATCTCCTCCTTACGCCCCTGCCTTAATTTGTATTGTAATGATGACTGCTCACCCACGTGGTGCACGTGAGTTCATGCAGACACAAACTGAGACACTCTAATTATTCTGTTATTTGTGCTATCTTGTATGTTATTTTGTTTTGAGATGTGGGTAAATGATTTCACATTTTAAGGAAAATAAATATTCAAAGATGTTTGCAGTTCCATCAGCCATATTGCCAAGTTCATGAAACAAATTTTCAACAGCTCATATATTAATTTTCACTTTAATTAATTTCTCTGTTTGAGAAGGATTTAAATGTTTGTTTCATTTTTGTTATATTTTATTATAGTGTTTTATGTCTTCTGCTCGCTTTTTATGGCCTTGTTATGTATTATGCATATTTCAGAGACACTTAGTAACAGTAACGCAAGACTGTCCAAAAGAACTCTGAACAAATTAATCTATGTAAAATAATGTACTAATTATTTTCCTGGACTCAGTTGTCTTTTTATGAGAAATGTTTTGCATTTTGTCTTGTGTAAACATTTCCCTCGAGATGCTGGCGGGAAGGTGTCCGTTGCTAACGGTACCTACATTCCACCATATTTATTCTGGTTTAATGGGTCTTTGAGGGCAGACATGTGCTGCTCTGTGCCACGTACCACAGGAGCTTCATCAAGTTGTGGTAATCATTTAGGGTGTCAACAGTTTAAAGTTGTAATTTTGCCGGAACCTTTTTCTTAGCTTTGCTCTCCCGTGTGCCGACCCTCCTCTCCGCTGACTCACGACCCCGGAGAGTTTCACCACATTAATTTTCACCGGCTAGTTAAGCCATTTTTCGCAGCATAGACCCCTGGCAGGCCTCGTGTGCAAAGCCCACTTCAGACACGGGGAGATCATATGTTGCCATGTGTAATATTTCTGGTAGTATATTTCTTTGTTGCAAAGCCACGTGTCTTATTTTAATGTAAAGAACTTTAACCTTGGGAACTGGCCCCTAACCAGCAAGTGTAACCACGTGCTCAGAGTGTGTAAATAATGATTGACATGACTTTCTCAAACATATCGTAAGACATGTGCTTCGAGGAGATGCCGCCACAGGTTGTTGACCTTTAACAACCCTGAGAGAGGGAGCTCCTCATGCTTTTCCGAGTAACTGAAAAGCTGGCGCCCTGGGAAACTAGATATACTAGAGTGATCCTTCATAACTGAGGCTACAACTAGATGCTCATATCTGGGTACTGCAGCTTTGTTACATGTTCAAAGGAATTAGACAAGCAGCAAATGTTCTCCTCCAGTTGTAGCAGATGTCCGACTGCCACACTCTCCAGCTCCTGCAGAGAGTCGACTAGGGAGTCGTTTTGCTCGAGAAGGTCTGCAACCCATAGACTCAGCAGCTTCACCTGTGCCTGTGCCGGAAACACATTAACATAATCATAAACATACAAATTATTACCGGATGGGAAAAAGATTTTAAAAAATTAATAATTTTTGCCAAATTTTTCTTACATAGAAAGCACCATAAGTTTCCTCAAAGTTAGTGAAGAGTGAAGCAGAATGCAGAGACCATTTATCAAAATACCCAAGAAATAAATAAGTAATTTTTCTTTAGATGAAAAAATTGTTGGCAAGATGTTACTTTATCATAAACAGTTATTGAAAGCAGAAAGCACTATTTTTTTTTTAATTAACCATTCTAACCTTAACAATTTCCTGGTTAAAATTTTTTGTTAATCTAAAATGTGAGTTTAAACATGTTTGTAATATTTTCCAATATACTGGTATCATTTACTACTTAAAATATCAATACATTTGAGCTGCAGCTTGGAAACGTAGAACACTGTAAGTGATTTCTCACCACATTTTTATATATGTATATATTTTATATTCATAAAATTTGCACAAGCAGTTGAGAAAGCTGCACCTGCTCACAGGATGCACACACCCCAGCTGCATGATCAACTCATATCTGCCATGACAGCACTGAACTTGCCAGCTGCATAACTACATGACATCTACAAGGGAGGACGTATGGCTGCTGGCCGTGAAAAAAAGTCTATTACACACTGTTCAATTTTCACACATGATGCCGTCGAGTGAGACACGAGACAAACTGTGATACAATAACTTGCTGTAGGTGGACACCAGCTGTGTTTCCCAGTCACCGCACTATCAAAACTCAGGGAGTTCTCAGGGATGCTGTGGATTGTGTGTGTCCATCTCACCCGAGTGTACTTACAAAACACTTTACATTACTAAACATCATTACTAAACTTTTATCAAACAATGGCAAGAGGCTGCTGCCACTACAAAGAAACACTTGATGCACTGTTCTACTAGCTTTTATTATACCACTCATACAAAAGATGTGCCAGGAGTTTAAGTTTATGAATTACACTCGGACGTGTCTAGCTAACTCCGTTTGGGTGCTCCCCAGCCTGCAATTAATCTAGCGCACTCCTAAATGGATGACTTCTCTGGTAGGAAAGAGGTCGACAGCTGCTAGGGTGCACTGACGATTTCTCCTGAAGATAGGGTGCAGAGAATAATGAAATGAATGGGCGAACACGTGGTTAGTGTGGTGGCGGCCTAGATACATAGCCGGCTAGGACGGAAATAATGTCACCGTACAAATTACACAGAATGATACAAATAAAACTTAAACAAGATAGGGCACGACATGAATGGTCGCAATAAACACGCAAGCGTGCTAGCAATATTAGATGGGGCAGATGCCGCTGGGTAAGGATTGCAGCAGAGCACGTGGTGCAGGTGCAATGTCAGTATTTCGCAGCAAAAACTGTAAATTCCAATCAAACAAAATGTTATTTCCATTGAGAAAATTATTCTTTTGCATACTGAATTTGTTATGAACTTGTAACATGCTGGAGGGCAAGAAAATCAGACACTGGAATGACTGCATGGTCAAACATACAAAGCATCAATTACCTGAAAATTACACAGAATCCTGAATGAACAATACATAAAACCCTGAAATAAATTATGGTGCACATGATTTTACACAAATAAACTCTCAAAGAGCATGGATGGCGCGAACATTGACTTAGCGGCTCTGAACCACTTGGTCGCAAGTGATGTGGCCATAAGACAATTAAACATTAAAAATACCCTCAAATACATTCATAGAATTAAAGCCCTTAAATTACACGCAACAATAATACATAAATTACAATTAAATGCCTCTTACATAGGCAGATGGCGCCTGATTCAAGTTGCGAGGATCGCATGACCTCTCCAACAACTTTCCTCCCTTCTCCGCGTTAATATTTCAAAAAGCCGCAAGGGCACAAATTATTAAGTTAAGCAGAAGCATAATGCTGGGGAAAATATCCAGCGTTTTACCTCACCAGACCTCCTACAACGACTGTGCCGAGGCTAGCATCTCACGGACCTACTATTGCTGCCTACGGGGTTCATATAAGCGGAAGTTGTATGCACACCAAGTAAAACTTTTTATATATGAAAATAAATGGCTCAAAAGTAATTTAAATATTGTTTTACTTTGTAGATTTTCTTATTAATTTTCTGCATTCTTTAAATGTCTTTTTATGATGGCGTTCATGCCAGAATAGTAATGTTCTTAATCTTCTTGCAGCACACATTTTGAATTCATAAGCAAACACCAAACATTGTGCAATCATTTTAAACACATATTTTTAAACACTTAAAACATTTTGACCCTGGAGGAAAAACAAAAGACACATTTTACACTGAAAATTAATATTCCGTAATGGAAAAGTTCAAATTGGAGCCTCTTTGCTAATGTGCATACCCATGTGTCACGTGAGTGATGAGCGCCATCATGTACATAACGCTGCTGGTTGTTAGCCGCCATCACACATTATCAGTAATAGGCTACAGTACATGTGTGCAATTTGGAGACATGTTTCAAAGGGTATGTTAAGGGAATTAGCAGTACTACAAATATGTTATTAAAATTTTATATCACTATACTTACTTGATTTCATCTTATACAGGTTTTTCTTACAAGCAAAATAAGGCCATTAACATGCAAATTCAATTATCAAGCATTATTTATAATCACAAAGCTATATTTAAAAAAAACTTGTATGTATTATTTGATTTATTTTCACTGCTAGCTGTCCAAGTCCTGCAAATTATTTGTAATTTTCATAGTTTAGCAACTATTATAGAGCATCTTTAGCTATGTTTAAAAGTTTTTATATAGAAATTGTCCTGTAAATTATTCATAATTTTCATAGTTTAGGAAATCATTAAATTTTACACACACACACACACACACACGCGCGCATGCACGCTCGCACGCGCGTGCGCACACACACACACACACACACACACACACACACACACACACACACACACAACACATATATAAAGCAAATTTGACATGTCCAATACCATAATGTATGGTATTTTGGATGAATAAAATTGATTTATTGAATAAGTGAATTTATTGTACAGTAATCTATATTGTACAGTAATCAATATATCCATACATACAATACAATGCCCTCAAGAAATATTTACATGAAAACTATAAAAAATACAAAATATGGGTCAAAGAGTATAATTGTTGTTATAACTTAATTGGGTATTGTTCACTTCTATTGTATCAAAATTTAAGTTTCAGAAGAGCAAACGTTAAGTCACATTAACCTGTTCATAATGACGCCAGCCAAGAGCCAGCAACAGCAAGCCTATGATGGCTCTCACCTCTAACCTAACACGTGGTGGTAAACACGTGGTGGTAAACACATGTGCAGTACCGCTGCACAGACTTCCCCAAAACGGGATAATTAAATTCAGTACTGTGTATTTCTTTTTCAGGTTCAAAATATGTTTGCAAAGTGTAATATGTTTAATTTCAGAGTTTCATGTAATATTGTAATATTCAAATTCTAAGTGCACGCAGCGCCAAAGAGAAAGACACTATTATTCCATCTAAGACACCTTTCAAAGACATTTAAATAACCACAGAAATCCAGCACTATCAGTCTGTTTGTTAAAATGTATTAAAAAATGTTTTTTGTGCCATTTAAAATTCTATATATTAAGAGTTTACTCTGCGTGCATAGCACTTCCGCTTGTTTGAACCCCATAGGCAGCTATGGTAGGTCCGCACGACCCCTGCCTCTGGGCAGTCCATCAGGAGAGTTGGCGAGGTAAGACGCTGTCACGTATGCACTTCATACTTTTGCACTGATGTAGATTTCCATAGTTTCACTTTAGTATATGCTTTGCATATGTTTGCCAGACATCCCCAGCATAATGCTACCCGCTTAACTAAATTATTTTGCAGCCCTTGTGGCCTTTTTAACTGAGATGAGAGAAGATAATGTCGGAGAGGCCACGCGGCCCGCGCTCTTAGTGTATCAGATGCCATCCGCCCATGTTCAGGGCTTGCAATATTAAGGGTAATATTTGCGTGTACTTATTTGAGGGTTTTTGTCATGTTTAATTGTTTTACGGCCACATTGTCCACGACCACGAGGTTAGCTACCACCAAGTCTGTATCTGTGCCATCACCATGTTTAGAGGGCTAATTCTTGTTCTATCTTGTGCGCCTTAATTTATCTCAGGGCAATATGTATTATTTTCATTCAGGGTTAGTGTATTTTTTAAGTTTGATGCTTTTAATGTATGACCACACTGTCAATTCACATGTTTGTATTTTCCCGCCATCCAGAGTCCGAAGAGCTTTTGTATGCTCACATATTGGAGAGAGTAATCTTCCTAATGCAGTTATCCTTCGACAATTCTTAGCCAAATTTAATGTAAAATAATACGTTTTACATCTGCACACGTGGTCCGCTAAGAACTTCATCCAGCGACATCCGGGCCATCTAAAACTATTTTCACGCATCTGCATGATTATTTTGCCTGCTCATGTTGTGCCCCATGTTCATTCAGTGATATTTATATCATTTTTGTACTGCGTTACTATTTTCTGCCCTAACCTTCTATGTGTATTGACCATCGCCACACAACACGTGGTTCGGGGACTAGTCCCGACGAGTACGCGTTAGCGACAAAGATAGACACACGTGGTAGTGGTCGTGTTCATGTTCATACTCCGTGTCCTGTCTCTGGGCAAAATCTATAGTCCATCAAAGCGGCCTTGTGGAGGCTGTGTTATCAGACACTGCAGAGGATCACCCATCTAGGAGTGCGCGAGTTAGGTAACATGCTAGGGAATCACCCACCAGAACTGGCTAGTCACGTCCGGGTAGTTAACCATATAATTCATTCTTGGCACGCTGTAACTTGCATCAATAAAAATAATCTTACCAGTGTAAAATCTTGAATGTATACTTGTAGCGTCGGAAACCAGCTTTCTCCAAGTATTTTGAAGTGCAATGTTTAGTGTGGCAAAGTGTTTTGTAAGTACGCACGGGTGAGACGAATGCACAGAACCCACAACATTCCTGAGATCCCCGAGTCTCAAAGATCGGTGTGTAGGAACCACCGCTGGCACCCATCTACCAGGTAAAAGGTATATCGTAATTATCTCGTGTCTCACTCGACGGCGTCAATAATAACAAAATTAAGCAATAGTAACATGAATATACGTTGACTTTCAGTGAATGTGGGCTTTAAATGAAGATAAATCAAAAAATGGGGCCACAGACTATCTTCCATGGATGTCTGCATCCTGGGTTGAGAACGTAGAGGTTCACTGTACTGACTTCAATGAGGACAATTATGATGAAAAGTCCAGATGAAAAATACCAGAAAAATCATTTTTTGTACATAGCTTTTTGGGTTTAAAATATTGATGCATGGCGGACTTCGGCAGGTGTCACGTGATGTTGCCAAAGTGACTTTAGTGGGCACTAGGCCAGGCGCACCCTGACGGTACGTGTGTCTAATTTCTGCGGGGAACAGGAGCTCGGCCAGTGTACAGCACTGGTTGAGTCGCTTTCCCACAGGGAACAAAATCGGGCTCTGCGAGCACAACTTTTTGCCTTGGCAGGACCACTTGTTCTCGTAAACCTGGGTGAGGTATGGCCTGCGGCTGCAGCTGTGCCGGCTGAGGCTCCACTTGTTACACAATAGGGGCAGCTCCTGAGGTGTGTATGCTGGTCGGCTTAGTTGTACGGGATTCAGTTGTCAACGAGGTAAGTGGTTTTCGTGGCATCCCACAAAACCAAAGGTTGGCAAAACCCAGGGAGGTGTCCTGGCCACTGAGGTAGGCCTGAACAACTGGGTGAAGTCCCTCTGCTACTTTAGTGGGTGGTTCAAATGTAGTGGGCTTATAGGTTGGCAAAACTGGCATGGACAGTCTGCGAAGTTCTGCTGCCCACTCCTGTGGACTGAGATGCTCAAACCCAACAGGAATGGGGTTAAGCTCCAATGGATATTTGGAGGCAGCCTTTGCCCATTTTGACCTCTTATGAACTGGTGTGATGGGTGAAGGGCATGAGGAGAGATAATCTACAATCAGACCTCGCAGAAGTGGAGCAGTTGACGTGTAGGTAGTGCAATTAGTGCGAGTATTGCAGCCGTCTGCCAATATGGTATCTCACTCTCAAACTCTGGCACCAGGGGTGTGGGGATAGTCGAGCTGCGTAACAATGGCGACAGTCCCAACATGGAGGTGAGGTCCTGATAGAGTCGATCTCCCCAGATCCAGAGAAGTACTTCACTCTCCACCAGAAGAGCGATGAGAAAAGCAACCTCCAAGCTGACACAAAGAGGATAGAGTACCTAGTGTTGTGGCTATACCGTTCACTACACTGGTGCAGAGAATGAGTGGCTTTCCAAGATTGTATTGTTATTGGTGTTAGGTGTTTTGGCGGAAATATTAAAACCCTGGTCACCTGCTGTCCCTCCTACGGGCCTGATGTTTACAAGGAGAGGTGCTATGAATACAGGAGCAATATTCGTGAGCTAAATGTGTTTACTTCTTTTAACGGAAATAAACAATGATGGTGAATGTACTACCTCCTATCCACATTAGCTTACGGAAGTTAAACAACCTACATGAATACAGGCGAAGGAGACCTGCTCCTATGCTAACAGGGTAGGCAGTAAAAGTGGCTACGAAAACAACTCTGACTTAAACTACGCTACTACCGTTGTCCTGAAGTGACCAGAACATGTCTCAGTGTTGCGGTGATCTAAGACATGAGGCAAAGAATCTTCGGCACCTCGAGGGTACGGTGAAGTCTTGAGGGGCAGTTATGTCTTCGGCACCACTAGCACGCGATGAAGCCAGAGGTTGGAGAGCTGATGGTTCCCGTGGTACCAGAAGTTCAGTGAAGGAACAGGACAGACGTAAATTGCTCGAAGACTGGTCAAGAGCCTTGATGCGGCCCTCTATTTATACTGCTCGGCTGCGTGCCCCTTATCCTGGAGAGGGAGTAGCAGCTGCGAATAGTGTGACATAGATCCTTGGCATGTGACATCAGTGGCTGGCGCTGGATCTAGGCTCGGCGATCGTACTAGTACTAGCATCTTGTAGTGCGCGGCTGTACTCGATTGATCTTGATGATTGGCTTCGGTGGCTTAGTCTGCAAATAATATCTGGCGTGGAGCGTCCGTCCTTTGCCTTGGGCAGATAAAACTATTCCTGACGTCTCGTTGGTGGTGGCGGCGGCAAAACAAACTCAGTTAAATAGTGCTCCAAGTTCATTTGCACTGATGAGTAGAGGTCGACTTAAAAATGGTTGAAACTGTCAAACGTCAATCTGTAATTACATTTAATCAAGAAAACAATTGCAGGAAGAGCTATAGAACTAAAAAAATTTCTTGGTTAAAAAATGCAAAAAACCACCTAAATGAAATACAAGGATTAGCAAGTTCAAAGAATCACACACATTTACCTGCTTCACATGTAAGTGCCATTGGAATATTCAAAATATTTTGAAGAAGGGGGCACCAAATTATTCTTATAATTTTGTGACACCAGATCAGTTATAAGTAGGCCTACTTACTTCCCCAAGAGACAGCTGTATCAGTTTTCATATTAATAAGAATCATCAAAAAGTTAAGGGAAAAAAATTAATATTTATTATTTCAGGTGGCTGGCAACTGGTAATAAAATTAGTACATCTTAGCCTAAATTAATCAGAGTTGGAATTGATTCAATTTTCAAATGTTTTAGGGGAGGAGGCACAAACCCCCTAGGTGCCCCTCGTAAGTGCGGCTCTTCACACACACTGTCACTCGCGCTCCGGCAAGCAGTGACATGGGGTCGCACCTGATCAGATTTTTGGAGCTACAGTAGTTGCATTTGATGCAATTCGGGGATGAATCTAAAATGGGTACATTTGTGCAAACACACACACACATCTTCAAAACAGTAACATGGGAACCAGTGCATAAATAAAATTCACATCTCCTAATAAAGAATTTATAAGTAGCACCACAAAGCAGGGACATGTACAGATGGGAGGGACAAGAGATAGAAGAAGCAGCAGAATATAAGTATCTAGGGATTGTACTGCAGGGAGACCTCAGGTGGAAAAAACAGGTAGAGAGGGTGGTTGCAAAGGGAAGAAGGGCTCTGGGTATGCTGGGAAGGGTGCTGAAGGGAGTCAGCTGTGAGGTGAAGGAGAAGGCGTATGGCACAATGGTACGGCCAATGTTAGAATATGCTGCAGCAGTATGGGACCCGTATGTGGAGGTAGAAGTGCGAGAACTGGGAAAGGTGCAGAGAAAGGCAGCAAGATGGGTGAAGGGTAGGTGGAGAAGGCAAGGGCAGGATGATGAGGAAGAAGGGAACTATAGGTCATCAGTGACGATGAAAGAAATGGGGTGGAGCTCATTGAAGGACAGGAGGAAAGTTGAACGGCTAGTCAGGATGTACAGGTTGGTGAATGAAGAGGGAGGATGGGGAGGGCTACACTGCAAGCTAAGTAAGGGGGTGTTTAGAGGAAGAGGAAACAACAGTGAGAAGCTTCAGAGGGTGTGGAGGAGAATGGAGCGGGGTAGGCAGTCCATGCTTGTGAGAGGGAGTGGAATGTGTTGAGGGAGTAATTGGTATCTGTGAGAGGGGTTGGTAAATTCAGGAAGGGAATGAAAAAGGAGTTGGTTGGGTGAAGGAGAGTTCAGAGAGCTCACCACTGGGCGGTAGCCTAATTGCGAGTGTGTGTGTTTATATATATATATATATATATATATATATATATATATATATATATATTATATATATATATATATATATATATATATATATATATATATATAATATTATATTTATATATATTATATTTTAATATATATATATAATATATATATATATATATAAAAGTAGTCTAGTGCTCACAAAATTATGTTACCTTTCGCAGATGTAAGGTTTTTTTAAATGTAAAATTGTAGAAAGGCACCAGCATGTGAGTATAAACACTAATAAAACTGCTTTAAAAACTTAATTTAGTGAATAACTGGTTTATCTAGCAACATGACCTCGCCCTCCACAAACCTAACCTAATTGAGAAAGGTTTAGATGCCCATGTGTTTACATCACATTTCTGAATGATATTTCTGTCATAGTTAATTTAGGCAAGACATGTGGGAGAATATTATGGGCTTGGAATCCATAAATACCTCCTGTACTGTAATGTGTAATATCACAAGAAAATGTGAACCGGCTAAGATAATCTAATGAAAACTTGCTATCTTTTTCAAGTAAACAAACACAAAAATGTCACACAAGTATATTATTTTCAGACCTTAAATAGAGTAGGATACTTTGGGAAATTATAATTAAATAAATAAACAAAACACCTGTATACATCAAAAATACTATCTTAACTTTTTTTTTTCTAATTTACCTCTGCTGCATCATCTAAAGCATCCAGTTTCCTTAAGTGTTCTAGATAAAATTCATTTATTTCTTGAAACACTTTCCTCAGATCTTCCGTTTCTCCGCATACACATCTATCTTCCAACGCCTTAAATTTATCGGGACCGCGACTTTTAAAAAATGCGCCCAATTTTAAAAATTCCATTTTGTTGAAATATATAGAAGGAAAATAAGTTAAAAACTACGCATAGCGTTACGCTCTTGCTTATAAAAACATCTGGGTATATTGTATTCAAATACACAACTGTCCAAATTTCAACAGATTATTCAAATTTGCAATAACACGCGCACGGCGCATGGCAGGGGCTTCTTGTCACTTCTCTTAACCATAGAACGGTATTTATTTTTACGCAAACATTGTACCCTAAGTGTTGTTTAAGGATGGTTTGTGATTGACTTAAGATAATAAGTGTGCCGTGTGCTTAAGAAATTAATAAAAGTGTTCGCGGGTATTAGTTTATGACAGACGTATGCGAGTCTTGACGGGACGCGCGCGATCTTGGCGTGGCTTGATGTCATTACGTTATTATCTTAAGTAAAAGTCAAGACGAATTAACCAATCAGATACTAGTGCAATTTGTTGTTGGCGGGAAACTGTATTTAAATTTTGATTTAGGTTATGTCGTATTGTGAAATCGTATGTTAGTCATTATTTTAATCGAGGGACAGTATCCTATTAGTTTAAAGAACAGTTCATGGGCCATGTTTTATTTTTGTAAGAGGTTCTGAATTCAATTTAATGTAACTTTTCAGATTTATTGATGTATTTGCCCAATTTTAACATCGGCTTTCCCTTCTATAAGATATTAGGAGTTTTTCAAAACGTTTACACAAGCAGTGACCACAAATAATTAAATATAATGTACACACTTGTTCATGTTTCCAGGTTATATCGGATGCTTACGTATAATACGATACTGATTGGCTAGACTCAACTAAAAACTTGGACAAATTTTTATTGTTCATTTTCCGGGTGCTTATCAAGTCATTAAATACAAGTCTTAATTCTTCAGTCTTTAATCGTAAACATATCAGAGATTAGTCCACTGACTAAACATGATCTCGTTGGATCTACACAACCAATCTCCGTGTCCCAACATTGACTGCTTTTTGCCAACACATCTAGCGAAAACAAATTAATTTGTTATTAGGTTAGTATATTGATTTGCAAACAAGTGCTTAGAGATGTTTTTAAACTTCCTCTAAATAATTTGTAATGAAGTTTCACTAAATTAAAATTGGTAAAAGTATTTTATTAATATAATAGTGCTTGTCATTCAAAAATTATAAAACAAACATGATCCCCACTGTTGATCATCTGACCTTGACGGTTGTTTTCCTTTGTGGTAGGTCAGTGTTGGGTATTGACATCAACAATGACATCCAGACCGTTTGCCCGCCGTCCAGCAAGTTCAACGTAGCAGACAACGGAGTCTGACGGGCTCTAGCGCGCCCTGGTATAGCCTGTGATGCATGATGAATAGAAGACGAACACAGTGCATCAGTGCAAACGATACATCCGTGTGCCGTGTACGAAAGTGTGGAATAATCATGCAGGCATGTACACGGTCACACGCACTGATATGGTAAAACAGATCTTGTGTACTATTTATGTAAAAATTGCAAGGGAAATTCCACGCCAGGACACGCGAGCACAAAAACAATATAGGAAGCCCATCTTACAGCCCAGAGGGTTTTACAGTAGCGTTAAGTGTATTTCTGTTGTTATCATTACTACTTGTTCCATCTGCATGTTATTCGCCAGAGTTCTGTATTAGATATTAAAGATGTTATGTTTAACTGTTTAATTTCCGCACGTGCCAATATTGCAAGGTAAGTGCAAGTGTTGTGTTTATGTTTTGAAAGGGTAAGAAAGTAGTGCACGCGACTTGCCTGCACGCCAACACCAAACAGCATGTCGTGCTAGTGAGAAGAGGAAAATTATCGAAAGTTTGTGCAATCGATAGTTTAAAAAGGTAATTATCGATTGTTTTCTAAGTATTGTCCCTCAAATTATGGCACTGATAAATAATAGAGTATGCGTTTTGTTATTAATAATTCGAGAATGTTAAAAACTAAAACAGCCAGTTGCTTGTCGTAATAATCATATATTACATTAACAATAAGTTAAAAATGAATGTTGTATGATAGACAATATTGAGTGAGTAAAACAAACATGAAAATAGTATGAATAATAATAACAAAACCCTTTAAACAATTTTTTCTATCAAGCATTATGATTAATAAAGACGCGGCTGTCCACATTTTTTGGCTTTGTTTTTTTAACGACATTCAGATATTGGCAAGTCCTGTTTTGCTTAAAATTCTTTCCGATGGCGCTGATTTTGCTGGTATGCTTAGAAATTTTTTAGCACATGTCTGGAGTGAAGGGAAGACATTGCCACTTACCTTCAAAAACAGCATTGGATCAACGTCGTCATCAGCGTTGTTCCTCTCAAGTAACTGGTGCAGTATTATGATGTTGTCCACAGTCCCTGAAAGATTTTTCTGTTTTTATTCTTTCTGCTTTTTCGCGAATCCAAGAAGAGACAGTGTAGGATTAACAAACTTCTTTGGATTTGCTGATTCTGCTGCTGCTCTTGCTACAGTTTAAATAGCCATCTTGCCCCGGAGCAGTATCTCTGCAGCCTTGAAATTCTCAGATGAGCGAAAACCTTCCTTCTTCGTACAAGGATACAAATTTGTGGCGAGGCGGAGTATAGTGTGCTCTTCATACACAAACAACTTTGTGTGAACTCCTGCTTACATTGCTTCAAGGAAAAGCTTGCCCTCGTTAGAAGTTGGGTTTATGAGCCATCAAATAAATGATTATAAATATCACATACAATTTATTGGTATAATGAGGGACATGGTGACATAGTCCCCTGAAACCTTGTTGGTAGTTTCATCAAACACATCAAGAATGCCTATAATGTCATTCAAAATAAAAGTATCTTCTAAAGTAAATCCAAAAGGAGCTTTCGGCATATTTGACAGGACAACAGCCACTCAGTCATTAATTTCGACAACCCTTTTCGTCATTTATAGAGCACATTTCCAATGTGTAGGGTCTTCTTGAAGTACTTTCAGTAGAGTCTTGTTTTTCTTCTCTTGCTCACAGACTACATTTTGCATCACATGACTATTTGTTCAGTGCCGATTTAGAGTTTTGCATTTCATGCAAATAACTTCAATTCCTTGAATTTTCAATGCATCTTAAACTATTATATTCAAAGTGTATGCAAAACATGGGTGGTGACGCACTTTAAATAATAGGCAAGCTTTATCACGGATGCAGCATTGTCTGTGACAATGCCGCACACGTTTTTTCACCAGATTCGAGTCTTTAGAGATCTTTGACACTTCTGCTGCAATATTTTCTGCAGTATGGCTGCGGGTCATCGTTTTTGTGGACAAAACCACATTTCTTATCTTAAAATGGTCATTAGCAAAGTGGCAATTCACTGTTAAAAATCTGTCCCCTACTCTCGACGACCATAGGTCACATGTAACTGAAACATAGCTGGCTTTATTAGCCAGCTATGTTTATTAGCCAGCAACATTATTAAGAGCTTAGTTTTGCACTTCTCGTAAATCTGGGGAAGAAGCTTGTTTCTCAGAGTAGTTTTGCTGGGCAGTTCATATTTTGTATCCAGTGACTTGACAATTCCTCTAAAGCCTCTGTCCTCGAGAATGCTAAATGGCTGAAAATCACAAGCCACCATAAGAGCTAAATTTCTGTCCAACTCTATTTTCCAGTGGCTTTCGGGATCATACAGGTCCTGCCTCTTGAAAAACGATGCAATGGTTACTGTTGTACTTACAGAAGACAATGACGAGCAAGGATCAGCTCCATCTACACCATACTCTCTTGCAATGACATACTCTGAATGAACCCGTTTGAGGTGATCCATATGGTTGGAGGTATTTCCACATGTTTTATATTCTTTGTTACGTTTAGCCACTTTGCAAAAAAAAATTTCTTATTTGTCTTGAAAAAGTTCCACACTATTGAACCCTTCCTTTTTGGCATTATTCGCTCACAGATGGACAGACACGAGTCACGAATGAAAGTTAGTCAACAACAAGAACTGCCTAATGTGTTTTAACTGTAGGCAATGGAGAAGTCATAGGGTGGACTGTCCGGCAGTGTTACCAACATGGAAACTATTCAAAAATCGGGTATTCCCCTTGAGCTGTCAGACGGCAATTAAAAAACCGTTTCCAGCTGGACGTCAGTTAGTCATGGGGTGATTTGGAGAATTTCATACGAATTGGCAACCCTGCGGCATTCGGTCTCTGTAATAAAACTACTGAAGGAAACAAAACTGCTAGCAAGAGCAACACTGATTGTAGGTCGGATCACTATGACAACGTGCATAATGGATACGTGAATAACAACATGTGTATATAAAGAAATCAAAACAGTGGTTTACATCACCAATACTCTGCCAATGCCAAGCAAGTAAATCACAGACGAGTTCAGGCAATGTTCAAAAGGTCACTTTTTGATAACAAACTGGTCACGTGACCCGACATTGTCTGCAAAATCAATGACATAATTCCAGATTTTCCATTTGGTGTATTGTATGATGCTAAGCATACAAATTACAAATTCCCAGGCTGAAGTACAGAAATAAACAAATGACAAACGAATCGTTCTGACTGGGATTTACAAAATGCAAATTTAAATCTCAAATTACCAAGCAAATATATTGACAATCAATAACTATCGATTGTCAATTGAATACTATCAATAATGTTCGATGGTCTGAATTAGCGTTAGTAATCGATATCCCATCGAGAGTTTTCCACCTTTAGTGTCACAAATTCGTGTCTTGAGAGTGTGAACATGAGGTCCGACGATGTCGCGGTTCCTGCGCGCGGGCAGCCAGCAAATTTTTGTGTACTATTTAACTCCAATAACTTTTTTATTTACCGGAATCGTTTTCATCTGCCGCCCAGGACTCTCCACCTCTCACTGTCCCTTAGGTTTGCATTGCCTTGGGAGGCAAAATTTGTATATTAATTATGTATCGGCTCGCACCTTTTTGTACAGTTTCAACCTGTCGGATCAATCTCGACTGTGTGACGTAAAGTTGTTCTCGTAGAAGAACTTTAATAAACCCATTGAATTAATGTAATATATGTACGTCTTTCATTAGGGTAACATTAGGGCATTTCCTGTCAAAGTGTTTAATTCAATTTTATTTGCCTGCATCAAGTGGCTTATGTTCATCTTTAACAAAGTAATTATGGGTGTGTGGTCCGCCTTAAGAGTCCACTGTGCAATATTTACTGACGCCGGCTAAGAACCAGCGGAAGTTAGATTATGACTGCACTTGCCGCTCTCAATAACAAGTGAAGAAGCACGTGCATGCAGCCGCCACGACCACGGACTTTCCCAGAATGGGATACGTAGATTCAGTGTCTCTTTCAGGGACCAAAATTGTTTGCAATTGTGCCTTGTATTTCTTGTCAGGGTAAAAAAAATGTTATAAAGTGTAATATGTTCGTTTCCTAAATTTTGTGCCATGTTTGTTTTCATATTTAAAGTGCACACTGCACCGAAGAAAAGGACACTGATATTCAGTCGATGACTACTTCAAACCGAAGAAAAGGACACTGATATTCAGTCGATGACTACTTCAAAGACTGTTAATTAACAACAATTTTTTCATTATAAAAAATCTTTGATAAATCTGTATTAAAATGACTTGTGCGCCATTTAATTTCATTTATTAATAATTTTTACTTGGCGTACCTGTCCGCTTGTGTGAACCCCGTAGGCAGCCACGGTAGGTCCGTGCAACCCCTACATCAAGGCAGTCATCCTAGAAGAGCTGGTGAGGTAAGACACTGTCACATACACACTTCATATTTTTACACTGAGTTAGATTTCCATAGTTTCATGTAGTAAACCGGTTAACCTTTGCTTTGCAAGCATTTTACCAGACATCCCCAGTGTAATGTTATCCACTTAGATAATTATTTATAGTCCATGTGACTTCTTGAAATTTAAACATGATGAAAGGACATTATGTCGGATATGTCACACGGCATGCACAACTTTTGTATCAGGCGCCATCCGCCCATGTTGAGGGCTTTTTATTGTAACTCCTGCGTAATTGTGACAAGTAATATTGAGGGTAATATTTGTATGTGCTTATTTCAGGATTTGGTCAGGTTTAATTATCTTATGGCCACATCGGCCGTGGCCATGTGGTTAGCTACCGCCAAGTCCGTATCTGCACCATCCACACATTTAGAAGTCTAGTGCTTGTAATATCATGTGCGCCGTAATTTATCTCAGGGTTATATGTACTGTTTTCATTCAGGTTCTTGTATTTTTCATGTTTAATGCTTTTTGTGTATGACCCAACAGCCATTTCATATGTTTCGATTTTTCTGCCATCAGACATGCTAAGAGCATTTGATACTCGCATCTTGAAGAGAATAATTTATCTAATGCAGTTCTCATTTTGGGGCTGGTAACAATTTGCAAAATTTCACCAGAAATAATGCATTTTATATCTGCACATGTGGTCTGCTAAGAAATTCATCCAATGGTATCCACACCATCTTATACTGTTTTCACACATTCACGTGTTTATTTTGCCTAATCATGTTGTGTTCCATGATCACCCAGTGATATTTATATATTCTTTTTGTACGGCGGTATTATTTTCCATACTAGCATGTTATGTTTATTTATCGTCAACACACATCACATGGTTCGACGACGTGTCCCAGCGAGTAGGTGTTAGTGACGAGAATATGCACATGAGGTAGTGTTCGTTTTCATACTCCGTGTCCTGTCTCCGGGAAACATCTATAGTCCACCCTAGCAGCTATAGACCCCTTTCCTTGTGGAGAATGTGTTCTCAGACATCGGGGAGAAATCATCCATTTGGAGTGCACAAGATGAGCAACGCGCTGGGGGAATCACCAACCAGAACTGACTAGTCACATCCGAGGTAACCGTTAAACTCATTTTGGCACGAGATGTAACTTGTTTAAATAAAGACAATCTTACCAGTCTAAACTTTTGTACTGTAGCATCAGAACCCAGCTCAGCATCAGTGTTTGAAAATGGCATGTTTAGTATTGAAAGTGTTTTGAAAGTATGCGCAAATGAGACGAACCCACAGAATCAATGAGCCTCCAATGTGTTGTGCACAGGAACCACATCTGGCACCCACCCATCTACCAGTAAATAAAAATTGTATTCGATCACCTTCGTAACTCTCCCGAAGGCGTCAGTACTTAAAATAGTAATATATTTGAGGAGCACCACTCCGGAGGGATTACTGCCTTTAGTAGTCTGCACACGACCCAGAGATAGCAGTGTCAGCTCTTCAACAACACAATATCGTCGCTGGATATTGACTGGTGCCCCGGATACAGTATAATTCCTAACCAAATTCACCCGTCAATTTATTTTGCCGCTTTTGAAAACATAAGTTACTTAATTTCAGCACGCCACAGCATCAGTACATGCGCAGAAGACAAATGCATGGTCTCCCTCATTTGTATTCTATGGCTTAGTCCCACATACACCACACAGACAGAACCATAGACTAAATATCAGGTAGACCAATCTCGTTGGATGCGCACAACAAATTTCCATGTCCCAACATTGAAATGCTATTCTGCCAATACAGCTAGCAGAAATAACGTTTTTCAAATTTGAGGTTAGAAGACTGTTTAGTAAACAAGTCCTTAAGAGATATTTTATACTTGCTCTTGTCGTGAGCCTAGCACTTCCATATTCTCTTATGACCATTTGTGCCACAGCAGTCATCTGTCACATTAGTGCGCGTCGGGTGTGAGTCGAACAGCCCAGAGTAAGAGTTACTTTCCCAGTTACCCAAATCGCTCGCGCAACACCAAATCGGCTGTTTAAACTATTTCTCACAAGAGGGAACTCTTGCAGACAATAAGTTAGCTGTCTGGCATTATATCCCTGTGAAGCCACGGCCGCCAGACAATACATTGGTATATTGGATGGAACATGGGTTCTGCCTGTACAACAGAATAACACATGTCTCTAGTTTGGCATTGTCGGCAGGCCTGTAGGCCGAAGTATAAGTGTAGCGATGATGTGATGTGTGTAAAAATACTAGTTTAGATACCCCAATTATTGTGTCACGGCACCACTCGTGTGGTCACAAGTTTTAATATGAATTCCTTTGAAATCGTGCAGAATATAGCTGCACTTGGATCGTTTTAGCATTCAGCTGCATCCTGTAGATGAATACAATTGGTGTGACGTGAAGGAAAAGGAGTTTTAACAGGATGTTACATTATGCAGCCAATACCCTGAGAACGACAAGCTGTAGTACTCTCCCAGTTACAGATTTGGGCTGAGATTTTTTGATAATAAATGTACACGATTTTAATTCATCATTATGTCTCAATTTATCACACAGTGTTCACCCCACATATTCATGATTACATAAATCATTCGTAAGGATGGCTGCATTCCCGTGACATCATCACAAAACCTATTAATTTAGCATTTAGAACCACGGGAATGTCACCAATGTATTTAATGTAATAAACTAGAATTAAGAAGGCATTTAGAAATGTTACTTAACCTGTGTGAGATAATTAAGGGCCAAATCATAACGAACTTGTACGAATCTGAACACACCCTCAGCTTTCGTCCGCACGAAACTGAGCGTCTTTCGGAGTCAGACCTTCGTCATCAGCCAGCATGCCGCTCGGGATCTGCGTTCTTCGGTGTGTCCCCTCGGTATATCAACTATTGGGTGTAAATCATTAAGTTATCAGAAGTGTAAATTCCGGGACCTTTTTGCTTTTATCCTAATACCGAGGGGCGGGCCGACCGACGTCTAATTTTTACCGTAAAAACTCAAGTGCGCAGTATGCACATTTAGAAAGTAGCATCGGCTATCAGCAGGCCACTGTGCCGCGCCCACATAATATAGCTTCGTAGAGTACAACGTCAGTTGTATTCTGTTAAATGCAATAAAAGTGTGTGTATGTGATTAATTCTAACCTTTTATAGTTTTTACCCTAGGATATTTAGGGCACAACATCCTTAAGGCCAAAGTTCAGTATTATGGGTCCTGCTCTCTATAGACAGAGTAGAGTCAGTGTTTGTCAACAGTTGTGTAAGGGGGCCTTTACCCTTACACATGTATAGTGATAGAAACCACTATTTTAACATCAGTGCTGTAAGTGCACGACAAACACTGCAACTTGCGTGATGGAAACCTTCAGAAATCCCCATGGCCGTCGGCCCACGACCCCGACATTTGTTCAACCGTGCTGGCGCTAGGCAACACATCTTGCGAAAATGGCATAGTTTGGATTTTAGATTAAAAAACTGATTTGTAAATAAATGCTTTAAGATGAATATATACATCCTCTTATCAATTTATACAGCAGTTTGATTAAATTGAAACTGGTAAAGTATTTTATAAGCATAATAATCATCGTCGTTTAAAAATTAAGATGTGAACAAACATGTTAATCACTGTTGAACATGTGTCTTTGACAGTTGTTTAGGATTGGGGTACGTCAATGTTGGGTACATGCACAAAAGACGAAAAAGTAATGTTCCTCATCTTTAATCTATGGTTCTACCATCACACCTTGTTCATGAATATCTGTCATTAGCCATGTACTGGTCTAATATTCCTCACTATTCTAAATAGTGCATACCCTCCTGGTAGGAAGATTTTTTCAATTACCTTCTGAAGATATTAAAAACTATTTTTAAGTCGTCAGTATAAAAAAAAATTATATATATATATATATGAAAATATGGCTCCACTGTTCACATCAGAGAATTAGAAAACTGTGCCGGGATTCCCTGCAGTGTAAGTAAACGTCAGGCATTATGATTGTCCTACTTGGGAAACATAACACACGAGGAGGTTACGCATAAGACGATATACCTCCTAGCATATCATGTTCTGCTGGTAGGACAGTGACAATAGCAATTTCCCAGCGATTGTTACTGTGATAGCAGGAGAGATATTGAGGAGATTTTAATTAAATTTAACATCAAACAAAACTTTGAACATTTATTTGTCAAAAAACATTGTAAAATAAAAATCAATTGAAAAATGGGAACTGTATGAATGTGGTTCTTAAAAGAGATCAAAATTAAGTTAAGAATTTTATGTGATAATCTCATCCGTAAATATTATTGCGAATCAATATTGACTATTAATTTTCGTGGACCATATATCAGTCCTAATTACATTTACTGTGCTGTCAGTCTACACACAATTCACCACACAGCCACGAAAAGGCACCAGCGAGCATTCACCACTGTTCCCATGGGTGTGTGTAACCGTGTTTTAAGAAAGTGTTGTGTTATCTTCCAAAAGTCCTTTTCATATATATATTATGTGCAGTGTTTAATGTTATATATTTTCATTTCTCGAAATGCCTCATTATTATTGATTTTATTTCCGATTTCACATTTGCAATATTCTATACTGTCCACTGGTTGCACCAATGCTGCGAGAGTTTATATTGTGTGCACATCTTTCTTTTGCCAATGTTTATTCTGGATATTTTAGTGTAGAAATTTAGGATTATGTTGTTGTTTACATGTTTTTTGGTGTCACGTGTTTTATTTTGCCCGATTTGTTTCCTATCCAAATTGATTTACAATTCAGGTTCCAGTAATTAGTAGTAATACTGGACCTTCACAGTATTTTGTGTTTCGCAGAAGAGAATCAGGTTTTGAAATATAAAGGCCACTTTGGATAACCTCTTTTTTTATCGTTATTAAATCAGGGTTTCTGTGTAATAATTGTGCTAGTGAATTAAATATACAGAATTTTGATACATGTAGACTTAATAAAGTCCTGCAGGATCAATCTCGAATAGCCACACACCATATGCAAAATGCACGCAGATTGAGGTTAGGTTGCATTGGTCTACACCATAAGTTTACATCACATTTTTATATTTTTTTAATGAAAATTTTATAGTTATAAGGAAGGGATTTCATGTTGAGGCATTCCATTAGCACTGCAGTCATCCACGTTATTTTGAGCAGATGCCTCAGCAAACCAGCGGGCCCCACATCAAGCCCTTGTTCAGTATTCTCTCTTCTTTCTTGTGGTGTGGCCGCTGCATCGCACCACTCTGGGACAGGACTTCACACTTTATGTTACCGATCAGCTTAATTATGTGGCTTTGTATCAGATCAGTTAATATAGTGTTGCAACCCCGAGCATGTGCCACCCACAACCTCGGCTCATTTGTACACGGGCGTAACTTGCATTATTAAATCATGCAGGTCATGGCCATTTTTGTGCAGCTTCAAAGCCCACCTGGCTGAATAAATAACGTAACATGAAATACAGTATTCGTGTATTTGCATCAGCTGCTTAACATGTATCCAGTAAAACAGTGACCTATGACAACCTGGCAGTGTTGAACAAGCATTTGGGGGAGGCTTACAGCCCTCCCTAGACGAGGAATTTCTGGATTTAGCTCATCAGCACTGGCTATATTGCCGTAGATGGCGTAACATCTGGGGAACAACCACGTGGATGGTCGACCACACGACCCGCATCATCATCTCGGTGCTCTCTGAAGAGGGCTGGTCCCCGACTTGGTAAAATATCCAACAAACCTGTCCACATAGCCTTGTTTCCCAAATGGTCCAGTAAAACCTAAGGCAGTCATAGTGTTAGACTATAGGAACAGGTACGACTAAATGATGTACAAGTGACAAGTAACAATCAATTACATGAGATTGTTCTTGCTTCATTAACTGGCAGAGGGGATAGCTACCATAGAGTAAGGATGAGAAAGACAGTTTATTAATCTTATGCACATGTACCCAACATTGACCTACCCCAAAAAAAAACAACTCAAACAACATTTTCAACAATAACGAACTTGTTCATTGATATCTTAATTGTTAAATGACAAGCAATTTTATATGAATAAAATACTTTTACCAATTTGAATTTAATCAAACTGCATTACAAATTGGATAGAAAATGTTTAAAAATAGTTCTAATTAATTGTTAACTAAACAGTATTATAACCTCAAATTGTATCCAACCATGTTTGCTAGCCGAATTGGCAAAAAAGGAGTTCAATGTTGGGACACAGAGATTGGTTATGCTTAGCCGGTGAGATCAGTCTACTTCATCTTTAGTCTAAGTTGAAAACAGTCATTACCTGTTCTTAGTTTCTGGCTTTATTCTTAGTCTGGACTAAGGGAAGAACATTCTACTATAAAATTTTCTTATTCAGAGAGATATGTTGTTGCTAGTCCGAGGATCATCTTGCATTCGTGTGGCCTGGATGTACAGTGCCACACTGGGCTCTACCCGACAATCTGATACAGGTGTTGCATGGCTTTCGGAAAATTCTAGAATGGCCACTAACGTGCTATGGAAAGCAAAGAAATCTCACATCATTGTACACTATTTTGTGTTGATAAAATTTGTAAACAAAGAATATTTGGATTTGGGAACAGTTATTATCAACCAACATTTATTTACATCAATTTAACACATTTTGGTTTCAATGGTACGGTACCAAGATGAATACATAAATAAAATATTTTAGTGTGAAATTTACCATGGTAGTGAACGTTTGTTCGGGTGACCTAAGCTTTCTACTACTGCTCTTTTCTAGCGCCTTTTCATTTTGAGCTTCGTTTGACCGTGGTGCCGGCTAACAGCCAGCAGAGTCAAGCCCATGACGGAACTCACCACTCACGTGAACATGAGAAGTATGTGCGCAAAGAGGCCTTAAACTGGAAATATTTTATTTTCAAGTGTTAAATATGTTTTCTTGTATTCCAGGTTCAGTGTGTTTTTACGTTTAATATTTGTATGTTCACAAAGTGTTGCACCATACTTGGTTATAAATACAAGATGTGCGGAGATTAAGAACAGTTCTACTCCGGCCAGAATGCCGTAACAAACGACATTAAGAGAAGACAAGAAATTACAAATTAAAATGTACAATGTCATTTCATATTTTAATGCTAAAGTGCCTTTTACTTTCCAATATAAAATATTTTACTCAGCGTGCATAGCACTTCCGCATAGGCGGCCATGGTAGGCCAGCGCGATACTTGCCTCTGGGGAGTCTGTCTAGGAGAGCTGGCAAGGTAAGACCTCACGTAGGTACAACTATTTATTAGCACCGATGTAGATTACAATAGTTTCATTTTAGTATACAGATCTACCTTTGCTTTGCGTACATTAGTCAGACATTTCCCCAGCATTACGCTTCCGCTTAGCTAAATAATTGGTGCCCTTGCAGTGTTTTAAAACATAAACGAAAAGAAAGGGAGAAAATTGTCGGAGAGCCCATGCTGGCCGCAAAACTTGTTTCAGACGCCATCCGCCTAGGTTAATGGCTTTTTATTGTAATTTCTGTATTATTGCTGCATGCAATTTTCAGGGCTTTGTTTTCACGTATGTATTTGAGGGTATTCTTCATGTTTAATCATTTTACGGTCACATCACGTAAGACCATGTGGTCAGATATCGCCAAGTCAATATTCGCGCCACACTTGTGATTTGAGGGCTTCTTTGTGTAAAATCATGTGTGCCATTATTTATTTCAGGGTTATATGTATTTTTATTCAGGGTTCTATGTAATTTTTACGCAAATTGATGCTTTTAACATATGACCACGCTGTCATATTCATGTTTGCTTTTTCCGCCATCAGGTGTGCTACAAGCCTGTAAATGTTTCAATGGAGAAATGTTGAAATTTCACCTGCACCACGTGGTCCGCTAAGAAATTTATCCAGTGGTGCGCCATCTAAGCTTGCTTTCGCACATGTGGGTGTTTATTGTTACTACTCATATTGTGCCCCATCTTGTTTAATTGATATTTGTGCAATTTTGTATAGTTTTATTATTTCCATCCTAGCTGGCTGGCTATGTGTATAGGCAGTCACCACACTAACTACGTGTTGGAGGGCGAGTCCCAACGAGTCCGCACTGGTGATGCCGAATAATCACACGTGTTCATGTATTGATTCATCTTGTGATTCTCCGTGTCCTATCTTCAGGGAAAATCGACAGTCGACCCGCTTCCCTTCTGAAGATTGTGTTTTCAAACACCCCGGTAGAAGTCATCCATCTAGGAGTGCGCTACAATAATTGCAGGCTGGGGAGTACCCGAACGGAGTTAGCTAGACATGTCCGAGTTTATCACCATTAAATTTCTTGACACATTATCTGTATGAGAGGTAAAATAAAAGTAAGTTTCACAGTTTTCCAATCTTTTATTTGTGGTGACAATGTCCTCGCCACATGTGTTTCAGTGCTAAATGTTTAGTAACTGTTTAGTAATGCAAAGTGTTTCGTAAGTACGCTCGGGTGAGACGGACACACAGAACCCACAACATCCCTGAGAACCCTGAATCTCAACAGTGCGGTGATTGGGAAGTACCGCTGGCGGCCATCAGTAAGTAATTTGTGTCTCGTTCTCGTGTCTCACCCGACGGCGTCAAATGGCGTTCCCAAGTGGGGCCAGTGTGTTCATCTGCGAGAAAATGGCGGACACCGCATTAGAACATCTGCGAGAAGGCCTCTCAAGATTTCTGCATCGGCAACTGCGACACCCGCTATCGTGAGCGCAAATAACATGGACGTGCCTGTTGAACATTGTATACATTGTGGGGGGTAAATGAAATAAATGTTTGCAGAAAATTCATGGGACCAACCGTTATGGCGGTGTACGTCCGATACCGTATCTACGCCATCAGAGCAACACTTGTGCACGTGCACTGGATGTGGCGGGGCGGGAGTAAAGTGGACACAGAGCCAACAGTGTAAAAGGGACTCACATTTACGATTCATAGGGCCTGTGGAATTCACCACCTTCCGCAGTGGTGTAATAAACTGACAAGTGCCGTAAGACAAACTGTGCTGAGATCGCGCCACAACAAACCCTAGAATGTGAAACCCACACCGCCCCCAGTAGTCATTACTTACACGTCACAGGGCTTAACCGGACTGGACCGAAATGTACTGTTGTCAACTTTTGCAGGCCATGACTCCGAGGACCCAGGTACGTTTTTAGCTGTGTGCGAGGAAAAGTTGAACAGACACCTCGTACATAGGGAAGATTGGACTGAAGTCACTGCCAACAGACTAAGGAGAAATGCAGCCACATGGTGGAATTTAGCCAGAGACTATCGTACGACATGGGTGGAGTTTTGCAGATGGCTATTGGGCAGGTTTGACACATAAGGAGATGCCATCCAAGCCCAAGCGCAGTTTGACCATGAACAGCAACGGGACGTGAAGGGGTAGAAGAGTTCATACAGGTAAATTAGACTTGTTCAAACGCCTTAACCCAGGGCAGCCGACACGTGAAGTACCTGAGATAATTGTTGCTCTGTCAACACCGGACATCAGGCTGTATCTACGGGGAACAACAAGATCAACTGTAGAGCAGTTTATGCGGGAGGCGTGCCTTTATGAACAGGATGTCCGAGTGGGACAGGCATACCAATCCCCCAGGCTGAATTTCCAGACATCAATACCCACCGATATTCCAGATGTTACGTGACCACCACCGATGTTTACACTTACGAGACACAACCATGAAGAACGGAGCTTCCACCACAACCACCAGGAAAATCAGTATCAAGGCAACAGGTCAGGAAATTAAGTCAGGAGGTTGGCAAAACAGCCCCTGCACCAATCTCACAATTAGGTCGTAATAATCAGTCTAATGAAGGCGCCAAAGTGTTCCAGATTAGTGACAGTACTGTATGCGCATTAAGGGTCAGTGTTGAACTCCAGAGTAAAAATATGATCGCCATCATTGACACTGCTGCAAGTCATAATTTTGTACACGAAGGCCTAATCCAAGCAATAACAATAAGAGTACCACCGCGACGTATGCAATTCGCCACCACTAGTCAACAAGGTGAGGCGAGAAGTGTAATGCACGTGACGGTAGGGATCTGAGAGTTACGTACTAAATGTGATGTTTACATTGTGCAGGACTTATGCGAGGATCCTGGGATTGCCATGGCTTATTGACAACCAAGCCGTGATAGAACTGAATCTAGACCGTCTGCATGTGGAAATACGTGGCCGGTGGACCTTATACGCCGTGGGAGCAACACTGCCGACAGCAACTGCAGTGCCGCTTACCGACTTCGAGCATGAAGTGCCTGCCACACATCAACAATGTCTGCAACAGCTGCTGGACCAGTATGCCAGTGTGATCTACACTGTACGGAAGCTGCAGCGCACCGTCGTCACCGAGCATGCCATCATCACGATGCACGAGGACCCAGTGTACTACAAGCCACAAGATCCAGGTATTTTCTTTTGCCGCGTCATCAACCAGCAGGTATGCGAGATGCTTAATGACAATGTTATTGAATTTACGCAGAGTCTCTAAAACTCAGGCACTACACTTGCCCCCAAAAAGAAAGGTGAATAGAGGTTTTGCGTTGATTTTCGTCCGCTTAACAAGATAACTGTAAATATGCCATCTCCTGTAATCAATATTGATGCCAGCTAACAGCCAGCGGCACTAGAGCCCATGACGGCACTCACCACGCCCGTTCATGTGCGCAAAGAGGCCAATATTTTTTAACTCTCCCATCAATAATATTTTGCAGTGTAAAACATGTTTTGTATTTGTATTTGCAGAGTTTAATATGTCTTGAAATATTTTAAAGTGTTTTTTGTTGTTGGGTCATTCCACGGTTGCGTGTGTGACATTTTGACTGCTGATTCACTTGCAAAAGACATAGTAGAATAAGTGGTGGTGTAAGAGATAATATTTTAATTGTCATATATTACACAAACAAACCTACAATATTATGTAAATCTGTCTTACACTTTTTTGTTGGTAATGATGAATTCTCTTAACAGAATTAAAATGTCAAACTTTGTTGCGTATGTGACAAACTGATACACCTTCCCAAGCAAATTAAGTTTTTATTAAAATTCTGTTCCCAAGGATGGTGAATTTCAATGAAACTTTTTGGTGATATAAATAAAATTTGCACTTTTTAAGTGACATAATTGAAGTTGCTCAAAAAAATTAACATCCCATAAAAACTTCAATTTGAAAAGTTTACGTCTGTGATATGTGGAGACATTTTAAGAGATATATATATATATATATATATATATATATATATATATATATATATATATATATATATATATATATATATATATATATATATATATAATATATATATATATATATCAACTGCAATGTGGCATATATATTTTTTGTTCATATAGAAACAAAAAAAAAAAAACCACTGCTACTATAATTCTTAAAAAAACTACTATAAAAATTCTTAAAAAGTTTCTGCAAATATTCATAATAATACAAACTCTGGTACAGGAGTAGTCATAAAAAGGTAAATTGACTCCTGTTATTAATGTATTAAGATGTTACGCTTTCCTCAGGATTACTGACATGTCTTCCCAAGAACTATCCTCATTTCCTGGCCAAACACAACACTCTCCACTGGGGTGCATATACTTGAGCAAAACTTGATTAGTTTCTTCCTCATACGCCATCACAACAGCAAAGAAGTATTGTTTCCTGCTAGGCTTTCCAGTTGCGGTTAAAGATACAAGTCCCCTGGTTCGATTTTAGTATTGCCCTTGTTGCTGCATGGAATTTCGGACTTCACTTCATCACCATAACCACCAAAATCATCTTCATCTTCACTTCCGAATTCTTCAACTTAACTACCATCTTCATTATCATCACCATCATCACTATCTTCATTTCCTTCTTCTGCTTCAAGATGACGTAGTTAAACTGTTGTTAAATCTTCTTGTTCAAAGGTTACAGATGTTCGAGATGCATTACTTGTCTCATGTAGTGATTTTAGTTTTTCTCTATGTTGCCTCTTCTTGCTTTCGCTTTAGCTTAACTTTACTTTATTAGATTGAAGTGCCAATTATGGTTTGGCCCATCGTAATTTAAACCTTTCTTACTCTTTGCTTAGGTAGGTTTCCTACTTCACTGGATCCTGTTAAAGCCTTTCTCTAAATGCCAGAGAGACTTCTCAGTAGATGATATTATTTATATGCAATAACGTCAATCATAAGTACATACGTTTACCTCAAATAAATAAATAGATACATAAATACTTAACTTAGTGAAGGTTGTAATAGTCACAGAAATATGTGTGTGACAATAAAATAATCACATAATAACATACAAACACATTTTTAAGTACCTGCGTTACAAAAATTAGTTATAATTAAATTCAGCCCAATTGGTTAATTCTAGTATCATAAAATCTCACAATTAAGTTAATTATATGAAACATAAATTAAAATGTTTTATGTTGTAGGTGTGACATTCGATGCAAGTTATCAGCCTGTCACACACGCAACACAATTTTGAGTGCAAAACATTCATGCTTCCAAGATAAGTTATTGTAGTAAAATGTATATTACTTGAATAACCTCACTTCCAGCAAGTTTCACATTTATAAGTTAATTACTATCCTGTGAAAACAAATAAAAGCATGTTTTATGTTGCGTGTGTTACAATGTTCGTTACATATTTTCATTTAGTGCTGTATATGGAATATTCACATATTTTGCTCCAAAAAATCACAGTAGATTCTGGACCATATATACAGCAAGTCTGACAAAATTTTTGGCTATGAAATTCAAAGTGTCCGTGGCACCGAGATTAAGAACACTGATATTCCGGCATGAGCACCATAATAAAGAGACACTGAATTAATATGAAAAATCCATAAGAATAGTCTAAAAATGTAAAACATATTAAATTTAATTTGTGCAACTTTTATTTTTCAAAGTATAAATATTTTACTCGGTGTGGATAGCACTTCAGCTTATGTGAACCCTGTAGGCGGCCATGGTAGCTCCGTACGACCCTTGCCTCTGGAAAGTCTGTCGTAGGGAGCTGGCGAGGTAAGACACTGTCACAAGCACACTACAAATTTTGTTCACTGATGTAGGTTTCCATAGTCAATTTTGTTTACCGGTTAACCTTCGCTTGTGTACGTTTTGCCAGACAATTCTCCAGCATTATGCTTCTGCTTAAATAATTTATTTCGCCCATGTGGTATTTTTCAAACTTAATTGAGGAGAGAGGAGAAAGATGTCAGAGGTCACGCGACCCATGCAACGTGAATCAGGTGCCATTCGCCTATGTTAGTGGCGTTCCAGTGTATTTCTGTATTATTGCTATGCGCAATTTTAAGGGCTTTGATTTTATGTATGTATTTTAAGGGTATTTTCCTGTTTGAATATTTTACGGCAATTTCATGTACAACCACGTGGCTAACCTATGCCAAATTTTTATCTGCGCCATCCATGCAGTTTGAGAGTTTATTGGCATAAAATCATGTGTGCTACAATTTATTTCAGGGTTCTATGTGTTATGTTAAATTCAGGGTTCAATGTATTTTTCATGTAATGGATGATTTTTGTACTTGACCACGTGGTCATGTTAATGTTAGATTTTACTGATGCCTGCAATCACTTAAATCATAAAGAATAATTTTCTCTCTCAGAATAATATTTTGTCTGAATTTAATTTGCCGTTTTCAAGAAGAAATATTGCAATTTCATCTGCACCACGTGGTCCGCTACGAACATTATCCAGTGGCATCCGCGCCACCTAAGCTTGTTTTCACACATGTGTTTATTGTGAATACTCATCTTGTGCCCCATCATCTTTTAAGGGTCTCTACGTATTTTTGTAATTTTGCAATTTGTGTACGGTGCAATTACTTCCATCCTAGCCGGTTCTGTGTATAGGCAGTCACCACACTACCCACGTGCTGGCGGGCAAGCCCAGACGAGTTTGCGTTAGTGATGCCAAGTAGTCACACATCTTAAAAGGTTTTCATCAAGGGTTTCATTTGTAATTCACCGTGTCCTGTCTTCAGGGAAAAACAGTCAGTCCACCCTAGCAGCTGTCGGCCCTCTTCCCTTCTGAAGGCTGTGCTTTCACGCACTTCGGTGAGATCATCCATCTAGGCCTGCGCTAGAGTAATTGCAGACTGGGGAGCACCCAAGCAGAATTGGCTAGTCATGACCGAGATAATAATTTCATTGGCACGTTGATGTTTACGCATAGTAACATTAAAAGCAAGCATCAGTATTCTACATTTTTTATTCAGTAGTGACAGTGTCCTAGTCACATGTATTTTATCGAGTCCTAATTTTCAAAGTGATGTTTAGTAAAATTCAATATTGCCTATGTGTTTGTAAGTACGCATGGGTGAGACGGACACACAGAACCCACAGCATCCCTGAGAACCTTGAGTCTCAATAGTGCGATGATTGGGAAGCACAGCTGATGCCCATATTATCAGTAAGTATTTGTGTCTTCGTTCATCTCGTGTCTCACCCGATGGCGTCAATATGGACACTTTGTCAACACTAGGGCCAGCTACTGTTTTCACATCATTAGATTTGAAATCCGGATATTGGCAAGTGCTTATCCACACCCAAGAAAGAAAAAATACAGCTTACGCCATGCCAGACGGGCGTAGATTACATTTTGTTGCCATGCCATTCGGCTTAACGTGTGGTTTGATGGTTAGTGTACTAGATGGATACATAGGAGACTTTGCGATGGCGTATTTAGACAGTGTGCTTGTGTGGTCAAACAGCTGGGAATAACATCAGCACCACCTGAGCCTTGTGTTTGAACGGCTCAAATGCAACAAGTTTACGTGCAAGGTTGACAAATGTAAATTGGGTATGAGTAAAATGGAGTTTTTGGGACACTATGTAACAGTTAACGGACATGAACTAGAACAACAACACATACAGGAAATTCAATATAAACCCACACCCAGGTCACGTAAACAAGTCAGACAAATTTTTGGTTTAATAAACAGGCTAAACAGTGGTGACAAACATAATTCAAATACAGACGAATACCTGCGGGTGCAACACAGCTTGGTCTGGTAATTTTCAACATCCTGATGACTTTTCCCAAAAGGAAAGGACTGGAAGAAAAGGTTAAAGAGACACTTGCAGCATTGGGTCGAGCAAACGAGTTTCAACCCTCTCTAGTGAGACAGATAGCTAGCCTTTTACCTAGAGAACAGGCGCAAGCTCTCCGACACTTGCAGGAGCCAAGAGAAGTTCCCCTGTACCACTGAATCTGTTTTCACCACCTACATGCTACGAACCTGCAGTACACCAGAGTGCATTGTAGAATAATTGAGAAAGCCTGAACTCCCACCTACTCCAGTAATTGTTCACCTAACACCATGCCTACTGTACTCCTCCCACCATCAGTATACAGACCTCAGGAAATTCCGACTGCACCTACAAACACCGCGTGCACCTAAACCCTCAAAACACTTTTGCCTTATTGAAACGTCGCCCAGGTAGCCTTGCATTTGCCATACCTGCCAAATGTATAATTGCACTAGTAAGTTAAGATTTCGTGCCCTGCCGAGTAGCCACTAGGCCAGTCAAAACTCCTACACCCCGGTAGAACTGAACCCCATTAAGACGAGAGACAATACTTGCCGCTACCGCTCGCCACCTGACCCATGTGAGTACAAGTTTCTGGTACGTAACCCATCATTATAAGCAGTAAATAATTTATTTTATTGGAAGTTGTGTAGTGTATATACTTGTGTATTTAGAATGTTTGTGAGAAGAATTAACACCAGTGATAACTATTTCTTTACCAGCTGAGCAGGGTAAGTTGAAATATCTACATCATATACAATGTCCTGCTTCTAAAATATTCATATGTATACTTTTAAACTTTATAACGTATAGTGTTTAAACATTGTTTAATACAGTAAAACCCCTCTGTTATGAACTCGTTTATTACGACCCAATCCCAAGGAACCGTGAAAAGCATGGGTCAAAAAAGCCGAAAATTTGAGGCACGTCTAAAAATAGATAAAGTAATCCCTTGCCAACCGTGGTACCTTCAAACCCTTCAAACGTGGTTTCAGTTATGCACAGATTTGTTTTTGTAGACCTATTCTTCAACTCAGGTAAAAGTTTCTATTATCCACGGTTTTCTGTCTATGAAAAACCGGCCTTTACTGATGTTAGCGGTCACTCATTTATCAAAACTTTGACTATTGTCGTTGCAAGCAGCGTGAAGCAATAAATTACTTCGTCAGAAGGGGACTATGGTTTGCGGAGAGGGGGAGGAGGGGGTTGCAGGCCGGGTTGAGAATTCTTTGTCTAGTTACGTACTGTACCGTACCACCACCTCTATCTTACCCCACTCATTTTTTACTTCTGTTAACCCTCCTCCGTCCATACCTATGTAAGGTATTAATTTTTTATGGTGAGCAATTTATTTTGGCAAGTTAGGCCATGTGCGTGTATATGTCACGTCAGAATTTTTCATGAAAAATTTGTGTCAATATTTCAAGTACGCCCCACTAAATTTTTGTATTCCTGTAAACATTGCTGGGCCTCATTGTACCAATAGAGGCCAACACGCCACCTAAATTTCATATAAATTCAACACATTGACGTGAATAGCATCTATCAGCATGTTTTCCCAACACCAAGTGTAACGACAATGGCTAGCCGCTGCCCACAAATAATCTTGTAGCGATCGATTGACAGCTATGCGAAACAGTCTGCCCCGGTATGAGCAACAGCCGAATGAAATTCAGGCGGCCTGGCACAAGCGTGATACTCGTGCCAGGGCCACCTGCTTCAGAGCCCAGCCGGCCGTGCTGCAGAGGATCTAGGCGCTCGCCCAGCTACGTACACATGACAATGTATTCGCTGCTAGCCGCAGCACACACGTGATTTAATCTAAATAATGTATCTTCATATCAATTATCAATAACTAAAGTGTGGTGTTTTAACTTCAAACGTAAGGCATCTCCAACAGTGTTTTTAGTTACTACTCTGTGCATAATATGTCCGATTTTCTAGCAATAAGGGCAAGACCAAAGCGAGAGCACGGCACGCGCATACATATTGCGCAACTCCACCTAAACTATATTTTAATAATACATAGTCTAATCTTTTCACACACTTTCAATGGCCATGTCATAATGTGTTTAGGCCTTCTTTATTACGACAAGGAGTGGTCTAATATGCCTTTCTTGGGTATCAAATTAATCAGGAGACATCCAGCTATTAAAATATACATATGTATTTATATTTAAAATAAAAAGTGGTTTGTTATGCGCTAGAGATGATTGAACATGAACTTCATGCAAAAAATGGCAAGTTTGGTGGCATAGGGTTTAGGGGTGGATCAGAAGCAGCCCAAAATTTTCCAATATTTTTATTAGGACCCCCCCCGCCCCCCAATATCCACTATTACGACCCTCTTCTCGGAAACCGCGAGAGGTCGTAATAGAGAGGTTCGACTGTACATTTGCTGTTATTTTAGTAACTGTTACATTGAAGTTGGGATTGTCATGATGTTTTTTCACTTTTATTTACACTTTCCCCATGAATTACACCATTTTCAGTTTTCCCCTTGAAATAGTGTAATACAAGGGTTCCACTGTCTTTTATTTCTTGTTACTACACTTGGTGGTTTAAAATGCTTCACTTACTAAAAGTAATCCTGTCACTATCTTGTAAGAGTTCCTTGCTTTGTTTCCATCGAGGACACTTGGCTGACCTCACCATCCCAGCAGTAGGGTGGAAAAGGAAGCATATTTTGATACCTACTCATGCACAGGACTGTTGTTATTTGTAGAAAATGGTCCCAAATTGTTTTAAGATAAACCATGATGAAAGAAATGGGAAAGAGTTATACAGAAGTAGGTATTATACCCAAGTAGATAATACCGTATTTACCCGAAAGGAAGGCAAGGTTTTTAACAGAAAAGGAATAGAAAAAAATAAGGGGTCGTCTAAAATTCGGGGTTGACTTCAATTCAAAACCTAGGCACAAATAACACAAATATGAGACACTGGTAGTTCAGTATTTAAGTTTGTGTTAGATGCCCAAAATTACTACAGGCTCCTATTCATACGTAAAACATCTTTAATTTGAAGTGCTCAGAACCTAATTTTTCGACTTTGAATTATCAAATTTTAAAAACCAGTTTGTATACATGAATGAAAGAAATTCACATATTCCCTTTCTAAAGTAAACACAACTACGACCCCGGGAATAACTACCCTCCGAAGTTTTGGGGAACGGTATAATTTTTAGTATAAATAAAGGAAGAAGCCAGACAAAGTGTTGCAATGGCATAATAGTCAGACAAAAAGTTTTTGTTGCCTTAATTCTTGTATTAATATATAATGTTCACTAGTATAAATATTATGGTGTTTATAACTTTTATAAAAAATTCATATATATATATATATATATATATATATATATATATAAAATAAGTAGTAGTTTGGTTAAAAATTGCAGCCGTGGTAGCCAGGATCCTTTGGCTCCCTCTACTACGAATGCACTTCTGGCGAATGTTGATAAAGTTGAAAGCGGGCTGCGGTATGCTTGTGTGCCTGCCGGTATATTTTTTTTCAAGCATGGTGACTGGAAAGGTGGGGCGGTTAGGGAGCCCTGCAAGATGGTGGTGGGTTTGGGGGTGACAGAGGTGTTGCCAGTTCTAAATCCTACACTGCCTGGCCGCTCAGCCGGGCCAAGTGTCTTGCGGTTTTTGTGTCAAGCAGTACTCCTTGCTTAGCTGGGTCTGGCCTCTGAAAAGGTTGCGCCCTTCTTCTTTGTGTTTGTTCTCCTCCCCGGGATATCAGTCTACCCTATACCAGCTGGCCATCATCCCTCCCATTAGCCAAGCCTTCCAACACAATTTCGCTTAGGTCCCTTCCTATTTCCATCCTCCAGCCTCGACGGCCACTCTCCGTTTCTCTCTTCGTCATCAAGCCACGCCCACACCACACCAAGCTTCCTACCTATCTCCACCCCACCCCGGCCCAGCCGACACTACACTAAGTTCTCTTCCACACCCCTATACTATCCTTCATCTCTTTTTCTTATCCCTTCCCACTTTGTACATCTTCCTATCATCTGCTATCTCATCCTATTATTACAAACACACCTCCCCCTTTAAATGCAACTGACACAACAGGTAGCCCAGAATTTTCTTTGTCCTACTCTCCCTAACTTCACGCAGTGCCAGTGTGCCACTGCACTGCCACTGCGTGGCACTATCTGTCACATATTTTCAGCGAGCAGAAGATAAGGGGACCCCTGTTAAAGTTGACAGGTACAGTTTCAGCACTACAAAAATATGTACAACCATAGGACACACAGTATTTAAGCATGAGAAGACTTGTTAAAATCCTCTATCTCATGGCGTGCCAATTTCGGAGGGTTAACTGCTTCCTGAGTAAAAAGTTACAAATAGAAGCCCATAGTAGAATATTGTGCATGCAACACAAACTTAAATACTGAACTAGCAGTGTCACACATTTACTGTATTTATGGTCCTAGGTTTTGAATTGAAGACGACCCAAATTGTGGACGACCCCTTATTTTTCTATTCCTTTTCTGTTAAAAAAAAAAAAAAACTCATCTTCCTTTCGGGTAAAAAACTATAATTTTTTTGCAAATCGGTGGAAAAAGTTTCTTTTTTATCTGCCTTTTACCTATCTTGTAAAATGTATGTAGTAATTAAATTTATAAAAAAAATATAACTGGTGCAACGTATAACAAAACACTGAATTGATATTCAATTCGAACTCGTGAATATTTTAACAAATTCGCTTTGACTTGAAATATCAAGCTTCGCCCACCCCTAATTTTGACAAACGCTTTTCATGCTTAAATAACGTGTTTCCTATGGTTGTACATATTTTTTTAGTATTGAGACTGTACCTGTCAACTTTGACAAGGGTCCCTTTAGCCTGGCAGCCTGGAAAGAGGGAGCGCTTTGCTGGGAAGCAAAATGGCTCAGTTACGAATATAACACCCACAAAAGTTTTACAGTATAAGAAAGATGATGCTACCATACAGCCAGGTTACACACCCTATTTCATTGTGATTTGCTTTCTTTAAAAGTAAATAAAATACATCACATTATTCAGGGTATAATAGCATTTCTTCTGGATGGGTGTGTCATAAATTCATGAAAAAATACATTCAACCTAAATAATTTTTTCAGTATTTCACCGGGGTCATCTTCCTTTCTGGTAAATATAGTAATTAATATGTTACTATTAAAACAGTTCTTACTACATCATTTATCAAACAAATAAAGTGATTCCAGTTGCAATGATTGTCACATTTATGCAAATGTTAAGACTTCTTTACTGCCTACAGGAAGTGCTTTTTTTAATGGAGATATCAGACTTAGTTTTCAACATATCAAATATTTCTTTTTGGAGCACTGCTATAGTTCATTGACAAACCTACATGCAGTATTAATAGTAGAGGTGGGTTGAACATTCGAATTTATTGCCATGTCAAAGATCGGTTCTAGTTCCGTTCAAAAAATTTACAGGAGTTGATGTTCGGTTCGAAAACGTGCTAGAAAAGAACATCATTAACGAACTTTGAAATGAACTTAAGTATTTACTCATGTACAGCGTGACCTTTTTTTCCCAAAATAAAGGAAAGCATCTCTGAGGAGTGGTAGAGGGGAAGTCGTAAATTATCCAATTATCCACTCCTAAACTGTCCCGAGATGTTTAAAGGGAAGAGTCTAGTGGACAGCTACCTGAGGGGTGAAGGGAAGAGGCTACACATTTTTTTAGAGAAGGGTAGTGTCTCTCATTCCACTACAACAAAAAAGAAGGAAAAAAGGCACAGCAAAAAATAAAATGAACCAGTACAACAAAAAAAATACCGGCATGCCACTGCCTAAAAGAAGCAGTTGCCACTGCCTAAAAGAAGCAGTTGCCACTGCCTAAAAGAAGCAGTTGCCACTGCCTAAAAGAAGCAGTTGTCGACACATTTTTTAATGACCATAAGGTTAGTGACCTTACTTTTAGCCCCATGAGTTATTTAAATAAAATATTTTCCACGCAAATTGTTGGTGCATTATTAGTAAAGAATAATAGTTTTTCCTGGAACTTGTTGCAAAAATCATGGTGTGCACTATACATGAAAATACGGTACTTCACTTCATAGAAGTTGAAAATAACAATGCAACACAACAAAAATTACTGATCAAGTCATATTTGATTACTGTTTTTGTAGCAGTGATGACAGCATTATATCTTGAACACTAAAGTGTGTAAAACCAGGCACTATTATTTATTTAAATGATTGTATACAAAATAGGTGATTTGCTTGAGTTTTTGGAAAATGACATTTTCAATTAACATTTTATTTTGTGTTGCTAATTTGTGGTTTTCACATACCGCGTCTAAACTGACTAGAAAGATACATTTCCCAGTGTTGTTATAAATTATCATATCAATCAAATCTATAAACACCAAAAGTTAATATTATGTTAATTTTGTACCTTTTTTCCACTCTAGAAGAAATTTGGCCATTACAGTTTGGAACTATTAGTGGTGAAAATGTATGTATATATATATTATGTGCGTGTATGTATATATCTGTGTGTGTGTGCATGTGCACACACACTGATTACTGTTTAGCATCCATAATGCACTGTATTTTTAAGGCGACTCAACGAATTTGTTTTTTGTTATATACGTATATACCAATTTAAGGCTGAACTATGAAAACATATGTGCGAGGATAAGACAATTTTTAAAGTTCGGTTCGAAGTCGACGAACTATAGCATAGTTCGGTTCGGTTACAAAATCTGGGTTCGTCCCACCTCTAATTAATAGTATTCAAATTAATAGAAAATTTATACAAAATTCAGAAACAAATGTATATTTCCTTGTTACAATTTACTTCAAAACATTGCACTGTTTTCTTTTTTGTACACAACTAAACACTCAGTACTTTTAATACTCAAAAATATTACATGTTAAAACACCAGTCTGTAAAAGAAGTAGAAAAGTACGGAGAACTGTGTCATTCGAACTGGTCGAGAACTTCTTGCAGAAATGTTGTAGATGCAGGTGCATTGGTGAAGAGGCTCCCTACAAAATAAGTGTCAAACTCTGCAATACATGATTAAACATCTCCTGCACAAAAACCAAATGATTTTTTAAAATGAAATATTTGTTTAAATTAGTAGAAAGACATCTTATGAATAAAATAACACCCCCACCCCCTTAGATCCAAAAATGTTCATTAACATCTGTGACATATGTTATTGAGTGCAATTTCAATTTTCAGGTGCTTCTTGTAGGAAAAATGAAAAGGATTTATTACTTCAATATTAATTTATTTTTAACAATGGTCATTTTATGAATAAACTTCCAGTGTAGGCTATTTGCAAACCATGATTACAGGATATGTATAGTTATGGTTGTAATAACTATGGTACACAATTTAAATTTAAATTAATTTTTACCAGACTATGGCGGAGCAAAGAAAGTGTTATGATTTTAACATGTATGTATGTATGTTAAATTACGGATGTTCCACTGTAACGCTGCACCTATGGCACAAATTTCAATAAATGGGGTGTCTATTGATTCCTTTTGATAACCAGAGTGTCACAGGCTATGACACAATTGAGAAAATTCAAGATGGCTGCCACGACAAACTAGACGGCTGATCAGGTACTCGGGAACCACAAGGGGGTCATAATAGAGAGGTTCTACTGTATACTCATACACTTAACTGAACACTTGTTTTTTACTTTTGAGTAATCTAGTTTTAGTTTTCTATAATTTAACTTTTTATTTACATTTTATTTGAGTTATATATATAAATTTTTAATGCCCACATACAATTTTAATTGGCATTCACATTTTTTTTTACACTTCCAGTACTTTTATATACCAAAGGAACAGTTTGTTAAAACTTTGTGTATGCAAGATGTAATTTGTACATTTTTAATATCTTACAAAGTTCAGTTTTTTAATAGCTTATTATTACTTTGTAATTAAATGTAATTTTCTTTACTGGAACGACTAACTGTGCCATTACGTATTTCATCGAGCCCATGTTGTAAATGTTTAAAAACAAAACCTTCAGTACTTCCATGACTCAGCACATAAGTTGAGGCTTTATTAATGTACATTATAATGAGATTTTACTTAAGGTGAGTTAGCTCCTTGATTTAATCATATTTTTATGTACAGTAATTTAAACGAATCATACAGTATTCTCCTTTGATTTCTTTATAAAAGCAACTGACTCACCTAAAAATTCCCTGTTGCCCTTGTGTTCTGTGATAACTCTGCAATTGGCCTGCTTGTTGATACGAAATGCAGAGCAGCTGAACTCCTTCGAGACATCTCCGGCAGGGTTTTGAAATGTGCCAATGAACGGCCGACCTGAGAAAGGGTTGATAAAATCTGCAGCATAGCCAGCCTGCTTCAACTTGCTGCAGATGTCTCGTGCTGCAAGGACGAACTGGTAACATAACAAAGCCAAGTTTGGGGACATTCAGTGGTGGAAAAGTATCAAGGTAACTCTCGAATTATAGCTAAATAAACACCTAAGGTTCACAGAATTCTTATATATATTATTTTTTTTTAACTAAACAAGTTAACTTCTTTTAACTAAAATGTACTTTTAATTTCCTATTAATGATTTGTTATTTTCAAACAAACAAGTTATGAAACCCAAATAAAAATCAATGAATTCTCTACCATAGCTACAACAATTTTTTTGCAAGTGTTAAAGAAACTACAAAACAGAAAAGTAAATACATTTTGTAACAAAAGCTATAGACCAAAAATAATATTGAACTGAATGCAGCAGAACTCCTAAATACACACTGTTGTGGTGAGAGAAAATGTAGTAATTCAGACTGAGAGTCATTCTAAAAAATCGGAGTTGTTTTTATACTCTAAATATGGCTGACTTATCTTTCTAAATAGACAGAATTTGATTATAATTCTGAGACCACTTTGGAATAAATATTTGTATGAGCAAAATTAACATGTACCCAAAAATTTAAGGACTTTCCAGTTCACGCTGCAAATATTGTATTTATGTTGACACCTCATTCCTGGTTGACTTCTGTTCATAGATAGTGTGCATCTAGCTTTACCCCCCTCCCCCCAGAAATGAGAAGTTTGCATCCCATAGACCTGGAGATTGGTAGGATCTGGAGGCAGCTGAATCAGGTTCCTCTGATCCCCGATAGGTGCAGATTGGATAAGAGTTTGTGTCCAGGTGCAACAGGTAATGAAGCTCTTTTGTCTACTTGCTCATAGCCAGGAGAACCATTCAGCTTAAGATCTTGGTGATATTAATTGAATGTTGGTAAAAGTACAAGGCCTTTCATGGCCTCTTTTATGAATCTTTGGCAGACAATTTAACTAAGGAAAAGTTTCAAATTACGAAAAAAATTTCCATAAATAGAGAATGCATAATCAGTCTCATCAGAATGTAAAAAAAGTCACATAATAATTTCAAATTTCTCAAAATATTACAGTAAAAATAATTATTTTAACAAATTTTAAGACAGAAGGCAAAAGTTTAAAAATTATGTTAAATGTACATTGGGATTTTCTAGAGCCAGTACAGTTCTTGACTTCTTTTATTATTTCATAGCTGCACGAATGCTCATTAAATTATATCACAAACCTAATCAAACATGTACACATCTTACAGAATAGAAGCATTAAGTTGTGTGATTTAAGGATGTAAGCTACACTGTGTTTGAAACAATACATACCACAAAATGAAGAGCTGAAGTGTTTTTTGCCAGCTCTGTACATTCCTAACACAGCTTATCTGGTTACAGGTTATGTTTTGAAAAGTTCAATATAAAGCTTATCAAATAAAACTATATTTTTGTAATGCTTTAAATAATAAGAAGGTGCAAGACTTATTCAAGGGTGTGGTTGACAAGTAAACTTGGTAACTACCGACTTTCAGGCAGCAGTGCACCAGAGCTGCCCCTTGCGCTGACACTCACGTGTTTGGAGAGCTCTTCAATTTCAGTGCTGCGCATCTTCTGGGACAACATGATGACTGTCAGCTGCATACTGGGGGACACCAGCCCAGGGAACATCTCCAGAACATCTGCAGGGAAAGGAGTACACAGATGGCTCACATAAGTTTCTGATGGCTCTGCATTACGCACAAGGTGAGAAGGACAAGGAGAAAGAAAAGAAAGAAAAAAATTTTTCTTTTTCATAAATGCAGACCATCTGAAACTTGGTAAAATATGTATTGTTTTTTTTCTCATTTAATAATTGTTTTGCACAGAAATAATTTAGGAGTGATAATGTTTTGTTTTGAGTGCAAATTCGTTTTATTATATGAAAGCCTACACAATATGTTTACAGTAAAGAAGACAAATTGGAATGTAACCCTATTCTGACCCTGGAAATCAAAATAACAACAACCTATGGAAATAACTGTGTAAAGGGAATATTTGTGCTGATGCTTCTAGTGGTATGTAAATAAGTGTACACATGTAACAAGGAAAATGTGTTATCATTGTAACAATAATTTTGTTTGGGTAACTATTGAAAAAAAGTAAGTTGGGATAAGCACCCAGGAATAAGTATAGTAATGAGTAAAACAATTGTTTTCAGAAAACAAATTGACACATGCCAATGTGCTGCACTGTGCGAATGCACACACTACGGATGACTTCGCCCCATCTACGAGCCACCCGCGCTCAAGGGAAAAATATATAAGCAGCAAATTGAATAAAAAGTATTGCACAAGGAAAGCCCACAGGCCTGGGTAGCAGAATACTTCATTGTAAATTACGTGCGTAGTTACAATCTCCTTTGCCTGTCCAAATTTATACATGAAAAATGCACCCCCGCGAAATAAATAAATATTTGTGAATTTATACTACACGTCTCTTAGCTCTGGAAGAAGTTCCTGCAATGCCCAGAGATGGCAGCACACCGATAGCCTTGTGACGTCACGACCTGCCCAGCTCAAAGACAGGGGTTTTAATTTGTCCTCGCCTCCACGCAGGGCGATAAGAAATGAGCAGCGCTCCTTCACCCCCGATAATACGCCCCCACGTGGAGGGTTACACTACAGTACAGTATTTTTTTATTAGCTGGGGCTCTCCAGGGTTTTTTACACATAATAAATATTACGTTAAAACTAATTGTATGTGTTCCATCCTTTATGAAGAGTATAGTCACATCGTGTCCCCACAGAAGTTTGCATTTTTGTGTTGGTATAGTAAGGTGTGGTGATCAGCAACCTAAATGTACAACAGAAAAGGAGGAATCCAGAGTAGGCAGCGACGCAAGGAACGCCGCGCTCTAGCACACTCTGAGAATTGATTCTGTAATAAGTTCCACAACAGAGGTCGAACCCCAGTCACAGAGCACCGCCCCCCCATCCCTCGACCTATATCGCCTTCAGTTCCCCTAGAACACGCCACCCAGCAGGATCATAATTTAGGCATTTGTTGGCCAGAGTAGCCAACCGGAGATTACGTTGACCAGCTAGAGCGGACATGGCAGGTAGCTTGTAACACTCTAGTGGACACCGTAACTAGGCCCATACCTATGATGACTAGCATAATCAAACTGAATTCAGGTAGACTCATCCGAGTAAAACACCCGAAGGTTCTGAGCTCCTGAACTTTTGCACTGTGAAACTAGCATCTGGGAAAGTAGTGACTCCCATCACAGGCAGACACCAAACCCCAAGCGGCACCCCCATCCCTAGACTTCGTCCCCGCACGACAACCCACCCAACCTGTCAATATATCACCCGCCAGGACTTCCACCACCACCTTCACAATCAAATAAATTCGCTCTCATTCCATCTACTGGGACAGCTGGCATTCCGCATATTGTTGACCCTTATAGTGAGGAGAACAGAGTTCCATGGACAGGAAGCTACGTCCATTTGCCTCACTCTGAGGTTTGATTCCCCTCAGACCCGATGCAAACATACCACCAAGTGGCCCATTACCATTTTTAACCCCCACACACCCTGCTGAGCCCATCAAACCAGCGTTAATCGCCGCGGTAGGCCCATTTAGTCTACCGAGAGGGTAGTCAGCTATCTTCCCCATAGGACACGCTTCAAAATAAGAAGTAAAACAAGAAATATTCGTATTCATAAATTATATGACGGTGTAATTTTGAACTGTAATGTATGTTTTTGTTTCAAGAAATGTTAAAAGTGTTTAGCCAATGGCAACGTATCTATGGTGGTACGTTGGTGCAAATGTGATTAGGTTTTGTATTAATGGTGTGAGGCAAAGGGCCCACTAGGTATTTCATGTAATGAAGCGTTCAGAGTGATGTAATGTTACACACTAATTCTCAAAGATTTTGTGTAATGAGTGTGTATGAGTCTGACCCAGAAAAAGATTGGGCAGTGTAATATGTTGTATAACCTAAATGTAGACTGAAGAATCTCCTAGATATATGCACTTCACTGTAGAGAAGGTTTCGAGAGGGAAAATTATGCTGTCATACAAATTTTGAATTTTGAAATTTCAAATTTCAAGAATTTAATTGTATGAATGTATTACATTAATTAACTAAATGAAAATGATGTTACTGATAAACAAACTGAATTACATTAAAGGTAAAAACTGTATAAGAACAATTGATGGAAAACCATGTTTGTATGTTATTAGAATAAGGATATGATGCGTTGTGCAAGGAGTTATATAGCAGATGATATCTCTGTAAAATTAACTTGTTAAACATAGATAAGTTGTATTCTTGTGTTGAAACATGAGTATTTACGTTTACACAGACTTTTGTGAGATGGAAACCAAGGAAATATCGAAAATATGGAAAATGTTGCAAACCAATGTTTTGTTTTCTTTTCAATGTGCGGTTGTACTGTTGTAGCCTATTGTAGCACACTCAATTTCCTATTTTTGTGAATAACTAATTTGTGCATTTTTATATTTCACACACAATTTTTTTCTTCCGATTTTCATTTTTTTAATATTTAAGCTTTTATTATTGTAGTGTACAATTGCAATAGTCTATGTATTTACACGTCAGATTAGCTAGGTTTTTAAATGTTAATGTATTTATTTTATTGTCTCATATTTGATGCATGTTGCCTATAGAACTACAGAAATGGTGAATGTGCTTTATGTGCGCTAGGTCAGGCACGCCCAATTTAGGACTGCAGTTATGCTTTTGAATTAGGTTTTGGGCTTGCTACTCGTGCGGGGTATGTCGGTTGGCAACTGGGTGCAAAGTTAACCACTGTTGGAACGACAACAGGTCTAGCTGGGACGCTTGCTCGCTTTGGTGTACCTGTATTACCAGGGTCTTCTTCGGTCATTGCAGTATGAGCTGTTGCTGGCTGGCTGGAGCTGGCGACTCTTGGAGCAGGGTGGTGTGCACTGGTACTGCGCTGACTAACACAGTACCATTGACTCCACTCCGCTGCTACTCTGCTCCAGAACCAGAGGCACTTGAGGACTCTATCCGATCAACATGAACTCGAGACAGATTCCTAGCTACGTGTACATTCAATAGTGGTTGACGGCATGAGCTCAGTGCTCTAATCAGTTGTATCGCCACTGGCGCACAAACCTAGAGCAGTGAGCAGTGTGTGCCATCTTCCTACCACTATTGGGTGAGGTTGCAAGATAGGTTAGACCTTCAGTCCGAGGCAAATACCCCTTCCAGCACCGCAAGCGCTCCAGTAACAGTACAACCTGAGGTGACTGTCTTGCCCCTCTTGGATTAGTTACTAATAGTTGTGGCTCTACCAACCCGTACTACGTTGAGTTCCTGTTTAATAAAGCAGTTTCTACAAGTTCTTCAATCTGCATCAGCTAAGACAGAGCTTTACTTGCTAATATAGTTTCCTAGTGACACGTAACAGTATACCTATCTAAATGTTCTAGAAGTTTTAGAACAGATGCCTTTTTATTTCCCTTAAAGAGTACGTTCCCAGTGTTTAACCATGGCAAACCCGAGATGGATTTTTGTGCCACCACTGACCAGAATTGGAAAGCTTAATGCAAGATTTCAATTATTTTCTGAGAACAGTTTTGGTGGTTGACTTCAGATTCTTTTAAGTGCTAAAGTTAAAGACAGTTTATTTTTACTAGGAATGTCAAAATATCAACTTTTCTCGATTCCAACTGCAAAATATTTCAGTTGATTCCGATACCATAAATTAGGATATAGTGATTATCAACATGTGCCTACAGTCAATGCATCCTTTTGAAATTTTGTTTTATAGGTCAAATTAGACAGATACAAATATGAAGACGATTACAGGAAAGACTTTCTGGTCTGTTAAGTTAATTTCCTATATTTATGTAACATTCAGACTTATCTAATTAGGCCTAACAAGTTCTTATCAGTATTTTTGATAAATCTATGATTTATTTGAGATGAATATCGACACAGTATTATACAAAAAAGTTACAACAAAAGTTCTCAACTTCTCAATGCAATATTTTAGGTCAACTTATGAAGCTAACCAATATGTACACATTCATTTATGAAACTGGAATACAAGTAACCTTTCATTTAGCATTGCTAAATGAAAATACGCCTACTGGACAGTTTACGTTGCAGGGACACTGGATGACTTGCTGCTACATGCATATTTGCAAAAAGATCTTCTGGGAAATCATTATTGGCAATTTTCTTGTACTTGTCGTGTTTACTTAAATGTTTTCTCAATTTACTAGTTGTGGGACTAACCCCATCACGTGAAATTTTTGCCGAGCAAAAACTGCAAAATGCATGATTTGCATCATTTACATCAACAGAAAAATAATTCCACACATTGATAGGCATTTTCTTCACGTCTAACTAAATAAAATCCTAAGTATATTGAAAACATTAACACTACCCACTTTTAGAAAAAGGAGATGATTATTTTTGGTAAAGGTAAAACACGAAAAAAAAATTGCTTTCAATCTTGAATACCTCAAAAATGAAAATGTGACAAACAGGAAATATGTATGGTACGGAAAATGTACCTGTTCCTTATCTAATATAACGTTAAAGGTAAACAAAATCAAAAATCTGAAAAATAATCCCAGGAATCGTGGTATTACTAAGGATCCTGGTTCAGGATCCTTATGCTCCCACTACTAATAACTATCGTGCAACTGACTAAAAGTCAATGTATGTTCTGCGTCAGCAACCCGGAACTCTAGGAGCTTGCCGCTAGCCAAGGTTCTTAACTACAAACCCCATCTGGTTGCAGACAGACGCCGACTTATGGTCTTTCATGCGTGGCTGACAGTTTCTTTTGGTGTTTCGTCTACGAGGACCTTTACAGATTTAGATATTGTGCCATAGATTTCTAAGTGCGTGTGTAGCATTCTTACAACAGTATACTAGTAGTACTGAATCATGTCAGAATGTGCACAAAAAAGTGTAGTTTTCCCATTAAAGCAGTGCCACACACAGAGTGACATCGGAGTGAAATGAGGCAGCCAAATACTGAAAATAGCAGTCTCCCACATGGCAGCCATCAAGACAAAATCTACTCTAACTGCGAGTTTTGATTATACAACTATGTCTTGGCCTGCATTATCGTGGATAATAGAGGTTCTACTGTATTATCTTAATCCTTTCATAGTCGAAGCATCATTGAATGGTTAATTCCGGCCAACGTATGCGAGTTCGGTACAGGTTCAGTCTATTTGGAAAACCAAATACCTGTTGCTTTGCAACATAACCGTAAAAAATTACGTGACGGTGGGCGAGGATTTATAACAAATAACCATTCGATTCTCAATTATTCGATACCTGTAATAATTGAGGGTATCGAGGAATTGACTTTGGCATCACTAATTTTTACATTAGATCACTTGGGCGTAGGTAGTTAACTGCCACTACCCAACAATTTTAGTTTCAAATTTTTCAATTGAATTCTTATTGATTGAAAGTGTTTTGAACTTGTGTGTGCTGCAGACAGCGTACAAATGGTATGTGCAACGGCAAAGAGTTGTGATAAGCCAGTAAGTAAAAATATATTTGTATTCTGTTCAACAACCAGCAAAGCGCGGGGACACAATAAGCCGTCAGGTTGTCACGGCACTGTCTTAAAGTACTCGTTTTATATAATTCTGCAACATAATTGTGACTGGCACAGCAGAGGTAAAGAGTGGAGGTAAGGCATTTACAAAGGAAAAAGGACACTGCGCAGCTATAACCATCACTTTACCGAACTACCTAACCTGTCTCCTTAAGCTGCTGGGTTTGATGCATATAAGGTGCCTATTGTTAAAATTCATGTTATTAAACATTATTTTTCTCTAATTCCACATCTCACACCTATCCTACACATTGTTACATTGTTGTGCATTTTGTGATGTATTCCAGTGTCCCTGGGACTACGTCGCACTATAGGAAATTATTGTGAGTTTTCTTGAAATTAAGTGTAAAAGACGTGTTGCAGCAATTTGAGTAAATCAACGTTTAAGTTTGGACCAAATTCATCAAATTTGTTCCAAACCGAGGGGGTTACATCCCTTTGCAATTTCTTACGTTTTATCATTGTCTTTTGGTTTAGGATTATTTGGTTGTGGTGGTGAGTCATTAATATAATTTTCAAGTTAATATTTAGAGGTTATTGTTCACTACCCCTTAGAGGGTAGTAACTATTGTATTTTTTTAAGTCACGTGAAACTAAAGAAAAGTATGCTGATTGGCTCTCATCTAGCCATTGTTGATTGGATGAGAAAAGTAGTGAGGTTAGCTAACAGCCAATTGGAACACAGGTTACAAGAAGGGTGATAGAGGTACTGCCATCACCGCCGCGAACGGACACGTATGTGTTAATAACCATCAAAATGATATTATACATATTATATGATATAATGAAAATCAAGTGACATTTGTTTATTTTGTATTGAGAATACAAATGAATCAATAAAAATTGAAAACAGAACTTCGGCTTCCTAATTCACGAGAAATGTTACAACTGCCCTCAGCAGGATAACAAAAACTTTATCTGTACCTCAACTAATACTTTTCAAATACACTTGAGCCTATGGGCATCACCAAAATATTTTCCAAGGAGAGGCATAGGAATTACAAAAAGTTTCCTTCAGAGATGTGTGAGATTTACAACTGGTTTTTACTCTAAATGCGTGCAACAAAAATCCACTGCTCATAATACGAATTAATTTGTTTATCATTAAGAATATACAATATGAAATTGAAGGAAGAACTCAATTACTCCCAATAGAAACTAGCATTTTGAAGAAATGTCGCTGATAGGTAAGCAATTAATTTGTTATAAAAATTGCTATTTCACATTTCATAGAAGAAATAGTTTCTAGAGGAGGGCAAGTTCTCCCCCCCCCCCCCCCCAACTTGTCAGCTTCCACCCATGATCAAGCCCCAAAGTAACAAATATGTAGGTCACTAGAACAGTGATCTAAAGTAAAGATTTTTAAAAACCGTCAAAAAATCCAAAATTTTTTGGAAAATAATCAAATATCCTTGCTAAAATGGAATAAATTGCAATGAAAACCTAATAAAAAATATATTCACAGGGCCATGGCCATAACAGGGTTGCCACCTTTTCCCACTGGAAAATTCCCTGGTTTCCAGAAAAATAATCAACTATTTCCTGTGACCTTTTACTAACATTTTTATTTCTGTAAGTATTGATGCCTTTGCATTATAAAACACTTTTACACCAATTAAATTCCAAAAAATTGTCTATGCATTTTATCCTCAATCATCAAACAACTTTATACGATTCTGGTAACAGTGCACGATTGATGACAGAACTGCCCACTGCCTAACTACCATCCAACAACACACATATCAACAGTGGTAGCCAATAACAATGTGGGTTACAGATTATCCCTTTCCCTCCCATGAGTACCTTTTATTACACAACAAGTCATGTTCCTTAGGCTGTGTGTGCGGTGTTTAGCTTCGGGATACATAGGTCCAAAGGCCAGCTCAGCGAGGACAGAAACCTCCCGAGGGAGCAAAATGGCAAACGCTGGCTTGATCCAGACACTGCATTGCGTGCATAGCCTGGTGGCGACCTGTTTACCCTATTTTTTATTGGAATATGATTTTATTTACAGTTTAGGATTTTGGTTTTCTGCTTTTTGAATCCTTTACGTTTTTTGGCTTCGACTTGGGATAAAATACATTAATTAACAATAACTGCATGCACGGAGCACCAGTTTCTGCTGCAACCAGCTTGGCTTCTCATTCGCAAGTGTTGTAGATGTCCTTGAAAAGTAGGTCACGTCCTTCACACCAGCTGTGAGCATATACGTCAGCTGACTTCATGTGTGCCGCACACTATAGGCTGTTCACGGTAAAGTACGCACTTTTGAAAGCCGTCTCTTTAGAATAATAGTTAATAAATATATTTTATTTTAGCCGTAGATGTTAATTTCCGAGCGTGGTGGAATATACACACTGTGTTTATTACTTACATAGCAATATTTATTTCTAAAATATGGCTGAAAGAAAAAAGTGACTAAGGCCTCAAAAGTGCTCACTTTACCACAAACAGTCTAGAGCTAAAAATATTTCCATAGTAGCACGTACCACAATGCACGTACCACAATGCACGTACCACAATGCACGTACCACAATGCACGTACCACAATGCACGTAACCACAATGCACGTACCACAATGCACGTACCACAATGCACGTACCACAATGCACGTACCACAATGCACGTACCACAATGCACGTACCACAATGCACGTACCACAATGCACGTACCACAATGTTTTTGTGGCAGTAAGAGGTGGTCCACTGCATTGTGGGAAGTATATTTCTATCCGAAAGACCTCTACTTGTTAAAATTAATTTGAGTTTTGTTAGTAATTCATCTAATTTTTATATACAAAAGTTTTTGGTTATGAATTTTGTACTCATCATAAAGTAAGCGATGCACAATGTTTGAACATTTCTCCTCGTTAATGTGAGGTATTTTACATTCTTGTTATAATATAATTTTATCCAAAAAATGACCTACCTATTTAAATAAATAATAATCTTATTAATAAACAGTCCAAACTGTGTACAAATGGCTTTCAGAAATGTATTTCAAAATTGTTAAACTTCATTCTAAATAATTGCAGATTGTTTATGGTCTTGTGGGGTACCTTTTCATATGCTGTCCAACTGACTAGTGAATTACGATATTACAGTGTAAGCCCTGAATACCGCGGCCCGTTATAGAGCGGATTTGGTTATACCACGGGGCAATTTAAGTCCTCTGGCCTGAATAAATAAATAACAGGAAAACATGCGGTCAGGTAGGCGTGCTGTCTGTCGGCTGACTTGCGGTCATGTGTCGTGGACGTTGAAGGGGGTGGGGCGAGAATAGGCACGCATTCTCCCTCCTTTCAGCGCAGAGACCTATTTTACTGATTCATTACCGCCAATAATGTATGCTTTACTGTATTCAGTTTCCTTGGTGTGGTGCTATATCTTTGACGGAAGAATTTCTAGTGGTCCTTCTTCATGTGAATCTATTATACCTGTTCTACCGTTTGGTTGTTAACAGGCCCAAAAAAATATTACTATAGCAACCTTTCCATCTTATCTGGGAGTTGGATCAGATTGGGAAATAAGTACATCATTTTCCTGGAATATGCAGTATTTTTTTTAGTTATTCTTGCTTGACTGCATGTGTCCATCACAGCGAGTTTCTCTTCTGTTCCCCTCCCTTGGGTGCTGTCAGGTCCAGTGATGCAGATAAAAAAAAACTCTTGATAGGAAGGGGCTAAACGTTTCACGAGTTACAGCGGTAAATAAACACTTGCCGCGTGTTTGACAGAGAGGTGCCATGCCACATTAGAACACTGGCTTTTTTTTTTTGCTACTGTACTTGACCACTCCAAGAATAGAGTGGAAAGCTATAACGCGGGTCTGAGTTATATCCCCCAACAGCTGCATTATATCGAGCTTTTACTGTATTTAATTTAAATGAATGTGTTATTTTGCACCATTGATGACAAAACACTGTCGTCAGATGAAAAAACACATTCTTGGCATTGAGGTGTTAAAATAGGTAAATTTAAATTTAAAGAAACAGCGAAAGAGACTAAAGATTTTTAGAATCGTGACATTCTGTCAAATCGGGGCCCTACTGAAATTCCCCTCTTACACACATCCAGACATTAGATAAGTTAGCACTCAGCTATTTCACAATATGGAAGACATTTGACATTCTAGACGTTACACTGCTCCTCTGTGTGAAATGGCATGTGCAACCACATCATCCCTTACTGGACCAGTTTCCTTTCAGCTGAATAACCCGCACATGCTGCTGACAGCTGGCAGTGAGAGAGTTGTATAGACATTTCATGCAGAAGAAGACAATTCCAAGCCATTTTCCAAAGACATTCAAAAACAACACTTGCGTATTGCTAGTGACGTCTTGTAACGAGCAACAACCAATCAGAGCTCACCAGCAAAACCAGCCCCATTTTTTCCCATACCAGAGGCTTAAGCAGAACACAAAAAGGCACAGCACAAGAGTTGCAAGCTACAAGGGAAAATAGCACAAGCACAAAATTCTGCATGTTTACAAAAAAAACTAAGCACAAATTTCACTTGAGATCAGGAAGGTAAATAGTGTGTTTTGACACATGAAACGTTGGCAACAATGGTCAGTGGATGACTTCAGCTCAATAAATTGCACGTGCTGCATCTGTGACTACAGAGTTTGTTATTGCTGGCTGTCACGTGACCGCAGCTCGTACAGTTTACCTTACTAAGAATGGATGATCCTGCTTTATTCACCGGCCCACTGAAGCTAAGCGCTGAAGGCACCGAGTACTACTGTCCACCGCTAAATGGCTCTGGCAGAATGTTTAGTTGCTGTCTTTCTTCTTTATGCTGGATGGTCAGTGATGTCATGCCAAGAAGCTATGCTTTTTGCCACCCCCCGCCCTAGACGCCAACCAACGAGTGCTGAGGCAGCTGCGTTGTCTACTATAAAAGGAGGACAGAGTTTTGACTCTTGGCCAGTCATTCACATTGAGATCAGCAGCTGTGCTCGGTGCAGGTTGGTCATGCCTAGCAGTCGCTCTGCCCTGTTTCTTCTTGAAGGGGTAGTTTAGTTGTGCAGTGCAGACGTAATGCTCTGGCGCAAGCCAATTTTGTATTGAATACTGCGAGAAGTGCTTATTTTTGTTAGAAGAGGAGCTGCTAGTTCCTCAACACCAAGCCTGTGCTCTCTTAAAGAGCACAGGTAAAAGGTATACCCCTAGCCTTGTTTCCGGTCAAGGGGAGAGGTAGGGAAATCAGTTTGTGGAAGCCGACTGTAATATAGGTAATATTTTATTCAGATATAATTAAGTTTCCACCTTTGTTGAGAAGATACAAGACAAGAGTGTAGGTGTGTTACGCCCTTTGGGGACCCCCCTCACCCGACATCATGGCTGATCTACAGCCAATGAAAATGGACGAAAACACTGCCTCCAAGAAAAGAAAGGCCCGCAAGATGGCAGCCACCGCTTCTACCTCTGCAGGAAGCTCTTCCACAGAGGGCCAGCAAACAGCCAATCAGGGCACTGCGCAGGACGCGCCAGCCACTAATCAAAAGAAACCAGACCTCTGGTCAATCACAGTGTTCCACACTGAGGCGTGCACATATGCCACAGCATGCAAGTTGTTTTTAAAGAAGGCTCAGCCAGCCTACAATAAATTGAGTCGTCTCACAGGGAGTTTCATACCTACCTGCAACACACGAAGACTACCGCCTCGTCATTCACATCTTAGATGGCCTAAAAGTACGATAAAACCTATTCACCCACGCAGCGAAATGGCAATTGAGGTCGCCCACGAGGGGCTCTACTAAATGGATCAGACAAGAAATTGTATCACGTGGCTTTGAACCACTTAGCATTCACCCCCAGCTGTCCATGGACAGACAACCACTCATGGACAGACAACCACTTCACATGTTTATTGGGGAGCTGCCAACCTCAGAACAATCACAAACCATTTTTCAACTCGGGGGACTCTGCGGCCTAGTGATAAAGGTCAATGAGTTCCAGCGACCCGAAGGCCCTTCGCAATGCAGTAATTGCCAACGATTTGGCAATCCATCTCGTGTATGCCACACCCCCCCCCCCCCGCCGAAAGGTACAGACTGTGTCGGAAAGGCCACACAACCCTGCAGTGTGACCTGCCTGACCGAGAAGACAGGTCTCAAAGGAAGTACGTCTGTTACAGTGGCTACCACACTTTGAATTACATGGCCTGTGAGACCTAGGCAGATAAATGGCGCTACCTTGCCCCTCAAAAATGACGAAAGCAACAGCAGCAGAGCAGATACTCTGCTGCTAACGCACCTCAGCCTAGGCGATTTGATTATTCTACTGCCCCATGGGCACAGCTTCCACCCCCTCCCCCCCCAGAACACTGCCAAGGCACAAGATGGCTGGAGAACTGTTCAAGGAAGGTAGCCACGCTTCCAAGCTCAACTGTTTGTGCCACAGTACGCACAAAACAGACCAGTTCTGATTGCAAATGCCTATGGGGTATTAGCATACTATGGACAGCCCTCCGAGCTGGAGTTCCCACCTCTGGACAGATGGCAGCCATGCAAAGCTCCTCTTTCAAAAAAGGGGGAACAGAATAATAATTCATGCAGGAAAACTTTCCAGCCACCACAGGAGTAGCACCAGCCGCCTCAGGGCCCTCCTTCGCCGGCCAACCAGGAGCCAGCTCAGCGGCCATTGGGCATGCAGGTTCGTCCACAGCAGCAACAAAAAGGGGCCTGAACGGAATCTACGGCCGATCCTCCCATGGAGACAGACAGTGTCGCAACCAACACAAACACTGCCCCAATCCAAACAGTGACTATGCAACCTGGCGTAATGCAAAAAATGCTCACCACAACGAAGACCAACCCTCTCAATCAAAAATACCCTGCATTGAGCGGAGTGCTGGAGGCAGCATGCCTCCAGCACTCCGCTCAATGCGTTTGCCATTTTGCTCCCTCGGGAGGTTTCTGTCCTCGCTGAGCTGGCCTTTGGACCTATGTATTCCGAAGATAAACACCGCACACACAGCCTAAGGAACATGACTTGTTGTGTAATAAAAGGTACTCATGGGAGGGAAAGGGATAATCTGTAACCCACATTGTTATTGGCTACCACTGTTGATATGTGTGTTGTTGGATGGTAGTTAGGCAGTGGGCAGTTCTGTCATCAATCGCGCACTGTTACCACAATCGTATAAAGTTGTTTCACGATTGAGGATAAAGATTGGAATTTTCAATTCCAAGCTTTAAATGCTATCGGAAAGATCGCGATTATATAGGAAGAGGTGTTCTAGTTTTAATTCATAATTCAATTGTCATTAATCCCACGAAAATATTGCACCTCCAAAAACTTTAAGCAGTGAAGGGGCCATTAAACTGGGCAACCAACATGTTGCTATTTACTCAGTATATTGCCCGCCAGGTCGCATGCTTTTGCGCACAGATCTTAATGAACAAATTAATCCTGCTTGGGACTGTCTCGCACGCACAGCCAATGGGAATACCTTATTTAGACACCAGGAGCATAATAACTACATTATTTATGCGCCCAGCGAACCCACTTACGACCCTAATCAAGCAAATCATAGGCTCGATATACTTGAGATCGTGCTGAATAAGAGCTTTAATATGGCCTTGGAGTTTAATGTGCTCAACGAATTGGCTTCAGACCATTACCCTGTCCACTTGTCTTTCAACGAAGTTGATACAAACAATACACCAATTCGAAAAATTAAGGATCAGAAGCATGCAAACTGGCCTAGTTTTAGGGCTTATCTGGATGAGGAAATGAACCTACCAGCTCTTATCAGGGAACTTATCTGGCATAAAAATAGGCTGCGCAGGCTCTATTCCCAAACTAGATCTAGGATATTCAAAGCCCAGGTCAACAATTTTAGAGTGTGTAGTGAAGCTGAAATCACTGCCTGGAAGGGTGATATTTGGAATGATAAATTATCCCGCTTATGCACTAAAGATAATAGTCTGTGGCAACATGTTACAAGTTTGTACTCGTGGTAAAATACCTGTTATGTAAAATACTCCCCATCTCTAACTCTCAGCACATCTAACATCTTTGACTAACCATAACATAAATATTGTATTAATGGCATTTATTTTAAGGTTTAAGGTTGTATTCAATTTTGACAAGAGCAAAACTAATTTATTTAGCATTGTATCTAATAAATGAGTGTGTAATTGATTTGATAAAGTGGAGAATACTTTTTGTGTTTTTATCACTTATTATATGATCATTCATCAATGTTAAATTATCATTCTTAATACTAACTTTCGGTTAGCGCGATCTTACATAGCATGTTTGTGAACAATAAAAAGTTACATAAAGTTTATAAAAATATATCAACCAAAAGACAGAAAACAAATTGCGTACGTTAATGGTGTTTACATAAATGCGCAAACGATTCAGAATAAATCTTTTTTAGAAAAATGTAAATCTGCAATTAGGTAAATAATGAGCTTATAAGATAGTAATGTAACGGAAAATACTAATTAAAGTTTCGGAGAATACACACAAGAATTAGTTTAAGCTTGACAGGAAGAGAAATATGATTTTTCTGCTCATAGGAAACATCATCATGAAGACATTTCGGGAAAGCCATTTTTCCGACTTCTTTCCCGAAGGTTCGGGATCATGCACATCCCTACTTTTATTCAAATAATTGGCCTTCCACTTTAAATCCGAACTCAATCACAGGTTTCTTTTTTAAAATAAGCCCCATGCACCAATTACAACTACCTCTTCAAATAACATACATGTATAATATTAATTCCAGCATAAAAAACTGATAAACTGGTGATTGGCTATGCATGGTGCACAACACACTTTCATACGAATGATAGGATGTTGCCAAACTTTTTATACACATTTCGTGAACTAATTTTCTATGCAAGTGTTACATGTGATTGAAGCAAGAGCCACTCAAACACTTGCATTCTTCTTTCTGTGTGTATGCTATTTCCTGTGATGAATGAATCGTAGCTTGGCCTTTACCTGATACAAACAGAAAAGGGAGCCACACTTATGTCCAACCAATCAGCCATTGCACCAGCATTTAGATAGAAATATTGTCAAAAAATATTTTCACACCAAATAAGGATTGTTTTAGTAATTCCAAGACATTTCCAGTACTGGAAGCAGTTACTCAAAATTACAAGTTTCCCAGGACACACATGAACCCTATTGTAATGCAACTATATATTCACGTAACAGTTTTCTTTTAGTCTTAACAAGTACAACCTGTTTATTTCACTATGCTGTATACAGAGATGTTACATGTCTGGCTAAGTATGAAAATCTGTATACTTGGGAGTCTTCGGATATTCACAAAAACAAAAGTACAAAAAGCACGAATTTAAAAATGCTGTAACAATACCTTGCCGTACCAGCATGGGGCATTCCTGTGCAGTGCACTCCATGGTCGCAGTTGTGTTTGTGATGACAATTGCCTTCCCACGATTCTTCTAAAAACACACTCGTTTCTGAAACACTTCTCCACTATAACCATAACTTAAAAGAATAATATAAAAAATAAAGTTGTGGTCAAAAAATGCACAGATAGTAGACTTCTCACAAAACTATAATCCATGTAATAAAAAAAAAACACACACACACACATGCAAGTACACACGCAAAGCACAATGCAAAAAAAAATTTCTTCTTTTTCTACACGATTCATTAAATGCAGTCTCACTCTTTGGGCGAGAGCTCGCCCACAAAACACTCAAGTTTAATTTGTAGTAAACAGTAAATCAGTTCATCGTTAATTGGCACAGGTATTAATTCTTAACCCTTAGCAATCTGCATATACATAACTCGACTATTATTCAGTATAACAAGAAGCAGTAATAAAATTAAATGTCAGATTCTCTGATAACTGCTAAAGACAATTACATCTCTTTGTAACATACATACACATGCAAAATTTGTTGGCATGATACCATGGTTGTGAAAAACCACAGAGAAACTTCAATAAATGGAAAAACTTAATGACGACAACAGCAGAACGTCCGTAAATCCTCTTAACTTTACAGCAAGATAATCAAGTCCCATCATTATTTAGTAAAACTGTCCCTATTACATTCTATAACTTTTTCCTAATGCCATGAAAAGTGCAAAGACACAGTGTTGATAAGTCCCGCTATAGAATGTACCTCATAAGGTATATTTATCTGCTATAAAAAGAAAAAGCTCATTTAGGGGAATAAATACAAAATTCAGATAAGCCTTGATGCACTCAGTGTGTAAAGATTTTTCCAATTTAATTTCTTATGTTATCTGAAAAGTGTTAACTTAAAGTGGATGACATAAGGTTATATACTACAAGATACAATTAGACAATACTAATTTTTATGCTGCACTGTATTGTAACCATAGTTTGAACAGTAATTATACAGAATAGGAGCATTTCCGAAAATGAAATAAATTTCCACGGAAAATTGTATAATTCTGCATTAATAAATTATTATAGAGAACACAAATTTACAAGGGGCATCATGATATTCACATAGTGTGTTAGAAAATGTATAATAAGTATGCAATATACATCCCGTTCTGCATCATTGGTCAACAAATGTACTGGAATGTATCATGACGATGCACGTCAACTGTTTATATACACCACCTGTGAATATACTTTTGTATGATACACTATATGTATTTTTGTTGTAGTACTAATAATGTTACGTAGTACAATCCTCTCTTAAATATAGACAAGGTAAGCCTTGAGAAATTCACAAGAATTTAATTATATTCTTATACTGCTTGGTCACAGTATTTTATACTTGTATAACCTTAGCACGTTGCCATAAATATAACCTGTGAATCACGTTTTGTGGATTATGATTTGGTTTCAAAAGGTATTCTAGTATTTAACACAATTTCGCAACCCAACAGAAATATATTGAACATAAAATTTATATGGTCAACTGCATAAAACACCTCAATCTTCACAGCCCTACTCATCATCACACTTTATGATATATGATACAAAATAAGTGAAGAGACAATACAATTGCAATTAAGTGTGATAAGTAATGACCATATACAACATCTTCAGGTATTATATTTCCGATTTTCAGAAAAGCCCCTATTCTATATAATTAGGTACCCAAAATATAATTTTTTCCCAGACTGTCTCCTAGATATTATTACATACAATGTATTTACACGTGAGAACTGTCCAATAAAAATAACATTAAGCATAGGTATACTGAAAATCTTCAGAAACCAGACTGGCCAATCATACCTGAAAGGTGAGTGCAATCTGCAAGTCTTCTAGGTTGAGGGTGGTCGCAGTGTTCTGCCATGCGGGCCCAATGCTCCCCGGCAGGTAGAACCTGTAGCCTGGCGGCATTAGCAGCTCCCAGTTGGGACTCGATGCAAATGCATTTTCAAAATCTGAAAAACCATCAGAGAACACTAACCAAGGCTCACGCACAGAAAACATTAACTATCAGGTTGATCTATTTTTTTATTTCCACGATGTCTTACTGCATAGGTTCAAGTTAAAAAGCAGACTCACCTACGGCACTTTGAAAACTATCCAGATATGTATGTGAAGATCAATTCATTTTAACTATTACTAAGAATGCCAAAATGAACTATACTGTCAGGATTGAGTACCACTTCAGGAAAAATTGAAACTCTTCTGAAAACTACATATATTCCAGCTTTCCCTGATTTCCCAGATTAAAATTTAATTCCCTGACATTTCCAGGATTTCCATCAGTAGACATCATGTGAAAAAGTCTAGTGACTAAAAGGTGCGCTCCTGTAATAGTTTACTTAGTTTACACTTTAAAAGTTTCGGATTAGCCATACTAAGATTGTTCAAATTTGACGGGTAAATGTTCATAATAGAGGCTTTTCGGGGAAATTTTTTTAAATGCAGAAAGTGGTATAATTCCCTCTACTAATTACACAGAACACAAATTTACTAGGGCAATCAAGATATGAAAAACAAGTGAAAAATATGTAAGCCTATACAATTGTAATATTTAATAACGAAAATATGGTAAACTGCAAAAACACCTAACTGGACAATACCTAAATTGACAATATTACCAATACAAGTTACAAATACGATAATGGGGAGGGCTACAAACATCAAGGAAATTGTGGGATAAAAGCGTAATAAAAAATATGTAAGTTTTCGTGATAAATGTTTACCCAGGAATTTCGCTCCAGTTAATAGCCCTCTCCACTATCATATTTGGATTTTGTATTTGTAATATTGTCAATTTAGGTATTGTTCGGTTAGATCTTCTACGACTAAACATGTTTTCGTAATACAATATTACAATTATAACACATATAACAGGAAAATACATTAAACTGCAAATCTACCTAACCAAAAAATACCTAAATTCTAAATATTACCAATTCATACACACACATAATTTTTTAGTGTGAATGGGCTGCACTTGAAATTCATTTCTGGGGAAATGCCAATCTTCCCTGATGAGAGAGAGTTTCATGGTCACTGTGCATAATATTGAAGTCAATAGTTTTAGTGAATGCCAACCAATTACTAATGATAATGATTGTAAATTAATTTTTCCAGACAAACGAGGTGAGCCTAACCTAAAATATATCAACTTCCTACTCATTCACTCTTGAAATTTGACAGCTCAAAGCTTTGCATCTCTCAACTACGCCCACTATCCAGATGCTGCTGTTTCACAAACTTCGCTACAAATACTCAGTATTACAACTCACCTGCTAGTGTTGCATACTTCTCTTGTAGAAATGTTGCCACGGAGGCAGAGTAGTTCTGTAGGTTAGAAATAAGTATAATCCCACCCACTTTGATATTGGTACACAACGAAGGCCCCTACTCACTGTGGGGCTCAATTACATCATTTGGATAACTATTGCAAAGTCAAAGTCAAAAGCATTAATGAATTTCTACCCGTATTTGACAAGAATCTAAATGAGTGTGTATTATTAGCTTTGTTGCTGATGACTTTAATGCCAACCTCGTGAACCACTTCTTGTCAAATCCGTAACCTGCTGTACCAACAGCTTTTAGATCTTGAACAACCTAAGTTACCCACTAGAGTAGCTGATGATTCATCAACTGTAATAGATAACTTTGTGACTACCACACTATCTCGGCTCAACTATCTACGCATGCTGCCGCTAGACAAGACTATCTCTTCATCAGAAGTGCCTACCACAGACAACACACAAATTCTCAAAGAAAGATGCAATGTTTTGTACCGGCCTGTTATTACCGCCGATATAAACGTAAATATAGGAAGTGCTATTACTGACTACTCAGTTTGTTTCTGCAACTATCAAAAGTGACAGGAAATATAGGAATAAGTACAAACAGTCTTTGACTTTCATACATCTAGCAACCTACCAACATATTGATATAGCACTGTTAGTTGCCATATAGCACTGCCGGCCATGTATTCCAGCCTTCGCGGATCATATGTTATGAATGTTTAGATATGGCTGTCATATTGGCACAACACAAATTATTGCTTCTATTTAAAAAATATATGAATATCTGAAAAACTTTTATATAGTTTTTACTACCTACAACATAAAATTTTACATTTGCACAATAGTTTTACGGAAAGTAGGAAGCATATTTAAGGACCTTATTTAGCCACAGAGTGCTTACAGTCAAATATATATACAGGTGTTTAAAATTAACATTTAAGGGAAGAAAGTAATGCACATGTATATTTATTCGTGATTTTGAATAAAATACTTGTTAAAAATAACACACGCACACCCGCAAACACTGTGTGTGTGTGCGCGCGCGTGTGTGCGTGCGTGTGTGTGTGTGGGGGGTGGGGGGGGGGGGGCACTGGTGACTTTTTGAAACTGGTAAAGGAAAGAGACCTATTGTTCAAAAAATACACAAGAAAAAAGATCTAATGTTTCCATCAAATCTCAGCTACGTCAATTAAATAATAGAATAACCTAATCAAAATGAATCTTAAGACTAACTACTACAACAAAAAATTTGCAAACAGCTCTGGCACTGGCAAGTCAGTCAGGCAAACTATCAACTGCATCCTCGGAAAAACTTGTAAGTCATGTTCAACCAGAGAGTCCCACTCCTGCCAGGATAATAAAGTGATACATGATCCACCTGAAAACATTAATAAGCTACAAACTTTAGACAGATATCCATCATCCATTTTTATAGCACCTGTGGATGAAAGGGAAATTGATCATATCATAAATAAACTTGAAGTAAAAAGACAAGGCCCTCACAACATTCCTGGGAAGATAGTAAAATGCTGTAAAACTTTACTCATACCAATGCTAGTAAGTGTGGTAAATGAGTCATTTACTGACTGAGTCTGTCGACCATGCCATACTATTATAAAACTAGAGTACTATGGAGTAAGGGGTGTGGCATTAACGCACTTTACAAGTTATCTCACTAACCACTTCCTGTATGTTCAGATAAACAAACACCAAAGCTCATTCCAACTTATTAGTGTTGGTGTTTCACAAGGGAGTGTCCTGGGGCCTCTACTATTTCTGATTTACATCAAGGACGTTGGTAGCCTAAAGTTAAATGGTACACCCACGCTTTTTCCTGATGACACCGCTGTATCCTACCATGATTATACTAATCCTCAACAGCTGGAAATTGGGATGCAGAACGGCCTTGACGTGCTAACTATCCATCTGAGAATTAATAGACTTGTAATAGGGCCTAATTGCTGGGAACACTCAATTTGTGGTATTTAGAGCACCTCAGCACTCCAGGAATTCATACCCTCTCCTTTCAGTTAATGGCCACCCTATCACGAGAGCACAACAGGTTAAGTATCTTGGTATTTACATTGACGAACGCTTGAAGTGGAGCAAACATGTCAACAAGGCGATTCATAAAATCCTCCCCCTAACAAATGTGTTAAATAGATTACATTGTGTAATCAACAGGTATTTAAAAAATAATAGATCATTCCTTAGTGCACAGTCTTCTTAGATACATGATCTCCTTGTGGGGGCTGCAAGGAAAACTATTCTCCATCCTTTGCAGGTAATTCACAACAAATGCATAAAGTCTGTCTTCGACTTACTAATAGACCCAAGACCTACACCTAACTAAAATGTTGCCTATTAAGGGAGTTTATCAATATAACCTAATACTATTACTGTACACATGCCCTGCTGACACAGATACTAACACAATCAAGCCACAAGGAACTCAAGTGATAAAGTGTTAGGTAATGTTCGGACTGAGTATGGTACATCAGCTTCCACTTTTCTGGGGAAAAAACCATTAAACTCAGTGATTAAAGCTCTGCGAGAGGTGCAAGTCCAATAACTCTAAAACAAAAATTAAAAACAATCCTACTTAAGTAAAATAAGAGATTGGCCATCGGTGTTGCCATAATAGCATGTAGCCTAACCCAAGTATGCAATACATATTCTATTTACTCTAATAGGGCCTTTTCCCAATACAAATACGACTGTGTAACTGTGTGACCTCTAACCTAACGTATCCTCAAGAGCTGCAATTCTTGTAAACTTTATTAAAGTTCCTGTAGGAAACCCATGGCAGGGAAAACATTTACCAATCATTCAAAAAATGGTTTATTTACCTGAGGAAAACGAGGGAAATCCCCTACAATCAGGATTGTTTTAACAGGTAATACCGGAAGTGAATGTTGGTAACTAGTGCCACATACACACGTGCATACGTACGTACCATCCATCCATCCATCCATGTTTAGCATTTATGACAGCGTATGTCGACACGTATGAACAGTAAACGTTTCCAGCCAATGGCTAGCCATGTTTATGTTTCCAGTTTACAGTCTGATGAATGGCAGTTATTCGTGTGCTTTTTTCTCATTGTGTTTATTATATAAATACGTATCTTGTTGGTATTGTCAGAATATTTAATAGGTAGTTAATTATTTTTAAACATAGTAGGTTGTAGGTAACGTTACGTGTTTTCTTGAATGAAACGTAATATTAATCGTCAAGTGTTTACTGCGTCCCTTCCGCGATTTTCCTCACCGCCTTCCACAATGAAGTGACACAAGTTTAAGTTTGTTTGTATCAGGAAAAGTGTGCAGAGTTGAGTTTTCTCAATTATTCGGCAAATAAATTATTTAATGCTAGTGATGAACAAACTTGATTTTTGTTAAGTAAACTTGGCAAGTATTTCCATAAAAGAACACATGTTCAAGAGCATACAAATTTTTAAAACGGTAAGTTCACGGGTGTGTTTTTAAAATGAATTTGTAAATTGTTAACAGAATTATTATAATGCACGTGGCCTGAAAAAGCCGTACTTTCCACACTTTCGTAGTGAGTGAATAATATTTGTTTATTGTCTATATCCTAAATTCAACGATTGTAAGGTTAACTTAGGTCGAACAGCGACGTATGTATCACGTTTTGATTTGTCATTAAAGTTAACATTTTCAATGTTAAATAATTTTTAAGTTATTTCAATTGCTCCATCAAAACAATATGCAACTCAAAATGCTACATACTCGTAAGAACATCCAAACAATGTCGTCTCACGAAAAAACATTAAACTAAAGTGCACCCCCCCCCCCCCCCCCCCCCCCCTCAAAAGACCAAATATTCATTCAACACACACACTTCCTGAGCTAAACACTATTTCCTTTTTCCCTCTAAATAAATCAACAGAATCCCAACAAATTTAAATCAGTAATTACAAAAATAAAACAAGTTGGAACGCCAACTTAGCTAAAATATCCTACATGAATTACTGGACGGAAGATAGCTACCATCAGATTTTCAGTGCCTGCCATGAAACACGAGGAAGGAGGAAAATGCAAGTGTGCATTGGACATTTGTTCACAAACATCTTGTCCTTCAGTGACCAAACAGCTGCGGTGGAAGAATACACTGCGAACGGTGCTACATTTCTAGAACTGTCAAACTTTACCCCACGTGCACGAAATGGGCAACATACATGTATTTTACACCAATATGTATGCATATTAGGCTAACTTCTCAAGGTATTATTTTTTATTTTGGTTCCGTTTTCTTTACATCTTAGAAATTGTATTTTCTAAAGGGACTAACTGCAACGTATATCCCATCAAAACTTGTAACAGACCAAAATGAGAAACCAAATAAAAAAAATACTGCCTGGAATCGACCCGGTTCGCCCTTGTGGGTGGCGAACGACTGCTAAATCACCTGGCCTCATACGTGTTTATTGGAAACCGAAGAATTATAACTCAATATGTCATGGTTTATCCTCGGCAATTCAAAGCTAAGCTTCGTGGCCAACTTATCTCCGTCCTATCAGTCAGAACTATAATAAAGCAAAACACTTACCGCCAACTACTTCCGACTGAACAACTTTATAAACATCAGGACTTTTTGAATTGCTGCGACTAGAATAGCACACAAATGGCGTCAAGCCTGCCTTGAAACATCTTTTCCTGGTAAATAGGCTAGTCAGACGACGACAGTTTTGCATCTGGAAACAAAAGTTAACTAAGTACACAGAAGTGTGGTGTTTCATTTTTCTTCCAATTATAAATTATAATGATAATCGTTATTTTACAAAAATATTAAGTATCAAGTTTCAATTAAACAATAATTCAAAACCACATAAGTACCTTTCATTTATGAAAATAAAACATAACCTTAAATTCACAACACCACAGAAACACATTCAATTTGAGGACGTATGTTATAAAGTAATGACTTACATTGCAGTCATTGGGTAACACTGTACTCTAGCGACCAAAGTCGCAAGCTGTATTGTATAAAAATAATGTCTCATATTCCAAGAACAAAATTCTATCCCAGATTCCATTTGGTGCTGAAAGCACTGACCAGTACTTTAGAGCCTTTCTTTTGGTATGATTCTACTATTCAGTAATTGTGGAATGGTAGAAGTTTGAACTCGAATGGTGTGAACAAAGATGTTAGAAGAGGGTGCAACAGTTTTCTGTGAAAATCTTAAATCCTATCTAGAATCAAGTTTCAAACCACGATAGTTAAGCAGGGCATAAGACTTAACATCAAAAGGCACTTTTCGAAATGGAGCAGTGGCTGCTCATAACTGATCACTTGCTATGCTTATTATCTCATTACATTACAAATGAGTGCAATTTTTTTTTTACATATATGTTACCTGGTAGGCATGCGACAAATGACCAAGAAAAATCGGAGTACTTGTCAGTGTTTGAGGCAAAGAAGGATTGGAATAGGGAGGCAAACATGGTTCGGGGGGTGTTTAGTAAGTTTAAGATGAGGGAGAGGGAGATAGAAAAGGTGATTAGGGGTTTGAAGAGCAGTAAGGCAGGGGGTCCAGATGGAATAGGAAACACAGCACTAAAGTTTGGTGGCAAGGAGTTGGCGAAATATTTAGAAGTGCTGTTTAAAAAGTCCTTAGGAGAGGGTACGTTACCACAAGATTGGAAGGATGCTATGGTGGTACCTATACACAAGCAGGGAAAGGATAGGGGGAGGCCTGGGAACTACAGACCGGTGAGTCTCGCATCAAGTACAGGAAAAGTAATGGAGAGGCTGGTTGTGCAGTATGTGGTTAGGGTTATGAACAATAGGAATTGGTCGGAGGATGTCCAGCATGGTTTCAGGAGGGGATAGTCATGTGAAACTCAGCTGGCTGGGTTATTAGAGGATCTGGTGCAGGTAGTTGATGAGGGAAAGCAGGTGGATGCCTGCTTCATAGATTTTGAGAAGGCATTTGATAAGGTGCCCCATGGGATATTGATGCGGAAAGTGGGGGCACTGATACCGGACAGGAGGGTAGTGAGATGTATAGGGGACTTCCTCAAGGGGTTAAGGCAGAGAGCGAAAGTGGGGGAGGCAATATCGGAGGAAGAGGAGGTTACATCAGGGGTACCACAGGGAAGCGTGCTGGGTTCTTTGTTATTTACCATCATGGTAAATGACATGGGTTTGGGGATTAGGAGAAGAATAAGATTGTTTGCAGACGATTGTGTTGTGTATGCTGAAGTGGGAGTGGGGGGCAGAAATTTGCAAACGTGCATGGATAATATATGGTTGTGGACCAGGAAAAATAAAATGAATTAAAAGGTAAGAAAAACTAAGGTAGTGAGGTTAACAAGGTAGTAGGTGATAAACAGGGACATGTACAAGTGGAAGGGACAAGAGATATAAGAAGCAGCAGAATATAAGTATCTAGGGATTGTACTGCAGGGAGACTTCAGGTGGAAAAAACAGGTAGAGAGGGTGGTAGCAAAGGGAAGAAGGGCTCTGGGTATGCTGGGAAGGGTGCTGAAGGGAGTCAGCTGTGAGGTGAAGGAGAAGGCGTATGGCACAATGGTACGGCCAATGTTAGAATATGCTGCAGCAGTATGGGACCCATATGTGGAGGTGGAGGTGCGAGAACTGGAAAAGGTGCAGAGAAGGGCAGCAAGATGGGTGAAGGGTAGGTGGAGGAGGCAAGGGCAGGATGATGAGGAAGAAGGGAACTATAGGCCATCAGTGATGATGAAAGAAATGGGGTGGAGCTCATTGAAGGACAGGAGGAAAGTTAAACGGCTAGTCAGGATGTACAGGTTGGTGAATGAAGAGGGAGGATGGGGAGGGGTACACTGCAAGCTAAGTAAGGTGGTGTTTAGAGGAAGAGGAAACAACAGTGAGAAGCTTCAGAGGGTGTGGAGGAGAACGGAGCGGGGTAGGCAGTCCATGCTTGTGAGGTCTGTGAGGGAGTGGAATGTGTTGAGGGAGGAATTGGTATCTGTGAGAGAGGTTGGTAAATTCAGGAAGGGAGTGGAAAATGAGTTGGTTGGGTGAAGGAGAGGTGAGAGAGCTCACCACTGGGCGGTAGCCTAGTTGCTAGTGTATGTATGTATATAAGCATGTATGTATGTAATGTAACGAACACAAACTAATTACTACATTGGAAAAAGGAGTGTTATCCATCCATATGACCTCTGTGCATAAGTCACATGAAAATGTAATAGCATCATGTGCTGCATCAGAAATTGTGAATTACCTATGATAAAACATGTTAAACACTAAGCTGTGCTTTTCCTGTTACTGTGAGATCTGGTGCAGTAATTAAATCTGGGCATGATAAGAACACATCACGCTATTTTATACACAGTGACACTTGTGGGACGTTAGAAAAGGGGTAGGAAGGGTTTTCGGGGGCAACAAAGGTGAGGCCTGGGATGTGAATATACCCAGTTGGTGTCAGACGCTGTCAAGGCGACGTCAATGCTATTATGGACTCTCTTCACCTCGGGATTGTGGGCCATCCACCTAGACACAATCTCCTCGCCGATGATGCTGGTGAATTCTGTCCCATTGAATGAATTGATGCTCCAGATGAATTATGTTTCTTAAAGGGTAGCCGGTGGCCGACTACATACCATTGTTGATCTTGGTAGGAAAATTGACTCGACATTTAACACTTGCATACACAGATTGTTAAGGCCAACTACACTCCCATAAGATTCGGAACAATGTTTACTGACGCTTGTAAAAGAAATAGTTAGCGTCAAACTTTATTGAGCAGGTATTATGAGGGCCCATCCCCTAACATGCATAAAGCGATCGAAAATGAATGCAATGCTGAACAGTTCACATGCATATTTATAGCTAGTAGAGAGAGATGACCATAACATAGGACATGGGGTTCTATGGGAGGGATGGAAGACTTCAGGGGCTCGGTATTTTTCAGCCAATTGCATGCTGTTAATCTTAGGGAGCTGGGAACACCCCTGCTCAAACAAAAAACAATTGTTTCCTTCCTGGAACTTGACACGGCTACCAATGCTTGTTTTTATTTCGAATATTTGTTATTTATCGATATCGCTCAAACTCGTGTGAGCTTCTAATATAGTGTGTAATACTCTGAATAAGTTTGTTGTGTAAACTTGTAAATAGTTGCTAATTCGGTGAGTATCATTTTAAACCTTATTACAACAAAGATTTTCAATTACAAGAATAAACTAGAGCTACAGATTTTGGGACCAGCAAGGCCACAGTTAAATATAATTCAACAACAAATCCAAGGTGTTAAATGGGTCGTATACGTGAAAATTCGACGTATTACATACAATTTTGCGGACTGGCTATGAGAGTGTGAAGTTGTAAATGTGTTGTTTTGTTTAATTATTTTGCTAATGAAAACTAATGATTTTGTGTGGACTGTCAATGGGGTAAAAGATTTAAAACATTTAGGACACAATGTTAAAATACATAAATCTTGTTCGCAACATATAAAAAAATGCCACAAAATTTTCATTGCTTGGTAAGGTGAAATTAATAAACATTGCCAGTTATATAATGCATATAGGTTGACTAATGGATTTTGTTTACAAATATATAAATTAAGATATGTCACTTTCACCTTCTAATTTAAATTTGACATGAATTTTGAATGTAGAGTGGTCTATATAAATTAGTATTTCGTTTTAAAATACTTGTTTTATTATATTTAAGGTATTATAGTCATTAAAATGGTAAAATATGGTTTATTATGTTAATTCTCGTCGTCTCATGTAATGTACCAAACCATATAGGTACTGGTTAGAAGACATATAACGTATGCAAGCTTAAAACAAATACATACCTGTGATAGTGATAGATCTGAACCAGCAGCCAAAGTGTGTTGGCCATTATGAATCGGATGATCATACATTCTTCTTTAAACAACCACAATTATTTTGGTATTTAGCAACATAAACTACACTTGTCGTACACAATATATTTATCACTGTGACTATTTAAAAATGATATTTGTACTGATATGAGTTAGGATCGCTACAGCCCTCCCAGTTTCAAAAGTCATCAGCCGCCACTGATCAGAATCATAGGAGACAAAAGCAACCCACAAATCCTGGAAACATGGAAAAGAGTGAAGATTATTTACATAAATAATTTGTGGTTACTATTCGTTTAATTGTTACGTGTATGTATTAAAAATTGGTGAACTATATTTGTTTTGTATGCATAAGTGATTAACATGCTAGTTGCACGTTAACGTGTTTTATTTCCTAAATGATCCCTTACGAATCATTTAAGTAGTTTTTAAAAGTATGCAGTGTACTGGACTGTGTTGAATATGATTTAGAAGGGTTTTGTTTTGCTGTTGATGTGTGCCATGGGGTCCCACCCCTAAGACTGTTTGTCCGTCCATGACCTGCTACACCTGGTCGCAGGAGCGATCACGAGAAGCTCAGTGCAAGTGCAAGGGCACTTCAGTGCAGAGCATCCAGTGGTTTCCATGGCGACCAATGACGGTGAAAGGCAGAGGGGAACAAACTAAGCCCAATAATAATTGAACTTATGAGTTCAGGGCTTATGTCACACATAATTTGTTATGCTTATTAAAGGATTTATTGATTGTTTTGTTTCTCTTGTTTTTTAGTGCATTTTTAACATATTATTATCTATTCCATTACACATCTAGTGTTTTGTTCATTCAATTTCAAACGTGTTTTGTATATACAGGGTCCTTTTGTAATTTTTAATGTGTATGTTTATTTAATAGCATCTTGGAAGGTAACGAAATGCAAGCTGTAGGAGAAAGTAGTGCCACTCTGGTGCATGGGTAAGCTGAGGCAAGTCCACGTGTCAGGCGGGAGAGTCAGTAAGCAAGTAGCGTCAGACAGAAGTGGAGTGCGTGTTGTGAGCTCTGGCGTTTTCCCATGCGCACCAGGCAGTCTTCGACTTCTGATATGGACATTAACTGCTGACATACAGGAGAGGGCCATCCATGGTGACCATTCATGACAAGCCATACTTGGACAAGCCATTTGACGTATGCTTGTTTGCAGCACCTGTAGGTTATGTTCAGGCAGGTGCCTGTGCTCTCCTCAGTGTTGAGAACAACATAATACATTCGGTCTAGGGCCCATCGCCTAAATGCGGCCTCCAGATGTGCAGGCATCTCTGTAGATGTCATAATTAAGGTGAACTATATCCATCTTTGGCCTGGTCATGTAGATTGTATCTAAGCTACCTCTAAACACTAATCGTCGGATAATTGTTTCGGTCATCCCACGTCGTTACCACACACATTTTGATTAAGAGATTGTTAGGCGATCTGAGTAAATAAATCGGACGCCGATCTTTCAAACGTACTCGATTTATTACCTTGCTCCCTTGTACGAGGCACTGTATAAGAAACAATGCTCCTATTAAGTCAGAACGCTTTTAAACTGTTAAACTGGCTCGAAGCCGACAATGGTAACATGATGCTTATGTACCAGCTGTATAAAAGACTCGCTGGGTTTTTGTGCAGCACTCTCCCTGGAAAATAAATGATTGACTGTTTCATAACAAAGCCTAACTATTGATACACTACATGATTACACAAAAATTAATGAAGGTCCGTGGAGGAAGCAACGACGTGCGCCGGCACATAACCGAGGTTACCACGCTACTCTCTTGGCATCGTACGGGCTGCCTTCTCATTTGTCAGCTTGTCCCATGCTACTATGTGAAACTTTCATAATTTTTTTTATTACATAAGTTTAAATGAATGATACATTAAAATGATCTTAAATGACAATATATACCAGAGAACACTTTCTATTTATCCTTAATAGCTATAATATTAAAATATTAAAATGGAAATAAATATCTGTTACACTGCTAAGTAGCAGCTTGACAGTAATGTTGAGTCCTTACAGTATTCACAACACACTAATTGTGTGCTTTATTTCGGGTCAAATAAATTTTCCATTTGAAATTTATTATCACAATTCACTAATTTTATAGTGGCTTATCAGTGTTTAGATGCCTATTGGATAGTGAAAATGATGGAAATAGGTTTTCAGGGTCTAAAAAGTGAGGTCTGGACGGTGGTTACCTGGTGGTGTCAGACATCGGCGAAGCTGCGTCAATGTGATAGTCGATTTCCTCGAACTCGGGGTTGTGGGCCGTCCAAACGGACCAAAACTCCTGCCGATGGTGATGACTGATGACTGTTGACATCTACACCATTGAGAGTTACTCCAGATGAGTGATACTTGTTAAGTGATAGCCGGTAGGTCGACTATACACCATTGTTGTCAGAGAAATGCCTAACTCCTTACACTGGCGTATGTTGGCTGTCAGAGCTTCCCACACACCCATACAGATCGGAACAAGACTGATTACACTGAAAATTAGAACTTATGTAGTGGTTGAGTGGGAATTATCAGGGCCCATCCACCTTAAATACAAGATGCGATTGTAAATAAACAACTGACTCGAAAACACTTTATTTATAACATTTATGTCTACAGCCCCTTCTCTGAGGAACTTTACACTAAACACTAAATGCGTTGCGCCTCCAGAGGTGCTGGGATATGTTCGTGTCCCGCTTGGGAGCAGGTGTAGAACAGAAACTGGTGTATTACCCAGCTCCACGTACGGTAAAGTGAACGATGTTGAATGGGATCGTACGGCCGACGGCGACTCTGGATACACAATCAATACGAAGGAGAGTTAATTTAATTATCAGTTAAATTACATTGAATGTAAAATATTTCCTTTGGAGCGAAGATATCGGCCACTTCGCATGTCTATATTATCTGTGAATTTACACTGCTTGAGGGAGGCAAGCCCCGTAAATACAAAACATAAACTGAAAAACACTTTAAAGTTGATGCTGCTATGAAGGCATATGACCCGTTGTACTCAGGAGAGTTAATACAATAAAACACGTCTAATGATGGTATTACCACAAAGGAACAATGAAATGTTGCTGCACATGAAAATATGTACCCTTGGTTAAGCGGACCTGGCACTCTGGACCTGCCGGTGGACACTACTGTGGAAAGTAAGGCATATGCCGAAAGTTATAGTTAATTAAAATGCATCTCGCCCATGAAGTCGTGGTATGCTACATCAGGATGAAGGGAGACCTCCTCTCGGCTAACTTAAAGTACTTAAATGTTCCAGAATTATGTTAACTATTGCGATGAAAGAAAATGCAGCCTAGATTGAATTGCAGCGGTGGGTACATGGCCGTCTGGAGTGCTGAAGTCTGACTAACGACATGGCATTGATTTCGCCGTATGTCTTGCAAATTATGCGCCAAAAATGAAAACATGGTAAAATGGAACATAGTAATTAACATGATAAATGAAACTGGCATTGTACATAATTGGGATAATTTAACTGTAACGCGTTGGGATCATACTGTGAATTTCACAGTCCCAGATATGGCTAAGAATATGACATCACGAGTATGTCATCACACTTGAAGTGTGATATTAAATGAAATGATGCCTCAGGTGGCTGATTTTCGATAGGTGATTACACGTACAATATTTTAATTAACATATTAAAATCGGCATGTGTCTTAATGGTTATAATTTCAAAAATGTGTATGGATGTGACGACACACGGATTTCTTCACAGGGGTGGAGGTATGCTCTGTCTTCTATGGTATGTTATCTACTCTCTAAGTTGGAGCGAGTGGATTCCTAAATTAATTGTGGTGTAATCACCGTTAAAATTACCTAAAAAAACTCCTATTAATTATTGCGGCTAGGGAACTGATCGCCACTTTACTTCTCCTGCAGAAAATTTATTCCCCATCTTTTGAAACTACTTGGAGTCATGTTGGACTCCGGATTCGGTCACGGGGCCCGTCGACATGGCGCACATCGGAAAGTTGTGGGAATAAGCGACACTGCTTACCCCAGTGTTCCCTCCAATGGCTGTTGCGTCTAACGGTCGTGACTTCATGGGACACACTCGTTTAAGTCACGTATCCGTTCATCAGAAGAGATACCTCTTATACCTCTTGTGGTAAATGTTAAATGTTATGACCCGTGGCTACGAGTTACAGGATGGCAAGAAAAGTGTAACCACAGTTCTTGTCGACCTGCACTGATAGAGACCGCGATCTAATATCAATCGGTTGAGTGTTGCTTTGTGGTTGATTCGTCTGCTATGGAACAAAGAGGCACAAGGGATACATGGACGTCAGGAACAAATCAACCGAGATTTGAACTCTAAAACCTATACTATATGGGCCACGAATCCGCGCACTAACCCATGGAGTTACACACACAACTTGGAAGGTTTGCCGTTAAAAGTTTACGTTAATAACACAAGTCCACAGTTATTTCGTATTTTTTTAAGTTATGTTTATTGTTTTATTATGACCATAGGGGCAAATCGTAATGTTTCCTTTTCTCATGCTTATATTAAAGTTTCAATTTGTACATAAATACATTTTATAGAACCAGTAATTCTTTCGTAAACGAACATATAAAATTTAAGTTTATATTCGGCCGTTAGCCATCTTGTCTGTCGCACAACGGGCTGCAGTCATGATGGCTAATATATGGTGCCATACGAATGACGGGTGCGTCGTAGTTATGTCGCCGGATGACGCACTTATATTCCATCCACGCTCGCTTTATCATATGAAGTGTCACAGCAATGACATGTCGCGCCTATTACGGGCCAAAGTTATAACCATGCTCGCTGTGCAGACACTGCATGCTGCTGTGCCCTGAGTAGGGTGCGCGTCCCGGCGAAATGATCCCATACTGCGGCGGTCAAGCAATCTAGGGAGAAGCTGTGGTCAGCGATACCACCTTCTGCTGCTCAAGCTTTAACTTATGTTATGTTTCACTTGAAAGGGATAGGGGAGCTATCCTGCTTGAACATATTTCTTGACCAGACATTCCCAGGTGATGTTTATATGTAAAATTCCAATGTTATGTTGGAATGATAGGCTATTGTGGCTTTAGGTATATTATCAAAATATCTAGAATCTCTACTTTATTTTCCTTTATTACACATGAATGTGATTTTTGGCTCCTAATATTGTTGTATTTACAATTCAACAAATGCCTACAGCACATCTTTTGTTCAATGCATTATAATTTTTTATTTCCTTAATTATTTAGTATTATAGCTTACACATTTGTTTGTGATCGGTAACTGTTTTTAAAAAACGTTTAAAATTGCTATAAATTTTTATTCTTAATTTTGTTTTGTAATCACCGGTGGAGATCGCAACGAACACATGAATTGTTGTATTTTTTATTTTTCTTTAAATATATTTATTTAATGTTAATAATTTATGAAAAAAATGCTTATTATTTTGTTCTTTAGCTAAATAACTCTTGTATATAATTATTTTAAAGCATTTGCAATATTTTCGTTTATTTGGAGACGGCCGTGCATTTATATGAATATTTTCAAGAAAAGTTATTATTTAACGAATGCGCATCTATGGCTCACAGATATGTATTGAAAATGTTAGAATTAGAAAAATAGACAATGGCGACACTAAAGTGGCGTGTGTTTAGTCACGATAGCGAATGAAACACCGTTTATGTTTATTGTTGTGTCCTAATCGGTTTTGGAGTACACATGACATGTGAACAAGTATTTACCAGTGGCTTGCTTTTGCTAGTGATATTTGTGATTTTGAAGCAAAAGTTTTCAACTTCCATGAAAAACTCAGCGCTTATATCCTCACATGAAAAACTGACAAACGCAACCGAATCGGTCAAAGTGTCGAGATGAAAATGCTATATTGAATACTCATGGCTTGTAAAATATGTTTTCTAAAATGTGTAAGAGTTATATAGAACATAGTTTAGGATGGTACACGCTGATAGAAATAGTTGGATGAAGGAAACTGTAAGGTTAAGTGCAGATTTGAAGTGGATTTTCGGTCCAGTTGTTGAAAGGAGGCAGAAGTCAGATAAACGATGTTCGAGGAGTAATTGATGCAGTTGAAAACTGTTGGTACAGCATTTGATCTATCAAGACTGCTTTTCAAGATCTTGTCTTGGAAGTAAAAGAAAAAGTTCATGAATGATGAAGGGATGGTAAAGTAAGGACATGAGCCAAAATATTGCAGGGATGGCGCCCTTTGTCAGGTATAGTTTCACAGTATCATACTGAAGGTGACAATTAGTGGTGAGAGTGCATTTGTTGTACTGTTAATAGAGCAGATAGTTAATCAGAGTTTCTTGTTGTGCAGTATGCCAAGGGGAAGGAATCACATGTATTTCCAAGGTCCAGGAGGTGATGCGCAACATTTACAACGGGGCCCATGTTTTCATGATGATCGCAGCGATAAACTCCTGGGAAGTTCCTGTGGGTAAGGATTGCTGTCATTCTATGTACATAGCATGTAGGCTAACTGTTATGTATAAGAAAATGTTATTGAACGAAGTAATTTCCTAAACTATTACTTTGTTAGAGAGAAGTAATCTGAGTGATTTGTTAACCTAAAGAGTTTCCCTGGGAACAAATATTTATGAAATTATTATTTAAGCCCCACAAATTCTGTGTAGTGTTAGTTCCTATTATTCATAGTAAAGCTCAGTCCTATGTTCCTGGTTAAGTTAGCAATTTAGGCTCCTGAGTTACTTTTCCCCTTTCAACCTTTTTAAAATAAATATAGCATTTTAAGTAATGAACTCAGTGTGTATATGCCACCGCACTCTGAAGTTAATGTTTAAGTCAAAAATGAAATATATTTACTGCCTGTTTTTTCCCAAATGAGAGGCCATTCAAAAATACTCATTTTACTGTGAATAGCCTATGTCTACATTTCTTATGTAGGATAGGAGAGAGCTATGAAGACCAGGGAAATTGTGGGGAAAATACATAAATAACACAAAATTAAAGAGCTTTTAAAATGTGTAATGAGTATAATTATTCAGAAGTTAATAAAATAGCTACACAACTAAATTCACACTAAAATCTACACCACTCTTTTGGCAGCCTGCACGACAGTGAGCATTGAACATCACACCAGTTTACATGCATAATTTTTTTTTGCCCAAATATTATGGGAATACGTATAACAATTAAGAGACAAACTATGAAGCCGGTAAATCGGTGCTGCCTTGAACGTTTGCTACTGCTCACGCTTTAGGAAGCAGAATAGCATAGATTTTTGTTGAAACCACAGTTCTGTAGATGCACTTTTGGACAAGAGTAAGGCACGGGAGATGATTCGATAGTCTATACTTGTAAGCAACAGTGACGTTATTGTACTGGCCTATGTTGGTGGCTCATGCAGCTAGCTACTTGGTGGTAAGAGGAAGTTGTTTATACACATTATTTTGTTGGGAAACAAGGCAAACCATGAATTTCACCAGGTACCATACAGTATGCAACTTGATAAGCATTGAGGAAATACCCTCTGCATAGCTGACTCAAATCCTCCGCTATACCTGCGCATCCACTCTTCATTCGTAAATCCCAATTATTCAAACAGCAAAATGAGATAATTGCTGATAACAAAAGTAACAAAACTTTCTCAACTCCTACCATGCTATTTATTATCCACAAGCTACCAGAGCTGACAATGAATGCCCTTACGACATACGTTTACTGTTATTCATGGTTCTTAGCCCTTACCACTGGGTTAAGGGCAACATGTCCGTAATTTTTCCTTCACAAAATGTGCAACAACATATCTTGGAATAGACATACTTCCGTCGCAGTTGAAGTCCATAACCAAAAGAAAACACATTCAACTCATTTCATAGTAGTTTATGTAAACAATAAGGGATAATTCTTAAGAATAGGGGCTTTTCCGATAATCGGAAAAATATTTCCTCGATAGGCTATGTTAGAAGTAAATGTTAGATGTAATCATAATTACTAGGAATTTTGGAGAGGCTTCAAGTAGTTTACTGTAAAAATAAAATGTGATAGGGAGGAGAGTGATCAAGATTTGCTGTATTTGTGCTAAAAAAAATACTTATTATTTATGTAGAATATATTTATATAGGGTCGCTGAATTGTTTTACATATAAGAATACAGTTTGCAATGAATAGTTAATGTGTCAGACAACATTTACGTGGTATATTTATAGTGTGGCACTGAGGTTATACAGGTAGGGAGCAGTGTCGGGACATTATGTAATTCTGACGAATTACCCAAGGCTTACCTGGTCTATATTGATGAGAGGATAAAACTTATTACTAGTAGAATAAATATAGATATCATAGATGCGAGTCTCGTTCAGAGATGGTGTTTATCTTTGGAGGCGATGTATACCGCCATGTTATTTCCAATACACGTTCACATCCATGTTGTTTGATGTCAGATGGATTGTGGGAAATTGCCGGACGTATGTTTGCACCGGTCCTGTCTGAGGTTTCGGATTTACGAGTGACTAAATGCGTGTTTTATTGCAAATCATGTTGTTTGAAGTGTTAAATCTAACATGTGTGAAATAACGAGTGTTTCTATGCTATTATAGCAAAGGAAAAGATAAATTATAATATATATGCAGTGATTAGTGTGTCTGTGTAGTGTGGTCAAATGGACCGGCGTTGTGGAGTGCGTATTCATATACGCCGTATGAATGGTGAGTGATTTGGTGAGTATTAACTAAATTAAATAAATATTTTGGAAAAAAAATTCTGAAAGTGGTATAATACCACTCCAGTAATTACACAAAACATGAATTTACGAGCTATATCAACATTTGACCAATAGAAACCCCAAAAAAATAGTGGGAAGGGTTATGAAGATCAGAAAAATTGTAGGGTAAAAGAGTGAAACACATGTACATAATTTAATATTTATTGATGAAAATTTGGTAAATTGCAAAAAATACTTTACATTATGCACCGAGCCAGAGTCCCAGCCAGCACTAGCAGGGGAGTAAATCCCCAAAACAGTAATTCAAGGTGCACGGGAAAAATTTTTCAGGTGATGACTCGAAACGGCATGCATCAGCGAAGCTTGGAGTTTCTACTTAAATGATTGTCATGTGTAACTTATTTGCACTGAGAAACAATGTGTGTGTGTTTTGCAATTTAACAAAGCTGTGTACTATATTACTGTAATATTGTCTCATGAAAACTTGTTTAATTGCAAGAATTTACCTAATTTGACATGTTACCAATACAATTTAGAAATACGATAGTGTTTAGGGCTATGAACTGTAGGGAAATTGTGGGATAATAAAAGTTTGTAGTGAAAATGAACATATATATTTTTTTTTACCCCACAATTTCCTTGGTCTTTATACCCCACCCCACTATCGTTTTTGGGGTTTCTATTGGTCATTGATGCCCCTAGTAAATTTGTGTTCTGCGTAATTAGTAGAGTGGAATTATACTACTTTCCGAGGTTTTTTGTCTTTTTTCAGAAAAGCCTCTATTCTTAAGAATTACCAGTAAACCCTATTTACATAATATTCTTTTCACATGAAATTCCAAGTTTCAAGAATATTTGAGCACTTTGGCTTATTACTGCGAAAAAACTGCAGCTGTGCATTGAATCAATCACTGTTATTGGTATTTGCTCCTCTGCTGGCACTGAGGACTCTGAATATGTTTGGTTATACTTGAACAGTATTTTTGAGTGTGAAGGGGCTATGCCTGAACATTGTTTACACAGGATCATAGTAATTAAACATAAAGAGTAAACTATAACTTCAACCTATCATGAAGTTAGGTTTAGTTCGCTTAGATCTTCTTTGACATGGGTAGGTGCCAATAGTATGTAAGCCCTTCAGTTTCCATTCTCACGTGCAATACGACACGTTAAAATTCACTACACTGAGTATAATTTCCATGCTAACATTTGAATAGCCCATTAAACTGATGATGATGTTACCCATGTTAAGTGGTGGATATACATCCTTGGTGATGCATTGCTGATGACTCATTTATAGGACATGTTTTCCTTCTATTGTAATGAGTTTAAACTCCACAACCACTCATATTTTTGCACAATAATTATATTTAATGCTTCACACTCTAAAAATCACCAAGAAACAACTTTAGAGCATCACGAATCGCACTCACTAAGCTACCTTTGAAAATAACAGTCAAGTGTATTTAAATCGCTGAACCGATTACCAAGTTACACTAAATGTTTAACGGCAGTAATAAATGAATGGACAACTCTCAATATGCTATTGTCAACATCACTACATCATTGAAGGAAGAATATACTATAGTGGTACACTTAAACAAAGCCCCAAAATGCCTCGTACTATATATATTGTTTTATACTATATATACAAGATTAATTACACCCCCCTCCTGTGAAATAATATAGTTTTCACATCTCTTGGACGTTTCTTTGAGAAAAGATGTTATTCTTAATAATTGTGTGGCGGTTTACATAGTTTGTTGTCCACTCTCACTTATTACAGTCACAACTCATTTAAACATAGTTTATTTATGCGAAGATGCAGTAAATGAAATAATATGTATTTTTACTACACACTTTATTCTGGTGATGTTAAATTAGGCAGCTGCATTCAAAAATATATACAATAAAAAATATTGCTGATTAGGTATTTTTTAACGAGTTTGGTGGGCTGTGTGTGACCCGCAGGCTGCTAATTGATCAGTCCTGATATATGGTTAGTCAGAATATTGTACTGGTTACAACAAAATTCCTTAGACTGCAACAAAAATTAATAAGCCATTGTTTTTCTGCAGTTGGCAATCAGTGTTTTGAAAGAGTAAATTCATTTTTAAAAAATCAGTATTGTTGAAATACATCCCATAGCCAAAATAAAAGTTCTTTAGCAGTTGGAAGTAATTCACGTAGGTACACGCTGCTGACAGGAGTGTAATGTTTCCAAGTTAATTATAGTTGTAAAATGGTGCTCCAACCTAACTCCCATAAATGTTCAAACTGTAAAATTCCAGAATGGGGCTTTTTCAAAATTTGGGAAAATAATACCTGGATATGTTAGGTATGATTATTACTAATCATAATTACTAGGAACTTCGGAGGGGCTCCACGTAGTTTTCTATAAATAAAATTAAATGTGGTAGTGAGGAGGGTTATGAAGATTGCTGTGTTTACGCAGTAAAACACGTATAAGTGGAATAGTTATGCCGCGGCAAAGGCTTACCTTGTCTATATTCACAAGAGGAGTGTACTACGTAATGTATAACTAGTAGAATAGACATACATATAGTACAACATACACAAATAAGTTCCGAGATGGTGTTTACACAACGTGCGTCGCCATTACACCGCATTGGGTGACCAATCGTTGGAGAGCACTAGCGTTTTTCAGTTGATTACGTCAGTGTGCATTGTGGAAAGGGTCTGAAGGAGTGTGATGTGCGTAATGGTCTTAGCTGTTCAAAAGGGTTTGTAAAAGCACGTTTTATTGGAATTAATTCTGTTAACCATGTTAAATTACATAATTGTGCGAAAATGTGAGAGTTTATTTCCTATTATAGCATGTGAAACGTTAAATTATAATATATATACAGTGTTTTGTGTGTGTGTGTAAATTTAGTGTTGTCAAATAGATGGGTTTTTGTATGCAGAATGGCAAATGATGCAGTTAGTATTAACCAAATTAAATATAAGTGTACAATAGTGGAGAGGGCTATGAAGATCAGGGAAATAGTGGGGTAAAGCAAGTGAAAAAAATGTACACAATCGTATTATTTAATCCTGAAAATACTTTAAATTGCAAAATTACTTTAGCGTACAGTGCCTAAATTCACAATATTATCAGTACACACTCGCGCACACACCAAAATGTTATTGTGGTGATGTATGAGGTAATTCTTAAGAGTAGTCTGTTATGCATGTGGATGGAGTGTACTTGCCGTCCAATCTTCCCGTGCTACACCCCTGGAATACCCTAATCTAGTTGTCAACAGACAACAGCGTGTTCACTCCTTAACGGTAAAGACTTGTCGAACATGTAGAACAATATAATATTTATTCATGAAAATACATTAAATTGCCAAAAGACTGTACAAGTGTAGCGAAACATTATGTACCGAGCCAGAGTCCCAGCGCCAGCAGGGGAGTATATCCCCAAAACAATGATTCAACCTCTCCTGCAATTTTTTTTTGTGGTGACGCGAAGCTTCGTTCATCAGCAAAGCTTGGAGTTTCCCTATAAGTGATTTTAATGTGTAGCCCATTTGCACTGAGAAAATGTGTGTGTGTTTTGCAATCTGATATATTTTCTTGCTATTTGTAATAGCATTGTAATATTGTATCATGAAAACATGTTTGATTGCAAAAAGATTGACTGACCATTACGTAAATTGACAGTGTTGCCAATACAATTTTCGGATATGATGGTGGGGAGGTCAAGTCAAGGTTATGCCCTTTGGGCTATGCAATGCCCCTGCCACCTTTGAACAACTGATGGAGAAAATTCTACCCTTAGACATTTGTCTGGTGTACCTAGATGACATTGTGGTCACAGGAAGAACATCTGGCATGCTTAGATTCTGTTTTTCAGAAAGTGGCTGCTGCTAACCTGAAATTAGTTTCCAAGAAATACCACCTTTTCCAAAAGAAAATTAATTTCTTGGAGCATTTTGTGTCTGTCCACAGATTGAAACAGACCGGGCGAAGACCAGAGTAATAAGAGACTGGCCTCAACTAAAGGATAAAACTAAAATGCTAAATTTCCTTGCTTATGTGCTGACTCTGTCAATTTGTGCCTGGGTTCGCCACAATCGTCAAGCCTCTGCATGAATTGACTGAGGCAAAAAGAAAATTTTATTGGACCTCAGAGTGAGAAATTGCTTTTAATAGACTAAAGGAAATTCTAATATCTCTTACAGTACTGGGCTTCTCGAGTAGAGAAGGTGAATTTATTCATACTGATGCTAGTGATGTTGGTATTGGGGCTGTGTTGCTTCAGATTCAGGCTGGAAAAGAGACCATTGGAATACTGCAGTAAGATGCTACACAAGCCTGAGAAGAATTACTGTGTGTCACGCAGGGAGCTTCTAACAGTGGCAAAGGCAATTGCACATTTTCACCCGTATCTTTATGGCACACATTTCATCCTAAGAACTGATAATGCTTCATTACTCTGGCTACTAAATCTCAAGAACCCTGAAGGTCAAATAGCCCAGTGGATACAGCACCTGCAAGCATATGACTTTGAAATACAATGCAGATGCACTCTCCAAGAGACCATGCAAACCATTGTGCCGTCATTGTGAACACCAGGCGGAAAAGGTTGATGTGTATCATGGTAGGCAAGGAGGACAAGAATTCAAGGCCCTGTATCTGGTGATGGGTCATCTACACGGGATGAAAAGGACATAAATTATCTGGAGTGGAAGGAAACCAGGTGGCGACCGAGATGGGAGGAGACATTCAGCCTAGGCATGACAGTCAAGGCATACTGGGCGCAGTGGAATTCCCTTGTTATAAAGAACGGTGTGCTTTACAGGAACTGGGAAAGTAATGATGGGAGATTACAATTGGTCCTACCAGAGTGCCGAATTCCAGAAGTGCTAAGAGAACTGCACAACACTGCAACAGGTGGTCACTTCGGTGTAAATAAGACCCTTGACAGAGTCTGAATTATATTCTATTAGCTGCATTGCCAGGAGGATGTTGAGAAGTGGTGCTGTCTGTGTGATGCATGTACTGGGAGGAAAGGTTTGCGGTGTAAGGGATGAGGTGCCCGTCAGAAATACAATGTTGGGACCCCATTCTTCCTCTACTCAATATTTAGTGACGTGGGAGGAGGGGTAAGATGTAGAGGGAAGGAACTAGGAAGGGGAAACAAGTTGGCCAAGGAAGACGACTCTGGGAGCTAGTGTCTATGGTGGCGGAGGCGAGAACAATGAGCACATCACTGCTGCATTTGTTAAATGGGAATTTGATTGTGTTACGTGTACTTGGCAGACAAAGGGAATTATGTTCTTTGCAAGAGTGGTTAATGTGAACCATTTAATTTTCATAAACTTCCACAATATTAAAACTGATAAAAGATATATTTTTAGTGTTTTACTTGCAAATGGTAGAGACTAGTACTATACTACACGCTAGGTTCTGCTTAGACAATTTTCTTTCTCATTTAACAAGACATGTTCTCTGCAATTGCTAATGAAGTATTATGTTTGTGGAGGTTGACTGGAGAGATGAGGAAAATTTTCAATGATATGTTAGAGGGAATCTTGTGTCACTTCACACTTTGTACACTATAGTTTATTTTGCATGTATGTGCAAAAACCCGTCACCACATTACACACCAAAACTATTATTTAAGGTTGTGGGATTGTGATTTTTTCTCACAAAACGAAAATGAAAGATATGTTACGAAATTTCGTGAAACTGAAATGAAAACAAAAATAATACCATTAGTTATCAGTCTTAATGAAAGATTAATGAATTTCATAACATTTTAGGACGTTATTCATTGTAACAAATTTGTTGCAAAATCAAACCAAAAAATGCAAGATATGGAGTATTTTTCACAGGGAATATTGCCCATTTGAAATTTTTTTTAAATATAGTTATTTTAGTTATAAAATGATGGAAATGAACATTCATTTAACACCCAAAAATTCATTTAAATTGAGAATTTTCGTTTCATTACAACTTTCAGTAACCAAATTTCTTACAGAAATGAAAATGAAAGTTGTCATTTTTCATTTTCGTTTCTGTATATTGAAAATTTGCACAACCCTACTATTATTTATTTAATGTTTATCTTCAGTGTTGTCTCTACAACTCACATCCCACCAGGTGAACTGGGTTCGATTCCTGGTCGGGCTACCCAGTGTTTTGCATGTGGGTAACATTGCGGACATCGCAATTGGATAGTGGTTTTTTCAGGGCACTCCTGTTTCCCCTGCCCTTGCATTCTGTTCCTGCTGTAGCTTCACCTCATTTCATCCCCACCTGCAGTCAAGACCTCCGTGGTGAGCACCAACATACTTGGGAAAGTTATCAAAATAATTTAACTGATTAAAGTTAAAGTAAGAAAAAGTTAACTGATTAATTTTAGAAGTTAAAATCCTTGCAAATTAAATGATTTATTTTTAAATTAACGAAATTAACTGAATCAGTTTAACAATTAAAGAATAACAAAAATTTTACTGTTAAAATCAAATCTCAAAAAGTTTTTTGTCAGTGTTTATTTAAAACAAATAAAATAATCACAATTTGCAGTCCCAGAAAAAAATTCCCACAACTTGGTTGCTGAATCAGTAATGCCTACTTACCAAAATGAAGAATTAACAAACTTCTACAAAATCATTTGAAATTAAACTTCTAAAATAAATTGTTAGCATGAAACGAGACCGGTGTAGTGACTACAAACACAATCAATGTGTGCATGCCACACGAGCACCATCAACTGTGCTGCAACTGTGTTTTTTGTAGTCAGACATTCAATAGATCATAACGGGGCATCTCGCCTACCTTACAATTATGTTGCGTGTGATTAATGATCATCTTTGATTCAGTACATAACGTTAGTGTAAAGGCTGTTCATGATAAAGTGAGCACTATTTAAGGCCCTTGCAACAGGCATTAACCACTAATAAATATATCTTATTGCAGACTTAGGCATTAAATTAAAATTAAATGGTGGTGAAATGTATACACTGTGTTCATTGGTCACATTGCAATGTTTATATTAAAAAGCAGGAGGAAGATGGAAATTAGAGGAATGGAAAAAATTTTAAGGGCCGTAAAATGTGCTCACTTTACCGTGAACTGCCTATATCTATTTGTATAATGTGATGTACAACACCTTGGCTGTCAAATACATTACACACTTTTAAGAAGGTTGCCAAGATATTAATGGCATTTTCATATATTTCGTTATCATCAGTCACCAGGCAATTGCAAAGTTAACTAACGTTATTAGTTTTAATCACTAACTAAATATTTTAACAATTAAAACTTAAAAGTTAATTGGTTTCAAAATGAACTAATAAGTTAAATATTACACACTTTTTTAATGATTCATTTTAATTGTTAATCCCAAGTATGAGCACCAATCACCACCTGTCTTAACGCAACTCTCCTTAATATACCCACACAAGTGATTGACTTCTGGCAGGCAACTAAATGGTTGTACCAACCAACATGAAAGTTCAAACGGCTGTGCCGTACCAAGGAACACAAGACAAGAATATTCTATTAAAACTATACATCAGCAAAACAGACAGTTTATTACAAAATGTATTTTGCATCTCGTATATCCATACACCACTTCAAAATTTGCAAACACAATGCAATACAAAATATTCAAAATGCCTGATGATGGCATTAGGGAAGTAGAAATCATGCAATTATTTAATTATATCAAGACTAGAATTTGTCACACATTTACTTTTAGGTACTTCATTTTAATACGTTTTACCATCATTAACATTAATATTCACAATACAATCTCACTATTTTGGATGCAATAAAAGAATAAAATTGCTATAAATTCATACTTGAGTGGAGTGCTATAAAGCCCTGTCAAAATTTTATTGTGCATTACCGTCCAATGGTCAACCACACTCATAAAGAGGCTACAAACTCTAGGCAAGCATTAATCTTGTTACTTAAAACCATTTTCCGTGGCGAGCCATGATTCATTACAATTCCAAGGTCAAAAAAGTGCAAACTTTAATTGCACTAGATAAAATGTTGTGAAAGCAGCCTCACGGTATTAACGAATATTACGCATTCTCAATAAATTGTGCTGAAGCCATGCCTCACAATGCGTAACTCTAAATTACTCAAATATTAAACATACTATTTAAAAGGGGGCACTCCAGCGTATAAAAACTTTCTCATTCAACTTCGTGTATAATAATTTGTGCATCACGAGTGCTGAAATGTCATTAAATAAATAATATAAACATATATGTATATATTTTGAAAGGTACGCACGTGCATAAAATATCTTTTCGTTGGACCTAGGGATTCACACAACCCCTGTAAAATCAATACTCCAGGCCAATATTACATACAACTCAAGTTTCAAGTTGACCGGCTGAAAATTCGCAACAACCAATTTGTGTCAAGACACCTGAAGTCTTATTACCTAACCAACATATTTTGCTGCAATTAATTAACAGAGGATTAGAGTTCCACTGATTCTAAGCAATTTTGCAGTCTTACACAAGTGTTTAAACATTGCTGTATGAACATAATATTGATTTCTTATCGAACCTGCTGGGAACGAGGAAAGTTTGGCATTGTCAAATGGGCCAGGCAAACTGCGCAGTGGCAGCACCAAATAATATTCTGTCAGTAAGAAAGTTAAGCTGGAGAATGCCGAATCCGGCTGGCGAAATTTGATTACTGAAAACTCAGACAAGGTTTTGATATCTATCACTTTCAAAAGTGTTTACTTCGCACAACTCCAAATATTCACCCCGAAACTCCAGATTTGTGGATGTGGGCGACATCTAGTGCCCTTTCATAGCCAGCCCTGAACAGATCTGGAATTTTTCCGGCACTAATTGAAACACAATACACGAGTACAAATTACGTCAAAGCAAGGTACTACCAAAGCCTAACACTTATAATACACCAGCCGCAAAGAAGCACATATCTGCGATCTAACTAGCAAAACTGCCGAACACTTTTCCAGGCAATTTACCGAATACTCATAAAATTGCCAATCATCTGAAATTGAGGTGGGTACTCACTGATCATGTTCATTACGCTCATGCCACACAGGGTGCATCCTGAACCTGGCCATCGGTCAACAGGCCCCACAATGCCAAAAAGCGAAACTCACCAGAAATATTGCTCAGCTGAAGGCTCGTGGAAAATCGCAATCCACTACACTAGCAGATTAATCGCTGCAAATTGCTGTCAACTGCAACTTTCCCCAGGCCGATGACAAGAGAGTAGACTGGTCGGTGAAGGCACCATTATAGCAGAATTCAAAACGGTCGACTAATTTTCTCGCACATCGTTGCACACCCAACAACTCAACTAGCAATGAAGTAAACGGAACACGAGGCTCTCTGTTGGAGTAAGAAAACGTAAGAAGGAAAGGAGGGGAAGTGCACAGGTTTAAGTAGACAACCATAAGTGGAGAAAGGAGGGGGAGGTTGGCCATGTAGCGCGCATGTTGCCAAAGAGTCTAGATAATGTCCAGCGACAAGCGCTAGTGTTGCAATGCCACTCACAATTTTATGTTTGAAACATGAAAATAGAGGGACAAATAATTGTCACTCAAAATATAATTGAAACAAAATGTAAAAGCTGTCTTCGTTTATTAACAAAAGCATAAAAGAAAGCAACACCAAACAGCGCCACTGTAATGCTTTTGTCCAGAATGGTCCGACAACAGGTTGTGTTGAGATTGCATTGCTTGAGGTGGATAACTTTTGTCCACAAAAATGTCGTATAAAATATAATAAAAATACAAGGTTCAGGCAGAAAAATTGAACAAATTTTCTGAGTTATGTTTTTAAAATATTTTTCGTGGGATGCTGACACCGCATCCTTATAAGCATAAAAAATCAATTTCTTTACTTTCAAATAAAAACTCTGGTAATGATAGTGTGATTAGCAAAGTTTAAAAAAATATATACAGTTTATTACTAACAATTATGTGGTGCTCTTTTAAACAAGGCATTGAGCAATGCTCTAGGGCCAGACTAGACAATGTAATGTACCTCATTTACCTTCCGGTAAAACTAACCACACAATTGATTTGTTATTACAGAATCATTATTTGTGTAAAAAATATTACGCAGAGGAAATATGTGGTTTTCATTCTAAAGGTAGTACGGTTACAATTACTCGTTTAGTTTGCTAGTAATTTTAACAGACATTTGCTTCAACTGCTTTGTTAGTATACACAGCTCATGTACAGTTCATAGTTTCAGCATACACTAGATATAATATATGTATTTAATAAGTCTATTATAGATTTTTCCTTAAATGCGTGTTTACCGTAAATATTGATTTAATGTTTGTTGTTGGTTTCAGTTTTCTCATATTGTTTATATTTTTTAATGTTTTTGTTTTGATCGCCCCAAATAGTTATTTTCATTTTGTATTAAGGAAAGGCTTATTTGCAATTATAATCCACACATCAATTTCCTAGGTATGGTACTTTCAGTAATTTTTTCCAACCTTTAAACTTAAATTTGAGTTTTCAAAGACATTTTTCTGTTGTGATTTGTTTTATTACATTTTTCCTGTGTAATTATCTCTTTTGCAGTTTTGTGTTAATTATAGTTTATTTTTCTTGTGTTTTTTGTTTCATTTTTCTGGATGTCGCTTTAGATTTGTAAGTACTTGTTTGACATAGATGCTGGAAGTCACGCTTCTGGTGGGACTTTTGGCTGAGATGGTTGCGTCTAATTTTTGCCAGGATTAAATAAGTTAAATCCCCTGTGCCAGTCTAAATTTTTTTTTCTTCGAGTCCCAGAAGTAAATTCAATCAGTAGGAATGCCACGCCATGTAAAGAAGAGGGTGTAGGAATTACAATGAGTTTTCTCTGAGTGGTTCTAGACGCGACTATTTTTGGGGCGCCACTTAGCCCCAGATACCATCTTAGAGAGGTTTTGATGTCAAACACGTACAAAATGATGCCGTCTTTTGCATAATGCCAGCTGGCCATGAATTGTTTTTTAAAGTACTTCAAAGTGTCATTGAGGAATACTACTTTGTATCTATGTACATTTTTTATTGCGATGACTTGGATTTTTACTGATATGATACGATCCAGAGGTCCGCTGTTGTACAGACTGAAGCTAGTATCGGAGCAAATTTATTAAAGTCATTAACCCTGAGAAACAGTTTTGAATTGAGATAATATCTTATCTGAAGCAATAAACTTTGATTTTTAACTTTTAAATTTTGTTTGAGTTTTGGGTAATTACTAATGATAGTGACTCACAGTTTCTTTCACGCAGCTAAGTATAAACATATTTTAGAGATGTGAGAAGTAAGCTATTGGGAATAGTGACAACCTTATTTATTTAATATTTTTGAAGGATGGTGGATATTTGACGATATTAAACTCCTACTTCAGGTCGAGTCAAATATTTTAAGAGATTTCAGACTGGCTAATAAAGAGCATAGAGTAAGAGTAAGCATAATAAATTTTATTTAACATCATTTAAAAATTTTCCCAATGACAATTTAAATTAATAAAGCTTGAATGAAACCCACTATCCTTTCTGTTATCCTCAGTAGTAAAGTAGAAAGTTGGTTTTAATCCTGAGTGTTTTATCCAGTACATCCAGTGTTTTCCTGTTTGGAAATTGTTTTAAGTGGTCATTGGTGTAGTGAAAGTGTAGATGTAACTACTATAGCGGAGTGTGTTACTTCAAGAATACTGACCAGTAACTAACTATTCCACTCAACGCTTAGCATTGTGTTATCTAATAAAGTGAGAACCCAGATCAAAGAACTGCCACAGTATTTTTATTCATCCTCACACACGTAATATTGTGGTATCACACTCTACACATACAACATATACATTTTGTATCACATCAGATAATCATAGTAAGTATAAAGAGCTTGTGCACAATTCAAAGTTTCAGTATACATTACAGATGATGATAATGCCAGTAGAAGTTTGGTTGTTGAGTGGTTTAGTTGTAAAATGTAATGTTGGGAATATTCAGTTCTGGGATGTGTTTGTGTAATTTAGGCCTATGTAATTAGAAGCATGTTGCATATTTGTTGACAAGGATGCCGCTGGGTGGCATGGGTGCGGAATTCAAGCCCCCTATCGCTGCCCTGCCGGATCCACCTCCTCCCACGAAGAAGAAGCGCCGGACGTCGAACGCAGCCACTGCCCCTGCCCCACCACCACCTCCGATACACGACCTGCTGCCCCCACCCCTTACTGGTAACTCACAGCTGCTTTCACACTACTCTCACATCTCATAGTAAAACCTCATTAACACAAGGTTGTCTTCTTCCTGTTGGAGGCAGACGAGCATTTAATATTAATTTATATGCTTAGTAAAAATAAATATTTAAGTTTGTATTACAATGTAACAAGTCCACTGATACCAAAAAAGAAGACAAACTAATGATAAAAAAGTCTTTTTTTACAATATGCAAAATCACAGTATTTTTAAATTTTTTGTATATGCCTTAAAAAAATTTTGCACCACTAAGTTATCCAAGCTGATGCGTGTTGCCCTAGAGAACTACAGACATGGTCAATGTGGTTTATGTGTGCTAGGTTAGGTGCACTCGGGTTATAACTAGAGTTATGCATTTGGGTTAGATTTTTGACTTGCTACATGTACTGGTTGGGTTGGTTAGCAACTGGATACAAAGTTAACCGCTGCTGGAACTACGATATGTCTGGTTAGGACCTTGGCTAGCTTTGATATACCTGTCTTACCAGGGATTGCTTCTCGGTCACTGCAGCGGAAGTTGTTGCTGGTTGGCTGGAACTCGCGACTCTCGGAGAGGAGTGGGGTGCGGTTCTACTTTGCTGAGCAACACAGTACCATTGGTTCCACTCTGTTGCTTCTTGACTTCAAGACACTGAGTTGGCTATTCCGTACGTGAGTTCTGTGCCCGCTTACAGAGCACGGACAACGGGATGGTAACCGTGGGCTAGGCGAATATTTGTAGGGAAATAAACAAACATGTAGTTACTGGAGAGGGAGGCATCTCCAGTTGACGGGTGGTCCGAGTTCTCTCCAATTCAGCTTGTCTGTGAAGTGCAGCAGAGTCGGATTACACACTCGCTTGGTGGCAGTATAGGCTGCCTTTTGCTCCTCCCTCATTGAGCAGTATCTTTTCCCAAAAGGCGTAGAGGTTTTGTCGACAAGTACACTTTCGATCGACGTGAACTTGAGACAGATCCCTAGCTAAGTGTAAAATCAATAGTGGTTGATGGCGTTGGCATGAGCTCTGTGCCCTAATCAGTTCCCCGCTTCTGGTGCTGAAACTTAGAGCAGTGAGCTGTGTGGGCCGTCTTCCTACCACTATTGGGTGAGGTCACAACAGGGGTTAGGCCTTCCGACCCCGAAAAGTACTCCTTCCAACAGCATAAGCACTCCAGTAGCAGTACAACATGAGCTGACTGTCTCGCCCCTCTTGGATGTGTTTTGAGTGGTTGGGGCTCTACCTGTCTATCCACCAAAGTGTCTAGAACGGGTGGCCGTCGAATGGTGTGTGTATAGGATGTACAGATTCCTGAAGGGAATCTGCAGTCCTACTCTATCGTTGTTACTTGTGTAACAACATCCGGTCTCGGTTGACGTCATGTGGTAATATAATTTCTAGTGATTGTAGGAACTACCTCTAGAATAGAAATCCTCGGAGAAAGGATCAAGATGTATTTATGGAAGTAACCTATGGTAAACAGGTGTAGGCGACCTGCTCCTAGACTAACCAAGATGGCGAACGACTTCGACGGCTATGAAAATAACTCGGTCGCTGCTACTCTGACCAAGGGGCATCTAGAAGAGACTTTACAAAAAGACCACTACCTTTAAGGGCAGTGGGTGTAGTTGCCTCTACCAGCAAGTAGAGGCTGCTGCTGAACCAGGAGGAACGGCGGCGGAAGGTGTGATGGTATCTGCAGGCTTTACTGAAGGAGAGCATCTTGAAGATGCTGATGGTGGTAGATGTTAATGGAGCTTCTGGTTGCTAGTGGTGACAGCCACTGGTGGCTGCTGAAGACTTGACTTGGTAGCAGTAGAGATCCCCAGAATACTATGTGTTGAGGTGAGCTACTGGAGAAGGAAATAACTCCAGAGCCCGGGCATACATGGTCTCATATAGTCCACTGGACAGGGGCACATCGGGCCAGGGTGGGAGGTGTGAAATCACCTCATGGTGTCCCTCTAGTGCGAGGCTGGGGTGGAAGAATCTACCCTTTGTTTGGCACTCTGCTTCGTGCATTCTTCGGCTTGCCCCGAGGCTGGTCTCAGCTTATGGGCTCTCAGCGCGGGGAGGGCATGCTTCTTTATGGCTTTCGCGAGATTATATTCTCTTGTTTATAATTTCCCTCTAAGGTACTGGCGATCTAAGGACACTCGTGAAAGATGTTTACGTGTTTGACCCTTCCTCATGTTACGTAAAAATACGTAACCCTTCCTCATGCTACGTAAATTAAACGTGAAAGCGGCATGCGTCAAAGTTACTGTTGTTGCTCATGGCCTTAGTATGGAATGAAAATACAGTCAGAACCTATTAATAAATCTGATCTTCCATAATACAAAACTCTTGTGAAATTAAACAGGCCTTATTATGGTAAACTTAGTTCCTGTAGTATGAAATACTCTTCATATGCAATACAAATTGGTTTCAAACCCAGGAGGCTTCAAATACACATATTTTTATATAGTTCATACAAAATTCACCAGCAGAAATGATATACTTGTGAATATTTATTGCAGAAATGTAAGCAAACTCCAATGACAGATGAATAGACTTCGTAGCACAGCTTTGTAAAAATAGTGGACATGGCATTATAGTGGTCACACTTATAACTTATTGATTATGTTGCGATTTTGTTACAACAATTTGATACTTTTCACGAGAAGTGATGTCTAATGTTACTGTGTAGCTCATCTCTGACAGAGTTGATGTTTACAGTGGTTACGTAGACATACAAATGTAGTAACTGTATGCATCTTTTTGTAATGTGCTGACTATCCAAACAAACGTCCTTCCTGTGTAACCAGTAACAGGTGCTGCAAAAGTTTTTTTGATGTGTGTAATCATCGCCAGCACCTGTATCAGTATATAATATTCAGAAGCTGTCAGTACAGTTAGTGGTATCAATACGGGCATTAGCTCTTCCTTTTAAAAAAAACTTAACTTTTTTCTTTGTCTCATTGTGCTGCTGTGAAGGGTTTTTGTTGAATTCTCTTCAGGTACTCTTATGTATCAAGAGTGCTTTGTTTGTGATTCTGTAGTTTTTAAAAAGAATGTTTATTTTGAAAAGATTTTGCAGCGTGTTTTTAATTTTTGCAGGTTATGGTGACACGATAGTAGCATCAAACCCTTTCGATGATTCGCCTCCGCAAGTTCCCATGAGCCATGCGCATCACATGCACATGAACCATCACCATCACCACCACCATCATCACCACCATGCTCATCACATGGGTGGTATGAGTCCTCTAGGGGCCATGGGTGGTCCTTCCGGGTCTCTCGGCTCTATGGGGGCCCCCATGGGTGCGCCATCCGGTCCTATGAATGCCTTAAGTGGCCCAACGAACTCTCTGAATGCCATGGGGGGACCGCCTGTGTCTATGAACTCCATGGGTGGCCCAACTGGCTCGATGAATGCCATGGGTGCATCATCCATGAACAACATCCCACCCATGGGGAGTCCCATGAACAGCTGTCCTCCGATGGGCAGTCCCATGGGCGGGCACATGAACTCCGGAGGGCCGATGGGTAGTCCCATGAGCAACATGGGTGGACCGATGATGAACAGTGGGCCTATGGGGAGTCCTATGAGTGGTGGTGGTCCGATGGGAAGCCCAATGTCAGGGCCACCCATTAGCAGTCACCTCAACAACGGGCCGATGGGTGGACCGCTGAATACAATGGGTGGCGGAAGTCCCATGAACAACGGTCCAATGGGAAGTATGTGTGGTGGCTCCGGTCCTATGGGCAGTCCGCATGCTCACATGGGTATGGGTCCGATGGGGGCGATGAGCCCCATGAACCACCACTCGCCTCATTCGCACCACAGCATGGGCAGCATGGGCTCGATGGGCCACAGCCCAGGGCCCAGCATGCATCACATGGCGCTGCATGGTCCTCCACATGGATTTCCTGGACCAGGCATGGGCCCCAAACCCATGCCTGTGACGGCCGGCAAGGTGAGTGCTTGGCTTATCAAGTTTAGTACCATGTTTTATTGCTATAGATGATCTCAAATATTTACAGATTTAGTAATCGTATATCAACGCTCTGGTTATAATGTTATTGGAGTGTCATAGTGACACAGGTTGTGTGTAGAATTCAAGTTCCATGCCTTCTGTTCCACTTGATAATGGGAGAATGAACTATGATTCCACACATACTGCTTTAATAATGCCCAAAGGATCACGCACAATTGCGACTAAGTAACTAAATGAGATTAGTAGCAGAAACCTGACATGATGGATGGACGCACACCACAATATGGCTCGTGGAGCCATACCAGAACTGAACTGATCAACTAAGGATGTGTGAATAAGTTGATTTAAATGTTCAAATATTGTTTAATGAAATAGTAAAATTTTCGAATAACATATGAATATTTTCGAAGTTGGATAGCTACTAATAAACTTTTGATTTCAGGTAATCAATAGCTATAATTGCACTACACAAATAATACATGCATCGTAAAGCTTAGTACTGATGCATGATGCTATCGTGGTCTGGGTGCTTGTACTCAATATTAGAGCAGGGTACTTTGTTAGTGCTGGCCACGAACACTTACTGTGGGTGATATGGACTGACTAGTTGCGTATTACGGGCCTTCCAGAATACAACATGGCCTTTGCTACTGGCCAGGGTGCTGACTTAGGGGCCTGCGGTTTACGTTCAATGACCTTTGGTTGTTTGAGAGATGGGGCTGGTTTAAGGTTTGAGCTCTCTTTGCTGGAGCTACTGCTGAGGCTCCAGGAACTACTGCTGCTCAGGCTGCTGGATGTTCTCGGCGGGCTGGGATGGCTACAAATCGAGAACCAAGGGTATGCAAGGCAGATTGGTATCCTTTCTCCTTGTCAGATGGCCACTATCACTGGATGCAGGCTCCGGCTCTCTGGATCCTTCCAGGGGGGCTGAAACAAAGAAGGGGAGGGAGTCGGGGAATTAAACCCCACCGACTTGTGGGTGGCTTGAGCTCGTTCCCATGGAGTTAATTGGCTAAGTGCCTTGCTGGCTTGGGTGCAATCCCAGGTAGACTGGTAGGCAGTAGTTGCCTGTCGTTCCCTAACATCTTTCCCACCTCGGCAGCATCCTGACTTAATAGGTGGAGCTTGTAGGCTGCCGGTGCAGGCTGCGGGAGGGCGAGCTTCCTGCCCTGGTTTGCGTGGGAGATGAAAAACTCGTGTCAGCAGTAGTCAGCATTTTTGCTTCGTGCCTCTTTGGCTGCGCTCGGCCTTGCCCGAGGTCCGGGGGGGGGGCGTGCTTGCCGGGTTACGTAACCTTAAGGTGACGCGAATTCACTTATAAGTTCCTGTTCCCTGGTAGAGTAGGCAACCAAGATTCCATCTGGGAAATTCTCTGTACGTGTCTCGCGTCTGTAGTAGTAGAACTAGGAACACTTAGCGATGAGTCATAATCATTGTTGATTAGTAGTAAGAGTGGCATACATCAGGGTGGAATGTTTTTCAACATATTATCTACAATATAATACGTTACTCTAAAATTCCCATTTTTATTGTGTTTATTAACTAAAATTTATTCACAGGTATTCACAGCTCTTGAGACGCCCTTCTACCCCGCAGGGGTGTCAGGTATGTCGATCTCTACCTCACTCCACGACACATTAACATTACCTTAACATCTCATATGGGGTAAAAAGCGATCTTGACTTAAAAAACCCAAATACCGTGGCCAATACTCTTTCCCTTATAAATGTCTATTATCTGATTACTACCACTCATATTATAGTAATACAGGCCGTTCGTAAATGGGGGGGTCATTTGCAAATAATGTCTCTCTGCGCTTAAGTTCCAAGGTCTTTAGATTCACTATTTATTTTGCACCAAAACTTCTGTTTAAAGGCACTGACTTTACTCATAGATGCACACAATATAAAGAGCTAAAATGTTTTGCACCCAAATTTACATATTGCATGGGCAGACCCCTTAGTAATGTTCATCTTTTGCCCTGCATGATGACTTTGAATAAATGGCTCATAAAAGTTAATACTAAAATCTAACCACGAATGAGAATCGTTTCTGCGGTGCTTGACGTGCTTCAAAAGTGTTTAAAATAAAAAGACTACTTACTCCCCAGGAACAAGCTGATGACGGCGTTTGTGCATAACTCATACCTTAAATTTAGCACTCGTACATAATACAGTACAGCCATGTTGGGGAACATCCTTGCTGCCTGATGGCACCTCGCTGTAGGCTCTGCCCGCTCGATGCCATAAATTGGAACAGCTGTTGAGTCATTCACCTCGGGGCCCCATGCAACCATGCACTGTTTTCTTGCACTGATGCACTTTGGAATATTCAGCGTGTTTAGTCGTTGTGCAAAATTACAGGCTTGCTTCCAGCACTCTAACCACATGAACCACCATTTGCAATAAAGCCTGCGTAAGACAAGTTGCAGAGAAATATTTAAAGTTAATTTGGTGACCTCAAAGGAAATATTGCAAAAAACCCAGGCCATTCACTGTTACCACACGTACACTTTAAAATGCTCGTCCTTGAGTCAAGTAAAACGGGCAGATTAACCAGCATTGCAAAATTCAATTTCACGTACCATCGGTAACAAGTCGCAGTCTCACAATTATTTCTGCAATTTTCAGTACGCTCGTGTTCAAGTGAATATTACTCGTATGCGCAGCGTTTTCGCACACCACACATTTGCATCAAGTTTACGTGTCTGCGATACTTGGCCCATATTTCACTAACAGGAGCTGCACGCTACAGGCAAACATAGCAATATCATCTCTGCGTTAACATTGGTCATGTTCTCATAGTGTTCTTTAAACAATTAATTTGTTTGCCCCCATAAACATTACGGCGATGTTCACTTGTTCGCGTAACACACTGGACATTGTGACCGGGGAGAAATTATATAGTAGTGCCATACTGCTGAAAAGTTCGCCCGACTTCCCTTATACTGCGCTTAGCTGGTGCGTAACATAACTCGCTCTGCGGTCGAGCTCATATCCCTTGTGGCCATCTTAACACCGCGGCCAACCCTCACACACTGTCTAGGGCGCGCTGTCTCAGCCAGGTGACGTCGCTGAATCCCGCTACCGCATGCGCCACTGTCGCGACTCTTTACAAATTGATTTACCAGTATCCCACACAACCATATCAAATATACGTGCAATAAAAATCATAATAGATTAAGTAATATCAATAAGAATATTTTTACTGTATAAACTACGTACAATAAAATACATACTGGAATAATAAATGTATCGGCCAGTATATAACCAAATATAAGTACACATAAAAACAGTAAATATGCAGCGCTACCAACTGTGGTGTCTAATTACTAAAACCCATATATTTTACTAGATCGCAATCTGTGAATCATCACACTCTTACTATACTCACAATAAAGTTTTATAAAGTTAGAAGTTGTAATTTGTTGATGTTGATATTGACCAGCTAGGTTAATAGTCACGAGAGTCGAGGATTCTGTCCGCTAGACCAAAAGCGGGGTGATTGAGTTAGCTAGGCGATGAGAGGCGAGAAGTGTTGGCTAGTGTTGGTTCTAATGGAGAATGGGAAAGAAAGAGCTTAACGAGAAAGCATATAATACTTCTAAACTGTCTAAAGATGATGTCTTGAGGTGACAAACTGAATTTAACGTGTTAGTAAGCCGGTTCGCTGGATGTCTGGTTGACTGGTCATCGGTGAAGTAGCTGCAAGGGGCGTACTCAAATCTTCGAAGATCTCAGGCGGTCCCAGCACGCAGCAGTGCTGTAGGATAATGCAAGAGATGGAACAAGAATGACTGCTCGTGCCCGACAGCATCTGGACTTTATATAGTGGAAGCTTGCCGGCACGGGGTGCGGGCGAGGCATGACGTCCTACCCTGGATGGCATGGGAATACTATTTGTCAGCAATTCTGCTTCATGCCTCGTCGGAGGTGCTCGGCCTTTTCCCGGAGTCTGGGCATCTTGTAGGCTCCAAACACAGTGAAGAGGAGGCCGGCATGCTAACCGGGTTGCGTATCCTCCAGGTGAGAAGGAATCGCTGATAGTTATTGCTACCTGTATGGTAGGCAGCATGTTGCGCACGTCTGTAGTGGTGGAAGAGGTAATCTAGGCGATGAGTTGTAATCGTATTAGATGAGTTGTATAAGCGGCACTCGTCAATGTACATGTCAGAAACCTCATCTATGGAAATCCTGCATGTGTGCACTTTTTTGGCAGTCCAACCATAGATTGCGAGTTGACTGTATTTTCTGTCTACCCAGAATTGACCAGAAGTAGTAAACTACGATGTCCAGATGAAGGAGACTTGGTTCTAATCTGGTTGGGTGCAGTATCAACTAGGTAGCTGATAACAACTTCTCCTTTTTAACTGTGTACACGTGCCCTGTTGGGGCTTAGGGTGTCCACGTCCTAAAGGGTGCATGAGGGTATACTTTGCCAGGGGCAAGCAGCTAAGGGTGGCAGTTTACTTCTGGAAGGTTACCCAAGGCGTTATGCTGTAGGTGGTAGTAAGCTGAAGATCTCAAAAGCGGTATAGGTGCGCAGCTGAGTTCTGAAGCAGAGCTTGGAATTGTGTTTTTAAATTCGACTGAGATTCATCTGGTGATGTGGCTCTCCAATGATCAACTGAAGATTCCATCCTCTGCATGGGAATATATTCTCCTTCAGCTGCAGGCTCACCACCCCAGTGGTTGGGGGTGCTATGCGCACACATCTTGGGGCGGAGCTGAGAGCGGTCTTTTTTGTCATGCAAAATGTCTCTGAATATTTTTTATGTGCACTTCTTCAGGGTTGTAGCTAGGCGATTTGTTGGGGTGTCATCCTTTCGGTGATGTAGAACTGTCATCCCTTGAAGACGGCCTATCATATCAGAGACGATGTCGTCCCCTTGAAGATTGCGAAGATGGCAGTTGCTTTACCATTCTGCTCTTTGCTCTGCACCGGAGTCTGACCAAGATGGCAGCGCATGCCAATGAATCATCTCTGGCTGGCTGGTGACTAGCGCTGTCTCTCTCACACTAGTCTGCTGGGTGGCAGCTGGAGTGATTGGCCACTAGTGATGGCTCCTCTTCTCCCCTTCTCTGGGGTCTCGATGCTGCGTGGCCAGGTGGTGCCCGGGTGAGAATTCACAGGGGATCGAGTGGTCGGCGTATTCTTCTCTCTCACCTGTGGCCTCTCTGTGGTGGCAGAGCAGGGAGATACTATGATCACAAGATTCCACTAGTGGTTATAAGATAATCCTGCCTTAGAGGCTGAAGACGTGATGCGCCGGCTTTTCGTTAATATGAAAATATTGAAGTTGTTTGAAAGGCTTACATTTTTAGAGAACTAATAATATTAATTGGAATAAAAGAAAGGAGGTGTCAATATATGTTTGTTTGTTATATATGTAAGTAGAGAATTGGGGCTGCACTCTCCTATTAAATTTAATAATAATTAAAATATTGGAAAAAATTGTGACAACTTCAGATGAAGGCAGCCTGATATGAAAGTGTGTGAAGTTTTAGACTGTATTAATAGATTCAAATTTAAGTTAAAATTACAATCCACTTTTAAAGTTACGTTTCCTTAATAAGGAGTTGTGTTCTGAAGGAACATATCTTTGGGAGTTCATCACCCCAGAAGGGCACTGAAGAAGTGGTGGTGGCTGCACCCAGAAGGGAAGGCCATTGTAACCGGATGGATACCTTGAGTAAGGGTTTACCAAGGAAGGTTGCTGGCGGGATCTCCGAATATCTTTGTGGCTGTTGACTGTCGAAGACTGTGGAGCATGCTGGCTACAGAAGTGGGTGAAGAGTTCTACCACTGGCGTAGCCTTGATCAGATATGCCATAGCCTTTTACAATGGGGGACAAGGCGGGCTAGTGTTTACCCTTAAGCTGACATCTTAGGCTGTTACAGCTTGGAAATGCAGCCAACTGTCCTGAGTTTCTATCTGCAAGCTATATTTATTCCAAAATCTGAGCTTGTAGCTCCTCAGAATGGTGAAGGGGTAAGTTGGCCCTGCCTTGGGGGAGGTTTGATTTCTGACATCATGCCTTGGTGCCTGGATCCCTTATTTGCTTGGGCGCGGAGGCACTTACACATTTTTGCCTTTCAGCACGCTCGTGGAGGCTGTGATGCTCCAGCAGACTGTGCTGCTTTCTAGTGGCGCAGTAGTGATATACCGCCACCATCCTGGAGAAGTTTGTGATTTCGTAGAGTGAGCCATCTTTCAGGGATGGGAGGGGATGGCGATGTGACGGCTTCTAGGCGTATGGTGAGAGGCAGTAAAATCTAGGACCACGTGTTTGTAGTTTTGTTGGGGCTTTCCAATACCCTGTAGGTACGTGTCCCACCTCACCTCGGTTACTGTTTTAAGAATGGTGTGACTGGCCCATAAGGATTAAGCTTCTCCAAGATTGGGCACAGTTGTAGCGTAAAGAATGCTTTCTAGAAGCGCAGTAATTCATCACACTTCAAAGTATTTATAACATTTAAATAAACTTTGAATTATTTTACCCAATGCTCAGAAAATTATTGATGATTTTCTTGAGTGATTCTACGCAATTCAAATAATGGTTAATGAAATATTTTAAAATTCTTGACAATTTTCTGTCCATTTCTTTTAACAAGAATCAGTTGGTTTCATGTTAACGTATTATCTCTGGGAGTAATCTTCATTAGCAAAACTACGGGGCACTAGCACTGAGGGGTGTCCAAAAGTGTTCACGTAAAATTTATGAATGGTGCTCAGCCATTGAACTTCACTGATTGGTAGAGACAGGTGTTTTTTGGCAAAACGATTTCAAGACCAGTTGTAATCCAAAACACGTTTACTCATATGCACTTTTGTGTTTGGATGGTTGTAAATGCCACGTGCCTCAAGTGTCTGTCCATGAATCATGAACGCTCAGTATCGGAGTTCTTTATTACAATTGGCCAAGTCAAATAGGAACATATCTTCTCACATAGACATGCTGCCAATAACCAAAGGAAGTTGTGGTTGTGGATGTATGATATTAAAGTCTAGCTTGACCATAAATATTTTTGCATAATACACCTGTCCCTACTGATTGGTTATGTAATCTGGCTTTCTCTTATCACAGGGTTCTCTCACAGTTATTTACAACTGTTGAAAGTCTGTTTATACTAGATTTTAACACTAAGGTGAGTGTTTAGAATATTTGGTAATTACAGAACTTCACTGCTTTTACCATTATGACTTGCAAAGTGATAGCTTATTGATGGCTAAATCACTAAGTCTCTCTTTTTGGAGCGCTTCACTTACTCCTTGCATGGTCTCGTCTTTTTCGTCAGCCGTCCCTGCTTTCTCAAAGCTGCGTGCTGCGGGTAGGGCCAGGTGAAGCGAGTGGTGGGTCTCCAGGGTGACATGGTACCATCCTGGCACCAAGTTGACATGGCATGCGCAGGGTGGCTGCACTCTCCATGGTGGCTCAGCCGGCATCATCATTTCATCCCTAGCAGCGGTCGTTGGCGGACCACCAAGCACCTGGGGACGATCAGCGGCTGTGATGTCATGGAGAGTTGCAGTCTGAGTAGCAGAAGGAGGTCGTGGTTCAGCTGGTGCTACCACCTTGGTTGATGGTGCCGGAGTCAGAGGTCAGTTCTGGACCCCCGTCTTGATGACAGATGAGCAGCACCTCCCCTCATCCGGGGAGCTGCAACTGGGTGTCGGCCTCGGCGTCGAGCGACACCGGGACCTCGACGACTGTCTGGGATAGTAACTGGTTATCTTCTCCTACCTCTCCTCTTGATGACGCCGGATTCAGGTGTCAGCTCGGGACCCCCGTCTCAACGGCACAGATGAGCTGCACCTCCCATCATCCGGGAAGCTGCACCCGGGGGTGTCTTCTTCGGCATCGGATGGCGTTGAGACCTCCATGACCGTCTGGGGTAGTAACAGGTCATCTTCTCCTACCCCTTCAGCACATATATGAGCAGTTCACCTCGTCCAAGAATTAGGTCCTGGCTGGCGGCCTTGGCAACTGGTGATGTCAGAACCTCTCAGGTGGCAGCCTTAGCACTGTGTGGCATCAAGGCAGGCTGGGTTGCTGCGCTGTCCATGTACGGGTGGCTGATGATACCAGCTGAAGTAGGGCCTCCAGGAAGTTCTTGTCTTGGCTGGCAGTTCTAGCTGATGCCTGGCTTTCAGAAGGTGGCGTCTTCGCAGGGGCTGCGACGTCGTCCAGTGCTGCAGTATCCTTGCTGGTTGGGCCCGCTAAGGCCGGTGTTGCTAGGGTGGCCAATTGAGGTGGCTGTTCCTGTTGTCCCGTTGTCTCAATAGGGCTAGGTTCTTCGGTCTTCTCAGTGATTGGGCTCGGTGGTGCCCGCGTATGGCATAGCTCGTCGTCCAATGTGCTTCATCAAGAGATTTCACTTGTATTTGGGGTCCACCTTCCGAGTCGGGTTGTGGGTTTTCTGGTGAACTCCGTGGGTGTTGAGGGCAGCATCTGAACAGATTCTGCAACTTTTGTGTTGGGGAATTCCACCCTAGTCAGGATGGAAAAGCAGGCTCCTCGGCTGATGCTAGATGTTTTGACCTCAGGATCTCTGGGTGGCGGTCGGACTTCTGGGGTGGTGCCTGGTCGTTCATGTCATACGTGTGATCGGAGGTCACCGATGCAGGGCTGTGGACTTCTGGGTCTAGGGCGTCTCTTGGGAAGGGCAGCATTGGTACTCTGGTAACGTTGCAGATGCGTCCCTGGTCTTCCGCTCAGTATACGTTGTCTTGGCATCCATCCTACAATTCTATATGGCCCTCCCATTTCTTAGCCAAGCCCATACTAAACTGGCCGCTGGCATTGCTCAAGTGGTGGCTACGTAGGACTGTTTCGCCCGTACTAAATGTTCAGATGCCTTTCCAAGGTGGTGGGTACTTTTTCTTGATGTATACATACCTCCTGTGATTCCAGTGTGTTATCCATTCAGGCTAGAGTGGCTAACCAGACATCTTCGGGACGAGGTATTTCTGTAGGTGGGCGGTCCGATTGCTAATCCCCCATGCGCCGGAGTGTTTGGCCCAGGAGGAGTTGGCTTGTGCTGGCATTTATTGTCTCATTGGTCCGTGTTTGTGCGGTGAAGAGTATCTTCAGGATGTTTGTCCCAATGTTTGTGGTCTTCTCCAACACTGAGTCGGAGGCTCTTCTTCAACTCCTGGTTACTCTGCTCAGTGAGGTTGGCTTGCGGGTGATGTGAATGCGTTGTCCATGTTTCGACCCTCATTCGTTGCAGGCTGTCAGTCAATTCTTGCTTAAGAATTGGATCACATTATCCATCAGGTTGGATTGTGGGTAGCCCCAGCGTGGGAAAATTTCTGTTTCAAATTTCTGGATGATGTGGTCGGTTTCCTGGTTAGGCAGGGAAAATATTTTTGAACCCATCTTGGAAATTGATCCATCACTACCAAGAGGTAGCAGTTCCCCTTGGTACTATGTCCAGGGTGTGCATGGTGGATGGGGACATCTCTGCTCATACCATCCCATATGTTGCACACTCCTGAGTCGGCAAGGATTTATCGGGTTTCATGATGTCCTACCTCTGGGTGGTTGTGGTAGTGTCTACAAATGTCTGCTCGCATATCCTTTGGTACCAAAATTCTCCACTTTGCCCCTGTTTGGCAGCTTCTGGACCAGGCAATGTTATCCTTCAACTGAAATCGTGGGGGCTGCTTTTGTAAGAGCTTCTGGATTTCCGGGTTTTCCTTCTGGTGGAGGGCTTTGGTTCCGACTGAGTTGCAGTGGTAGCTATTTGATGTGCTTGTCGGGGCTGTGGACTGAGAACTGGGGTGGAGTCATTCTTTCCCATTCTTCTTTGGCTTTGTAGTTTTCCTCGAGGTCTGGTTGCCGGGATAGGGCATCTGTGTCATTCATCTTGCCTGGACAATGCTGGACTTTGAAGTCGAATTCGGTCAGGAACATGTCCCACCGTCCGAGCTTGGATTAGGCATTGTGGGACTCACGTAACCACTGTAGGGCTTTACTGTCTGTCCATGAGATGAAGTTACTGCTTTGCAGGTAGTACCTATATTTACGAACCACCCAGTTAACTACTACTAGGCACTCATCCTTATTTATGTGATAGCGCTGTATGGTGGAATTCAGCCTGGTGCTGGCATACGCTATCACCTGGGGTTAGTTGTCGGGGCCCTCCTGGTAAAGTATGGCTCTTATGCCAGTCTTGCATCAGTTTGCAGGATCTGCAGTCCCTTCGAGGTCGGTGGAGTTGCTTGATGTCCTGAAAACTCGTTTTAAGGCTTGAAAGGCGGCGCAGTGTTCTGGTCCCCATCGCCATCTTGCTTCCTTTTCCAATAGGTGGTGGAGTGGTATCATATGGTCGGTTATGTTAGGCACAAAGTCTCGGAGCCACTTACACAGGCCAACGAAACAGCGCAGTTGCTTCTTTGTGGCAGGCTCTTCTGCTTCTTGTATGTCCCTTATTGAATTAGCTTGCTGGTAGTTTTCTTCGGGGGTGATTACATGGCTCAGGTAATCAATGAAAGGTTTTTCAAAATGGCTCTTCGAGTGTTTGGCTGTCTTCCCATGTAGCTCTAGACGTTCTAGAACCCGTTGGATGTGTCCAAGCTGCTCCTCCCATGATTTTGAGTATATGATGTCATCATGTAAGCAAAACAGAATTTACCTGTATATCCTGTCAGGACCTCTGCTGATATGAGCTGCTGGAATATTGTGGGAGCGTTCTTGAGTCCGAAAGGCATAACTTAAAATTGGAGTGTCTCCCTCGGGTGTAGAGAAGGCAGTGTATTTTCTGCTGTCATGGTGTACAACTATCTGCCAGTACCCTGACTGCATGTCGAGGATACTGAAGATCCCTACTTCCCCGATATCGTGCAAGCTGTGGTGATAGATTAATGGCTGGAGGAGTAATTGGATGAGTAACATCATTCAGATCTTTGTAATTGTTAAAAATCTTAGTGGCCATTCTTCTTTGGGACCAACATGACGTGTGAGTTGTATGGGAAATTGAGGGCTCCACAATCTCCTGTTGCTTCGTCATTTCAATTTTCTCCATTATTAGGTGGTGGCGCTTGGCGGACATCCTATTTCTGTCTGTTGTAGATTGGCTTGTTTGTATTCAGCCATATCTTGTGCTGAATCGTTCTTGTTTGGCAAAGGGTTCTTCCATGCCTGAAGGTGTTGGCGTGCTAGTCGAGGACTCTCTTTATTTCCTGGAATTTTGCTTCGGAAGCGGATAGTTCATTTCTTCTATCTTGAGGGCTGGCGGAACGTTGGCGTCTGGAGAGTGTTCCTAGTTAATAGTCGAGCTGTGTGTGTCGTCCAGGTATATCTTGCGTTGCCAGTGGTCCATTACACACTGTTGGCAGAGCTAGGAGTGCCCAAGTATGACGTCGTCTTGGATGTCTGGAAAGACGATGAACTTCGCGGGTATGGAGTGTTTGTATGGTTCGATGGTGAGTGTGTTCTGGCCGTAGACTTTCAAGGTGCAATTTTACTTCGTCATCATGACAGTGTGGGTTTGTGGGTGGAATGATGCCCTTTATTTGACCGTTAGTATGTCGCTGCGTACAAAATTACCAGTGGTGGCTGAGTCGAGAAAGGCAAGAATTTTTCTCCCATTGAGGCTGATTTCAGTGTGTGGTATTTCTGGCGGTTCCACTTCTTCGTCTGAGAGCTGGATGATGGGCCCTTGCTGTCCAGTGGGGTTTGTCCATTTCACCTGCTGGCTGCAGTGTTTCTCGCTTGCATAGTGTTTTTCTTCTCGGCTGTCTGCCGGGTGGTATTTGGTGCACAGGTTGCACCCCTTCTTCTGCTAGGCCCCTGGTTGTGTGCGTTTCCTAGCAATTTTAATTAAATTGGTACTTTGGGTAGTACCAGCATTTCGAAAGGCTTGGCGTGAGAGGTGCAGAGTGGTGTGATTTTATTCTGCTTTCAGGTGTCTTCTTTCCCTCTGCAAGCTTGCTGATTTTTGGTCAGTGCAAGATTGCTTGTGTTTCGAAATTGCGCTCGATTTCCCTTGCTCTCTCCACAAACTCGTGTACAGTGATAGGCTGTGGTATCAGTAACAGGTTCCGGAGCTTGGGTAACAGCATGCGTATCACTTGTCACACACAGTTCTCTTCACTTTCGTCTAGGAAGAGTCGGGGAAACATTTGCATCTTGCGGCGTACAAATATCTCTGCCTTCTTGTGCAGGGTTTGTGCACGGCTGTAGAAATCTGTCATGAGGTTGACTAGCACCTCCTCGCCCGTGAATTGGGCGGCAAGTCACCTACTTAGCTGTCTCCATCTGGTAATAAATTCGCAGTACTTATTCCACCATTCTAATGCTTTGCCCATAGGTTTAGCCTGTGCTTTGGCGGGATCTCGTTTTCCTTAAATTTTTTATAGCATTCTGCTATGAATATGAGCAGATCTTCTGGCAGGCGTCCCACTAATTGAGGGATTTGTGGTTACCCTGTGCCTTGTATGATGCTGGTATGGGTGAGTGACCCTGGGTTGTGGAGTTTGTATTCGGCGGCATGCCGACATATTTCACACCGGAATACCATGTCGGGTCTGGTTACTCTTCTGTCTGGCCACCCAATGCTGTCATGGTGGTAAGGTTTTGCATGTAGTATACAGCGCACTATGTGGGTATACTGCATCCGAGGCATGTTATCCAATTACAGAAGTCTGTTTTCCTTGTGTGGCATTTCTCGCACCTGTATTTTAGTCCATCAGTGAATCTCACTTTGTCTGCCCAGCCGAGACAGATATAATGAAAGCTTCTCTGGCAGTGGATGCATTCTATGTCGTGTGTCCCCGTGCCGGAACAGTTTGGTTTGGGGTATCGTTCAGGTATGGCGTCGGCTATGCTGAGCGCAGCTTGCTCAGGTTCATTCATGTCAGTGTCTGACATGGTTTTAGGTTTCTTGAGCACCACGGGGTATTAACAGACTCCCCAATGTCTTGGCAGTAGGCAGTTCAGCTCTCGGCTAGGTTACATGGCTCGGGATCGTACTGGCATGATTCTGCTTAATTAAGGTGCTAAACCCCACGTTGAGTGCCAGAAAACTTTCTTTGACGCGTGGCGTCCTGTGGGCACAGGATGTACGTCACAGCCCCCCCGAGTGTTTTGGTGGGTTTGAGTGTTTTGAGTAAGTCTCCTAGTCACCTGCTGTCACTCGTATGGGGCTAATGTCTATGAGGTGAGGTTTTGTGATTATGGGAAAGATACCCTTGGTAGAATAAAACTTGTTTATTTCAGTAAGGCAATAAGCAAGGTGGTGTTGCACTAATTCCTATCAACAAGAACTTAGCAGAAGCTGACTATGTTGGACATGTAAAGGGGAATTGTTTCTAGGCTAGCAGGGTTAGTAGAAAAGCAGCTATAAAAACAACTCTGCTAAACCCTAACATATGGTGTTGACAACTTAAACTCGCGATGATCTTTGGAGGAAGAGGGGTTCTCAAAACCTGGACTTTGGCACCAAGAGCACGGTGCAGACCAGCAGAACTAATGGTTCGTTTGGCACCAGTAGTGCGGTGAATGAACAGGACAGACTGGTGTTCCAAGGGTCAAGCTCCAGTATTTATACTCTTCCTGGCTCGCCGTTGGTCAGTTGTAGAGGAGGTACGGCGCTTAATCCTTTGGGTGTATGACGTCACCGGCCGGCTCTGGATCCAGGTGCTGCATGTCACTGCAAATCATACTAGTATAGCCATCTTGCAGCTTGCTATAATACTAAGTGACCTTGATGTACAGTCTCGGTGGCTCGGCTGGTGAACAGTACAATCTTCGGGCGGTGGCATGCATATTTTATCGTTAAGTAAACAGTACAAGTGTCTGGCGTCAAGTGGGTTGTACTGCCATTCAAACGGTTGTACTGCCAATCAAACTCCGTTAACGTGTGCGACTAAGTGGTTCACACTGATGAGTAGAAGTTGATTTATATTAGTAGAAAAGATATCACGTGTCACCGTGCAACACACGCATCACATGAACTTGCGTCTTGTGCACACGTGGCTAATAATGGGCTTAAGCCAGCCTATGAACGAGGTTAGATGACATTGTGTACTGTAAAATATGTAGCCTCTGACTTGTTTTAAATTTCAGCACAAGGAAAAATAATGTATGACAGAGAAAACTCAGGAAAATTGACGGAAACAAGTTGGTAGGAACGCTGTTTATGATTATTAATACAGATCTTAAGTCAGTGAACATTATTTCAGTGACGAAATACCTAATAAAATTAATATGACAAAACAGTAATAAGGATGATGTAAGAGATTGTCATTGATGGTTATTTTGCTTATTTCAGCTGCACTGTAAAAAAATATTAGATAGTGCACAGTTGTTAATCACCATTTGCCTTTTACCTTTAGTTTGGATAGTGTATGGTAGGGTTGTACGATTACTCATCATACAGAGATGAAAAATTTCTATTTTCGTTTTCGTTTCAGTAAGAAATTTGGTTTCCAAAAGATGTAATTGAATGAAAATCCTTGATTTCAATGAATATTCAGGTGTTTAATCATTGTACATGCGGTGCACCTGCAAAAGAAGTTTTTCTCTGTACTGTAAATCATTTTGTTTGTTTTAATTATTTTATAATTAGAATTACTACGTACAACCACAATTTAAATGTAGGCAAGTACCCTTCTGGTAAATATTGATATCCTACATTTTTTTTTGGTTTGGTTTAGCATTGAATTCGTAATAATGAACAATTTGCTAAAATGTTAAAAAAAATTCATTAAACTTTCGTTAAGACTGAACTAATATGAAATTATTTTTCATTTTGGTTTCAGAGTCATGAAAGTTCATTATATATTTGTTGTTTCAATTTCGTGAGAATATAGTCACATTCGCACAACCCTAGTGTTCATTATAATTTGTAAGCTCAAAATTGATTGTAAACATATTTGTTAAATTTTGAATTTTGGTAGGTATTCTATTTTCAATTTAATTAGGAAAAAAGTTAACTAAAAGAAAAATTGTACAATTTTTAGAAAGTGATAATACCTGTTCAGAATAACAGCAAAGACAGTGTAACAGGAATATTCAGCACACAATGCGGCTGTGGTGGTGTAGTGGTTAGACTACTTGCCTCTCACCAAGGAAAATGGGGTTCCTCACCCTTATTGTCTCAAGACCTCGATGTTAAGATCTGCCCAAATCTGTTCATTCTCTCCAGGACACAAAATTGTAAAACACAAGGCTTAGTGTTTGTAATTGCCATCATTACACATGCCTTCCTCTATGTTGATTATGTGTCTGTGACCCAGACTGGTGTAATGTAGACAGTGGTGGATTTTGGGACGATAGAAGAAGATGCTGGCGTTGGGAGGGCAAGAGCAAGTGAAGAGAATACGTGGCCAGGTGGCCTAAGTGGTTGTGTGTGTCGTAGGTTTATCCACCGGACCAGCCGATGGTGTTCAACCCCCAGAACCCCAATGCTCCCCCCATCTACCCCTGTGGCACGTGTCACAAAGAAGTGCACGACAACGACCAGGCCATCCTGTGCGAGTCTGGCTGCAACTTCTGGTTCCACAGGTAAGTGCACTTGTGCTTTCTAACTCCATTTACAAACTTTGTAATTGATGAGGGGGGAATAGGCCTGTAAGTACTTGTGCTTTCTAACTCCATTTACAAACTTTGTAATTGATGAGGGGGGAATAGGCCTGTAAGTACTTGTGCTTTCTAACTCCATTTACAAACTTTGTAATTGATGAGGGGGAATAGGCCTGTGAGTACTTGTGTTTTCTGTCTCCTTTTTAAAATTTAACTAGTAGTCTACCAACGTATTCCTGCTAAATCTAAACATTGTTAGTTCTCATTAAATTTCTGTCACTATTTTAGTGGATTTGTTTTGCTGAATAAATTGGGGAAAATCCTGTGTGTGTTTCTTTATATGTTTTAGGGGTGTGCAAAGCTTCAAAAATTTTGAATATGAATAAAACATTTGCCTAGTTTGTATTCACTTTGTACTTTAAAAAATTCACTTACCGTAATTTGAGATAACTTTGTACCAAATAAGAATAACGTTATACCATTTTTGTTTATAACGAAGGATTTATAGCCCTCACCTTAATGTAAACTTCACTGCTTATAATTTTATCTGCAAGGAACATGGTAATGTGAAGGCATTATTCGAGCCTTAATTTAACATTAAATTAGGCAGATGGTACAAAGTTGCCCTGAAGATACAAAGTTACCCCGAATGACTGTAATGTTCGAAGCCTTGAAGTAATTTACGAATCCACAGTGGAAGGCGTTATTTTCAACATTATTTTCCCGTATGCTGGAATCTTGCAATGGAGCAAGCAGTCCTTGTGGGTGTTCACCTTTTTAATCTGTAAGGATGATGTCACTTTATGGTAACCGTATTAAAGAGGGTTCAAATTTAACACGTTTGTATTTCCTAACATCTTAAGAAATGAATGTGTCATTTGAATGAGGCAAATTTCATATCACCTTCTTTAAAATGTGACGTGCGCTCCTCCTTGCTTTTTGGGGATAGAGGTTAGGGAGCTGACCACCCTCCTTGGTTCGTCGGTAGAGACGGGAGTCAAACCCCAGAATGGCGATCGTTTGCCGCCCAGGGAGATAGACCTTTCTCACAACTAGAGTTGCCAACAGGCGGGATGGGATGCCAGCTGCCCCTGTATGTATGAGTGATAAATAAAGAGAATGGAATTAAATGTGGGTGATGGTGGCGATGGGCGATCAGGCCGGAGATATAGGGGCGATCCGCAGAGTCCTCGTCGGTTGGCATGCGGGAATATAGTTGGTAGAGGAGGGGTTTGCACGAGGTATGGAGACGACCGTAGGCGGGAGTCGAACCAGGATGAATTTTTCCGAAGCCAACTTTATTATGCAAGAATTTGTTGGGACCTTCTCTGGAACTACCTCAATCAGGGCAACACCTGTTACTAGAGGCAAAGTCTCAGACTGTGTACGGTGTGTCCCCTCAGGGTCGTATTCTGGCCAACGTGCACCTAATAGATGGTCTAATAGAGATTCTTGTGTGGGAGGTAGAAGAGGGGAGTTTGGCCTGGGTATGAACTCAGGTTCCGTCTTAGGGGGTTCTACCTGGTTTGAGATTGCACTAGTGGGTTGGGCTCTAAGTGCTCTCTCTAAAGTACGACATTCTCTACGTCGTCTATGGCACTGTAATCCACCCTTCTTAGTATACATCTGTTTTGTCCGACGACCTTTCCGCAGAAGTGCAGTCCAGGGGGCATGGCTTGTGCAGTCCCACCCAAGGTCCTGATGTGCAGACGTGCAGTCTGGTATTGGATGTCACTGGAGATAATTACATGTACACCAGAAACCCAGGAGTTTCTGTATTTTGTATGCAGTCTAAGGCATTCTGTGAGCTGTAGAGTTCGGTGCACCTCATGGCTAGTCTCCAGCAGGATTTAGTTACAGAATTTGACACACACTGAAAATCTAAAATTATAGTGACTCTTGGGCTAGTATTAAAATAATGGTAAATGGACAATTCAAGTTTACGTGAATTTTATTACATTACTAAGGAAACATGGAAAGTTCCAGCTAATCAATTACAAGAAATATTTAACTAACTGAAATTAAATATAAATTAAATTACGCACTGAAACAGGTGAAGGTGAGCCTGGTGAAATAATTAATAAGATATGCAGAAATTAATCTATGGTAAATTTACACAATTTTACAGCGTCTCCCAGTTTACAGGGATTTATCCAGGGGTAAACTAAGGCGCGACAATTTGCTACTGCGAAGTCACGGAAGTTGACTGGGTTAAAGGGTGCAGGAGTGTGTTTACCTCTGGAGGTGTTTCTGCTCTCACGGTCAGCTGGTGCAATGGTGGACGACCCTTTTCCAAGCTGCAAGGATGGTGCAACCTTTGCAGTCTGCATAGGTAGGTTGAAGTCTTCTAGCAGGCATCTGAAGGCAGAGCCGTGTCGTAAGCTCTGAAGACTGAGCCTTGTCACAGGCTGAGGAGAGGGGAGAGGTCTTCTTGCAGACCAGGGAATGCTCACTGACCTACGCAGCTGGTGAGCCCGGAGTCACTGTTTGAGTGTGGTTCTGGACTTCCTTATTTATGGAAAAATCTCGATCAGCTATCTTCCGGGGGTGTGAGATAGAGTAGCCTTCCAACACAGGGGTAGTTTTATCAGGGTTGAAGCGGTGCCGTTCATTTCTTATCTCCGTGCTTGGAGGTGACGACAAATTAAAGCACCGCGTCCTGATGCTGGTGGGATGTGACGTCACAAGATCGTGGGGGTCGTGTCATCTCGTGGGTTTCTCTGGAATTTCTTCCACAGCTAACCGTAAGGTAGTGGTTCGTCAAAAATATTTTATTTTATTGTGGTGGTGGTGCTTGCATGCGCGATTAGCTGTTCATCGCATGGATCCTCCTTACTCAATACATGAAATTACTTCGCCACTGTTACTGTCTTGCCCTGAGCTCTCATTTGCGAAGTCGCCTGTAGCGCACGCATCTGCGCTGCGCAGCATGTTGGTATGCGTCAATTGGCCACCCCTCAAAGCGACGAAGACCATCTCTGACCAAACCACTATTGCTTCGGATGCTGGAGGCGGCTGCCTCAATCGTTGTACGGCTGTTGTATCTCTAGCGTGCGCCTCTTCTGTGCTCGCGCCGCTAGTCTCGGATTTCAATGCGCCCGTCTCTGGGTCGCGCAAAATCTGGTTACTATCAGTGACTAACAGTCGTTATCTTTCTTCCTCTTCGTCTCTCTCCCTCTCATTTGGTTGCTTAGTGGTCGGGTGTCAGTGCGTGATGCCATCTGCTTCTCAGCACTGCCTTCCTGTCGCGTTTCTCTTGCGGCCAAGGAGGAGAGTTTGGAAAAGGAAAGTGCGGAACAAGTCGGTTTTGTTTTGAACCTAGACCCTCCTAGTTAGAGGGCAGTTCGTATACCAAGTGAAAAATAAAAATCTTTTAAACAGAGGGTTGTACAATAAGTTGTTTGCACAAAATATTTTTTTTAGTGTTATAACATGTTTACTTCTGTTCTTGAGAAATAAAAGTTTAACTAACAGACGCAAAAGTGTTTAATCCCACTCGCAGAGGAGTAATGGTGGGGAAGATTTACTGTGGCTCCTGTGGGACAAAGTTGACTGGTCGGTTATTCAGCCAGTGCTGTTGCACAGTAACTTAATTACGTGTTAAAAATGCAAGCTTTAAGAAAAACTCTTATACATCCTACAGTACTCCGGGTTGCTTTCCATACATGAAAATAAGGTAGAACATAAGAGGTACTCTTTCAAAAGAACACACACGAAACACAAGACAGTCAATGTTGCTTACCATTTGTAAGAGAGTTAGGATTGCAGCAACTTGCTGTGCAGAGGCACTCTTAAGCTAGGTTACATGTTCTAGTTGCTTTACTTAACATTGGTTAACTTAAGTTTGAGTAAGGTAATTCTAAGGTAATTCTAAGGTACATATTCTCTACTTCCTTTCAGACTAGGGTACCAGCACGTAATTACTCCATTATCTCATGATCTGCGCTTACAGCAGGGGTTACGTAACATGAGTATGCGCTTTCTTCCTTGCATGGTTACATAAGATGTTTTCATTCAAGCTGTATGAGCTTTGACATAGGGTTACGTAATACTTTTGGCACTGGTCTTATCTTAATTACTACACATGGGTTTTCACTAGCGTGAAAAGTTTTACCTGCTTACAGTATTGCCTTATTTTCTTAAGCAAAACAAATAACTAGGGTTACATAAAACACTTCTCTTACTAAACTATAGGTTATGTTACATACATGGGAGGAGGTTTTCTCTACCTTGGTTTAACTAGGCCTAACTACAAACATTTTCAATTATCCTCCTATTGAGGTTATATACGGGGATTACAAACATTCTTACTTTCTGGTGCACTATATGAGTTTACTCTCAACTCATTAAGGCATGGTCTGCGTAACAATCACAGCAATTTTAGGTGGGTTGGCAGCCTTACTGGCTGGAGGCGAGAATAGACTTTGTGTGACTGTAGTTTATGGAGTTATTGGACTCATGCGAGTAAATAATTTTACGTTGGCCGTACTGACTGCAGTACACATTACGCCTATGGGAATAGGCCTCTCAGGGCTTACACAATTCTCACAACACAACTGACGCATGACAGTCCAGACTGTCTCACTGTCCCTACTCTGGGTGACTTACTCAGAGCTAGGTGAGTCGCGTCTCAAGGTGGCTTATTCTGATCTGGGCACGGTGGCCTACCTGGTCTACAATACGGGCCTAGTGGGTCGGCGACTCTGTACAAAGACTGGTTCTGCAATCTTTATGCTGCGGGGTGCAGGCTTAGGCGGTAGTGCAGTAGGGCAGCGAGGTGATTGGGTGCGTGCCTGCACACTTTTAGTTCCTTCTACCAGAGTTTGTGGAGGGGGGGTGATATGCTCTGGTACGGTGACCGGCTGCGGTTTTGGCATGCTTGTTGGTTGTATGCCAAATAGTGTGTCTTGCATTATAGAGTGGTATCCTTCTGTGACCTTGGTGGGTGGCTCGAACAAGTCCATGGGTGTGATGTGGAGTGCTGGTGCTGTGAGGCATCTCATTACCACAGCTTGCTCACTTGGACTAAGCTACCTGAACGCGCTGGGAAGGATACGTAGCCTCCGGGGATTTACAACACAGTGGTCGTAAGTTCATGTGTTATGAAGTAAAAGACAATGTGCGACGTGAAATAGATAACCTTCAGTCAAAACTGTGTTATGAGTCGTATAACAACCATGTCAAACAGTGTAAACCTCTTTCTCGAAAACCTGTCCATGTTCTAGGCAAACCTAATGCCAATGGATTTTTTCTGAAAGAATCTGCATTCAGGGGTATGCTTAAAGATTACGTCGCTCCGAATGACAGTTTCATCGAAAGATGTTTGCTTGTTTCTGTCAAGTCTGAAACAAAATTTAATAAACCAACTCAAAGAAGAAATTGAAAACAATATAATGTATGGCTGGAATGTCTGTACACAAAACCAGAACCGAACCAGGACGAACATTGCAGAAGGCATTCAAGACCCAGAATGTACTACTATTTAATGTATGTGACATTGAAAATAAGCTAGATGATAATATAAAAAAGATATGTTGGGAGGAAGAAGAAATTATGATTAAGGGTTCGGGCTGGACACTCAATTCGGTGGATCATCTGCAACTGAGGACAAGTACATACCAACCTCTTACAAGTTAATGTGATGTATTCTTCTTGCCTTAAAAAAAAAAAAATTGCAAAGAAATGTTTGTATGTATGTAAAATTTAGCAAAAATAAAAATATATATATTAAATATTTGTGTATTTTATTTTTAAAAAAACCCTCACCTTTATGTAAAAATTACTTTAAATATAAAAATGACTCACATTTAAAATTGGTGGAGGCCTGCAGACATTGGGTGTTGAGTGTGACCTCTGGAAAATTTAAGTTTTTTAATACACTTTTGTAAATTCTTTAGATTTTTTTTGCTCTTAAATCCAAAATAGTGGCCCCGTCATTGAGGTTACATAATCAATGACATCGTGATCGTATGCAGCTTGGAAAAACGAGTCCAGTGATATGTAACACTTAATTCTTACACCTTTAAATTTTTTAATTATAAATATATATTTAATTAAAAAATAATAATTTTATTATGAAATCATGATCGTATGCGCCATGAAAAGATGAGTCCGATGATACAAAACACTTATGCCATCAATTTTTTTAAATTATAAAAAATATATTTAAAATTTTAAAAAATTATTCTTTAGATTTTTTTGGGGTCAAAAGTCCTAAATCCTGGTCTTCTGGCTCCAAGTCCACCTGAGTCACTGATCCCTATTAGAGAAAATAACTGAAACTGTACTTTTCTGGGGAGTCATTTTTTGCAAAATACAAAAAATTGAAATTTGTAGGAGGAAAAAGGGGTATTTTGAGGCATTTTTGGGCTAAAATGTACGATTTTGTCCGAAAATGAGAGATGTTTGGAAGTCGAGAATCCAAGATGGCGCCCTTGGATCTGGCTCCTGCTGGCTGGAATGTATTCTTGCAGTAGCGGAGTCTGCTAGACGACCATATTTCTTTCTGTGTCACACACAAAGCTGCCGTCCTCCTCTCTCCTTCTTCTCTTCCGTAGCTGGCGAGTTGAAGTGGCGTGCAGCAATGTGAAGTGTAAGACAAGTGTCACAAGAGGGATCCGGTGTCTGTGATAACCCATGGCCTTCTGATTGCTGATTGTGTGCCAACCGACATCACAGCTGTTGTAAGGCTTGGTTACTGACAATATGCTTTGTACAAATTTAAGGAAAAAGCAAGCATGCCGTATTGGCCGGCACACAGAATAAGTTAATATTTATAAAAGAAATTAAAAGAAAATACGCCCCAAAACCCCACTTGCGAGGCGTGTTTTATTGTTAACTGCTGTGGCCTCCTGGTGCGGTAGTGTGTCTAGGCCCTTTTAGCCTGCCTATCTTAATACACAGGTTTAAAAAACTACAGGGTTTTGCACAACTGAGACCTTCCTTCATCTCGTCCGTGCATTAAAGTGGGCAAGTGCAAGTGTACAGGCATACGTGACAAGAGTCTGACTTCACCATCTTACATCAAAATAGAGAAGAAAGAACACGAACCCTTGTCATACAACAAATAGAGCACTCAAGTTTACAACAAATTGAGTTTTGCAATTTTCTTCTCACCTCGTTCTTGCTCTTATGAATGTCTTTACGTGGCTATGTTTTACTGATATTTTCACCCCTCAAAGTTTACATTTAAACAACATAAGACCCAAATATTATAACATAATGGTTTCATTTGCAGTAAACAACTGACTGTTATAGTTACTTTAACAAAGCCAATCATGAATAATTTGACTGATTTTAAACATGGCGGGTCATTAATTCTGACATCAACGGGAGTTTATCTACAAACAGGTTAATTGACATCTCTAATTTTCGTTATATACACAAAGAACATTTATTTACAGAATGTTACTGTGTTTGTCTCTTGAGTTTCACTATTTACACCAATTCTGATTTAGCGGTTCCAGTTAAGCTACTTTCACAGTTCAAGCAACCAGTAGTAAAACTTTCCTCAACAAAAGTCAATTACGTTACGGTGTTTTCTCTTGCTCATTCACAAGAGGCTAAATTAAACTAAACTATTGTTATATACGTGGCACTTTCTCATTGACAGAATATTTTTTATCCTGGCAGCTGGTTTGCTCACAGATGTCCTCGTTGCCACACAGGTTTTTCGTCTACAGGATAACAGGCTAAAGGTCACCCCTCAGCTAAGCTTGGGGCTCTTTTGTTTCTAAGCATTTCACTGCCCCGCCTGTGTACGTCGATGGTACGCCTACACTATCGGAGGTGGAAGTACTACTCATCGTGTACTCGCTCACTGGTGTGTGTTGTAGGGTGGAGCGGGGCTTACCTCTCATCTTCTTCACAGGGTTGCCTCGTTTTCTTGCTGCAAAATGTGGTGGAGGTGGCCACGCAAACTTCGTTGGTGGCCTTCATGGCGGTACCCAGTACCGACCTGGCAGAGGTGTTGAGGCAGCATACATGGGCGTAGCAGGAACTGTGGTGTAGGCTCCCCGGTGCCCATGGCCTCGGACTGACCGACAGGCAACATGGGAGTGCTGACAGGCTCCCGGCTCGTCATGGATGCCAGCGGGGTGGTCTCCAGAGGTAGTGGTTCTTGTGGTGCTACTACCTCTATGGCGGATGGCGTTGTGTTTGGAGGTTCGGCAAAACCCACTTCCCCCCCCCCCCCTCGTTGGCGTCACCTCCCAAGGCGGACAAGGTGTACCAGGTGTCCAGCTCGGCATGAGGCGACACCGGGATTGCTGGTGCCATAAGGGACAGGTCTCATGACGGGCGCTCTTCTTCTGCCCCTTCGGCCAATGCTGTAGGATCTTCTAGTTCTGATGCGGGAGACATGTTCACCGTCATGGTTGTTCCCAACTTGAGGGTAGTACTTGGTGGTGGACTGCGGTTCTTCCAAGTACTTCGCAGCCGCCGGCACAAGCTCGACAAGGGCCCTCATGATTGGCTCGTTAAGATACAGAGATCTGAAGGATGCCTCGCTGTCAGCTGGGGTGGAATGGAACTGACTACCGGCATTTCCGGGTAACGCCAGGAATTCCTTTGGCTGGGGTGCCTCTGTGCCTTGACTGAGCTCCAGGAAAACTATCTTTCCTTTTCGTATTGGGCCACAATGCTAGGCTTAACGCCCCTTTCACTGACTGGGTTTAGCAAGCGTTGCTTCGGTCGTTTCACCCTGTCGATCGGACTGCGCCAGGGTAACTCGCTTGCGCTAGGAGTACACTTTCTCCCTTTGGTCCCCATTTTGGTTTTGAAGTCCATGGAGGTTGAGGGTATTGTACGGCTTGTTGGTCCCGGGGCTCATGGCGGCCCCTTCGGCCATGCTGGTGACGGGTAGCGTGTTACTTGAGAGCCGGTGGCTACTTTTGGGGGGTTCCATTTTCTCGGCATGTCTAGCGGGTGGTTGGAACCTGGGGAGAGGCCTCGGAGGTTATAGACGCTGTTTCTCATACCTTACCCCCTAGGTTTTTGTGGGGAAACGGCTGGATCTGTCCCTGCGTTGCTTTGCGAATCCATCCTCGGGGTTCTTCCATCCAACACACATTTCCTGCCGACCAAGCACCTTGTATGGGCACTCCCATTTGTCGACGAGGCCTGCGCTAAACTGGGCGTTGGACTTGCTGAGTGGATGCAGCCGTAGGAGTACCGATTTAACCCATGTTGAATGCTTGGATGCCCGTTCTAGGTTGTAGATTTTTGCGTTGAATATATCTGTCTTGCACTTCCCTTGCAGTTTCAGCACGTGCTAAGACTGCCATCTAAATGTCCTCTGGCTGTGGTAGCACGGGCGGGGAATTTTTCCATTGCCAATCCCCGGACCGGCGCAAGGTGGCTCCCAGCAGGAGTTGGCTCCAGCTGGCATTTGTGGCTTTGTTAGTCCACCGTCGTAGGGCAAACCATATTATCGGGATTTCTCTATCTCGGTGGTGATGGTCATCTTCGACGCTCGGCCGCAGGATTTTCTGTATTTCTTGGTTCTTATGCTAGACCGGGTTGGCTTGTGGGTGGTATGGCAGAGTGGTCCATGTTTCGACTCCTGACTGTTCGCAGTCAACAAGCCACTTCCATCCAGTGAATTGCATCCCGTTGTCTTGTTAGTAGGCACTGTGGATAACCCCACCGAGGGAAGATTTCATTCTCAAATTTCCCGATTATGTGGTGAGTTTCCTGGTTAGGCAGGGGAAGGCTTCTACCTAGCGGGAAAATAAGTCTGTGACTACGAGTAGATAATGGTTTCCGTAAGTACTGCGGGGATAGGGGCACATCAAGTCTGCTGCCATATGTGTCCATGGCATCTGTGGGCATCAAGGCTTGGCCGTCAGAGAGGGTTCAGGGTATGCTTTCCCCATGCAGCATTTCTTGCAGCGTCTTGCGTATTGTCTGATATCTCTGCTCATCCCTTCCCAGATGTTCCGGCCAGCGATGTCTGCCAGGGTTTGCTTAGTTCCCGGGTGAACTGTTTTGGGGTGATCGTGATAGTGGTGGCAGATATCAGCGCTGAGGGCTTTAGGTACCCAAATTCGCCATTTTGCCCCTGGCTGACCATTGCGGAATCATACTATCTCGTTGCAGAGTTCGAAACGTCTTGGGTGCGTTTTGAGTAGTCCCTGGATTTCAGGGTCTTGCTGTTGGTGGGCCGCTACTTGTTCCCGGCATATTCTGAGCTGCAGTAAACAAATCTGTTCTCTGGGGTTGACTTCTGATGGTTGCAGTGGTACCATGAGGTCCCAGTCTTCCTCTGCTTTCTCGGCAAAGTTCGGGTCTGGCTGATGGGACAGGGCGTCTGGTAGGTCATTTATTTTTCCGGGACAGTGCTGCACCTCAAAATCAAATTTGGTTAAAAACATGTCCCATTTTCCCAGTTTTGCCTTTGCTGCTTTTGATTCCCGCAGCCACTGGAGCGCCTTGCTATCGGTTTGAAGGATGAAATGATTCTAGGTTTTGCACCGCCCATATTACAGCCATGCATTCTTGCTTGTTGGTATGGTAGCATTACTCGGTTACGTTCAGGTGGGTGCTGACGTAAGCTATTACCCACGGGTGTCCCTTTTGATCTTCTTGGTAAAGGATGGCTCCAAAGCAGTTTTGGCAGGCATCTGTCTGGAGTAGTAATGCACCCTCCCCTTGGGACTGGTGGAGTTGTTTAACATTTTGGAAGTTCTTTTTCAGGGCATGAAATGCCGTGTGATGCTCTGGTCCCCATCTAGCTTCCTTTTCTTGGTGAGGGTGTAGGGGCACCGCAATGTCCAGTATGAAAGTCCCTCCGCCAGTTTCAAAGCCCCAAGAATATCGCCGGAGTTGTTTCTTGTAGTGGGCTCGTCAGCCTCTTAGATGATTTGTATAGAGTTTGACTGGGGTAGGTTTCCACTCGGCGACACATGTCAAAGGTATTCTATTGAGGTTTTCCCAAAGTGGCTCTTCGATAGCTTAGCGGTTATGCCAGGGATCTCGAGGCGTTCGAGAACCCTTTGCAGGTGTATCAGGTGTTCTTCCCAGGTCTTGGAATATATGATGACGACGTCGAGGTATGCAAAGCAGAACTGTCCGACGTATCCAATTATTACCCCCGATAACATGAGCCTCTGGAAGGTGGCGGTTGCATTTTTCAGCCCGAAGGGCATGACGCGGAACTGTAGTGTTTTGCCTTCGTAAAGGCGGTGTAACGCCGGCTGTCCGAGTGTACTGCTATATGCCAATACCTTGATTGTAGGTCGATGGTACCTCCGATATCGCGTAGTGTATGAGCCAGATTGATGGCCAATGGAGCAATGGGATGAGTGATGTCATTTAAAGGCTTGTAATTCACACAGTACCGCAGCTGTCCGTCCTTAGGCACCAATTCGACGTCTGAATCTGACGGCTCGATTACGCCCTGCTGTTTCATTTCTTTTATCTGATCCATGATCAGTTGGCGGCGTCTGACGGATATTCTTAATGGCCAGTTGTATGTGGGCTTGCTGGTATTTGGCCATATCTCGTGCTGTATTGTTCTGGTTTGGCGAAGCGTTCCTTTGGTTCCGAATGCCCCTGTGTGCTCATCCAGAACTAGTTTTAGTCGTTGGAACCTGGTTGGGTCCAAGTTGTGGTTAATTTTGGAGGCGAATAATGGTGGTGCAATTTTGGCCTGTGGGCCATGTTCCCAGTTGACTGAGACTCTGTGCTTGTGGCCTAAGTGAACTTTCTTCTGTCCGTGGTCCATTACACGCTGTTGCCGGAGCCATGAGTAACCTGGTATAACCATCTCTTGTAGCCCAGGAGCTACAATGAACTCAGCAGTGCTGGATATTTTCTGTATGGTGAAAGTGAGCCTGGTTCTCTCATCTACTGCCAAGATGCAGTCGGGTTTGGCCATTTGGACGGCGTTCAATTTGGGCCGTAACAATTTCCTTTGTTTAGCTGAAAGTAACTCGCTGCAGATAAAATTTCCGGTGGCCGCAGAGTCAAGTAGTGCTGACATGCTTTGGCTGTTTAACACTATCTCTACATGAGGAGCCTCGGGTAGTTCGGCTTCTTCACCCATTAGTTAGATGACAGGCCCTTTGGTTCCAGCGGAGTCTGCCATTTTGATCCCCTGTCATCTGCGTTTCCTGTCGGCGGAGAGAATCGCTTTGGTGAGTTGAGAGTGGGCCGCAGGCCTCTGGTTGCGTCCCCTTCTTTCCCGCATGCAGGTGACGTCAGCCGTGTCGGGCAGTCTTTATGAAAGTGATAGTCGGAACAGAACCAACACTTTGAGGAGATCACACGCCGGCGGCGCAGGTGACGGTGCCTTGACCTCCTCCTCTGTCATGTTCTATGCTTCTGCAGATTTACTTGGTTTTGGGCGTTCTAGACGGGCCTGCACCTGCGAATTGATCTCAATTTATCGTGCCCGGTCTACCAACTCTTTGATATCTTTCGATTTTGGTAAAATTAAGAGAATTTGCTTCTGTGGCAACAGCATGCGGGTGATGTGTCGTAGGAAACTTTTATCCTTTTCATCCGGGAAAATGCGTCGGAACATTTGCACCTTCTGGACTGATAAATATTTCAGTCTCTTGACCGAGGGTCTGGGTCTGGCTGTAAAATGCCGTAGTCAAGTTGGCTAATACCTCCTCGCCGTTGAATTCTGTAGTGAGCCTGTTTCAAAATTGTGTCCACTAAACTCCCCATACTTTCCCCATGAGTTGAGAGCTTTTCCTTTGAGGCGGGCTTGCATGAGTTTAACTCACTGTTTTTGCGGGGTTACTTGTTCTTTAAATTCCTTTTCGCAGCCTGTCAAAAAGAAGAGCGGGTCTTCATGCGGTTGGCTTGTGAAGTCGGGAATTTGGAGTTCCCCAGTTGAATGGTAAGCCGCCATCTACCCAACGCAGGTTTTAGGATACTCAAATGCTACCTCACTTTGCCAAAAGTACCCCAAACCTCAGAACATAACTCGTGAGTAGATGACGAACTCAATTATAGAAAAGAGCAACAAATCTTATTAACAGGTAGCAAACTCCTTAAGTTTTTACTAGAGTATCTGTGTAAACATTGCGCAGTCTCATTATTCACACAATAGGTCATCAGGTCGATATTAATATTTGCAACTGTCAAATATTCAGGCAGAGGAATGAAACAGAACTAACAATGCACACTAATTTTCAGTTTAAATTGCACATTATTCAATTTACTAATATTTTACAGTCTCCTATCTTCACTCGCAATCACACTCCGTATCATACGTAACAAGCATTTATGCTTCCAAATTCAATGCTGTAGTGGTAAACTAACGTTCACAGGCAACACTCTTAATAAAATATTCCTGGCCTTATATACAGTTAATATTACGTGTTACGTACAAGATACTCGCAGATGAGGTGCGCTCTGCATCACAAACTTTTACAACACTTTAACGATATAGAACATCCAAAAATATACGGCCCGGGCAGTACTGGCCACACCAAGATTTGCTGCTCTTATACCTGGTATTTTGCAGTGACGTAGCAGCATGGGACAACACACAGCCCCAGGAAAATCACCATTGTTGCTCCATGTCGCAGGTTCCAGCGCCCACCAGTATGACTTGGTCGCACAATTGGTCAGCTGACTGCAGCTCCGGCGCATTGAATGCCCCCGATGCTCGTAGCATTTATACACTCACCAGCCACGTATGATCAACAGTATTGCACGCTACAGTTACGTTACTGCACACAATTATCTATCACTCTCGTCACTTGCGTCCAGAAACTAGTTTCCAAAAAAACATTACAACAGGACCGGTACATTTCTGCGATGGCAAGGGCATAGCTTTAAGTTATGTAATATAAAAATAAACATGCAGTCTTTACACGAAGTTAACAACTTCATACTTTTACGTTACGTGCAAAAAATTCTGGCCTTAGACCACCTTCATTCGTATATCACCTGTCACAGTTTGGCACAGGGTGGTAATCATCCGAACAATCATTTAAAATGCGCAAGTTACAGTTAGCTACTATTTGGAATATATTAGCGTAAAATATAAATATACAATAAAAAAGTAAGATTAATAAATTCTAAGATGAAAATCATGATTACATAGCACGCAGTGGACAATGTACCTCCCTTGTCCCTCTGATTTGGGTATTCTAAACCGTCCGTATATCAGGGTGTATCTTCCCACCCAATGCACATGTAATGGTATTCCAGGTGGCAGTAGATGCACCTGATTAGGTTCATGCTGGTGCCCGTGCATGAGGGGATGGGGTAAGGTGTATTGCTTACCCCGGCAGATTCATCTCTGCTAGTGTGCTATGCATTTCTGGTTGACTCGTTTCCGAGTCCAACATGGCTAATAGCTGGGGGGCCAAGGTGTGTTTAACGTCACTCCCTGAAGTTGTAGACCGGCTCCTCTGCAAGGACTCTAAGGGTAAAAAAAGGAGAGGGGCTGGCTAGATACTCGCTCCAAGGCTCGGCTACATGAAACTTTTGAGCCCCACGTTGGGCTCCAATTGATGTGCGCTCCTCCTTGCTTTCTGGAGATAGAGGTTAGGGCGGTGACCACCCTCCTTGGTTCGTCAGTAGAGAGGGGAGTCAAACCCCAGAGTGAGGTGAATGGCGATCGTTTCCCGCCCAGGGAGATAGGCCTTTCTCACAACTAGAGTTGCCAACAGGCGGGATGGGATGCCAGCTGCCCCTGTGTGTATGAGTGATAAATAAAGAGAATGGAATTAAATGTGGGTGACGGTGGCAATGGGCGATCTGGCCGGAGATATGGTTGTTATCCACAGAGCTGTTGCCAGTTGGTGTGCGGGAATGTAGTCAGGGGAGGGGTTTGCACGAGGTATGGAGACGACCGTAGGCGGGAGTCGAACCAGGATGAATTTTTCCGAAGCCAACTTTATTATGCAAGAATTTGTTGGGACCTTCTCTGGAACTACCTCAATCAGGGCAACACCTGTTACTAGAGGCAAAGTCTCAGACTGTGTACGGTGTGTCTCCTCAGGGTCGTATTCTGGCCAACGTGCACCTAATAGATGGTCTAATAGAGATTCTTGTGTGGGAGGTAGAAGAGGGGAGTTTGGCCTGGGTATGAACTCAGGTTCCGTCTTAGGGGGTTCTACCTGGTTTGAGATTGCACTAGTGGGTTGGGCTCTAAGTGCTCTCTCTAAAGTACGACATTCTCTACGTCGTCTATGGCACTGTAATCCACCCTTCTTAGTATACATCTGTTTTGTCCGACGACCTTTCCGCAGAAGTGCAGTCCAGGGGGCATGGCTTGTGCAGTCCCACCCAAGGTCCTGATGTGCAGACGTGCAGTCTGGTATTGGATGTCACTGGAGATAATTACATGTACACCAGAAACCCAGGAGTTTCTGTATTTTGTATGCAGTCTAAGGCATTCTGTGAGCTGTAGAGTTCGGTGCACCTCATGGCTAGTCTCCAAAAGGATTTAGTTACAGAATTTGACACACACTGAAAATCTAAAATTATAGTGACTCTTGGGCTAATATTAAAATAATGGTAAATGGACAATTCAAGTTTACCTGAATTTTATTACATTACTAAGGAAACATGGAAAGTTCCAGCTAATCAATTACAAGAAATAATTAACTAACTGAAATTAAATATAAATTAAATTACGCACTGAAACAGGTGAAGGTGAGCCTGGTGAAATAATTAATAAGATATGCAGAAATTAATCTATGGTAAATTTACACAATTTTACAGCGTCTCCCAGTTTACAGGGATTTATCCAGGGGTAAACTAAGGCGCGACAATTTGCTACTGCGAAGTCACGGAAGTTGACTTGGTTAAAGGGTGCTAAAGGGTGCAGGAGTGTGTTTACCTCTGGAGGTGTTTCTGCTCTCACGGTCAGCTGGTGCAATGGTGGACGACCCTTTTCCAATCTGCATGGATGGTGCAGCCTTTCCAGTCTGCATAGGTAGGTTGAAGTCTTCTAGCAGGCATCTGGAGGCAGAGCCGTGTCATAAGCTGAGGAGAGGAGAGAGGTCTTCCGCAGACCAGGGATTGCGCACTGACGTATGCGACCGGTGAGCCCGGCGTCTCTGCTGGAGCATGATTCTGGACTTCCTTATATATACGGAAGAATCCCTTGATCAGCTTTCTTTTGGGGTGCGGAGTAGAGTAGCCTTCCATCGCAGGGGTAGGTTTATCAGAGTTGCAGTGGCGCTGCTCATTTCTTTTTTCCCTGCTTGGAGGCAAGGACAAATTAATACACCACGACCTGCGGCTAGCGGGATGTGACGTCACAAGGTCGCAGGGGTTCGGTAGTGGTTCGTCAAAAATATTTGTTTTAATTGTGGGGGTGGTGCTTGCATGTGGGATTCCGGGTGGGCCGTACATTTCATAATTAAACACGTAAATTACTTTTATGCATGCTACTGTCCAATGTGTGGAGTCTCCTTGCTTGATATGTGAAATTACTTTGCCACTATTACTGACTTGCCCCGAGCTCTCATTGGCTCGAGATGGGGCGAAGTCGCCCGTAAAGCACGCATCTACGCTGCACAGAGTGTTGGCATGTGTCTGATGTTAGACACTGGAGGCCGCTCCGCCCATTTTTATTTTTTCTTTTTGGTAAAGAAAAACTAGGATTTTTTTTTTTGCGTCCTGTCTTCTCCATGTTTTGATTATTTTCCTTTTTTAAAATGTGTTGATAATTTTTGGGAGAACTTTTTTTAATCCACTGTTGCACTACAGTAAGGTATTTTCTAAAGTCAGATTTTGTCAATATCAATTAATTTTTCCTCCTTTATCACCATAAGTACCTCACTTATGTTCAATATGTCATAGAGAATGGCAAGTATTATACAGGGTTTGGAAGCATATAATTATACCAGAGCTCCTACAGGATTTTCCCTGGTTGCTGGGAATATATACAGACGTGACAGAATTGTACTGTGCACGTTCACCTTAGCTTTCTGACCAACACCGCTGGGAGATCTTCAGCTCACCGCTGCATACTGCAGAATTCAGAAGCCCTCCCCCTGCGAAGCCTTCCAGATTTCATCTGCCACCCTTAGTCGCTTACCCTGACGATGGCTACACCACACATTGTTCAGGATGCGGGCCCCCTAAGTCCCTTAAAGACATAGCTACCTAGTGGAAATTGCCCCCAGCCATCATAGAACCAGGTCCCCTTCATCAAGACGGCATAGTTGACTACTTCCAATCAACTCTAGGTAGACAGGAGATAGTACAAGCCACCGTATCTTATTCCTCTCTGAATAAACACGTTCCCTCATTTTCCCTTGAGTACTTTGAGACTTCCCTAGCAAACACCACGTCCCGTAGTATGGAGCAGGATACCAGGTTTGCCAATACCAGTTTACTGTCTAGTGTAGGACTGTGAGCTCCCCTTCAGGGAGTCATACATTGACAACACACATGCACACCATTCGACAGCCACCTGTTCGGTGCACTACGTGTATCGAACTGTAGAGCCCCAATCACTAAACATACCCCTATTTGAGAGGATAAGTCTAGTGACTTACCACCGTTTGTGTTGCCGGAGGGAGTGTTTAGTCGGATCGGGAACAGGTCTGCCCACTCAAGAGGCTTACCCGCTCTTCAACCACCGCACTGTTTGTGTTGCTGGTTGAGGAATAAGGTTTTACTCAGTGCTGTTCCGGTATGCCTAGGCGGCAGAACACTTTTAGATAGGGAACGCATGTTGCCTGCTATCTCATGAAGTTTGGTTCTAGCACCAGATTCGTTTCACCGAGAAAGGTGTTCTAGACATTAAGAAGATGAAAGATACCTCTAACTACCAGTCTACCAGCAGTCTCCCCGGCAACAAGCTTAAGCCGTCTGCAAGTCGGTGGGGCTTAACCCCCCCGGCTGTCTCCCCGTCTGTGTTTCAGCCTCCCTGGAAAGTTCCTGGGACACCGCATCCTGTGGTAGCAGTCTTCAGACGAGGGTAAAGATGCCCATTGGGTTAGCGTGCCCGTGGTTCTCCAAACGCAGCTACCCCAGCCTGCCGAGGTCAACCACCAGACGTCTTTGGAGCAGCAGCAGTTACGCCAGCCGCCTTAACCCACCCAATAAGCTAGCCATGCCTACTACCAGCCAACCTAGTGCCGCAGAATGTAAGCCTCAGGACCCAAAGCCAGCAACTTGATCAGTAGCCAAAGTTATCGTAGACTTTGTGCCCAGTCGTCAACCGACACATCCCACACTATATACGGGACGGGCTCCTGCCCACAAGTAGTCTGACCAATCCACCCATAGCAAGTGCTCGTGGCCAGCACTAACAAAGTTGCTGCTCCGAGAAAGTGAGTCTCATTGTTCTAACTCAGATAGTCACACGTCAATGTAAAAAAGTGGAAGGAAAGAGTACTTGTAAATAATGTATGCAAACTGGACAGAGTTTTCTACATACATATATAAAATAATGAATTTTTTTTTTGGCTAGTACCTTTTATAAGCCTACATTTTTCAGACCCTTGAGTAACTTTTAGAGGATTTTACTAGCATTGTAGTTGTGATTGTGTTACATGGAATGTGTTGTGGTGTTCTGCTTGTTGCAGAGTGTGCACGGGCCTGACTGAAGGAGCGTACCAACTGCTAACGGCAGAGGTGTACGCAGAGTGGGTGTGCGACAAGTGTCTATCTTCCAAGAACATCCCTCTCGTCAAGTTCAAGCCGTAGTGAATTTAGTGGTGCGTGTGCAGGACTGTGGGACTGCGGTAGCCCCAGCGGACACCTTCGTCAAGTCAATCTGTAATGCCTGCCTCGTCACGTGATCAGTCGAGCATGAGAGAGCCTGTGTGTGCATGTGTGCGTGTGTGAGTGTGTAGATAGTAACCAGTTAAGAATATGATTTACAAATGTTTCATAAAATAAGGTAAAAAAATTTAACTAAAAAAAATGTTTCTTCTTTCTATTCTCAACTTCTGACTCATGTATTCCTACACACATATTGAAATACTTTATGATGTTACTTTCCTTATTAATTGATTTTTATATGTTTCTTTTCACAAATACAGTAAAACCCTTTTAAGAAGTTTTTTCAAAAAATGGTTATACGTAGTATTTTAACATAATTTCAAGCCTGGTCTATAGACATCAAAGTAATTTTTTTTCTTTTTCAGAAGTTCCCCTGGTTATTAAGTCTAAATTTTTTGCTTCCTTAGGAAACCTCTCAACTGTTTTACTGTATCTTGACTTTAAGATTCCTGTTATTTTATGGTTATATTTTTCTTACAGAGAAGGATTTTTATCTAAACTTGCTCTCAACTTTATTTAATTCTTTAATGATGAACTCTTTTTTCTGCTGTAGTCTTTAATGAAGTTTTTATTTTATAACGTGAACTGAAATTAAGTATATATGAAATGCATTTTGTGTGTTCAGTCCTCTCTTTTGTACAAAGTAAAACATTTGTTAAATCACTTGGAAAAGTAAAATACCAGTTATCTAAAATTATATAAATATTGTTTTCATGTACAAATAATTGCAGTTTTTGAGTTAATTTCCCTGATACATACTTTTAAAGAAATTTTAGTCTTATCACATGTGGTAACAAGAGTGGAAATATTTTGTATGAGAACTCACAGAAGATTGTTGCTCAGCAATAAATATATTTAGTTTTAAAAAAAAAAAAAGTAAATTTGTACCTACAGTAAAATTATTAACCATTCATCATATTTGGGCCTGCCTCCCTATCTCATTTTCAACATCCTTCGCTTTGGTTCTCCCCAAACAACCCATCATGCCATCATCATAGAAAATGTTGGCACGGTTGTTGATTGTCGTATATGTGCCACATATTTGTTTATTTGTGCATTTTGGAAAACGGTAACCAGACACGTGAGAGTGCTTGATCACTACCTGACCTGATAGCATGCATAGTGAAGTTATTACATTTTGTATGAGATACTGGCACTAAACTTCAGTTGAGAGCAAGGTTCGGCCATGGCTAGTCAAGTTTCTCTTACTGTCATTTGTATTATTTTGCACAAGGCGCAATAATGCTGCAGCTGATGAACATAATTTGTGCAAAGCAGTTAGAGTTAGTACCTGGTGAGATGAAATGTTTAAATGATGCTGCATGTTATGAATATAATGGAGTTAGTTTATCATTATTATTATCATAATTTTAACTTATATGATGATTGATTTTTGTATGTTGTAGTGTTTGTTTTTGAAAACTTTAACATGCAGGAGAAAGCATCGTGTTTGTGTTTCAGTGGCTGTTAGTTTTGATTTGGTTTCAATAGTTTGTGTGAATTTGTTTGTATTTGAGAGCAACGTTGGGTGGTACGGAGCCCATTTTTGTCTTTTGCAAATCATTGAAAAAATATTTGCCTGAGAGGTATGACTACTGCTGGTAGTAACATGCGAGGAATCGACTGTGTAATAACCTTTGTGAATTGTTTTAGTCATTGCATGTAGCTGCAGTTCAGGTTATAATTCAGCCTGCACTTTGACCAAAATTGGCTGTTATGTTTTGTGGCGTTTGTTTAAACAAGTTGAAAGCTACTTCATCTTTTGTCACATGACACAATTTTGTGTTGAGGTGTAACATTGAGTTTTTGAATTTGCTGGAGTATTTTATGTGCAAGCTCAGGAATTGTTCCTTTCAACCATCATTTAACTCATTGTTCTCGGGTGTGAGGCTCAGCACCGAGCACCTGGGGCAGAAGAGTTGGAAGCAGGATGTATAATACAGGTCATAATTTTGAATCACTATACTAGTTATGGTTGGTCTTTATCATTTGATTTGGAAGCTAAGATTACTGAGTATCTCACAGGGTTGGTTGTGTCGTGCAGCAAGGTGCAGATAGTACGTCTCCGATAGGTGAGCTCGCTCCCAGACAAGTGTGCGCTGCTTGTATTTAACCAGCCTCACATCTGAGCGTCAGCACACACAGCTACCACAGTCTTGAACATGCAATTTGTGAATTGTTGTGTCGTCACTTTTTTAAATTGACTGGTAGCTGTTGAAACATAATTTTTGCCAGAAACAAAAGTGGCTTTTTCAGTTGATCTTGCTAGTTAATCAAATAATCACTTTATAATAAGTATAAAATGTTCCCTTTTCACCAGCATTGGCTGTTGTGAAACAGACGAGTTTTTGCTTTGGCTGCATTGTGTTGTATTTTTTTTTTTTTTTGCTGGTAGTCTTTAAGACGGTATTAGAAGAGTGCATGTCAACTTGCCATCCTGTGCTGTCAATCTCCATCTGATCTCGTGAAACCAAATGTTTTTATCTGCCCCTTACAGATCTCTCAGTGCTGAGTGGGAATTAATTTTTGTAAGGAATAAAATTGTTTGTTTGCCTTGCAGCTTATTGTAAAAGTTGAGTTTACCTATGTTAAATTTTTAGTGTGCCCGTCTTGGGAGGTATGCAAGAACTGTTCCTCATTACTTGGTAAAAAAAATAAGTACATGTTAAGCCCATGTGCCACGAGGAAGATTCCACGAAGTCTCCATGGCTGCTTATATGGATGGTTCAATGGAAGTTTTGGCCATCTGCTGGCTGTTTTCATGGATCCTTTTGTAGTTGGTTATGTGCAATTTGTAACGGAAGGTTTCCTACAAGGTTGAAATTTTAGCCATTCAGAGAGAGGGTAGTGGAGTAGTTTTTTTTTTTTTTTTGTTTTGAGAAATGGCAATAAGATTCTTAAACACAAATAATAATAAGTAAAAACTACAGGGTTGCCACGGACCTGGAAAGTCTGGGAAAGTTAGGGAAATGAAAATTGATCAGGGAAACGTAATTATGGTCAGGGAAAGGCGAGGAAATTTTAGTATAACTTCACTAAATCCACAAATTATTGCCCATAAACCACAATTTGGTCAGATAAGATTTAATGTTGTCTTGCAAGCACTATTTGAGGCTGACAGAATCTCAGAATCTGTTGCTGAAAAAGCAAAGAATCGTTACCTTTTTCTTTGCCAAGATGCAAAGCAAACATTGGAAGTTGAATTTAGCAGATTTCTTGCTGGTGAGCCAGAAACAGAATTAGGCCTAGATGATTTCTTTGCTGGTGTATTAGGCAAAAATCATAGATATAGTGTGTGTGTCAGATGCCATTCGTTACTTTGGAGGATTAGAGCACATTCCCATTAATCATAAAATGCTCCTATCTGTGAAGTATTCTCACAAGAGAGATGTAAAGCATTTAGAAGATAAAAAACAGTTCCTTGTTGCAAAATAAAAATCACAAAACGAGAAACCAAAAATTTCTGAAGCCATGCAAAAACTTGAAGATGAGAAGAAGAAAATCAGACTGGAAGATAAAGTCGCTGAAGAACAGATAGTGGAGAAAATTGAAAAACTAAAAAAACTTGGTAAGTATTTGAATGTTTGTGGGGAAAAAATAAATTAATGCTTTGAGCATGAAATGTCAGACCTATTTTAAAATGTTTTGATTGATTTTTAGACTTTTTGTAATTAAGAAAATGTACATATTTTGTGATTGGCATTATCTCCTGTAATGGTGAGTTCACTTTCTTAATTTTTATGTGTTTACAGTTAATTAAATTTTTTGTATTATATTTTTCAGTCTTTATTTGTTTTTATTGATTTAACAATTTTGCAGTAGTGCACACATCTATTAAAAAATCCATTATAAAATATGTACAGCATAAGAATGTGAGGCAGTGCTATTTTCTACTCTTTGGATTACAATTATCTGATTTAAATTTGAAAAAAAGGATGGCATTTATTTTCATTACTAAGTAAACATTTCTTTTAAAACTTAATTCCATATGTAATTTTTATATTACTTTACCAGCAACTTGTATAAAAGTCAGGGAACTTTTATATTTTTGTCAGGAGAAGTCAGGGAATTAAAATGAATGTGTGGCAACCCTGCTACGAAAACTTATAATTAATAATAATGTACTGGTAGTCTTGACTTGTGCTGCGACTACTCTCAATGAAGACTACATAACTGGTAGCAGATCACGTGGAAGCGTCTGCCCGAGCTTGTACAGGAAAATTTATCGTGGCACACTGGCTTTATACAGTATGGTTATATTTCCATTAGTTTATTCTGTCACCACTGTATTCGTGAGTAAACATTGATGACTGTTTTGTAATAACACACTTGTAAATGTAAACTATGTGAGAAGTGGGTTTCATTTCAGTTACTTGATAGTTGGAGAATTTTAAAAAAAAAAGCACGTGGTTTTAATATTTTAATGCACATGATCAGCTGTTGGTCTTGAAGGAAGTAAGAAAGGTACAGACAAAACACCATTGGCTACTTGGATGGATGTTTGCATCAAGTAATTATCATGACATCTTAATCAAAATGGTGCAGTTGTCGCAGTCATACCTATACCTCACATACATCTGACAGCTAATCCTTCAAACTTTTGATTACTATAATGCTAGAATTTGTCACAGAAGCTGTGAAGATCAATAGGTACAGTATTTGAACAAGACCAAAACAGGAAAATTTGATTATACAGTTACTCAATTTAAAGTATGTTTCAGGTTAAAGTACATCTTTCAAACCCCTGACAGATGTGGTATTCTAAAATACGTGTTCAGTTTATAGTACTTTTCAGTATTATAGTTATAAAATTTGAAGTCATTTGTGTACTTTGTGTGATATTCTACTGTACATACAATCAGACATAATAAAGAGGCCACATCCCTCGTAGAACATCACATTTTCAGTGTAAACATACATAAATTCAGGAACATTTATTTTTTCTAACGTAATTAATAGAGCCTAGAAATATTTGCTAACCTTACAATTTTTATTCGTTTAACAGCATTATCTCTTATTTATTTCACTTACGTGCGGATAACAAAACTATCTGTGTAGTGATCATGTTGTTTATATGACGGAACAAAAAGTTTGTTACAAAATTTTACGTCAGAAATTGATTGGTAGCAAGGTCGGAAAATTATAGTTGTACGTACAATTCGATATATATTGAGCCGAACCGCTATGGCGCTTGTTCACTGGCAGAATCACGGCTACGAGTATTTTGTTATAAACGAACATCTCTCACCAAAAATGTTGTTGATAACATGAAAATAAATTGCGCTTATATATAACACAAATGAATATATATATATTTTGGAATATACTTATTACGCAGTAAACATTCGTGCGGTATTTGTAAATACTGCCAATTTATTAATGTTCTGTGCTTTGTGGTTAGGTTCTTCACAGCTAGCAAGTACGGCATTTGCAACTACTGAGCGAGAGTTGTGATTGTAGTTGCTTACGTCACAAAACCGGTTAAGAATGCTAAAAATAGCTACTTTTTTAGATGGTATCGGAGTTTGAAAGTGAAGGTAATTTTTGTTTTATAAGCTGACCAAAGTGAGAAAACTGCAATGTAAACATTGAATAGAAGGGAAAATACATAATACACATGCTTAAACACTGCTGTGCTGTATGTTCATGATAGTGGAGGACATAAAAATATTTTTGCCACTTCATAGTAAACATTTTTACTATGTAAAAAGTATTTAAATTTTATCACTAATAAAATATTTACCAATATTTTGTAGTTGGGTTGGGGATTTGTTGATTTAATTAAAATATTGCTATCTGCAAATGAACAAAAGCTGTATGTGGCTGATGTAAATATCTTGTAAATTAAAACTCAAATGCTTGAGAATGCTCTTGGGCAGTTATAAATGTCTCGATAAAGTACAAAATTTATCGCACAAAAATTACTGTGACATGGCAGTGTGTGTTTACAAAACAAGTGTGCTCTCGTAGGATTGTTCTTTCACCCTTATCGATAATATTTCAAAATATTTCCACTTAAATATGTACATATTAAAAGAATAAATTAACAAATTCAGTTTAGTTTGAGTGAAATGGTTACAAAAACAACAGATTCATGTTCTAATAATAATACAAGCATCTTTTTGCTATAAAATTTATTTGACAAAAAGAAAATATTCTTTTGACGAAATGGTGAAGTTTTAATGACGAAATCAGCTCGTTTTAGTTTTCATTATAGTGGGGCCCTAGTAATTAATGCATAAAAAGCTACTTGTCTATGTAAAACATTACCAACTTTACCAAAAACTTAAACTGTGGTCTGCCCTAGGCCTTCTGGCTATCATCCATCTTCTGTATCCGTGTGCATGGCTCTAGGGAGAAGGAAGCACTTTGTATACACTTGACCTGCCAAGGAACTCATTACTGGTAGAAACTGGGTTTTTTTCTGGATGTAGATGAAAAAGAGGGGTGGGTGTTATACAGGGGCAGGCATTATACCCTTGTAAATGTGGTACAATCTCCTGTTACTACATTACATATGTTCATAAATGATACATGAACCTTTACTAAAATTGTTAGCATGTTTTTTGATTTTCACCGAAATTAAGAATGTCACAGCCACGTTTTGCAGTAGGCATATTAAAGAAGCTAGTTTAATTGTATAAATTAACTATGAAAAAAACTTTTAAAACCTATAATTTATTTATAAATGAACTAAAAAGAGGAAAATAATTATAGTAATCACAGGAGTTGTAGTACTTGTAAAGACATGGTCGAAAAGCCATAATAAACTTTACTACAAATTATTATGATTATATCATTTTACATTTACTATATAAAAGCTTGGCGGAATTGCATAAGCACATCTTGAGTAAGATTTTTAATTTTTCACAATATACAATGTTTACCTCATTTGCATAATCATGGTAACCACATACTGTGCGTAAGGCTGTTAACTATTTGCAATATAGAATGTATAACTCATTTGCGCAAGCGTAGTAAGAACACATCTTGCATAAGGTTCGTAAATATTCGTGTTAAACTTTTGTATACTAATTATAAATTGATATGAACGTAATAATTTGTAGTAAAGTTAATTACTGCTTTTTGACCACGTCTTACAAGTTCTGCAACTACTATAATTATTTTTTTCTTTTTAGTTCTTTTTAAATAAAATGTAGGTTTTAAAAGGATAATTTATTTTTCAATTTGTTTTGTTATTATTATATATGTAGACTGTTTATACATTCATAAGACTAAAATGACTAAAAATGTGCAGTTAAACACTGGTGGCCCCTTCCAAACTTCGGGCTGCAACCTGAAGGACAGTAATGTGCTGTAGGCAGACTGCACACCAGTTCATTGTATTGCAAATAGGTCGGACAGACACTGTACATACAAACAATGCAAGTTAAATAAAAGCTTGTAAAAATTAATTTAATTTTGTCTTTTGTGTTGTTACAAATTATATGAATGTAATTGTGAAGTATTAATGAATTCAACATTATTGACTGAAATGGAACATTTCATTTTATAGAGAAGCACCTATCATTTGAATAACAACAGGTTGCTGTCATGTTGTACTTAAATGATTGGGTTTAGAAGTATCTGGCACCGACAACACACACTGGCACATACTGCCTTACATGTATGTGCATATGACCTGTGTCCCATTAGGTACTACCAGACTTTGGTTATCTTCAAGTGTTTTCATGTGTCTGCGAAGATAAAATGACATAAACATAATGGAAATAGAATTTTGTACCTATTTGAGTCCGAAACTTGCAGTAAACTGCATTTTATTTTGCCAAACATGAGGTGACAGTTCACGACCTCATGTATAGTATTTTGTGGGTAAATAAGTCACTTATACGGTTAAAAATTATAAAATAAAGATTTCTTAGAAAGAGTTTTTTTCTTGTGGAATGATATACATTTGATTTGGGAGGGCATATTCCGCTTGCAGCCTTGACAAGAGCGACCACTCAGTTATTTTGTCTCTTTCATATGGTGTAATGATGGTAGTCGTACAGAGCTCGTGAAACTAGGAAACTCTGGAATTTGTTACTTTTGCTAGTCACCATGAGAATTTTTATTAGTTTAGGTATCAGTTAACTTTAACACTAGTTTTGCAGTATTTCTAGCTGTATTAAAAAATGTTTACTTTAATCTTTGTTGGCAAATTTTAATCTTATTGGTGGTCAAATTGAAAGTTGAATAATAACATTCATCTGGGGATGTGAACATATTTCCTTAATGCAAGGTATGCATGCGTGTGTGTGCTTAAATCACCACATGCATGCACACATACAGTGCAAGTGTTGTAGCATCATGCCCACGAGTCCATTATCACAAGTGCAAATGTGTTGAATTTTTAAACATTTGTGCGGCCACTATTGGTATATACAATTATCTTTATGATAAATTCACCAATTTAGTAACAAAGGGGATAAAACCTGAATTTGTGCACAAGGTATTGCAGTTGGGGTTTATGACAAGACAGACCATTGTGGTACATACCATAAACACACACTGTGTTATTTGTACCTCCAACTATCAAAATAAACTCAAGTGAAATGTTTGGTTTACAGACTGATCATGGTAAAGTGAGAACATTTTAACGCAGCGCTTAAAATTTCCTTTCAACTACATATTTGTATCTTTTTGCCAGTTTTTAATATATAAATTGCTGTGTGACTAATAAACATGATGTTTACGTTTTCTAGCTTTCAAAAGTTGTCTTGAGGCCACACTAAAATACAAATTTTTGTTGTTATGCCTGCAGGGAGGGCCTTGGTAAGTCCTCATTTTACTATGAGAGTCTATAAAGAAGTACTTTGCCTATGTATTTTACAGTATGATATTTTATGCGAGCAAGGGTGCCATGTTGCAAATCATTCTCACGGCTCTATAAATTGTAACTACTGAATTTCTTTACAGAAAATAATATGACCCTGATATTTTTTATATTGGTCTACAGGAAAAAATTTATTTCTCCTCTAATTATTTGGTTGTATAATTTTAACAGAATTATTTTATCTTGACACAAAAATTTATGTTTAACATTGCCAAATTATTTACAGTTAACAATACAGGATGATGATAAAAGAATACCCCAACAAAACCAAACAACCTACAACCTTGATTGACCAATCAAATGAACCGTGGAACCGTGAACTTTGTTCACCATATCTTCGTAAATGTTCAATGTGACCACCACGAGCAGCCCGAACAACATGTACAAGATACTAAAACTCGTTCCACATTCTTGTCAGCATGTCAGGTATTACAGTTTGGATGGCATCCGTAATTCTCGTTTTGAGGTTGTCAATGTTACCCCTGCAATGGTGGATGAAACACTTGATCCTTTTTGTACCCCCATAGAAAAAAATTGCATGAGGTAAGATTCTGTCTTCGTGAGGGCCAGTGATGAAGAGCTTGGTCACCAGCTGCTCTGCGACCAATCCAGCATTGCGGCAACGTCTCGTTCAGGTATCTGCGAAAAGATAGGTGGTAATGGGGTGGTGCACCATCCTGCTGGTAAATGAAGTCCCCCGGCGCCGCCGCCTCCGCTTCTAACTGGGAATACAACCACTCTGTGAGCATGTCCAAATAAAGGGCCGAAAACCGTGTCTCTGGATACAGCGCAAAACACATTCACTTTGGGGGAAGCGCACTCATGTACGGTGGTTTCATGTGTATGCTCCTGATCCCATATCCACATGTTGTGACGGTTCACCTTGCCATTGCTATGGAACGTTGCTTCATTGCTAAAAACCAGCTTAGACATGAAGGCATAGTTTACCTAGTTATAGGCAAAAACGAACATGCAGAAATCACGTCTCACATCTTTATACCTTTCGGTAAGAGCCTGTACAAGCTGTAACATGTATGATTTGTACAGCAATCGCTTTCTCAACACTGTTGATACCATCAGTTGAGGGATTTGCATTTCCTGGCTAGCTTGTTAAGTTTATTTTCTTGGGCTGCGAACGAACGCTTGCTGAATCCATTGCACATTCTCTTCGGACACACGTTGCCACCCGGAGCTTTTGCCTTTGCGAAGGCACCCTGCATAACGGAACTGACGAAAATGTATGATATGCCACCTATCAGGAGGATGACGTCTGTGTTTCTGGTGGAATTCACGTTCAACAGTCTTAACCAATTCACATTTAGCAAACTGAATAACACAGAATGCCTTCTGTTGTTTCGTCGCCATTGTGATGCGGATTAACACACGACACACACTGGTAACTTGACGACGGATGCTCCCAGTGCCATCTCTCGGCACACAAAGGAAATATCAGACCATCCCCTTCACATCGACGTGTTGAATGCGAGCTCGCTTCCCCCTCACCACCTCAAACCGAGAGTTACGGACGCCATTCAAACCGTTAAGTCCGGACATGCTGACAAGAGTGTGGGACGAATTTGAGTATCGCGTATATGTCGTTCGGGCCGCTCGTGGTGTTCACATTGAACATTTATGACAATATGGTAAATAATCTTCACGGTTCCAATGTTCATTTGATTAGTTAACCAAGGTTGTAGGTTGTTTGGTTTTGATATTATAGACCTTCAAAGTTGGGGTATTCTTTTATACTTATATATATATAAAGCAAACCTAAGGAAGTGTCAATAATTTCTTTCTCCACCCCTGTGTTTTTTTCTAATTATAAAGCACAGTGAATTTATGTTTATAAGAGTATTGCTGGTCGCAGAGTTACCAGTTTTGCAGTCATCACGCTGCAGATCCTCCTTGTCATTTTATCATATAAAATCTTTTAAAAGTAATGTGAAATCTGACATTCATTACCTGGCAACTGGCAGTGCTTCAATATTACTCTTAGTAAAATAAGGGTGTGCTGAATTCAAAAACTATACATATTAATAATTTTTAATTTTCTGAATATAAGCAAAGTTGAATTATGCTGAGAAATGTGGTACACAACCTTGTAGATTTGATATTTTCTATTTGATAAGTTATTGAAATTTAAATTGTTTAAGTTGCCCTGACCCAAAATTTAAAATACATTACTGAAGTATTTTTTAAGTGCTGCTTTTATTCTCAGATTTTGAAGAATTTGTGTGAAATTAATTTACCTATTTTGTACGTTTACTTAAAGCATCAAATAGTACATAGTGTGACACTGACTTCAACACAGATTTCCATCAGCTTTCCAATATTCTTTTAGGACGAGTAGGTAGAAGTCTTTCAGTTCATTACTCATACATCCATTGTAACAGTATCGCATATCGGTTGTATCGGCAAGGAAGCATCGGTTCAGTAAAAATCTGTTTCGGCTAGTAAATGCAGTAGTTGATAATTAGCAAGAGAAGTCTTTCTGTAATAAAATTATCATGTTTCTTATTCTTAGGGTTGTGCAAATATTCGGTATACCGAAAAGAAAACAAAAAATGTCAACTTTCATTTTAATTTTGGTAAGAAATTTAGTTACCTATAGTTGTAACGAAAAGAAAATTATTGATTTTTGATGAATTTTGGGTAATTAATGCATGTTCATTTAGTGTACCAGCAAAGGAAATTTTTGCCTGTAAACCATCTTGAATGTTTACATAGTTTTATAAATGAAATAACTACATACAAGAATTTAAATTTAGGTAGGACCTTCTGTGGTGTAAATACTCCATATTCTAAATATTTTAATTTGATTTTGCAACGAATTTGTTCAAATGGGTAACTTGCTAAAATGT